>JAPDVU010000001.1:115320759-116520759 GCA_026230045.1 Corynorhinus townsendii | reverse complement strand
AGTTCTGCTTTCTTCTTTCAAAACCATAAGATAAAAAATTTGTCTTACTCTAGACTAGTGGTTCTCAACCTTTCTAATGCCGCAACCCTTTAATACAGTTCCTCATAATGTGGTGACCTCCAACCATAAAATTATTTTCGTTGCTACTTCGTAACTGTAATTTTGCTACTGTTATAAATCGTAATGTAAATATCTGTGTTTTCCCATGGTCTTAGGCATTTGCAGAAGACCAAAGAAAACCATGGACGCTTCTGAGAAAAAAAGGAGGGACACTGTTTAATACGCTGATGGACTCAGGGAACAGCCTTCCAAATCTGAGTGAAGGAACACGCATGGGGCTTTCCTTTATATCTCCCTCCCTGTGGTCCTTGTCCCACAAACATGGATTATGCTTCGGGTCCTTTTCGTGGGCCTTGCAAGAAGGCCCCCAGGTGTTGGAGGTCTCCAGGCCATATCTGATGGTCTGGCCTGGCGCCAGCATTAATAACCCTCCCTCCTGGGCAGTGCATTGTTCACAGTAACCGGTTCTGCAAGACCAGTATCTGAGAAGGAGATAAGGACTTAATTATAGGTTATCAGGAATGTACACTGAGCTTGCTGGCTTGGACTCAGATCACTAGCCCCAAATATCAGGGTTACATTGGAATTAGCCCTTTTTAGCCTTCTCAATTTTAGATGGGACATTAGAGCAAAGGAAATTATATCATTGGAAAGAATGTGACTATGAAGCAGGAATTTGAGGTGAACATAGGCAGGCGTAGGGATTTTTTAGAATTGGGGGTCCATGGAAAAGCTCCAGGCTGTAGACTGGGAGAAGTTACATTTCCATAACACAAGGAAGCCAGGTGCAGTTACCTCTCCATAAGACAAGGAAGCAGCAACAGGTATATTTACATAGGACAAGGGATCTGGAAGTAGCCAAGAAAGGTCTATATTTACAAAATAAAGAGAAGGAAGCCCTTCATTCAGAAGGAGAAGGAAGCCCAAAGGGAATAAGAAAACGATAAGGAAGGAGAGGGGAGAACCTCACATGTCCCATGTGAGACTCAACCTTAGAGCCCAGGAGTTACTATAGTAACCAGTCTAAGGGAATAGTGACCAATCAGAGGGGATATCAAGGCACCAGAATCTGCAGCCTTTATAAGCCATAGGGAAATGGAACCCAGTGGGACCCTTTTCACCCTCCCTACATGGGAGTCAGTTCTGTGGGACTCTTTCTTTCTCCCCACGTAGGAGTCTGTACTTGTTCTTCAATAAATCTCCATCTTTGCTATACCACTTTCTATCCATGGATTCATTCTTCAATTCCGGCAGACAAAAATTCGGTATCAGCTAGAAGGATTGGCCATGATTCTAAATCTTTCTGTTACAGGATTCCAGGCCAGTAAGAATAGCAAAACAGAGACAGGAAAATTAAAACAAAGCCAAACAGTATGGACAATTGTCAACCAGGTTGTACACAAGCCATTATCTTCCCCAGCCAAGAACACATAGCAAATGGTTAAAAACCTCCCTAAGGACAGAAAGCAGAAAGGGAGAAGAAATGAAAAATGGGTAGTTTTACTCCCTAAGCAGAGAAGCCAGCAGTCTCTGGGCTTGGCCAAATAAAGTTTCCATGTGCTTCCCATGAATTCTGGGAAGGCCACAGCAAAGTAAAAAGTGACCTTGAGAGTTAATCTGCAACAAAACATTCAGCAGAGGATTTTGTTATTTTTTGTCTGTATTATTTTAAAATAAATCTTTATTGTTGAAAGTATTACATACCTCCCTTTTTATCCCTCATTGCCCTCTTCCTCTCCACCTCCCAAGCCTTCACCACCAACTGTCTGTATCCTTGGGTTATTCATATATGCATATGAGTTCATTGGTGGATCTCTTCCCCCACCCCTCCACCCTTCCCTGCCTTCCCTCTGAGGTTTGAGAGTCAGTTTGATGTTGCTATACCTCTGGGTCTATTTTTGTTCAGCAGTTTATGTTGGTTATTATATTCCACATATGAGTGAGATCATGTGGTACAGCTTCTAGGGAAAAGGAAACTAAGGAGAAAATAAACAAATGGGACTACATCAAAATGAAAAGCTTCTGCACAGCATAGGAAACCATCAATAAAACAACAAGAAAGCCCACTGCATGGGTGAACATATTTGCCAATGTTATTGCCAATAAGTGTTTAATCTCCAAAATTTACAGGGAACTCATACAACTTAACAAAAGGAAGATTAAACAATCCAATCAAAAAATGGGCAAAGGACCTCAATAGACACTTTTCCAAAGAGGACATACAGAAGGCCAAGAGACACATGAAAACATGCTTAAAGTAACTAATTATGCAAGAGATGCAAATCAAAATGACAATGAGGTACCATCTCCCACCTGTCAGAATGGCTACCATCAACAAATCAATAAATGACAAGTGCTGGCGAGGATGTGGAGAAAAAGGAGCCCTCGTGCACTGCTGGTGGAAATTCAGACAGGTGCAGCCACTGTAGAGAACAGTATGGAGTTTCCTCAAAAAGTTAAAAATGGAATTACCAGCACAATTCACAATAGCTAAGATTTAAAAACAGCCTAAGTGTCCATTAGCAGATGAGTGAATCAAAAAACGGTGGTACATCTACACAATGGAATACTACACTGCTATAAAAAAGAAGGAACTTTTACCATTTGCAACAACATGGATTGAACTGGAAAACTTTATGCTAAGTGAAATAAGCCAGTCAGAGAAAGATAAATATCACATGATTTCACTCATTTGTGGAATATAATGAACAACATAAATTGATGAACAAAAATAGATCCAGAGACAGGGAAACACTAAACATACCATCAAACCTCAGAGGGAAGGCAGGGAAGAGTGGTTGGGTGTGGGAGGTAAGAGATCAACCAAAGGACTTGTATGCATACATATGAGCATAACCAATGGACACGGACAATGGGGCGGTGGGGGCTTGTCCTGAGGGGTGGGAGTGGCTGTGATGGGGTTGATACGGGGGAAAGGAGACATGTAATACTTTAAACAATAAAAAAAGTCCCATGTGAACTTAAGAATGTATATTCTGTAGCTTTGGGGTGAAGTGATCTGAAGATGTCAATTAGTTCCATCTGATCTAGTAAGTCATTAGGATTTCTATTTCCGTGTTGATTTTTTTGTCCAGAAGACTTATCCAGTGATGTCAATGGAGTATTAAAGTCCCCTACTATGATTGTATTGCCGTCAATGTTTCCCTTGATATATTTCAGAAGTTATTTTTTATGTATTTGGATGCTCCTATATTGGGTACATATATGTTTACCAGAGTTATATCCTCTTGTATTGATCCCTTTAGTATTATGTAGTGGCCTTTGTTATCTCTTTTTATGGCCTTCACTTTGATGTCTCTTTTCTCAGATATAAATATTGCTACCTTAGATTTTTTTTTCCATTTCCATTTGCCTGAAGATTTTTTTCCATCCCTTCACTTTCAGTCTGTGTAAGTCCTTTGTTCTCAGGTGGGTCTCTTGTACATAGCAGACATATGGGTCATGTTTTCTTATCCATTAGTCTTTTGATTGGAGCATTTAATCCATTTACATTTAAGGTTATTATTGATAGGTACTTGTTTATTGCTGTCTGTGTTCTTTATGCCTGTTTTCCTTTCTCCATTACTATTTCTTCTTTATAGTAGTCCCTTTTGCATTTCTTGCATTGCTGTCTTGGTGATAATAAACTTTCTTAGCCTTTTTGTCTGTAAAGCTCCTGATTTCACCTTCAATTTTGAATGATAGCCTTGATACAGTGAATATTCTTGGGTTCAGTCCCTTGCTTTGCATCACTTTGTATAATTCATTCCACTCCCTTCTGGCCTAACGTGTTTCTGTTGAGAAATCAGTTGATTGTTTAATGGGATATATCTTGTAGGTAACTTTCTGTCTCTCTCTGACAGCCATTAAGATTCTTTCTTTGTCTTTTACCTTTACCAATTTAATTATGATTGGCAATAGTGTGAGTCTTTTTAGGTTTATCCTGCTTGGGATTTCTGTGCTTTTTGGATTTGTGTGACTTTTTTCTTCCCCAAGTCTGGGGAGTTTTCTGTCATTATTTCTTCAAATAGGTTTTCTATTCTTGCTCAGCTTCCTCTCCTTCTGGTATCTCAATTATGTGGATGTTGTTTTGTTTTAGGTTGTCCCAAAGCTCCCTTAGATTCTCCTCCTGTTTGTTTTTTTTAAATTATTTTCTCCAGTTGGTGCTTAACTTGGGTGTTTTGTTTTGTTTTTCTATTTTGTCTTCTAACTCACTGATTCAGTCCTCAGCTTCTTCTAGTCTGCTGTTGGAGCCTTCCATTATGTTCTTTATTGCTACTATGTCATTCTTCATTTCATCTTGCTTCTTTTTCATGTTGGTGAAATTCTCATTCAGCTCCTCATAATTATCATTGAGTTGTGTGTATATTGTCATCCAGATGTTTGAGCATCCTTATAACCATTACTCTGAATTATTTCTCTGAAAAATTACTTGCCTCCATTTTATTTAATTCCTTTTCTGGTGATTCCTCTTTTTCTTTCATTTGGGGATTGTTTCTTTGTCTCTCCATTTTTGCTGTCTTGTTTTAATTATTTCTGTGTCTTAGATCCAACTGCTATGCTACTGATGTTCTTTTGGGGGTGCTCCTATGTAGTTGGTGATTTGAGGGACCCAATGGTGCAGTTTCTTGGGTCTCCTGAGCATGGTGTTCTAGTGGAGCTCCCTACTTGAACTATTTGGGTTCTCTTGATATAGTTGGGTCTTGAATGTTAGTTTCTCGTTCATGGATGAAGTCTAGTCACAGTTTGTCTGACAATATGACTTACCCCTGGCCTCATTGTGCAACCTTTTGTGGATGTGCTCGTGGTTCCAGGTCTTGTGGCAAGAGATGCCTGAGGTCTCACTAGCGTGTGCTCACTGTGAGATCCTGGACCTGGAGTCCACAGCCTGGGAGTAAGGCATCTCAGGGCCTGAGGCTGAGGTAGTATGACTGGCTGGTGTGGCGTGACTCTTGCTGGGATAGCGTCACTCTGAAAATCACTGCGAGGGTCTCAGAGGCCATGACGGGGTGGAGGGGCAGGTGTCCTGGAATCTGCAGATGAGGCAGTGGAATTCTGGCCAGAGTGGCTTCACTCTGTGAATCACAAGGTGGTCCAGCAGCTGGCAGCTGGGGATGTGGGAATTTCAGAGTCTGTGGCTGAAAAAGTGCAAACTTGGCTAGTGAGGCGAGCCCTTAGCAGCTCACCTAGGTGTCCAAAAGCTGGCAGCCAAAGAGGGGGAAGTGGCGGGCTCTGCTGCTGGGTCTGAGTGCCCTTGTTTGGAGAGGTGTGCACCCAGCAGATCACTGAGGGTTCAAGAGCCATCAGCAGGGTAGGTGGGCTCTCAGGGCCTGCTGCCAGAGCAGCACAACTGCAGTGTCCAGAAGTCGGCAACCAGGGAGGGGAAAATTGTGGTTTCTGCTGCTGGAGCCACACACCTAAGGGACCCAGGAGCTGGCAGCTGGGATGTGGACATCCTGGGGTCTGTGGGTCTGTGGGTGAGGCAGCACGACTTTGGCCAGAGTGGCTGCAGGGTCCCAGGCAATTTCCAAGACCAGTCTGGGTGGTGATGAGGCTGGGCTCTTAGTGGAGTCTGCTTTTCACTTCAAGATGGTGTGGGCTCTGTGCATGAGCCCTGCAGCTAGGGGAGTTCCTGCAGTGGTGGCAGAGGCTCCCTGTCCAGGTGAGCCTGGTCTGCCAGCCCCCGAGACTATTGCAAGATCTAACTGTCTCTCACTCACACATGCACAAACCACCACGTCCACAAATGCCCCTTTCTTTCCCTCACTCACTCATACCTTCTCTCTCCTTTCATCCTTATCAGCTTCCATCTTGAGCTCTCCAGCAGAGGGATTTTTGAAACCAACAGGCAAGACTGTATATAATGCCTTGGATGCCCCACAACCAACCTGCTTTTCAGATTAACTGAGAGGCTGTCTGCATTTCATAAACCAGATGTATAGGTTTGCTTGCTTTGCTTGTTTAGTAAAAGTGTATATTTTAATAAATCGGCTTTTCACAATACAGTCAAGGTCTCTTGCATAAATTCATTTATATTAGAAAATGAGGATCAAAGTTGGGAATATCTCTCTCCCATTGACTCAGGGGGCTGTCTGGTAACATCTCTCTTGTGTTGGTGAGAGGTGCCTCTAACATATATGATTTAAACTGCTGCTGAGAGAAGTTGAGACATTTATCCAAGGAAACACAGCTAGTAAAAAAGGACAGACTTGTACTCATAAACCTCCATTTGAGGCATAGGCACTCCATCTTGTTCCCATAATCTCTATGTTGCAAAAACTGCTGTTTGAAAATTTCCACTAAACATAGATGGTCCTTTGTTCTGTGAACTAACTCTGCTATTCTTGGCTTCTGTAAACACGCTTGCTCAAATAATAGGGAAAATAAGCTCAATTATCTGGCCTTGCAAGCCGCTCTTCTGACATAAAGGTCTGGTCTATCCCTGGTTATTCCCATGCCAGGTGTCTTTTAGTTATCTGAATTGTATTGTGCTCAAGGTAACTGAATTGTGCTGTGCTCAAGGCTACAAGCTTCCTGCAAAATATTTCCCAGTACATGAGGCTCTTTGTAAAGCCTGCAAAAGGTAGAAACCCCATATTTGGGAGACAAAGAACTTGGGGGGGGGAGGGTATAAAGGGAAAGCTTCCTCCATATTACTTTGCTCAGATTTTGAGAGGCAACTCCTCTGAGACCGCTGGCATAATAAGACTCCAAATTTGGCTTACCAAGGCGTCTTTTGTTCAACTCGCTGATTTCCAATATAACACATTCACCTGGTTAAAGTTCATATTCTCAGCTACTTTCTCTCAAGTGTCTGTTGTTATATAGCAAAATTATTAAGAATGTAGAATCTAGTGGAAGATAATAGGAGACTAAAGGAGAAGAAATAAAGAGTTGAGAACTGCCGTAAACTCAATTTTGTTCCTCCAAATAATCCTGAGTTGATTATTTTAACCTTAATTTAGAATTATTCCCCAATTCATAAATATCACTATTGCTCACTACTTGGAATGCAATACCACTCAGCATCCAGAACACTTTGCATATATTTAATTTATTATAATAGATGAAATATTTTGAGAAATATGTTTTAACTTACTAATAATGACTAAATGCAGAAGAAACTTCCAAAGTTTTTGTTCAGCATATGTTTTAAAACAAAATTATAAAAAATGCATTATCTGACTTTCTTCACAATGGTTAATGTGTAGATTTGTGCTCAGGAAGAATAAGAAACATTCATTTCTCATCTACCCAGGACCCCTGTCTTTAAAGATCTGTTTTCCTATTATCTTGATTAATGACTGGTTTGGGTGGGGTTGAACATACTCCTGACCCCCAGTGGTAGGTATATATGTGCACATTTCTGACTAATCAGAATTCTCATTTTATGGACAAGTTATTGTATGGTCAGTGTTGGAACTTTCACTAGAGATATCTGGAAAAAATATGCTTTTTAATTTTTCTCTCTTGCATGCCAATGTCCAAGGAACACATAAATGGACAGTTTCATGGGGCTACATGTTGCTTTACTTTTGAACAGCATCTAACTGAGAATGAAGTTAAACCGAACTGAGAAAGGGAAAGACAAAACTTTCCATGACTCTGCATTCCTGAATCTAGCCATGCCTAAAGATAGCACCTTCCTTTGAATCAATAACATTTTTGTGTTGTCCATAGATTGAGTTGTGTTGTCATTTTTAATCAAAATACCATGACCAAAAATGGTAAGGGTATGTTTTGCCTTTTTTGAGGTTAGTATTCACTCAATGGAAAAATCTATTAGTCTTTTGTTTTCCCTCTATAAAAGTTTTAATCGTGCTATTTCAATAATGGTTTCATGTCAGAGATCATTTTTACAGTTTCAAGTGCAGTGCAAATTTATTTAACAAAAAGAAAATGTGCCTATTCATATTGTAATACTAGAGATGTATTCAAGAGATTATGTTATAAAAGGACCAAAAGTATGAATTTAAAAATCATGAACTCAGAAAAAAATAAGCACAATGTCATAATTAAAAATATGAGGAAATGGCATTAGTTTTTGTTAACTAGGATGATTTGCCAATATAGCAACATAATCAAAAAATAATATGAGGAAAATAATTAATTTTGAGAATTTTAATCCTATTTTTTAAATGTGACAATTTAAAGGAAAAGACTTTTCATAAAGCTTATAGAAATTTATATTTCTATATTTAAGCTGTTTCTTGGGGGGTATTTATCTCTATATATCTTACATACAACATAAATTAACATTTAAGAGAGTATCATGCAATATCTAAAATATTTTAGAATATTAAGGGTAGATGTTTATTATTAAACAGCAAATTATATTTAATTTTATATAATTCATTGCCTATTATATGGAGACTTAATAGTAATGCTAAATAATTATGATTTTGTTTTCCAATTAATAAACTTAACAAAATTTATTGCATTTAACTATGTTAGGAAAATTCTCAAACCTTTATGACCTAAAGATCCTTAGGGATTCTAAAAGTTATAAATGAGACAAATTCATTAGATGCTGATTTGTGGTTTAGTTGACTTCCATTTTTAATTCTATTTTTTGTCATTGAGAGATGTCACTTTGAGAGTACAGTATAGTGCTATATAATACAAGATCAAACATGTTAGTATGCAGCTAAATTACTTATGATACAGAAAATATAATCTATGTGGTAAATGTTATAGTAGTTAAGAAAACACACATACACTAATATAACAGCAAGAGTGTTCATTCTAGAAGGAAGATGGCTGCCGACAGGAAAGCAGACTGCAAGATAGTGCATGAGTGAGAAAACAAAGGGAGAGTGTATGGTCTCACAGCGAGTGTTTGTTTCTGAGTTGAGGGACAACTATACTCCAGGGGACAGTGGGGGATTGCTGAATGGGGTTCCCCTGAGCAGGCAGCCTCCACTGCTGCTGGTATCTCTCCCTGAGTGACTGGCTCTGACGTGGAGACCATGACATCTTGAAGGGGAAAGTGGATGTTGTCAGAAGCCTGAAAATCCCGGAACTCTACAACAATGGCACCCAGCGAACAGCTGCGAACCTGGGAACACTGGTCCCCAAGTGGGAAGTGGCGCGAGCTCACGGATTTGGAGGAGCTCTGCGCCTCCTCATGGAAAGATCAGATTTTGCCTGGGATAAAAGTGAGGTCTGTGGTCTGGGCAGGAGAGAGAAATGCACATGTGGGAGCTGGAGGATCCAGGGAAGTTTGCACCCAGAAAAGGCTGCGGCCATTGGGGCTGGCGTGATCTGCCAATGTGGAAGGGGAGCCACAGGGATGTTAACAGAAGGGAAATCTAAAAAGCAACCCATAGCTGAACTGGGCACAAAAGGGAAGCCTAAAAAAAATTTTAACAGTGTGCCGGCTGCTTAGACCCAAGGGGAAAAAAGACTTCACAGACTTGTGCTGCTGCACTGGAGTTTGCACATTTACTCTGGCTCTTTCTTCTCTTTTTTTTTTTTTTCTCTTTAAATCCATGCTTTTGATTACTAAGCCCAATACATAGGATCGCCCAATTGGGGACACTCTAAGAGACTGCAGGGGAAAGTTGTTTTTGTGGAACCTGGGGATCAGAGCAGGGAATAACAATCAGAGAAGCAGCTCTGGGGCAGCCCATTACCCCAAACTGGTATTAAATGCCACAAGGAAAACAATATCTAAATACTAGCTAGAGCGGACCTACAGACCCGGAGGTCAATCCACTCACTGCCACCCAGGGTTGAATCACAAATTGACTCTTGTTTAAACACAAATAAAGGAATATAAAAAACAGAGAAGTACGGCCAGCTTGAAAATCAGGACTGTGGCCTACAACACTGAGGAGCAGTGGAAAGCAGGGAACTTCAATACTGTTCTGACTAGGAAACAGGCGTGCCAAACAGAACAACAGAGGAAGTGAATGACCTTCACTACTGCACATTTTTATCTTTATTATTTTTTTTCATCTTTTACTTAAAAAACTAATTTTTAAAATTTTTTCCTTACTTGATTTTACATTTTTAATTATTAAATTTTTATTTTTAATCAGTATTATTACTACTACTATTTTACCTTTTTTAAAAAGTGTCATTTTATTTTCTCTTTATTTTATTTTGGGATTAGTGGTCTACATTCTACTTTCATATTTCCTTTAGCATCATTTCACTCTATCTCAACTTTCCCTTTATGCCTACACTCTCTTCCTCACTTTTCCCCTTTTGTTTTCCTGTTTCTTTTACCCTATTCCTGCTTTAGATTTTTCCTATTTCTTCTTTTTACCCCTGTTAAAATTTCACCTACTTATATATCTAACTTCCAATCCCCTGCTCCAAGTCCATACATACCTCTCTCTTCTCTTTCTTCACTATGTTTTCCCTCGTCTCGCTTGATATTAGTTGTTGTTTGTAGTTTGCATTCATCTCCAGATACTTGTTGTTGGCATTTGTTGGTATTAGTGGCTGTTCTATTGGAGTTTTCTCCCCATATATATAGTTTGTTCCCCTTTTCTTTCTTATTCTCTTTCTTTTCCCTCTTACTTTTTTTTTCCTTTTCCCAATTTCATTTTTGCACTCCTTTTTTTTTTTTTTTTCTCTTCATCTTTCTCTCCTATCCTCTAAATCACCTTTCTCTGGTGGTCACCTTTATTTGGGGTTATTAATATCATGAATACATTTCCATTCAGTGCCTTGTGCATTGTACCTGGTTGTGTTGTATTTTGTGCCTTTAAATGAATGCAGGAGAGAGAGAACTACATATTCAGATACCTGGAGAAGAGAGATCATGGGGAGATAAAAAAAACAGCCCACATATGAAAGAAAAGCAGGCATCACCAAAAAAGGAAGTAAACGAAATGGAGGCAAGCAACCTGTCAGAAAAAGAATTCAGAGAAATGTTCATAAGGTGGATGAAAAGAATGGAAGACAAATTCAACAATATGTGTAAGAACGAAGAGGAAATGAAGAAGAACCAAGAAATGAAAAATAATATCGCTGCTATAAAGAACTCAATAGAAAGCATCAACAGTAGACTAGAAGAAGCAGAGGACTACATCAGTGAGCTAGAAGACAAGGTAGGAAAAAATATTGAAGCAGAGCAGGTTCTAGAAAAAAAAATTAAAAAGCAGGAGGAGAGCCTAAAAGAACTTTGAGACAACACGAAAGAATGTTTATTCTAAATGTCCCCCTAAGACAAACTAGGGAAAGTCATTAGATCATTTCCTAGCAGTACTTTTATCTATATATTAGAGGCCTAGTGCATGAATTCGTGCACTAGTGGGGTCCCTCGGACTGACCTGTGGGATCGGGCCCAAATCAGCTCTCCAACATCCCTTGAAGGGTCCTGGATTGTGAGAGTGCACAGACCAGGCTAAGGAACCCCACCAGTGCATGATCAGGGCCGGGGAGGAATGCAGGAATTTGGTTAGCCAGGGAAGGACTGTGGAAGGGCTCCAGGGTGTGTCTGGCCCATCTTGCTCAGTCCCAATTGGCCAGACCCCAGCAGCA
This sequence comes from Corynorhinus townsendii, assembly GCA_026230045.1. Lineage (NCBI taxonomy): Eukaryota > Metazoa > Chordata > Mammalia > Chiroptera > Vespertilionidae > Corynorhinus > Corynorhinus townsendii. Next base: position 116,509,203 of record JAPDVU010000001.1, on the reverse strand, counting down.
AGCTGACCTACAGTCAGAGAGTGTTGACTGTCTTCCCTGTGGTGGTCAGTGCATGTCTTAGAGAGCAGTTGAGTGGCCTTAGCATATCATTAGCATATTACTCTTTGATTAGTTGAACAGATGACTAGACGACCAGACACTTAGTATATTAGGCTTTTGTTATATAGGCTTCTCCTTAGCACTTATTTACTATGACATTTTGGGCTTGATTTTATATTCACAATCATTAATAACTTTCAAAAATAATTTTATTTTCAATAATCTACCTATATATATCTTATATAATAGAAAGGTAATATGCAAATTGACCCTACAGTGGAATGACCATAATGACTGCTTGACCAGTCACTATGAGGTGCACTGACCACCTCTTGGTCCCTCCCCCGGCTGGCAGGCTCCGATTTCCCGATGGCAAATGAGAAACTGCAGGTGGGTGGTGTGGGATGCAGGCAGTGCCAGGCCAAAGCCCACCCCACTGGTCCAAGTGGGTGGGAACAGCCGACCTCTTGGTCCTTCACTCCAGCCAGCAGGCTCTGATTGACCAATGGCAAATGGGGAACTGGGGGTGTGTGGCAGCAGGGGGTGGGGCTGGCTGCAGGCAGCCAGGGAAGATGGTCCTGATCACAGGCCAGTCCTAGGGACTGTACCTGCACACAAATTTTGTGTGTCAGGCCTCTAGTGTGTGTATGTGTGTATATATATATATATATATATATATATATATATATATATATATATATATTTATTTATAAAAGCCTAAGTGACCAAACAACCAAACGACTGAACGACCGATTGCTATGATGTGAACTGACCACCAGGGAGCACACACTCAGTGCAGGAGCTGTCCCCTGGTGGTCAGTGCACTCCCACAGTGGGAGCAATGCTCAGCTGACCAATGGTTGCCAGACACCAGGCTCACTGTTGGTAAGTGCAGCTGCGGCAGCAGCAGGTGTAGCAGGGTTGGGATGCGTGAGAATGGTGTGACGCCCGGCCTGGGTTCGGGATCCTTCCCTGCTGCCTGCCACTTTGCACACTGCTACATCCCCCGAGGGGTCCCATATTGTGAGAAGGCGTAGGCTAGGCTGAGGGACCCCACTGATGAACAAATCCATGCACCAGGACTCTAGTATTTGATAATTGTCATAGGTAAACATAAAAATAACTAGAGTTTATTTTCTATTTATCTTTCAATTTACATTTCATCATGCTTTAATAAGTAATATTGGCTATCAAATATAGACATATGTACTTATGCCATTCAGTATAACTTTCATTCAATTATTTTCCTACTCACATCTATTCAATGAACAGGCATGAATAAGCATTGTTATTTATAAGTGAATTTTGCAGGAATAAATAGTTATAATTTAACAAAGAAAAGAGTGTGTAAACTGAAGAGATCTTTCTGGTCAACCAACCTGGTCCCTGCACCTTATAAGACAGCATTTTTCTGAATAAATTCAGCACTGTCTGAAGTCTGGTAAAGACTTTGATGTACACAGTCTAATGGGGGGGGGTACGGTGGGCACATTTTAAAGGTATCCATGTTTTTTTGTTGGCCCCATATTAATTAAACTCATAAGACTGATTGAGAAAAGCCCTAATACTAATATAGTAATTCATAATAAAATTAATTCATAATAAAACTGAAGTTAATTTAACTTCAGCTTATATTTTCTTCCTGCAGCCTAATGTAAAGTCAATTTATAATCCACATAATATTTAATAAGTATGCAGTTATGTGAAATATGACTCATATATATGCTCCTTCACCAAAGGTGTTATATCAAACACCACATTATCAAAAGTTTGTTTGGTGATCATGGAAGCAGAACCAGGGAATCAGCAGATATGAAGAAACATATCTAGCTAGCAGCAGTTACTGTCCTTTAATTTGGGAAGCCAAAGGAACATCAATGATTCTACATATCCACAAGCCCCTTCTCCATGATCAACCTCAGAGAGACTCTACAATGCTTACATCATCTTATATTTCACTCCAATGTGTCTAGAATATCTGGACATTATGTCCGTTTTATAGTACTGGTGTAGGTTCCTCATAGCATTTAGCAAAATTGTGAATTTAATTAATTTTAAATAACTGTTTATTCAATGCCTATTGAACTGTAAGCTCCTGATGTCAGATAGCGTTCCTGCTTTGATTATTATTTTATTCACTATGCTTGACACAAAGTAAGCATTAGGTAATTTTTTTTTTCTTGGTATGTTAAAAATTACAAACAAGCTTCAGTCTCTAAACTTGGCTTGTAGTCAGGTCTGAATGTATCCTGTCAAGAATTCATATGTTGAAATCCTCATGTCCAACATGGAAGTATTAGTTGGTAGAGCCTTTGAGAGGTGATTGGGTCAAAAGGGTGGAGCTTCATGAATGGGACAAGTTGGTTTTTTTGTTTGTTTGTTTGTTTTTGTTTTTTAATAAAAGATATTCTATAGAGATTCAGAGAGAAGACACTGGCTATGTAAACCTGGAAAAGGGCCATCGTTATTTTGGTGCCTTGATCTTGAACTTTCCAGCCTCTAGAACTATGAGAAATAAATGTCAGTTGTTTAAAAGCTTCCCACGCTGTGGTATTTTATTTTAGCAGCCAAAATGGACTAAGACAGTTTAATATATGTTTTATAAAATTTTGATTTGTTAAATTCAAATCTGGCTTTCCTAATATTACTCTTAATATTACAGTGACTTGAAATCTGGGTTCTCTAATACTTGTATGATCTAACTATTGACTCTCATATATGGCTAAATTTATAGTATGTGAATTTCCTAGAAACTATCAGGGCAATTATGTATTTTGACCACTCCTATTATTCCATTGTATCTTCTGCTGAAGCACCAAAATTCTAGGACAGAAACTTTTTGTTTAAATGTACATGATCACAGCAGTTCTTTTTATTATTATTATTGTTTAAATTTGATGAGTTGTCGAAATACTTTGTTATCCCATTAATTCTGAATATCAAGATATTCCATGAGTCCATTTAGAAAGATATACATAAAGAAATATATATATGAAAATTGTCCCCCTCAACCAAGAGTTTCACTGGGAGTTCGACCAGAAGTTTGACCAGGGGGTGGGCCAGCTACGCAACTGCCTGTGGACTCTTCCCCTGGCAGGCCCAGCCCGATCAGCCCCAATCAGAGCTGGCCGGCTGGACCCCACCTGGTGCATGAATTCATGCACTGGGCCTCTAGTATGTGTGTGTGTGTGTGTGTGTGTGTGTGTGTGTGTGTGTGTGTATTGTGTGTGTGTGTGTGTGTGTGTGTGTGTGTGTGTGTATATATACATATATATAAATGTATTTTAAAATTGATTTCAGAGAGAGAGAGATAAAAATACCAAGGATAAGAGAGAATTATCAATCTGCTGCCTCCTGCATGCCCCCTACTGGGGATCTATTCCAAGTCAGGCAGCTTGTGCCTATGAAGACAGCCTTGCTATGAAGACAGCTTGTGCCTGACTTGGAATAGAATGGATAACCAGTGGTTGGGTGTAAAAAAATCTACACCCAACCACTGAGCCGCACCAGCCAGGCACGACTCTGTTTTTCTATCTGAAGGACTAAAAGCACAAGTTGGGTAGCTCTTTCAGTTTTCTCCAAAATGAATTAATAAGTGTATAAACAAGCAAACAAATCAGGGAGATGTGTTACAGGCAATGAAATCATTTAAATATCTATGCCTCACAAATCTATGAAGAACTCCTAATGTAACAATAATTCAGTTTGTGGTATATTTCAACTTATGCATTTTGAAGTGAATTTGCTTTGTAACAGACTGATTTTTCATTATCACACCAAACATCTTAGTATTTTTGTGGGAACACATCTCTAGCACAATACTTTCTAAATTTAAATAAAAACACAAATGTTTATTTTTATGTTTTTTTTCAAGAATAGAGTAAATAAAACAAAAAGTCAAGGTTAATTTTTAAAAGACAGAAAAAATAGAGAGTGGTATAGTACTATAGAATTTATAATTTCATTTTAACAGGGTGTGGTCTATTCAATACACAACATGACATAGTACTATACAAATAATTAACAATGGAAGATAGCTACTACCACATAGAAATGAAAGGCATTGATTGCTCATAGACTACCAGATAAATACTATTAAGAACTGTGAATGATCTGAAATTTTAACCTACTCACAAACAATGATATACACAGATGCTTGTAGAAGGCATATGAATCCCAGGTTAGAGCCAAACCAATAGCAGTAACCCAAATAACATCATTTTGCACCAGTTCCCAAGCCTCATTTCTCACATTGCAATGAAGGGAGGGCCTGATGATAACTGCACAAGCAATGTGTTTCATTATAGAAGAGACCCCTGAGCACAGGCACCTGTGAGTCTTTACCGTGGACAGTAAGTGAGATCCCTCCTTTTTTCAGAAGGGGACATTATATTTTCCAAGGTTGTTTGCTATGAAGACAGATTTGAAAGAGGGTCTAGAAAAAAGGGATGTAGAAATGTGAGACATCCATGAGTAATTATCTCTCAACTATGACTTTTTAAAATAATGAAACAAGGATCATCATGGAACAATTACATCTTAGATAAGATTAGGAAGTAAGCAGAAGTAAAATACTTAGAGTTTATGGATTGTTAATTACTGATTCAGAACTTCAAGAGCATAGTGGTTTTTTTTTAAATTTCTTTATTGATTAAGGTATTACATATGTGTCCTTATTCCCCCGTTACCCCCCACCTCCCATTTATGCCTCCACCCCCCTGTTGTCTGTGTCCATTGATTAGGCTTATACACATGTATATAAGTCCTTTGGTTGATCTCTCCCCCTAAACCTTCCCTGACATTTGACATTCTGATTGATGTTTCCCTGTCTCTGGATCTATTTTTGTTCATCAGTTTATGTTGTTCATTATATTCCACGAATGAGTGAGATCATGTGATATTTATCTTTCTCTGCCTGGCTTATTTCACTTAGCATAATGCTCTCCATCTCCATCCATGTTTTTAATCTTGATTCTCACAAAAGGGACAAAAGATGAGATTGCATTAAGGGATGTCTAAGATAGTAAGAAAGAGTTCAGGTCTTAATGCATAAACTGAAATATTTTGTTTCTGGAAATTATAAATGTTTTCCATAATAAACATTGGTAAACAGTGGTATTTCAAATGACTACCATTGTTCAAAGTGGGTAATTAGTTGAAACTTGCTGCTATGGGTTCCTGGAACTATTAGTCTCCTTTCTAACTAGGAATGATATAACACTGTTGAGGAGGGATGTGATAGCAGAAGCGTTTCCCTTAGATTCTGGGTCAACGTAGTTAAAACTATAAAAATCACAAATAAACTTCATATTTTAGCTACATAACTTTATTGCTAGGAGAATTACATAACTTCAGACCAAGAACTTTTCACTTGTTAAGAATAAAAAATAAAGATACAGGGAAGACAGGTAATTACTCTTATACTGGAGGAGTGATGTACAGTTTAAAGACTAAGTGAAGTGAGGTATAAGAAAGTACCCACAGAATGTCTAAACATAAATTCTCCTCTATCTTTCTCCTTATGGGACCTCTGCCTCCTTCATCCCTTTATTTTACCCCTCGAACACAGTTGCCCACATCTCTGTCAAAGCTAAATTATAATTAATTTTCATAATTGACACAGATGGTAATTATATTTTTGAAAGCTGGCTCATAGTAAGTTACCAAGATATTTATCTATTTAATTATTAAACTGTGTAAGTGTGAGCTGACCAGGGAATAGAACCTACAGCCTTGGAGTGCTATCAGGATAGCACTCTAACCAGCTGATCTACCCAGCCAGAGCCTCAATAATTGTATCTTTTACATTGAAGGCTTAACAATATCATTTTTATTATTTAGAAAGATGTTAAACTTCTTTGACAATTTGGATAGACAACTGTTGATACTTCAGTTTCTTTCTCATTTTTAATGGAACTTTATAGGATAAAGTGATTAAAAATGTATGATACATAGAATTATCCACTTGTCAAAAGAGTCAACTTACACTTGAAATAGGATTATCGAAAGAAGAAAGTGAGCTTTAACCAGTTTGGCTCAGTGGATAGAGCCGACGCCTGCAGACTGAAGGGTCCCAGGTTCAATTCCGGTCAAGGGTACGTATCTCAGTTGCAGGCACATCCCCAGTAGGGGGCGTGCAGGAGGCAGCTGATCAATGTTTCTAACTCTCTATCCCTCTCCTTTCCTCTCTGTAAAAAATCAATAAAATATATTTTAAAAAAAGAAAGAAGAAAGTGAAATCCAGCCCATAGTTTCAATGCCAGAGCTATGACATTTTTTATTGTATGTTACAAATGTGTGGATGATACTGTTTTACTGCTTTGTAAATTCTCATCAGCTCCCTTGATTAATGTTCACTAAACTCTCACAAAGAACATGACACTATACCTAGTATGGAATTTAATCATTTCTTCAAGCTGATGAAACAGCACTGTTGAATGAAAGAATGAATTAAAACAGGAGTACAATGAAAAGATAAAGCTTTTACCCAAGGTAATTCATTCTTCTTTTCACTGCTTTCATCTTTAAGGTGCTAGTAATCAAGACTTGTCTTTGCTTCACTTCACCTTATAAAATGCTCCCTTCTTGCCCAGCAGGCATGGCTCAGTGGTTGAGAGTCGACCTATGAGCATGTTCAATCCCCAGTGTAAAATGTGTAGGAGGCAAGTGATCAATGATTCTCTCTCATCATTGATGTTTCTATTGCTTTCTCTGTTCCTTCCTCTCTGAAATCAGTCGTAATATATAAAAACCCAGGGTCTGTAAGGACCAATTGAAAGCTTGAGCGAATACCAGGAGTCCTACAGTCAGTGCTGGGTTGTCGAGGGGTCTGAGGATCAGGACCTGAGAGAGGCCAAAAGAGAGAGGTAGGGTCTGATCCACAGCCTCCTAGGCAGCTGTTGATCAGCCATTGCCTCTCTCTTTCTTTCCACGCTTCTCCAGGAGCTGCACCTCTGTTTCTCTCTGGGCCTCCACGGGAGCCCCACCTCTCTGATCAGGCCTGGAGATGCTATCTGGCATAGAAACCGACCAATCAGAACTAAATCTGTATGAACTGTGAGGAGCCAATGGCTGCCTAGGAGGCAGAGCTTTTGACACTGACTGGCATAGGAACAAACCAATCAGAAACAAATTGGCCAGCAGGGGAGGGCAGTTGGGGATGAGATCAGGCTGGCAGGGAGGGCAGTTGGTGGCGAGATCAGGCTGGCAGGGGAGGGCCATTGGGGGCAACAAGACTGGCAGGGGAGGGCAGCTGGGGGTGAGATCAGGCCAGCAGAGGAGGGAAGTTAGGGGCAATCAGGCAGGCAGGGGAGTTAGAGGTGATCAGGCAATGCCAAAGACAGTGCCTGACAGTGGTCAGCACCTAGGAAGCCCAGAATTGGCAGGAAGAACAGAAGAGTGGGGTCCTAAACCAGTCCTCATGGGGCATTAAAACTCAGTTGAAGTGAAGGACACATCACTTTCTTATTTTTTATTTATTTTTTAAAAATATTACTATTATGTTTTCTATATTCTATTTTTATTTTTTATTATTATTTTATCTTATCTTATTTTTTCACCTTTTTCTTCCTTTTGTGTCCCTTTTCATCCTGTTTTTTTTCTTTTCTTGTCCCTGTTTTAGTTTTTCTCTTTTCTTTCTTTTTACACCTTGTTAAAAATTTTCCTTCTTTATTTGCTTCCTTGATGTGTTATTATTATTGTAGTATCTGTTGCATTATTTATATATTTAATTTCCTCTTCCCTTCTCCTATTCCCTTTCTCCTTCTCTTTTGTCTTTCTATGCTAGTCAATTATGTTTTCCTCTCCTCCTATGCACTTTTCTTCTCCTAATTTTTAGTTTGACATCCTAAATTCAGACCTATCTGCTCTCTTCTCTCTTCTACTTTTAAAAAGGTCAATCAATCAATAATTTTTAAATTATTATGAAATCTTTTTTATGCTTTCTTCTTATCCATTAATTCTCATTTTACTGCCTATATACACTCCTGTGGGCCTTCCCCTATTCATCCAATTCCTTAACCTCTGTATTTAAGTTCTGCCTCTACAGTTTCTGTCCCTGCCCTTTTTTTTTTTTTTTGCTATTTTTGAAATATTTGTTTGGTTTGTGGGTTTACCCCATATATTTTTCTTTTTTTCTTTTCTCACTATCATATTTGCTCTCTTTTCTCTCTCCTAACTCTCTTTTCTCTGATGGTCACTTTTATTGGGGTGATAGGTCTCTTTTGTACATATTTGTTTTATTCCTTTTGTGTTGTCTTGTCATGTTGTACTTTGTGCTGTTTGGTAACCACCTCCACAACAGTTGGCATGACAGGGTAGAGAATGAGACACATAACCAGACACCCTGACAGGAGATTCCATCCATGAATGAGACAATAATATTCAAGACCAAACTACATCAAGAGAACTCAAATATCTCAAGTAGGGGACATCCATAGTATACTTAGCACAGAATACCTGTGAAACTGTACCAGTAGGTCCCACTAACTATCAACTACACAAGACAAATTCAAAATATCTGGGTGGCATAGGAGTTTTATCTAATACATATAAACAACCACAAAGCAATAGCAAAAATGGGGAGAAAACAACCCCCCATATGAAAGAAAAGGAGAGTCACCAGATAAGGAAATAAACGAAATGGAGGCAAGCAATTTGTCAGAGGAAAAATTCAGAGTAATTGTTTTATGATGCTCAAAAGGCTGGGTACGAAATTCACCAACATGTGTGTAAGAATCAAGAGGGAATGAAGAATGACTGCAATAAAGAACACAATAGAAGATTTCAACAGTAGATTAGAAGAAGCTGAGGACCCATTCAGCGAGTTAGAAGAAAAGGTAGAAAACTCCTAAGCAGAGCAGAAACTGGAAAAAAAAAAACTTAAAAGGCAGCAGGATAATCTAAGGAAGCTTTGAGACAACATGAAAAGAAACATAATCTGAATAATAGGGGTTCCAGAAGGAGTGGAAGCAGAGCAAAAAATAGAAAATCCATTTGAAGAAATAATGACAGGAAATTTCCCTGATTTGGGGAAGAAAAAACTCACACAAGTTCAAGCAGCACAGAGTCCCAAACAAGATGAACCCAAAAAACCAACACCCAGACACATCATAAATAAATTGGCAAACACCAACAACAAAGAATCTTAAAGGCTGCCAGAGAGAGACAGAAAGTTACCTATAAGGGATCTCTCATTAGACTATTAAATGATTTGTCAGAAACACATCAGATCAGAAAGGAATGGAATGAAGTATACAAAGTGATGCAAAGCAAGGGACTGAATCCAAGAATACTCTATCTAGCAAGGCTATCATTCAAAATTGAAGAGGAAATAAGGAGCTTTGCAGACAAAAAAAAAAAAAAAAGGCTACAGTGTTTATTACCACCAAGACAGCAATGCAAGAAATGCTAAATGGACTGCTGTAAAAAGAAATAGAATGGAACAAGGAACATATGCATAAAGAATAAAAATGGCAACAAACAAGTACCTATCAATGATAACCTTAAATGCAAATGGATTAAATGTGCCAATCAAAAGATATAGGGTGGCTTAATGGATAAGAAAACATGACCCACATACATTGAGTGGCCAGATTATTATGATCTCTGAATGCATAATAATCTGGCCACTCAGTGTATATCCTATATAATAAAAGGCTAATATGCAAATTGTCCCCTCAACCAGGAGTTCGACCAGCAGGCAGGCCACCCAACCACCCATGTCCTTTCCCCTGGACAGATTGGCTGGACCCCACCCATGCACAAATTCATGCACCAGGCCTCTAATATATACAGTATATGCTATCTATAAGAGACCCACCTCATGACAAAAGACTCACACAGACTGAAAGAGAAGGGATGGGAAAAAAAAATTTCAAGCAAATAGAAATGGAAAAAAAGCTGATGTAGCAATACTTATATCAGACAAAATAGACCTCAAAGTGAAGATCATAACGAGAGATAAAGAAGGTCACTTCATAATACTAAAGGGATCAGTTCACCAAGAGTATATAACTCTGGTAAACATATATACACCCAATATAGGAGCACCCAAATACATTAAAAAAAAAAAAAGACAAAAAAAATTGAAAGGTATCAAGGGAGAGATTGACAGTAATACAGTCACAGTAGGGGACTTTACTACCCCATTGACATCACTCTAGACAAAAAAAAATCAGCAAGGAAACAGCTATGCTAAATGACTCACTAGATCAGATGGACTTAAATGACAACTTCAGAACATTTCACCCCAAAGCTACAGAATATACATTCTTCTCAAGTGCACATGGGACATTTTCAAAGATAGAAGGCATATTAAGGCTAAGTCTCTACAAAGTAAAGAAGATGAAAATAATATCAAACATCTCAGATCACAATTGCATAAAATTATAAATCAACTACAATAATAATAATAAAAAACAATCAAACACATGGAGGATAAGTAGCATGCTTCTACACTACGAATGGGTTACCATAGAGATAAAAAAGTAATAAAAAACATTTGGAAACAAATGGAAATGATAACACAACAATCCAAAATCTATGGGACACAATGAAAACGGTTCTCAGAGGGAAGTTCATAACACTACATGCCTACCTAAGAAAAAAACAAACAAACAAACAAACAAAAAAAAACAAGAAAAACTGGTAATAATTTATCTAACCATACAACTTAAACAATTAGGAGAATAATAATAAAAATCCAGAGTAAGTACAAAGAAGGAAATGATATAGGTCAGAGCAGAAATAAATGACATAGAAACTAAAAAAAAAAAACAAAAACAAAACCAACTAAAAACAATACAAAAGATCAATAGAATCCAGAGCTGGTACTTTGAAAGGATAAATAAGATTAATGAACCTCTAGCCAGGCTCACCAATAGAAGAGGAGTGAAATAAACAAAATCAGAAATGAAAGAAGTTAGGTAACAATGACTCCACAGAAATAAAAAGGATTGTAAAAAAATAAATAAATAAATACTACAAACAACTCTACTCCAACAAACTGAACAACCTAGATGAAATGGACATATTCCTAGAAAAAATACGACCTTCCAAAACTCAATCAGAAAGAATCAGAAAACCTGAATTGGCTGATAACTACCAATTGATTCTACCAATTGAAGCAGTAATCAAAAAACTTCCAGCAAACAAAACCGTAGTACAGAAGACTTCAAAGGGGAGTTTTACCAAACATTCAAAGAAGAACTAACATGAATACTCCTCAGACTATTCAAAAATATTCTAGAGGAAGGAACACTTCTAAGCTCTTGCTATAAAGTTCATAACACTACATGAACTTTATAGTAGTGTTATGAACTTTATAGTAAAGTTAAAGACACTATTAAAAAAAAAAAAGAAATACAGGCAAATATTCCTGTTGAATATAGATGCTAAAATTCTCAACAAAATAGTACCAAATAGCATCCAGCAATACATTAAAAAGATCAAACACCATGACCAGGTGGGATTTATTCTGGGAATGCAAGGCTGATACAATATCTGCAATTCAATAAATTTGATACATTACAATTCAGGGGTCCTCAAACTACGGCCCATGGGCCACATCCGGCCCGCTCAGGACATTTATCCAGCCCGCTGGGTGTTTTTGCCGCTGCTGCTTGTCCTGCTTAGCAGCCAACTCGTCTTGGGCCCACAGTGCGCATGTGTGGAATGTTTCTTTTTTTAAACTATACTCCGGCCCTCCAACTGTCTAAGGGACAGTGAACTGGCCCCCTGTTTAAAAAGTTTGAGGACCCTGCATTACATAAACAAATTAAAAGACAAAAAACACATGACCATATCAACTGATGCAGAAAAAGCACTTGACAAAATCCAACACCCTTTCTTGATAAAAACCCTCAGCAAAGTGGGAATAAAGGGCTCATACCTCAACATGATAAACACTTTTTTTGACAAACCTATAGCCAACATCATACTCAATGAGCAAATTCTAAAACCATTTCCCCTAAAAACAGAGACAAGATAAAGATACCAACTTGCACAACTCCTGTTAGACATAATATTAGAAGTGTTGGCTATAGAGTTCAGACACGAAGGAATAAAAGGTATCCTAATAGGAAAAGAAGAAGTAAAGCTGTCATTATTCACAGATGACATGATATCATACTTAGAAAACCCTAAAAACGCGATAAAAATATTACTAGAATTAATAAATAAATCTGGCAATGTTGCAGAATACAAAATTAACACCCAGGAATTTATGGCATTTTTATACACTAATAATGAACTCACAGAAAGAGAAACTAGAAAAACTATCTCATTTACCATTGCAACAACAACAACAAAAAATTAAGATACCTGGGAATAAACTTAGATAAGGCGGTAAAAGACCTGTCCTCAAAAAAACTACAGGGTATTGAAAAAAGAGATGGAGGAAGATATAAACAAGTGGAAGAATATACTGTGTTCATAGATTGGTAGAATCAACATCATTAGAATGTCCATACTACCCAAAGAAAGCTATAGATTTAATTCAATCCCCATTAAAATACCAACAGCATATTCCATAGACCTAGAACAAACTCTCCAAAAACTCATATGGAATTAAAAGAGACCCTGAATAGCTGCAGCAATCCTGAGAAAAAAGAATAAAGTATGAAGGATCACAATACCAGATATCAAGCTACATTACAAAGCCACTGTTGAACCCAGAAATTGAACCAAGCCATTACACTCAATTAATATTTGACAAAGAAGGCAAGAGCATACAACAGAGTCAAGACAGTCTCTTCAGTAAATGGTGTTGGGAAAGTTGGACAGACACATGCAAAAAAATAAAACTAGACCACCAACTTACACCATACACAAGAATAAACTCTAAATGGATAAAAGATTCAAACATAAGACCGTATACCATAAAAATCTTAGAATAATCCCATAGGTAGAAAAATATCAAACATATGTTGATAAACAATATCTTTACCAATGCAGCTCCTAGGATAATGAAAACTAAGGAGAAAATAAACAAATGAGACTACATCAAAATGAAAAGCCTATGAACAGCAAAAGAAACCATCAACAAAACAACAAGAAAGCCCACTGCATGGGAGAACATATTTGCCAATGTTATCACCGATAAGGGTTTAATCTCCAACATTTACAGGGAACTCAAACAACTCAACAAAATGAAGAAAAACAATCTAATAAAAAAATGGGCACAGGACCTAAATAGACAGACATTTTTCAAAAGAGGACATGCAGAAGGCCAAGAGACATATGAAAACATGCTCAAAGTCACTAATTATCCAAGAGATGCAAATCAAACAACGAGGTACCATTTCACACCTGTCAGAATGACTATCATCAACAAATCAATAAAGGACAAGTGCTGGCAAGGATGTGGAAAAAAAGAACCCTCGTGCACTGCTGGTGGGAATGCAGACTAGTGCATCTGCTGTGGAAAACAGTATGGAATTTCCTCAAAAAGTTAAAAATGGAACTTCCATTTGACCCAGTGGTCCCTCTTCTAGGAATATAAACCAAGAAATCAGAAACACCAATCAGAAAGGACATGTGCACCCCTTTGTTCATTGAAGCACAATTTCAATAGCTAAGATTTGGAAACAGCCCAAGTGCCCATCAGCAGATGACTGGATTAACAATCTGTGATACATCTACACAATGGAATATTGTGCTGCTATAAAAAGGAAGGGAGCCATACCATTTGTAACAGCATCAATAGACCTGGAGAGCTAGGTAAAATAAGGTAGTTGGAGAAAGGTAAGTATCACATAATCTCATTCATATGTGGAATATAATGAATAACATAAACTGATGAACAAAATAGATCCAGAGACAGAAACATCAGACTATCAAACCTTAGAGGGAAGGCTGGGGGAGAGGTAGATATCAATCAAAGGACTTGGATGCATGCATATAAGCATAACCAATGGACACAGATAGTAGGGGGTGAGGGCATGTGCTGAAGAGCAGGAGCAGGCAGGGAGAGGTCAATGGGGGAAAAAGAGGACATATGTAAAACTTTCAACAATAAAGACTTTAAATTAAAAAGAACCTTTGGAATTATATTCTTTCTAAATCTTTTTCAGAAATTCAAGGGGGAGAATTGCTTTACATGTTAGGTGTACCATATGACCTAGCAATTCCACTTCTAAGTACTTATCCCAAGAAACCTAAACACTAAACTGAAAAAAATATATACATATCCCTATGTTCATTGCAGCATTATTTACAATAGTCAAGATATGAAAACAACTCATTGATACATGAAAGAATAAAAAATATGTGGTACATATGTACAATGGAAAATTACTCAGCTATAATAAAGAATGAAATCTTACCATTTACAACAACATGGATGGACCTAGAGGATATTATACTAAGTGAAATAAATCAGACAGAGAATGGCAAATAACTTATGATTTTGCTTTTATTTGCAATCTAAAAACCAAGTAAATGAACAAATAAAACAGAAACAAACTCACAGATACAGATAACACATTGATGTGTATACAGATGGGAGGAAGGTGGTAGAATAGGCAAAAAAGGTCAAAGGAATTATTAAGTACAAATTTCCAATTATAAAAGTAGTCAAGGGGATGAAAAGTACAGCATTGGAAACATATTAAAAAATGTTGTAATAACTATGTATGGTGCTAGAAGTGTACTAGATTTGGGGTTATCACTATGTTGTGATTAGACTGTATCATCCCTCCTTTTGCTAGATATTTGATATATACTTGAATTCAGATTAACTGTAAAAAATAAATGTCTGATACTATCTGTATCTTTTTATTGCTAGTATGATCTGAAAATATTCAATTCAAATTATAATGAGCTAGATATAAGTCTAAGGTGCTAGAAAGTATTGTATTCATTGTTTATACTAGTTACTGACCTGCTCTGAAGGTTCAGGCCCTCAATTAGGTGAAAACACTACCACCAGGAAAATGTTACTTTTTGCCTGATTGCTAATAGAGGATAGGTAAAGAAAACACTACAGTGTAATCTAGGTTTTTAAGTTAATTTGTTCCAGAAAACTGTTTGAGAAGCAATTAGTTTGAAAACAGAATCAGCCACAACAAAAGCAAAAACAAACAAACACAAAAACAATAAACAAAACAAAGCAGAAAATATTCACAGTACAATTTCCCAAGATATTAACAATTCAAAGTATAACAGTAAACTGATTCATACTTGTGCATACTTTCTTGCCTGAGTGACACGTGACTGATCATACAGGTATCAGCATGAAAGAGTGTTGGGTCAAGAACCAAAGTTTTTGTTTGATAACCAAGACATTGTTTCCATGAATAAATTGGTTGAGAACTGCATTGTTTGATATGGGAGACATCCTTAAACTGAGGTTTTGCTATTCTAGTTAGAAATAATTTGAAAATATCAAAATTAGGGACAATCCTGACCAGATGCCAGTTTATAAAAGATGACTATATTAACAAATGGCTTTTCTGTCAGTCACAGGAAATATTCCACATGGGGTTAAAGTTTTTACATACATAAAGATGGATTTCAGGTTTTTTTCACTTGGAATTTTGGAAATAAAGGCAATAATAGTTTACATGTTTTACCCAGATTAGTAATCAGTATTTTTTCCTTTTTGTTTTGTTTTGTTGATTGAATGGTTTTCTTTTCTTCTCTGTTGCTTTCCTTTGCCTGGTGCATTACGTCTTTGACTTGGTTAGAATCTGCTTGAATGTAGCTCTGACATCACTAGTTATTAGAAAAATATTTACATAATATGGAATCTTTGACAGGTAACATAGCAAAGAGAAAATCAGGATCTTGAGTGTCTGGAACAATGTGAAGAATAACATAATTAAACAAAAAGAAGAGAAAGACTCCCCAAAATACCAACTTTCTTACCAATAACAGTTTTATAATCGTCATTAATCAGAGCCTTTATGGAGGGCTAAACTGAAAGGATGTGGTAGAAGAAGGAATAATAAAAACTTTAAAACCTATAAAAATAGATCTTCCCAAATATTTTCCTGCCTGAGACAGACTTCAGGTTGCTCATAATCTGCTTCCCTGGTAAGGGTTGGAGCCAAGACTTAAATAAAACTTGGTAAGACTGAATGACTAGTGCTTTCTTTTTTGACTTGTTCCTTGGATTGTAAATTGCTAAAATGGCAATGTCAAGGGTCTTGCTAACATAGATACACTTTCTCCAATTAGGAAATTTAAGTATTAAGTTAGCTTAAGATTGGAAGAAGCAGAATATCAGCTCTTATCCTACTCTGATTTTTAAATCCTCTTCTAAAATGTTGTTTCTCTTTGCATGGAGACAGCTCATTTAATTCTGTCTTTGTTTATTAAGTCCAAGGTCTAATACACAATCAAGTTCCGGTACTCTGCTTCTGCTACAGACTTCACTTTTGTCTGAGTTACATTTGCTCTCATTGCATGCATCTTGGGGCTTTTTAACTGGAGGGGTTTTGTTTGTTTCTGTTTTCAGATATAAGCTTCCTGCTTTGTCAGCTGTTCCTCAAAGCTCTAAGAACCTCTTGACTTACTTCAAACCAATGGCCCCAAATGTAAACATCATGTCTTCAAGATGCATCACTTTAATGAGAAGAGTTGCCACAAAAGCAAATTTTGTTCAAAAATTTTTAATTTGACATTTTGAATGTGACACACTTAAATTTGGGCTGAGTAACTTTACTTATAGTGAAAGACAACTCCCACCTGCTTTCTCCTTACTGTCCTGCATACTGTAAATATTTAATATGCAAAAGTTTCCATTCATACTTAAACTATTGATGGCCCAGCAGAAAAATATTCTTCAACATTTAAAGTTCAATAATACTTACTGTTTCACTGTATATGTGGTTTATACATAGGTGCTACAGAATTGTAAATTCATTAATTTTCATAAATAAACCATTTTCTTTATTTTATCTTTTAGTGACCTTTGCCTAGTGTTCAATCAAAGCTAATGGCACAGATCTGTAAAAGCAATTATGAGACATCACAGGTTTGACAGTTTTGTCATTATCTCACGAGTTAAGAAAGGTCAGATTCTCAGAGTTCTTGGATAGAAATTTCCAAAGAAAAGCCAAGTGTTTCTTGGATAACTACATGGATTCACAGGGAGAAACTCTGTCCTTGGCAATAGAATAGCAAACTCTTCATAAGACAGTTGGAAACCCCCTCTCCCACCCTCTCTCAGTGAAACAGTTCTGTTTGTTTCTTTTTCAGGTGAGAAGAAAATGCTCATGAATATATACATTAAAATACTAAAAAAAATAGACATTAGTAATTTTTTTAAAAAGGCCTTTCTTTTAAAAAAGTAGAATAATTGAACCAATTAAATGTGGAGTTGTTTACACAATCCAATGACTCTCTTGTGCTCTCTACCCTCTGATCTTCACAAGAGAAAAGAGAAGCCAGCGGGGATTCTTGGTGATTAATCACACACATGCCTCCCCAGAGTCACATCATGGTGATAGATGTCTGCCTTGTGCTGAAGTCCTCTAATTAGGGCTGACTAAATATGGTAAATTAAAATTGTAAACATTTGACTTTGGGGAAAAACACCAACCCTCATTCAATTTTTATTAGCTTATATATAGTCACATCATATATTCAAAGTCATCAGAGAAATATTTATAGGTTATCTGAGAAATTTAGTTACATCCCAGGCATGATAAAACTTGACAATTATTTTAAATCCTTAAGCAAACTGAATCGTTTCAGTGGCACTTTTTGTACAGAGGCAATGCCTTTAAAACACAAAGATAAGGGAGGGAAATAAATATTTTCTAAATTATTGTGTTTATTTTGTTTGCTCCTTAGTTTTAAATCCTTAACCCATTTTTTTCTAAGTTACAGATTCACACCTTGCTGGATTTTTGCTTACTCTATTCTACTAAAGCAACATTTCCATTTCTTAAATATGTCAGCCCTAAACACATTATTTGGTATAGAACAATAACCTAAATAACTTTTCATTTTATCTACTTTTAGTTTCTAATAATTTTTAAAGGGTAAGTTTTGTTTTAGCACATAATATATATAAACCAAATAAAAGTATGTAATTAGAATAATTGGTAAAAATGTCAACGAGAAAAACAATTTCAGCAGGACACCGAGATTTATTGTTGAACTCAGTTGATAGATTTACTAAATTTCCTTAAAATCTGGCTCTTTAATCTTCATACTGATTTGTATTTCAATAGTCATGACAGGAAGCACTGTCTCTGGTGGTCAATTTCTATGTTTGCCTGTTCTTCCTCAGCTTGAATTCCAAGAGGTCAAGACTGTTTAAATAAATTCATTAAGACTGAATGGAAGCGTTTGGGTTTAGGGAATGTACTAGGAGATAATCCTTAATCTAAAATCTGCTCCCACCTGTAAATATTCCCACTGCCAGACCTTGTGGACACTGCTCTGCCTTGGAAATGCAGATTGAGCCTCAAGAGAAGATACCTATTACTGAATCCCAGGTTTGAAGACTATCACTTGCCTGCCAGCTGAAAATTTAATGAGAAG
Organism: Corynorhinus townsendii; assembly: GCA_026230045.1. Taxonomy (NCBI): domain Eukaryota; kingdom Metazoa; phylum Chordata; class Mammalia; order Chiroptera; family Vespertilionidae; genus Corynorhinus; species Corynorhinus townsendii. Next base: position 116,490,669 of record JAPDVU010000001.1, on the reverse strand, counting down.
ATTCATGGGCATAATGACAATTTGAAAGTAGGAAAAACGAAAATCAAGCCTTGAGCATGTAGCATCCTATCAAATAAAAGAGTAACATGCAAATTGACTATCACTCCAACACACAAGATGGCTGCCCCATGTGGTCAAAGATAGCTGACCCCATGTGTACACAGGATGGCTTTCAGGGGATGGCAGTTGTAGGCAATTAGGCCAGCAGGGGAGGGCAGTTAGGAATGACCAGGCCTGAAGGGTAGGACAATTGGGGGGGACCAGGCCACCAGGGGAGGGTAGTGTTGGAAGGGACCAGGCCAGTAGGGGAAGACAGTTGTGGGGGTCCAGGCCAGCAGGGGAGGGCAGTTAGAGGGGATCAGACATGCAGGGGAGGACAGTTAAGGGCAACCAGGCCTACAGGGGAGGGCAGTTGGGGGTGACCAGGCTGGCAGGGGAGGGCAGTTAGGGGCAATCGGGTTGGCAAGGGAGCAGTTAAGCATTGATCAGGCTGGCAGGGGAGTGGTTAGGGAGTGATCAGGCTGGCAGAGAGAAGCGGTTAGGGGCAATCAGGCAGCCAGGCAGGTGAGTGGTTTGGAGCCAGCAGTCCTGGATTGTGAAAGGGTTCCCAGATTGAAGAGGGTGCAGGCTGGGCTGAGGGACACATACTCCCTTGCAAGAATTTCATGCACTGGGCCTCTAGTAATAAAATAAATAGCGTCCCCAGGTTCTAGCTGTCTACTTTGCATTTGGAGGTATCACTGTGTATTGCTTTCCAGCCCTGCATTTAGATATCAGTGGTCTACAAAGATAGTATGCTCTCATGTGTTGTGCACTGTCCCTGACCTCAGGGTTAGCCAGTTTTATCATCCCAATGACTTTAGGTAAATCAGGAAAGTACCAAAAGTTCCTGCTTTTAGTATATCTCTACAATTTAAAAGAAAATTTATACCATCTCTGCTCTCAAGATGTTGCTTGAAAAGAGATCTGAATACCACATAGTGCTAGTTAAGAGTGAAAGGTATCCCTGAGATACAAGCAAAATGGACTTTGTGCACAATTATAGACAAAGTATATCAGGTTGTATTTTCTTGCTTGGCATTTACATTTTGTTCCTTCATCCCTTTTCTACATCTTGGCTTCTTACCATGGCCAGAAAACCTTCAGATCCCTTTGTTAAAATAATACTATTTCCTAATGCCAATTTGTCATTATACTTCAGGCTTTTCAATTACTGTTTATCAAAAAATGTAAAACTTTTTACAGAAACATTTTTCATTCCATTTTAAAAACTAGTTACTATTGGATCAAGCAGGACTGAATTTATTTTAAAATAACAAAGTCCAAACACATTAGTGGCTTAAATGATGTCTGCTTTTATTTTTTTCACATGTGGACGTCTTGAGGTAAACCATCCAACTGTGTTTATATCAAGTCTCCTGTATGAAATCTCTAGAAACAAGTGTTTTTACCTTGTGGGTTTTATCCCTAAAGCTGTGTTATTGTCCAAAACGGTTATTTTGACTCCACACATCACACCCATTAAAGGGGAAAGGCTGAAGAAGAGGGGTCAAATAACACATTCTGTCTTTTGAGGAAGATTTCCATCTGCTAATATAGCACTGGCTACACCTTAGCTGTACATATACATAACTGCTAGTGGTTGAGAAATGGCCTGAATAAAAAAGGAAATTATTTTACTATGATAAAGGGGAAATATATTTTGAAGACAATAAGCAATCTCTGAGATCGTCTACTAGAAATTAAATTTGTTAAATATAAGAAATTTGTGAGTGGCAGATAATAAATGACCTGGCTTCTGATTTTATTTTTAACTAGCCCTGTAAAAAAGGTAAGCTAACTAGCCACTCTAAGCTTTAGAAGTCTTAACAATAAAATAGAAAAATAATGACATTTTCTTCAGAAGATTATTGTGAGGATTGATCATATACAAAAGGAATAGGTTAAAGCCATATACATAACATCTATTCAGTAAGTGTTATCCTCCCTTTCTTATAACTTCTTTCCTTGTAAGCTAGTCTATAGTCCTACAGGAGATTTAATGATTATATAAAAACTAGAGGCCTGGTGAATGAAGATTCATGCACTGGAGGGGGAGTCCATCAGCCTGGCCTGCCCCCTCTCACAGTCCAGGAGCCATCAGAGGCTGGAGGCAACCCTGCGATCCGGAGAAGGCAATGCCCCCATCACACCTCTGCTGTTGCCACTACTGGCAGCACAAGCCTTGGCTGTCCCTGGTTTTCTGAGCTCTGGGCGGCCCTGGTCGGAAGGACAGCCATAATCCGAGGCTTGCCTGCACCTCAGGCATCAGCTGAGCAGCTAACATCTGAGGCTTGCCTATACTTCGGGCCAGCCCTGGGCAGCTAGGGGGCTGAGGGCGGGTCCGGCTGCACCGCACACCTGCCACCCTCCCACCCCCTGGCAGGGCTGAAAGGACTGGGGGACTCTAGCAGTGTTGAGGGGACTGGGCACCGCCATCCTGTGGCTATGTGTGCCGCCATCTTTGTGACAGCGTGATGGTCAATTTGCATATTCCCTCTTTATTAGATAGGATTGGCCACCATTGTTGAATAGAAAAACCATGAGTCATAGTATGACTATATTTAAGTATACATTTTCTAGTATCCAGATTAAAAAAATAAGTAGAATAAAATTAGTTTAACATGATATATATTTAATTTTCTAATGTCAAAATACTATCATTTTTATATGAAGTCAATGTAGTTATTGAGGTAACTTTCATTTTTTATGTACTAAATTTTTAAACTTGCTATGCATTTTAGATATATAACCTATCTCAGTATGGACTAGCCACATTTTGAGTCTCAGTAGTCACATATGGCTGGTGACTATACCCTAAGATTTTACTTGAAACTAAAGAAATCCTGCACTAGCCAGTTTGGCTCAGTGTTTGGAACACTGGCCAACAGACTGAAGGGTCTTGGTTTGATTCTGGTCAAGGGAATGTACTTCATTGCAGGATCCATTCCCAGGCCCTGGTCGAGGTATGTGAGGGAGGCAACCAATTGATGTGTTTCTCTTACATTTATGTTTCTCTCTCTCTGTTCCTCCTTCTCCTTCCCACTCTGTCTAAAAAATTAATGTGAAAAATATCCTCAGTGGGAATTAACAAAAAAATAATCCTAATGTTTATAACTAATACTGAATATTTATAAGCCATATTTAAAATGCTTTCTAATTATATATGCATTAGGGAAACAAACTGCTCTTTGATGATTCAGAACAGGTGAAAAGAAATATTTGGTACACATCTATATATATAAAAGCCTAAGTGACCATCCTACCAGTAGCTATGACACACACTGACCACCAGGGGGCAGACACTCAATGCAGGAGCTGCCGAACTGCGGTGACTTGGCAGCTGTGGTTCTCTGATGATGTACCCAGAACTAGAGAGGAGGGAGCCCAATTTCAGGGTTCAACACCCAAGAATTGCTCTTTTGCAATCTGGGACCCCTCAGATGTCAGAGAGCTGGTTTTGGCCCCATTCCCCACAGGCCAGGTTGAGGGACCCCTCACCGGGCCTCTAGTTTGTAGATAAAAATCTTCTTGTACAAGAAATAAACAGTAAATTGAAATAATACTGGACATATTGATGTATGTTTGTATAAATTGCATCCATTTATTTATCATGTCAGCTTTTGTATTCAAATATAAATGCTAACTAACTTTACTTCATTATAATAAGAAAAAATAATGAGATTGTAATGGTTCCAATAAAAGTTTAATTATTAGAGACAAGTTTCTCAATTCAACATTAAGCATACATAGTAATAATTAGTTAGTATGTAAAATAGGTCATAGATTCAATTCTATTGCATGTTATACAATTGTACCACTGAGTTGGAAGAGTTAAATCAAAGCTTGATTTTGCTAGTGCTAACTAAATCCAGGTGATTAAAGCATTGTAATACTTCACAAATGAAAGATAAATAGATTAAAATGCAGACAACTAACTGATAAATCTGTCACTAATTAAACAAAATTTATCAATGCTATATATGTAGTTTTATTAACATAAATTTATGACAAAATTAATTGATTTTATGTTTAAAATTTACTAGAAAATTAGGATGAGATTATTTTAGAACAAAAAAAGTGTGTATTGCAATTTTAAATCCTTTGTTTTGTATATCAAGGAACTAAAGCTCAAATAAGTTAATTTATATCTTGTTAACTAGTTGTGTCAAAAGTACTATAATTAATTTCTAAAACGAAATTAAAAATCTGTATGGATGCAAAGTATGCAAATTTTTAAAAAATGCAAAAGAGACAGATTTTCATTCCAAGTTGAAATTATGCCCTAAAACATGTGCTACGCCCCCACTTTTTAAATGCACACACTGCTCAAGCCATCTACACACACTTGAACTGATCATTTTTAGGTTTCTTTCAGCATTCACAAGAACCAACCAATATCAATGAAGTTGGAGGAAGCCCTTTCATTGAGGGGATTTTAAAAAGTCTCTATATTGGCTTAAAACAACAAAAATTTATTCTTTCACAGTCCAGAGTCCAGAACACCAAAGTCAAGGTGTTGGCAGAACCATACTCCAGCTAAAGGCTCAAGAGAAGAATTCTTCCTTACCTCCTCCAGCTTCTGGTGGTTCCTAAGACTACTTGTACATGTATTAGTTTGTGGCAGCATAACTACAATCTTTGCTTATGCCTTTATATGGTTTCTTCTTAATCTCTGTTTGTCCTTCTCTGTCACTTATTAAGGATATTCTTATTGGATTTAGAGTCCATTCTAATCCAGTATGATCACGTCCCAATATTTACCTTAATTACATCTGAAATTAATTATATTTGTGTGTGCTAAGGAATATGATTTAGAAATGTCTTCTTGGGTTGGAGGCATTATTCAATCTACTGAAGAACTCCAAAATTTGTATTTATACAACTTATATTTACAAAACGAAATGATACCATATCAATCATGATAAAGTGATTGTGGCTTTCATTTGAGTAATATTTTCTCTCATAATCAATTTGGTTTGGGGCAATTTTTAAGACTTTGAGTATGGCATTAATCCATCTGATATGTGGCATTTTTTATGACCTTGACAGGGGAATTTGTAGGGGGCAACAGTTTCAGGGGTTTCAACTTGACTTCCTTTGTGATTCTAGTTTTATACCTGGGTCCTAGTCCAGATTTCCATTTGCTGATGGGAGATAAGGCTTTCCTTAATTGCTGAAATAAATAATTCCTGGCCTTCACACTATGCCTTGAGTTTATAATTGGCTGATTTAAGCATGTCCCTCTCCCCTGAAGTGCCTTACTTTCTTTCCCAAAAACAATCAACTCCAAATACTTAGAATTTCCATCCTCACCACATCTCTCAAGTACTGGAGATATTGCATAAGTTAGTACTTGCTCCCCTACCTGAATCTTGTCCCAGTTCACCACATATGGGAATCATAGAATGTGACACTCTTGCATGCCAGGTGTTACCATTCCTCTATGGCTATTTTCAAAGGGAATGAGTTTGTCATTTGTCTGATAGTTTTTTCAATTGCAGTATCTAATTCATAGAATTTGTTTTCTAAGACAATTTTTAGGTGTACCAATATTATCAAATATCCACCAAAACCAGACCCGTGACAGGATTTAAGTGCAATAAGTTTATTTGAGAGGTAGAAGAAAACCTTGTAGAAAAGGTGAGGAGTCATACAGACGAAGAAAGTCCGCCAATAAAGGGTCTGTTATTAAGGGGTGATAGAAGTTAATACATGGGGAACTGAGAAACAGAGTAAAACCCACATTTCAGCATTAACCCACCCAAGAGGGAAGGGGCCAATGGTCTTTATATATTCCTCTAGCCACTGATTGAGGATTATTTTGTGGGCTTGCTACTCCTGAGGGCTTTATGTCCTGTCACAACTTCACAGGAAAAAGCTAACTAAAAATTAATTAATGCTGTATCAAGCAATGAACTCTCTTGTGATCATCTGAATTGGTAGCTTTGTCTTCCTAGACAATGGGTGGCAGTTCTACCTACCTATTATTATCTCAACATTCTGGTAATTGTATTTCCTATTGAGACTTCAAAAATGTTGAGAATTTATAATATTTATAAGGTAAGGTTTTAGATTTTTTTAAATTTTATTTTTTTGTTTAAAGTATTACAAATAGTAATATATATGTCTCATTTTTCCCCCATTGATTTTCCCCAGCCTCCCCTACCCCCCAGCCTCCCCTATCTCCCAGCACATGCCCTCAACCCCCGCCTCCAGTGTCTTGCATCTATTGGTCATGCTTATGTGCATGCATACAAGTACTTTGGTTGATCTCTTACCTACCAATGCTTCTCACTTCTGTATCTACCTTTTTGTTCATCAGGTTATAATGTTCTTTATTATCCATAAGTGAGTGAGATCATGTGGTATTTTTCATTCACTGCTTGGCTTATTTCACTTAGCATAATGCTCTCCAGTTCCATCCATGCGGCTGGAAATGTAAAAATTCCTTCTTTTTTATAGCAGCATAGTATTCCATTGTGTAGATGTACCATAGTTTTCTGATCCAGTCATCTGCTGACAGGCACCTAGGCTGTTTCCAAATCTTAGCTATTGTAAATTTTGCTTCTATGAACATAGGGCTGCATATATCCTTTCTGATTGGTGTTTCTAGATTCTTGGGATATATTCCTAAAAGTGGTATTACTGGGTCAAATGGCAACTCCATTTTTAACTTATTGAGGCAACGCCATACTGTTTTCCACAATGGCTGCACCAGTCTGCATTCCCACCAGCAGTGAAGGAAGGTTCCTTTTTCTCCACATCCTCTCCAGCACTTGTCCCTTGTTGATTTGTTGATGACAGACATTCTGACAGGTGTGAGGTGGTACCTCATTGTTGTTTTGATTTGCATCTCTTGGATGATTAGTAACTTTGAGCATGTTTTAATATGTCTCTTGGCTTTCTGAATGTCCTCTTTTGAAAAGTGTCTATATATGTCCTTTGCCCATTTTTTATTGGATTGTTTACCTTCCTTTTGTTAAGTTGTATGAGTTCCCTGCTGGAGATTAAACCCTTATCAGCGATAACATTAGCAAATATGTTCTCCCATGCAGTGGGCTTTCTTCTTGTTTTGTTGATGGTTTCTTTTACTGTACAGAAGCTTTTTATTTTGATGTAGTCCCATTTGTTTATGTTCTCCTTAGTCTTTCTTGCCCTAGATTCTGTGTCTATAAAGCTATTGCTATGACATATGTCTATAATTTCGCTGCCTATAGAGTCTTGTAGGATTTTTATGGTTTCTCAACTTATATTCAAGTCCTTTAGCCATTTTTTTTTAATTTAATTTTATTTTTATTGTTTTAAGTATTACAAATAGTAGTACATATGTCTCCTTTTTTTTTTTCCCCCTTGATCTCCCCCCGACCTCCCCTACCCCCCAGGACATGCCTTCACCTGCCCACCCTCCCCCCCCCCACCCCAGTGTCTTATATCCATTGGTTGTGCTTATATGCATGCGTACAAGTCCTTCGGTTGGTCTCTTACAGCCCTCCTCGCCCAACCACCCCTGTCTTCCCAATGTAGTTTGACAGTCTGTTCAATGCTTCTTTGCCTCTGTATCTTTTTCCCACCATTTCTTTCCTTTAAAAAGTTTTGCCTTTGCAGACTGGAAATAAACATATAATAACAAAACAAGACAAAACAAAAAAATGTTTGAGTCCCAATTTCAATGTCCAACAGTTCCTTATGTGTACATGTCAGCAGTGATATCTGGATGGTGGGCACATGGTGGCAATGCAGGTCCGACCCTCTCTGGTTTGGTCCTAGGTAACCTGCAGCGGTGCACAGCTGCTGACTGCTCCCATGGCAAGGCGTTGTCAGCGTCTTCCATCTCTGGACTGTTTTTTCCTCTTGTCTTCGTGGTTGGAGCACTCCTGTCAATTCCTCTCTGTTGCAGGAATCCATCTGGTCTTGGGGTTGTTTTCTGAAAATATACAAATATATTCTCGACCACAAGTTAATAAAGGAATCTTTTCTATATAATTGATTTGGGATCCTTTTTATTTTTGTTCAAACGATTTTCCTTTGTCTTATTTGAGTTTGTTTTTGTGTATGGTGTAAGTTGGTGATCTAGTTTCATTGTTTTTGCATGTATCTGACCAAATTTCCCAGAACCATTTATTTAAAAGACTGTTTTGGCTCCATTGTATGCTCTTGCCTCCTTTGTCAAATATTTATTGAGTATAATGGCTTGGGTCAATTTTTGGGTTCTCTATTCTGTTCCATTGGTCTATATGTCTGTTCTTGTACCAGTACCAGGTAGTTTTGAGAACCGTGGCTTGGTAATATCGCTTGATATCTGGTATTGTGATCCCTCCAACTTTGTTTATCTTTCTCAGGAATGTTGTGGCTATTCAGGGTCTTTTTTTATTCCAGATGAAGTTTTGGAGAGTTTGCTCTAGATTTTTGAAATATGCCATTGGTATTTTAATGGTATTACATTGAATCTGTAGATTGCTTTAGGTACTATGGACATTTTAATGATGTTAATTCTACCAATCCATGAACATGGTATGTTCTTCCATTTGTTTATGTCTTCCTCTATCTCTTTTTTCAATGTCCTGTAATTTTCCAAATACAGGTCTTTTACATCCTTAGTTAAATACCTTTATTTCTAAGTATCTTAATTTTTTTGGTGCTATGGAAAATCAGATTTTTTTTTCCTCATTTATCTTTCTGTTTGAGTTCATTATTGGCGTATAAAAAGGCCATAGATTTCTGGGCGTTAATTTTGTATCCTGCTATATTGCCAAATTCATTTATTAGGTCTAGTAGTTTTTTGATGGAGTCTTTGGGGTTTTCTATGTATAGTATCATGTCATCTGTGAATAAGGGCAGTTTTACTTCTTCTTTTACAGTTTGGATACCTTTTATTTCTTCTTCTTGACTGATCGCTATGGCTAGTATTTCTAGTACTATGTTGAACAGGAGTGGTGAAAGTGGCATCCTTGTCTTGTTCCTGTTCTTAGGGTAAATGAGTTTAGTTTTTGCCCATTGAGTATGATGTTGGCTGTAGGTTTGCCATAAAACTTTTATTATGTTGAGGTATGATGCCTCTATTCCCACTTTGCTGAGAGTTTTTATCAAAAAAAAGGTGTTGGATTTTGTCAAATGCTTTTTCTGCATCAATTGCAGATTGAGATTATGCGATTTTTGTCTCTTAGTTTGTTTATGTCATGTATCACATTTATTGATTAGCGGATATTGTACCATCCTTGCATGCCTGGAATAAATCCTACTTGGTCATGGTGTATGATCTTTCTAATGTATTGCTGAATCTGATTTGCTAGAATTTTGTTGGGGACTTTAGCATCTATGTTCATCAAGGGTATTGGCTTGTAGTTCTCTTTTTTTGTGGCATCTTAATCTAGTTTTGGGATTAGGGTAATGCTGGCTTCATAGAAAGAGGTTGTAAGTATGCCTTCCTCTTGAATTTTTTGGAATATTCTGCAGAGAATAGGTTTTAGTTTTTCTTTGGATGCTTGGTAGGACTCCCCTGTAAAGCCATGAAGACCAGGACTTTTGTTTGCTGGGAGATTTTTGATCACTGTTTCAATTTCTTTGGTAGTTATCAGCCTATTCAGGTTTTTTCGTTCTTCTTGGTTGGAGCTTGTATTTTTCTAAAAATATGTCAATTTCATCTAGGTTGTCCATTTTGTTGGGATAGAGTTGTTCATAGTATTTTTGCATAATAGTTTGTATTTCTGTGGGATCAGTTGTTACTTCACCTCTTTTATTTCTGATTTTATTTGGGTCCTCTCTCCTTGGTGAGCCTGGCTAGAGGTCTAGAGGTTCATCAATCTTGCTTATCCTTTCAAAGAACCAGCTTTGTTGATCTTTTGTATTGTTTTTGTTGATATTTTGTATTGTTTGTTTGTATATTTACTTATTTTGGTCTCTATATCCTTTATCTCCACTCTGATCTTTATTATTTCCTTCCTTCTGCTTATGCTGGGCTTTTCTTATTTCTCTCTTTCTAACTCTTTGAGTTGCAGGTTTAGATAATTTATTACCATTGTTTCTTATTTTTTGAGGTAGGCCTGGAGAGCTGTGAACTTCCCTCTCCAAACTGCTTTCACTGTGTCCCATAGATTTTGGATTGTGTTTTCATTGTCGTTTGTTGCCATGATGTTTTTTATTTCTTCTTTGATCTCTTTGATAACACAGTCATTGTTTAATAGCATGCTATTTAGTCTCCAGGTGTTTTATTTTTTAAATTGTTTTTATTGTAGTTGATTTCTAGTTTTATGCCATTGTGATCTGAGAAGATTCTTGATATGATTTCTTGAATTTGAAGAGACTTTGCCTATGACCCAACATATGGTCTTTGTAAATGACCCATGTGCACTTGAGAAGAATGTATATTCTGTGGCTTTGGGGTGAATTGTTCTGAAGATGTCAATTAATTCCATCTGACCTAGTGAGTCATTTAGGATTAATGTTTCTTTGCTAATTTTTTGTTTAGAGGATTTGTCCAATGTTGTTAGTGGGGTATTAAAGTCCTCTACTGTGACTGCATTGCTGTCAATCTCTCCTTTGATATTCTCCAGAGTTTTTTTATTTGTTTGTTTGTTTTTTTTATGTATTTGTGTGCTCCTGTATTGGGTGCATATATGTTTACCAGAGTTATATCTTCTTGTTGAATTGCTCCCTTTAGTATTATAAAGTGGCTTTCCTTATTTCTTGTTATGGCCTTCACTTTGAGGTCTCATTTGTCAGATATAAGTATTGCAACCCCAACTTTTTTTTTTCTCATTTCCATTTGCCTGAAAAACCTTTTTCCACACTTTCACCATCAGTCTGTGTGAGTACTTTGTTCTGAGGTGGGTTTCCTGTAGACAGCAGATATATGGGTCATGTGTCCTTATCCACTCAGCTAACCTTTGTCTTTTGATTGGGGCATTTAATCCACTGACATTTAAAGTTATTATTGATAGGTACTTGTTTGTTGCCATTTTTATTCTTTATGCCTGTGTTTCTTCTTCCCTTACTATTTCTTCTTTTTACAACAGACCTTTTAGTATTTCTTGCATTGCTGATTTGGTGATAATAAACTCCCTTAGTTCTTTTTTGTCTGTGAAGTTCCTGATTTTACCCTCAATTTTGATTTATAGCTTTTCTGGGTACAGTATTCTTGGATTCAGACCCTTCCTTTGGATGGCTTTGTATAGTTCATTTCATTCCCTTCTAGCCTGATGTGTTTCTGTTGAGAAATCAGTCGCTAGTCTGATGGGGGATCATTTGTAGGTAACTTTCTGTCTCTCTCTGGCTACTTTGAAGATTCTTATTTTGTTATTGGTGTTTGCCAATTTAATTATAATGTGCCTTGGTGTTAATCTTTTGGGATTCATTTTGTTTGGGACTCTCTGGCTTCTTGGACTTGTGTGAGTTTTTTCTTCTCTATGTCAGGGAAGTTTTCTGTCATTATTTCTTCAAACAGGTTTTCTATTCCTTGCTCAGTTAGGGGTTATATAATAGGATGAATTTTTAACAGGGGATAAAAAGAAAGAATAGGGAAAATCTAAAGAAGGAATAGGGTATGAGAAACAGGACAACAAAAGGGGAAAAGTGAGGAAGAGAGTGTTGGCATAAAGGTAAAGTTGAAATAGAGTAAAATGATGCTAAAGGAAAAATGAAAATATAATGTAGGTCACTAATCGCAAAATAAAATAAAATACAGAAAAACTAAAAAGAAACTTTAAAAAAGGTAAAATAATAGTAGTAATAACACTAATTAAAAATAAAAATATAATAATTAAAAAGGTAAAAATCAAATGAGAAAAAAAGAAAAAAATAGTTTCTTAAGTAAAAGATACAAAATAAAAATGTGCAGTAGTGAATTCCACTACTTCCTTTACTATTCTGTTTGGAACAACTGTTTTCTGTCAGGTAGTCAGGACAGTATTGAAGTTCCCTGCATTCCACTGCTCCTCTTTGTCGTAAGCCACAATCCTGTTTTCAAGCAGGCAGTATTTCTTTGTTTAATTGGGATCTCCTTTGTGCTGGGCTTAGTAATCAAAAGCAAGGATTTAAAGAGGAAAAAAAAAAAAAAAGCCAGAGTAAGTGTGGACTAATGACTTTCCCCCCCCAGCACTGCACACATCTCTGCTCACATCTCTGTGCACATCTTTTTCCCTTGGGACTGAGCAACCTGTATAGTGGTAGAACTTCCGGCTGCCTTTCTGTGCCCAGCCCATTTATGGGTTGATTTCTAGAGTTCCCTTCTGCCAGCAGCCCTGTGGACCCCCTTCCACATTTGCAAGCTACGCTAACCCCAACAGCCTAGGATTTTGTGGGACATAGTCTTCCTTTGAAACTCTAGATTCTGCTGCACGTGTTTCTCCCTCCAGCCTGGATCTCAGACCTCACTTTTCTCTGAACGATATTTAACCTTTCTGTGAGAAGGTGCAGGGCGTATCTACATCCGTGTATTTGCAGTGCTTGAGACCCGGTGTTTGTGGGTTTGCTGCTGGTCCTTGGGTGTTGTGGTTGTAGGGTCCCTGGAGATATCTGAGTTTCTCCTGGTTGCAGGTAAGACTAGGCTTCCAATCACAGCCACTCTCCCCTTCAAGATGGCAAGATCCAAGGTTTTAGATTTTTAAAAAATATGTGGCTTATTGTGGAATAGTGAATACTTCTCCATTAATCTAGATTTTAAAAAGGTGCAGAAAACAAATTAACAGAACCTTTGATATGGAAATAGTTTGAGGACACTGAACAATCATTTGGGCAAGTATGGATTGAGAACACCAAAACAAAAGTTATCTATACAACACAAACATACTCTATTTCCTGATACTTAAACATACATGTAAAATAACAATTATATCTAAAACTAAAGGTAAATTCCATGAAAAAGACAGAAATAATATTCTATGTCTTATAATTTCTTATTGGACTATTCCATGTCATACTAGTACAACTCCATATCTCCTAAGCTATGGTAACTTTACCATTATACACTAGATTTTAAATTAAATCATTACTTCTTTGGATTCAGATATAGTTGTAGAACTTCAATACATTTCAATACATTTAGTTTTTATAAGGTATAAAGTTTAGGCATAATTAATACTCCTTAACATTTACAGCTCATTGCAATCCTCTCACCTGACTGTTCTTAGAAGAAAGATATAATTTTCTACAAAGTTTATTGTTGTTATCATTGTATGTGTTAATGTCAATGTTTCAAAATTGATTCAATAAGAAAATAAAAAAAATAAAACCTAGATTTTCAGCACTGAGCACAAAACTGAGCTCATAGAAGATGCTTAGTAATTATTTGCTGAATGAATTGCCCTAGATTTCTGTTACAATTTTTCTCATAGTGCAATTATAGGAAATCTCTATGAAACCACAAAATTCCTGACTTTACAGAACAAAGCAGGGAAGATTTGCTGGGGTATATTTTTAAACATGAATAAAAATGATGCCCATTTTATTTCTTATGCTTTTGTAGCTACATTAAAAGAAGGGAAAAATTACTAAAGTATACTACTTACCAAATATTATTTACTCATCTACACTAATGAAAGAGAAATATGCAAATTGACCATACCTCCACGATGCCCACCAGCCAATTAGGAGTGAGTATGCAAATTAACCCAACAAAGATGGTGGGTTAATTTGCATACACAGGTGCAGAGTGGCCGGGCAGGGTGCCTGCTATGAGGGGGAGAGCAGGGGAGGGAGCTAGAGGAGTGGTGCTCCACCTGGAGTGAGGACTTGCAGACTCCCAGGTGGCCAGGAGCGAAGCCAGGGGAAGGAAGTCCTATTCTTGCACGAATCTTCATGCAATGGGCCTCTAGTATACTAAATATTATGGCACAATTTATTTAACTGCTATAAATGTGAAGGACATTTATCTAGTTATCTGATTGTCAGAAATGTGCACTAAAATATCTAAAGAAGAATATTATACCAAACTAAAGGCACGATGCACAAAATTTGTGCAAGGGGCTCGGCCCTCACAGCCCCTCGCAGCCCTGGCCACAGGTTGTCTGGACAGTTGTTCTGCTCTTTGGTCTAATTAGCATATTAGCTCTTTATTATATATGATATAATGCATTAGGATGTTTCCTTTGACAAATCAACAATTTCCTAAAAAATCATGATGATCTATTTAAAGACTAATGCTATAATTTGTTAGATGTTGCTTAAAATTATAATAGTCCCATTTTTAATTCCAAGTGGATTGAATTAAAACATTATTTTTTAAAAAAATGATTCACACATTGACCATAGAAATGATATTTTATAAATACTTGAATACTCAGCTTTATTATTTAGACACAAGGGTAATTTTCTATGGGGTAGAATTAATAGATGGTTTAAGGGTGTGGTATCCTACTGATCCTAGAATTCTATTATTGTCAGCCAATAACATCTGTTTGCTGAAGTAAAAGTTCTTTGAATCACATAGGCCACCTCCTGCAGTATAGCACATCAGTCAGAGGGCTTTAGGGGTGACCCTAACTCCCATGACACCTCATCTTGGCTCTACAATCCTGGAGTTCTGATTAGGGTTTGTTTTCTGGCAATCCTTGACATCCCTGGCTTTCATGTGACTCCAATCACTGTCTTAGTCTTTACAGTGACTTCTGTGTCTGTTTGAAATCTTACTTTGCTTTCTAATAATAATGAAAGGGGGGGTTGTACAAATATTTTGAAACAGGAAAGTTTTTTTTAATAACACTCTTTGATACTTTGAAAAGGAATATTTGTGTGTGTATAATGTGTCAGTGTAGTTCTGTGTGTGTGTGTGTGTGTGTGTGTGTGTGTGTGTGTGTGTGTATGTTGAGACAGATGGTTGAAATAGAAATACTTAATCCTAACAACCAGCTGACAAAGGCAAAGAGGTGGGTCCTGTAATAATGAAACATGCTTAATTGTGGGCTTGGGGAGAAAGTATTTTCTTAAAATTTTGTAGCTCAAGGGTAAAATTTGGTAGTTTGTGTCTTTAATGTTGATTGTCTTTCAAAGAGAAGACTGAGTGTTGTTTACACTGTGAAGAAAAAATACTTGAAGAACAAAATATGGAAAATCCAGTGACAAATTAAAAAAAAATAGTAAGTTCTCACTTTCCAAGGCATATTTTTATCATAATAATTTAATACTTGCTAAACTAAAATTATTATTTAAAGGACATTTTCTTATTTAAATTTATCTTTATCAAACTAATACATAAACATAAAAAGTGAAAGGATGTCAGTGAAAAATAGACATTAGTAATGTGCTTTTAGCTCACCCACAGGAACCACAGTAAAATGACTCTAATAAAAAGAACTAAGTATTTACTAGGACAAACTGGAGAAAGAAGGGCCAGCAGCAGATAAAGGAGACCAGATATGACAACATTTTGGAAAACTGACAACATTTTTGGAAGAGTAACATTTGACTTAGGACACTGGGAAGCATTCAAATCTTAAACTGCAGAATAAAGAGTCAATTAGGCTCAAGGTGGTCCAAGCCCAAGAACTCCCAATTTGTTTAGAAATTGGAGATATGGAGCTTTGGTTAAAAGTTATTGTAAGGAAACAATAGGTACTCCCAGATACCTTTCGATCTTATTTTAGGGATGACATTGGATACTCTGAACCAAGTTCTGCTCCAAGGGACACTGGAAGAATAGAGAAGTTTATGTACTGTACATGGAGAGTTTATGTGAAAATGTTCCTGAATTTTTCCCCCTATACTCCTTAAGGAGGGTAGACAGCTTGACTCACATTCCCAGGAAAGAGACTGGGAAATTCATCTCAGGGAACCTGACAGACCAAAAAGAAAAAAATGAACAGAAACCCATATCTGGGGACCTTATAGTAAAGTACTTTGTTTTCAAAACACACACACACACACATCTCCTCCTCCTCCTCCTCCTCCTCCTCCTTCTTCTTTATCTAAAACTGATGATCAGAAAAACAAAGAATGATGCTTAAACCATACATGGAGGAAATAAATATTAGGAAAGTACAATGTTATCAGATCTCTTAACACCAGAAAAATGAACTAAAAGACAATGAAAGAATGTCTTCATATTTAGTGAAAAGAATATTTAAAACTATACACCAAGCTATAAGTTGATACTGAGTTTATTATGATACTATTTTCAGACATAATAGAATTTAGAAAGCTAGGTTCTACGTATCATTTCCCAAAAAGCCTGTAGACAATGTGTTCCATACAAAAGCTGTAGTGAAACAATAGAAAGGAAAACCATGATATCCAGGAAATGAACAGGCTTTCATGAAGGAAAGAAATGAAAGGCAATTCTAGGGTTACAGAAAGGAAGGTACAATATACTAGCCGTGCAGCAAGCTCAGGAGGCAGCAAACAACTAGATCAGGGAAGGCAAGGTACCTTCAAGGAGGGGCAGTGAGGAGCCTGAAGAAAGACATAATAGAAACTGTTAGGTTTCCCAATGGGTTTGACTGTGTTATAAAACATCCCCAGCTTTGTCAAAGATTTTGTACATAAATATCTAATGAGTTTCTCTTTTAATTTAATTTTGTTTAGGCTGGTTTTCTCTGAGACTTCTAGTGTCAATAAGTAGGGAAATACATAATCAGAATCATGGCATTATTATTGTTGAAAACAAAATTGTGGAACTCTCTAAGTTGTGCAAGCAAAAGTGAGAAAAATGGCACCTCAGGGCAATAGTTATCAGTTTGTTAAACTATTTCTGGCTCTCTCCTGGCTCAGACCACAAGTCCAGAGAGGCTGAGTCACCTAGGATATGGTCACAAAATGTTAGAATGCTGAATATCTTTTCTACTTAGAAAAACTTTCATTAATGTACTATAAGAAAAAGACAACTTCAAACCCTGCTGAACCAACAGGAAGCAAATAGGAACAAGCGGGACAATTCTCTAATTTTGCTGAAGGATGTGCCCACTATCTGCGTTCAGAACTCCCAAACAATTAATAGCCAGATTATAAAGAATCTTATCTTTATGGATAATCAAAGTTAAATATTTTGCCATATCCTAAAGTTGGTGAATTGATCAGGAATCTATACACTTTTGAAAATTTCTACCCCAGCTGTTTTTGTTTTTTTTTTCATTTTCATTTTCCTGAAAAATTTTTTCCATCCCTTCACTTTGTTCTTCACTTTGTGAATCTTTTGTTCTAAGGTGGGTTTCTTATAGGTAAGATAGCATGTATATGGGTCGTGCTTGCTTATCCATTCAGATCCCTATGTCTCTTGATTGGAGCACTTAATCTTACGTTTAAGATTATTATTGATAGGTACTTGTTTATTGCCATTATTATTATTTTTATTGTTTAAAGTATTACATATGTCTCCCTTTTCTCCCATTGACCCCTGCCTGGCCACTCCCAACCCCAGGACAAGCACCCATCACCCCAGTGTACCTGTCCATTCATTATGCTAATATGCGTGCATACAAGTCCTTTGGTTGATCTTTTACCACCCAAACACTCCAAACCTCCCCAGATTTCCCTCTGAGGTTTGATGGCCTGTTTGGTGTTTCTCTGTCTCTGGATCTGTAAGTATTCATCAATTTATATTGTTCATTATATTCCACAAATGAGTGAGAACATGTGATATTTCCCTTTCTCCAACTGGCTAATTCTGCTTGGCATAATGCTCTCCAGGTCCATCCATGCTGTTGCAAATGATAAAAGTTCCTTCTTTTTTATAGCACTGTAGTATTCCATTGTGTAGACGTACCACAGTTTTCTAATCCACTCATCTGCTGATGGGCACTTAGGCTGTTTCCAAATCTTAGCTATTGTAAATTGTGCTGCTATGAACATAGGGGTGCACATGTCTTTTCTGATTGGTATTTCTGACTTATGAGATATGATCCTAAAAGTGGGATTACTGGGTCAAATGAAAGTTCCATTTTTAACTTTTTGAGGAAACTCCATACTGTTCTCCACAGTGGCTGCACCAGTCTGCATTCCCCTCAGCAGTACACTAACGTTCCTTCTTCTCCACATCCTGGTCAGCACTTGTCATTTGTTGATTTGTTGACGATAGCCATTCTGACAGGTATGAGATGGTACCTCATTGTTGTTTTGATTTACATCTCTTGGATGATTAATAACTTTGAGCATGTTTTCATATGTTTCTTGTCATTCTGTGTTTCCTCTTTTGGAAAGTGTCCATTTAGCTCCTCTGTCCATTTTTTGATTGCATTGTTTATCTTCCTTTTGTTAAGTTGTATGAGTTCCCTGTAAATGAGATTAAACCCTTACTGTAGATAATGTTGGTAAGTATGTTCCCCCATCTAGTGGGCCTTCTTGTTTTGTTGATGGTTTCTTTTGCTGTGCAGAAACTTTTTATTTTGATGTAGTCCCATTTGTTTATTTTCTCAGTTTCCATTGCTGTAGGAACTGTTTCGGTAACAATATTGCTATGATATATGTCTGATATTTTGGTGTCTATGTATTCTTCTAAGATTTTTATGGTTTCACATCTTATGTTTAAGTCCTTTATCATTTTTTCTTTTTCTTTTTTTGCATATATCTGTCCAATTTTCCCAGCACCATTTATTGAGGAGACTGTCTGGACTCCATTGTATGCTCTTGACTCCTTTGTCAAATATTAATTGAACATAATGACTTGGGTCAATTTCTGGGTTCTCTATTCTGTTTCATTAGTCTATATGTCTGTTCTTGTGCCACTACCAGGCAGTTTTGAAAACAGTGGCTTTGTAATATAACTTGACAACTGGTATTGTGATTCCTCCAACTTTGTTTATCTTTCTCAGGAATGCTGTGGTTATTCGGGGTCTTTTATTATTCCATATAAATTTTTGGAGCATTTTTCCTAGGTCTTTGAAGTATACCGTTGGTATTTTAATGAGGATTGCATTGAATCTAAAAATTGCTTTGGGTAGCATGGACATTTTAATGATGTTGATTCTACCAGTCCATGAACACGTTATATTCTCCCATTTGTTTATGTCTTTCTCTAGTGCTTTTTTTCAATGTCCTGTAGTTTTATGAGTACAGGCCTTTTACCTCCTTAGTTAAGTTTATTCCTAGATTTATTTATTTATTTTTATTTTTGTGCAATGGTAAATAAGATTGTTTGTTTGGTTGTTTTTTTTGTTTGTTTGTTTGTTTTTTAGTTTCTCTTTCTGTTTGAGTTCATTATTGGCCTATAAAAAAGGCATAGGTTTCTGGATGTTAATTTTGTATACTGCTAAATTGCTGAATTCATTTATTAAGTTTAGTAGTATTTTTATGGAGTCTTTAGGGTTTTCTATGTAGTATATCATGTCATCTGAGAATAATGTCAGTTTACCTTCTAATTTTCCAATTTGGATGCCTTTTATTTTTTCTTCTTGTCTGATCACTATGGCTAGCACTTCCAGTACTATGTAAAACAGGAGTGGTGAAAGTGGCCATCCCTGCTTTGTTCCTGTTTTTAGGGGAAATGGTTTTAGTTTTTGCCTATTGAGTATGATGTTGGCTGTAGGTTTGCCATATAAAACTTTTATTATGTTGAGGTATGATTCCTCTATAGTATTCCCACTTAGCTGAGAGTTTTTATCAAGAAACGGTGTTGGATTTTGTCAAATGCCTTTTCTGCATCAAATGATATGATTATGTGATTTTTGTCTCTCAATTTGTTTATGTGATGTATCATGTTTATTGGTTTGTGGATATTGTATCAGCCTTGCAACCCCAAAATAAATCCCACTTGGTCATGGTGTATGATCTTTCTAATGTAATGCTGGATCAGATTTGCTAGAATTTTGTTAAGGATTTTGGCATCTACATGCATCAGGGATATTGGCCTGTAATTATCCTTCTTTGTAGTGTCTTTATCTGGTTTTAGAATTATGGTAATGCTGGCTTCACTGAAAGAGCTTGGAAGTGTGCCTTCCTCTTGAATTTTTTGGAATAGTGTGGGCAGAATAGGTTTTAGTTCTTCTTTGGATGTTTGGAAGAACTCCCCTGTAAGGCCATCCAGACCAGAGCTTTTATTTGCTGGGAGGTTATTCATTACTGCTTCATTTTTGTCAGTAGTTACCAGCCTAGTCAGTTTTTTTATTTTTATTATTTCTGATTGAGTTTTGGAAGCTTATATTTTTCTAAGAATATGTCCATTTCATCTAGGTTGTCCAGTTTGTTGGAGTAAAGTTGTCCACAGTAATTTTTTACAATCCTTTGTATTTTTGTGGGATCTGTTGTTACTTCACTTCTTTCATTTCTGAGTTTGTTTGAGTCTTCTCTCTTTGTTTCTTGATGAGCTTGGTTAGAGGTTCATCAATCTTGTTTATTCTTTCAAAGAACCAGCTCTTGGTTTTATTGATCTTTTGTAATTTTATAATTTTGGTCTTTTTGTTGTTTATTTCTGCTCTGATCCTTATAATTTCCTTCCTTTTGCTTACTCGGGGCTTTTCTTGTTGCTCTCTTTTTAATTCTTTAAGTTGTAGGGTTAGATAATTTAAATACCATTTTTTTCTTGTTTTTTGAGATATTACTGTAGAGCTATGAACTTCTCTCTCAGGACTGCTTTCACTATGTCCATTGATTTTGGATTGTTGTGTTTTCATTGTCATTTGTTATCAGGATGCTTTTTACTTCTTATTTTATCTCTTTGGTAATCCAATCATTGTATAATAGCATGCTGTTTAGTTGCCAAATGTTTAAAATTTGTTTTCATTGTTTTTATTGTAGCTGCTTTCTAGTTTTATGCCACTTTGATCTGAAAAGATGCTTGATATGATTTCTATCTTCCTGAATTTGAAGAGACTTTGCCTGTGTTCCAATATGTGGTCTATCTTTGAAAATATCCCATTTGCACTTGAGAAGAATGTATGTTCTGTAGCTTTGGGATGAAATGTTGTGAAAATGTCAATTAATTCCATCTGATCTAGTGAGTCATTTAGGATTGATATTTCTTTGCTAATTTTTTGTATAGAGAATTTATCCAGTGGTGTCAATGGGATATTACCATCCCCTACTGTGATTGTATTGCTGTGGATTTCTTCCTTGATATCTTTATGTTTTTGTGTCTTCCTGTATTGTGTACATATATGTTTACCAGAGTTATATTCTCCTGTTGAATTTCTCCTTTTAGTATTATGAAGTGGCCCTCCTTATCTTCTTATGGCCTTCACTTTGAGGACTATTTCGTCAGATATAAGTATTGATACCCTAGCTATTTTTTTTTCTATTTCCATTTGCCTAAAAAAAAATTATCCTTTCCTTCACTATCAGTGTGTGTGAGTCTATTGTTCTGATCTGGGTCTCTTGTAGATAGCAGGTATATGGGTCATGTTTTCTTTTCCATTCAGCTACCCTATGCCTTTTGATTGGAGCATTTAGTCCATTTACATTTAAGGTTACTATTGATAAGTATTTGTATCAATTTTTACTCTTTATGCCTGTGTTCCTTTTTCCCTTTCTATTTATTGTTAGTATAGCAGTACCTTTGGCATTTCTTGCATTGCTAGTTTGGTGGTAATAATCTCCCTTAGCCCTTTTTTATCTGTGAAGCTCCTTATTTCACCTTCGGTTTTGAATGATAGCCTTGCTGGATAGAGTATTGTTGGATTCAGCCCTTTGCTTTGCATCACTTTATATATTTAATTCCATTTCTTCTGGCCTGATGTGTTTCTGTTGAGAAATCAGTTGATAGTCTAATAAGAGATTTTTTATAGGTAACTTTCTATCTCTCTCTGGCAAGCTTTAATATTCTTACTTTGTCGTTTGTGTTTGCCAATTTAATTATGATGTATCTTGGTGTTGGTCTTTTTGGGTTCATCTTGTTTGGGGCTCTGTGTGTTTCTTGGACTTGTGTGATTTTTTTCTTCCCAATATCAGGGAATTTTTATGTCATTATTTCTTCATACAGGTTTTCTGTTCCTTGCTCAGGTTCCTCTTCTCCTGGCACCACTATATATGGATTTTTTTTTTTTTCATTTTGTGTTGTTTCAAAGTTTTCTTATGCTCTCCTCTTGCTTTTTAAGTTTTTTTTTTTTTTTTTTCCCCCAGTTGCTACTCTGCTTGGGTGTTTTTATCCTAACTTGTTTTCTAGTTCTCTGATGCTGTCCTCAGTTTCTTCTAGTCTACTATTGATACTTTCCATTGTGTTCTTCATTACATTTATTCCATTCTTCAATTCCTCTTGGTTCTTCTTCATTTTCTTTTCATTCTTACACATGCTTTTGAATTTGTCCTCCATCTTTTTTAGTGTCCTTATAACCATTGCTCTGAATTATTTCTCTGACAAATTGCTTGCTTCTATTTTCTTTACTTCCTTTTCTGGTGATTCCCCTTTTTCTTTCATTTTGTTTCTTTGTCTCCTCATTTTTGCTGTTCCTTTGTGGTTGTTTCTATGCATTAGATCAAACTTCTATGTCACCCATTTTTTTGAGTTTGCCTTAAATGGTAGATGTTTTGTGGGACCCAGTGGTGCAATATCTCAGGTCTTCTGGGCTAGGTATTCTAAGGATGGCTCCTACTTGGGATATTTGAGTTTTCTTGGTGTAGTTGAGTCTTGAGTGTTATTGTATCATTTGTGGATGGAGTCTCCTTTCAGGGTGTCTGGTTATGTGGCTCACCCTCTACCACATTGACTGAACAGCACAAAATACAACTCATGAAGACACATCACAAAGGGAACAAAACACAAATGTACTCATGACACCAATAACCCCAATAAAATGACCACCAGAGAAAAGAGAATTAGGAGAGAGAAAAGAGAGCAAAAATTATATTGAGAAATTGAAAAAAGATTAGAGAGAATATAAAAAGAAGACAAAAAGGGGGGAAAATACATATATGTAGAGAAAACTCCACAAAACAAACAAATAAACCAAAAAATGCAAACAACACCCTGAATAAAGGGGGGTGGAGGACAGAATTTGTAAAGGCAGAGCTTATATCCAGAATGTAAGGTAAAGCAATTGAATGAATAGGGGAATGGCCATGGTTCAGTATAGAGGAAGTAGAAAGAGAATGAGTGAATAAGAAGAGAAGTAAAAAACAAAATAATCTATAATAATAAAAGTGTAATATGCTACTTAGACCAGACATCCTTCCGACGTCCTTCTGGATGACCTTTTGGACAAAGCATGGTCTCAGGTGCCTGCTGGTGGCCAGAGGAAAGCCAGGGTCTGGTTGGGTACTTGCCAGTGGCTGGAGGGAAGCTCGGGTCCGGGCTGGGTATTTTCCCAGGGCTGGAGGGAAACCCATATTACTGATGGGTGCCTGACAGTGGCTGGAGGGAAGCCCAGGTCCCAGGTACCAGAGGGAAGCCAGTGCCAGTGCCAGCAGCCAGGGGAAGGAAAGCCTACTCTTGCACAAATTTCATGCATCAGGCCTCTAGTCAATAAATTAAAAAAAGAAAAAATATATTAAAAACACAAAAATAAGTTTTTATTTATCTATATATTCATCTATTTTTTGAAAAGGAGAATAAAGGAGAGAGCAGATAGCCTTCAGTTTAGTGAGTGAAACTAATTATGCAATTAGGAGAAGAGAGCAAAAGAGAAGAGGAAAAACAAAAGTATAAAAAAATGGCTAGCTAAGAAAGAGAAAAGAGAAGTGCGCATGGTCTTGGAGCAGGGGAAAGGAAATTAGATATATGAATAAGCCAACAGAGACTTCAATAATAATAATACGTCAATAAAGCAGATTCATTTTTTAAATTTTATTTTATTGTTTAAAGTATTACAAATAGTAGTACATATGTCTCATTTTTTCCCTATTGACCTTACCCTGGCCTCCCCTACCCCCCGGCACATGCCCTCCCCCCCTCCCCCAGTGTCTTGCTTCTGTTGGTTATTCTTATATGCATGCATACCAGTCCTTCAGTTGATCTCTTACCTCCCCCGCATCAACCCTCCCCAGCCTTCTCGATGCAGTTTTGCTGTTCGATGCTTCTCTGCCTCTGTATCTATTTTTGTTCATCAGTTTAAAGAAGATTCATTTTTAACTATGGGTAAAAAGAAAGGAGAGAGAAAAAGGAAAGCAGGGACAGAAGAGAAACAGGATAAAAAAGGGAGACATGAGGAAGAAAAGGGTAGGG
The DNA here is from genome assembly GCA_026230045.1 of Corynorhinus townsendii. Classification (NCBI taxonomy): domain Eukaryota; kingdom Metazoa; phylum Chordata; class Mammalia; order Chiroptera; family Vespertilionidae; genus Corynorhinus; species Corynorhinus townsendii. The sequence continues at coordinate 116,466,614 of JAPDVU010000001.1, read as the reverse complement.
GGAAAAAGAAAAAAAATAAGATAAAATAAAAAATAAAAATAGAATGAAGAAAAATAATACAAAAAATAAAAGGTTAAAAAATTAAAGAAGAAAAAAATTGTTAAGTGAAACATAAAAAATAAAAACGTGCAGTGTCTTTCACTTCAGCCGAGTTTCAATGTGCCATGGGAGCTCGTTTAACATCCCTCTCTAATGTTCTTTCTGCTACTTCTCAGTTTCCTGTTAGATCCTCAGCACCATGTTGAAGTTTCCAACGATCCACTGCTCCTTGTTGTCTCTCTCCACAGCCTTGGTTTAAGGCAGGCAGGACCAATCTGCCAGCTTTGTTTTTCTACCTGCTTTCAGTCTTATTTACACAAGCATCTATTTCTGACACAGGATTTAGGTGGGGGTGTTGCTGTATTGGTTTTCAGGATCAAACTGCCCTTCAACCCTGTCTCCCAGGGCTCCCTGGGGCTATTCAGATTCCTTGTACCCTCTGCAAAGTTTGAGGCTGGGTGCAGCTGTTCTAGTTGCCCTGTGGGTGCTTGGAGAGGCTGACTCTTCAGCAGAAAAATGGCTGTGTAGGGTTGGAGGATCTGGAATGCCCCAGTGCCAGATTCCTGTTCACCTCTCCCTGTCCTGCTCCTCTCCACAGCATCTCCCCAGCCTCCACAATACTGCATGTCCACCTGCACCATAGCCTTGGTGAGAGTTTGTATTTGAAAAGTCCTATGAATTGGGTTTTGTTAATAAAAGCAGATAAAATATAAAGGCAAAAGAACCATGCCACTGCAAGTTTCTCTCCCTCTGGTATCACGCGGCTCAGGCAGTTCTTCAGCCTGCCTTTCTGGGTATAGCCTCTCTCTTTAAAATTCTTTCTTTGTCCTTTACCTTTGCCAACTTAATTATGATGTATCTTGGTGTAGGTCTTTTGGAGTTCTTCTTGTTTGGGACTCTCTGTGCTTTTTGGATTTGTGTAAATTTTTATCTTTCTGAAGTCAGGGAAGTTATTAGTCATTATTTCTTCAAACATGTTTTCTACTCCTTTCTCAGCTTTCTCTCCTTCTGGTACCCCTATTTTGTGGATGTTGTTTCCTGTTATGTTGGCCCAAAACTCCCTTACACTCTTCTGCTTTTTTTTCCTTTAGTTGCTGCTCTGCTTGGGTGTTTTTTTCCTTGTCTACTAACTTACTGATTCAGTCCTCAGATTCTTCTAGTTTACTGTTGAAACCTTCCATTGTGTTCTTTATTGTACCTATGTCATTATTCAACTCATGTTGGTGAATTTCTCATCAGCTCCTTATAATTAACATTGAGTTGCATGTATTTCTAATCCAAAAGTTTGAGCATTCTAATAACCATTACTCAGAATTATTTCTTTTAAAAATTACTTGCCTTCATTCCATTTCATTTCTTTTCTGGTGACTCCTCCTTTTCTTTCATTTGGGAGTTGTTTCTTTGTCTCCCCATTTTTGTTGTTCCTTGGTATTTGTTTCTATATATTAGATCAAACTGCTATGCCACCCAGATTTTAGGGGTTCATCTTATGTAGTAGATGTTTTGTGGGACCCAGTGATGAAATTTCTCAGGTCTCCCGGGCTAGGTGTATTAGGAAGGCCCCCTACTTGAGATATGTGGGTTCTCCTGATATAATTGGATCTTGAATGTTATTATCCCATTGATGGATGGTTTCTCTTCTCAGTGTGTCTGGTTATGTGGCTCACTCCCTACCATGTTGTGCCTGTTTTTGTGGAGATGCTGACTGGATAGCATAAAATACAACAAAATAAGACACATCACAGAAGGAACAGAACACGAATATATACAATACTCCTATAATCCCGACAAAAATGACCTCCAGAGGAAATAAAATTAGGAAATAAAAAAGAGAGCAAGAATTATAGAAAAAAGAAAAGAAAAAAAACATGGGGAGAAAAAAATTAAAACAAACCAATAAACCAAAAAGCACAAACAAAAAAACACACAGAAAGGATGTTGGGGGGGGGGGGGCAGATGCAGTGCCTCAATATATAAAATAAGGTTAAGAAATTGGAGGAATAGTGGGAAAACCACAATTTATAATATAGGAGGGAGAAAAGAAATGAAAAGATAAGAAAAACAAATTTTTGAAAAGGAGAATAAAGGAGAGAACAGATAGGCCTAAATACTAAGTGAAACAAGTTAAAAAAAATAGGAGAAGAAGAAAAGAATAAGAGAAGCTAGAGAAAAAAATATTTAGTAGTGAAGAAAATGAAATGATAAAGGGAAATTAAGTAAGAGCAGGAAAGAGGAAATAAGATATATGAATAAACCAATAGAAACTAGAATAATAACAAATCAATAAAGCAGATAGATAGAGGATCAATTTTTTAAAGGGCAGGAAGAAAGGAAAGAGAAAAACTAAAAAGGAGAAAGGATAAGAAAAATGGTATGGGGGGAGAAGAAGAGAGGAAGAAAAAGGTGAAAAAAATGAAATAATAAATAAAATAAAAAACAAAAAGTGAAGTGCTGTTTGCTTCAACTGCATTCTAATGCCCCATTGAAGCTGGCTTAGAACCCTACTCTTCTGTTGTCTCCAAATTCTGGGCTTCCTGCTAGATACTTAGGTGCTAACCACTGTCAGCCACTGTCTTTTGGCTTTTAGCACCCTGCTTATAGCTGCAAACGATTCACAGGTCTAATGCTTGTGTCTGTTTCCACAGGCCTTGGCTCAAGCAGGCAGGGCCAATCTGCCTTCTTTGCCTGTCTGCCAGCTGTCAATCTTAATTACTCAACTATGTCTGACAGAGCTTTAGCTGGGGTTGGTGCTATTTCACTTTCAGGGAATATGATGGGTGTTTTTTCCTGTCCCAGAGCTATTCCTCCACTAGTGGCCCAAAATGTTACTCTGCACTTGGTTGAACAGACATCCTTTTATGGAGACTAAGGGAGTCAGCTGGGACCCTTGAGTTTTTATCACTCTGATTTCCAGAGTAGCTGAGCCGGCAGCCCCTCTTCCATTCCAGTCACTGAGGGCTCCTTGAGAGTATTCAGAGCCCTAAGCTTGTCTTTTGCCTTTGTTTACTCCATAAAGCTCAAAACGCAGGGTGTGGCAGGCTCTATCACCAGCCCTGCCTGAGGCTACTGGGAAGGGCTAACTCCTTTGCAGAGAAATGGCTGTTTTTAGGTTTGGAAGTCTATGTTCCAAGAAACTGTGGGTTTCTCTCCCATCAGCATCATGCTGCTTTATCCTTTCTCAGGGGCCACGTTTTGGGGTGCTGCCTTTGCCGCACAGCCTTTTTCGGTTGTGCTCTCAGGTCCAGATGACTCTTCAGCAGCCAACAGACCTGCAGTTTTTTCTTTTCACAGTTGATGTTACACCATGGGACTGGGTTCTGGTGCTCATCCTGGGACGGGGTTCTGTTTTTCTGAGGGAACAGATTCTCCTCAGAAAATGCAGCTTCCTCCTCTTCCTCTCGGCCTGCAACCCCTCTGGCAATCTCAATGTCCTTCCTACCCGTCCCCAGGTGTTTTCTGTCCTTCCTTGCTATAAGTTTCCTCCTCAGCTGGGCCTTACGTGTTAATTCCAGGGGGATATTGTCCAATTTAGTTGTATTTCCAGTCTGGCTCTGGGATGAGGTGCATGACAGGTCTGTCTATTGAGCTGCCATTTTCTCCCCCTCCTTCCCATGCTGTTTCCATAGTGGATGCACCAGTCTGCATTTCCACCAGCAGTGTACTAGAAATCCATTCTTGATGGTTCATTGAGGCAGAACTGACATTTAATCTCTCTGCTCTATAGTTCTCTTTACTAGCTTTTGTTTGTAATGCAGTGAAATTTGTATAATTATTCAGAACTTGCATCCTTTTGACAGATTCATCAATAAAAATGTACAAGACCTTAAAATCATTTAAAATTAGCATTTAGTGACACAGGTAAGACTTTAATTGGTAGAAGGATATTTTGCATGCAAAGTATATATTGTATGTCACCTTTAATTACTGCCATGGCAAGCTCCATGCTGACATTTCTATAAAGGTAAAGTCATTATTTATTCACCTCAGGCCAGGAACATGGCATGCCTTTTAATATCCAGCCTATTGTAGGTTTATTCTGAATATCCTAGAACCATTTTTGGCATTAACTCTAGTGGGCCAAATGCAGATGCTTACCCATGAATCATGTGCATACTCGAAACAATCAGACCATTAGTATACTGAGAATATTGATAAGTCAAGTATAATCTAACCTCATTTTTAAGAGAAGAAAATTATACAAGATATTACTAAAGTTTTGAAATTTTCCAAACCATCAATGGCAAATCGGTGACACATTTAAACAGAAAGCAAATTGAACTATTGTAGTATTTGTTAATAGGTAGTAATTTTAAACTAAAGATATAACTGTATCCTAGGATTAAAGGTGCAGTTTTCAAACAATAAGATACATTTAGCAGAGTAGAAGATTTCTTGACTTGGTGTTTTGTGGATGGCTTTGATGTAGCTATAGCAAGACCTTGATTAGACTTTTAGATTTGTTTACTTAAAAATATTAGGTATACATTTTTTTCCTAAAATATCAAGACATTAAAAAATAAGTAAGACAGAAGGTAACAACTTTTGTGTATTATATATAAATATATATGTACCTATGTATACAGTATATATATATAATATACTTATTTATAGTAAGAATTTATATATACTATCAACATTTTTTATAATCACAAATATTTTCAGGCATTAACTCATATTACTTATTAAATTAATATTGGGTTCCTGTCTTTGACTTACAGTTTTTGTTTTTTTTTTTCAATTACAGTTAACATTCAATATTATTTTATACTAGAGTCCCAGCGCATGAAAATTCATGCACTGGGGTGGGGTCCCTCAGCCTGGCCTGCCCCCTCTCACAGTCTGGGAGCCCTCAGGGGATGTCCTACTGACTTCTTAGGCCCTCTCCCTGTGGGAGTGGGCCTAAGCTGCAGTCTGGCCTCCCTCTGTGTAAGGCAACCAGGCTGATCAGGGGAAGGCACCACCCCCATCACCCCGCCACTGCTGCTGCCTCTGGCCTCCCTCTGTGGGAAGCAACTGGGCCAATCAGGGGATGGCACTGCCCCCATCACTCCGCTGCTGCTGTCACTGCTGGCTGCCGCAGCTACCAGCCCTCCTAGGGCCTCCTAGCCGCTGCAGCTTTGTCCAGAAGAACGAACGTCTGGAAGATGTCTGGTCTATCGGGTCTAATTAGCATATTACCCTTTTATTAGTATAGATTAGTTTCAGGTGTATAGTATATTGATTAGACATTTATATAATTTACTAAGTGATCTAGTACCACCTAGCACCATATATAGTTTCTATATTATTATTTACTATATTCCCTATGTTGTACTTTACATTCCTGTGACTATTTTGTAACTAGCAATTTTTACTTCTTAATCCTTCACCTTTTCCACCCATCTGTCCAACACCCCTCCCATCTGCTAACCATTATTTTGTACTCTGTATCTATGAGTTTGTTTCTGTTTTGTTTATTTAATTCTTTGGATTACACATATAAGTGAAAACATATGGTATTTGTCTTTTCCTTTCTGGCTTATTTCACTTTGCATACTATTATCTAGGTCTGACTTATCATTTTTTTTTAATAATATGAAAAATACTACTTCAATTGAGTATTCATAGATATGATCCTGTTGAATATTTAAAGTGTATAAATATAATGAATAATGATGGTTTATATAAATTTCTTATTACATGTAAAGGTGATGGCAATATCCTGTCAGCACAATGTGTGTCTTTTCTATTGTTGTTGTTTTCACCCAGTGATTAGAAATTTTCCATTAGTGACTGGAAATTTTATCTGACAGGCTCTTTGATTCTGACCCACAGCAAGTCTTTATAGGATGGTGATGTTTTTATGATAGTTCTTGGTCACTAACAAATGATACTGGAGTGGCAAGAATTATTCAACAGGTAAAATAACTACAATAGGTTTTGATTATGCAAAAATATTTTTCAAAACATATGTTAATATATTTTCATATATATTAAAAATTAACTTATGATTATGTTTATGTATGATTTTCCTTCATTTCTTTGCTTTACACCCTGTTCTGTGTAAAATATATAGTTACTAAATGAAGTAATTGGAGTCTTTTCTAAAGTTTGGCTTATCTTTTAGTATATCAATGTTAATATTCACCTGTATAAAATTCTGTTTCAACTAACAGAATAAAAAATGGGAGAAGGGAAGCAGCCAAAGTTTGGCAGAGCCATAACCAATAACATGGCATATGTATAAGAAGGAGAAGTCATGCGCGAAAACCTTGATTGCCTTTTTGTCAGAAAATGGCTCTAGATGAAAGAAATTCAGTAAGCATAGATGAATTTTAGGACAACATTTTTTTTTTGTAGTTCCTTGAATATTTAATTTAATTAAATTACTTTAAAATGAGTTCTGCTTTGATGTGTGAACACTGTTAGAAGAATCATAACCAGACAATGGTACTACATTCAAGGCAAGTGGGTTTATGGAGCTACCATATGGAGGAGAGGGCTTAAGAGTCAGGTATAAATCAAAGCACGATGAAATCCAGAATTCATAATCTCATACATTTAAAAACCATGAAACTTAGTAATAGTGTTGCCACTACCTATCATTTGAAATAATTAATGCAATCTAATGTAACAGTTTCCCTGTTTCTTATTAATCTCCCCACTCACAAGATACTTTTCATGGAAACAGGAACCTCATATGACTTATTCACTTCTGTCATTACAAGGTCTTGGGCAGACATGGAACATGTGGTAGGCATTCAGTTAAAGATTGTTGTAGGATTGAATGGATGGTTTTCTGTATTTTAAAAATTTTGCACACTTAGTGTGTATTTCTTTTATAAAGTGAGCCTACAAGAAAGTTATGAAACTCTCCTGTTTATGGTTGTTATTGTATCATTTGTGCTTAAGAGTCTGACCATGGAAGCAAAGTGGCTCAGGAAACTACCTAGTCTCTTACTGTGTAGATGCAATCTGCAGTGTTTGAAATAATTGTATTTTCATTTTTAATACTTACAAATTGTGAGATCCTCCCTCCCCCCAACTGGTGGGTGGAGTTATGACATTACCGGTGTCATGAACCACCAATCAGTGCGTGCCGAGTGCCCTGGGGCCCACCCCTTCCTGTTCTGCCCTGGGCCCAACCCCTTCTGTTCCTTCCCTTAAAAGGACTCTCCACCCACGCATGTATTACTGTCTCTCCCTCCCTCCTGCAGGGGGCAGTCTGGTTGGGTCTCTCCTTCTTCTTCTCCTGCCCCTTCCTGGTTTCTCTACCTCTTCTGCAAGGAATCTAGCTCGTTACTGTGGAATAAATCTCCCCTTTAATGTATCTTGGTTTCCGACTCCCGTTTCCTGCACTTCGAACCTTACACAAATGATTTGAAGGTGTTAAAAGAGATAAAAAAAGAGTAGAATGAATATTTAATTTCTGATTTAATATTTCTTCTGCAGTGTGTAAAGAAAAATTTTAGGAGTCCAAAAATAGACAAACATTATTTTTAAAAATCAAATTTGATCATTAACATGAGCTTAAATACAATGTAGGTAATGACTAGAAAATATGTGTAGGGGAGTTGGGGCTATATATAAGTTTATAATTCAGTCAGATCCCTATCTCAGATAGATAGATATAGGCATTGTCATAAGAACAAATAGAGATTTAAGTATGCATATAAGTATGATCATACCTTAGTATAGGGCTGGAACTGAGACCTATGTTTTGTAACTTTGGTAATCCTTTTGTGGCCATTCCCAAGTCAGATTCAACCTTCACCCATTAGCACCTCACCATGCTGCTAATCAAGAGAAAGAAGGAATATGGAGCTGATGACAAACAATTCATAGGTATCCAAAGAACCAGCTTTTTTTTTTTTATATATATATTTTATTGATTTTTTACAGAGAGGAAGGGAGAGAGATAGAAACATCGATGAGAGAGAAACATCGATCAGCTGCCTCCTGCACGCTCCCTACTGGGGATGTGCCTGCAACCCAGGTACAAGCCCTTGACTGAAATCAAACCTGGAACCTTTCAGTCCGCAGGCTGGTGCTCTATCCACTGAGCCAAACCGGTTTTGGCAAACCAGCTTGTTTTATTTGAAATCATATTATCATATTCTAGTTAAGCACATAGATTCTGGCCTGACTATCTGAGTTTAAATTCCAGCTTCGACACATCAAAGCAATTTCATTACCTTGTGCTTTAGTTTCCTCATCTTTAAATGAATAGAAAAATACAACCTCATATCATCGTAGTGAGGCAAAAATATGTCAATATTTTAAAGTGGTTAAAACATTTTCTGCAATAAATAGAGTGACTTCTCAAATTAGCCATTAGAATTGTACCAATCAGTGCATCTTGCTTTTGACTTTTCCTTAAAGAAATTATTCATACATTTTTTTAAATCTAAGGTTCACATACACATCACTATTTCAGTTAGTCAAAAACATTGTTAAATTGGTGTCCTCCAAAATAATATGCTTAAGTACTTGTGAATATTTGGAAATAGGGTGTTTGCAGATGTAACATACAAGTTATGATGATGTCATCCGGGATTATGGTAAACTTTTAATTCTATATGATTTATTTCCTTATAAGAAGAGGAAACGAAACAGAGACAGACACAAACAAGAAGAAAATGGATATAAAATGACTAGAGGCTCGGTGCACAAATTCATGCATGGGGGTGGGGTGTCCCTCAGCCCAGCCTGCACCCTCTCTAATCTGGGACCCCTCGGGGGATGTTTGACTGCCTCTCACAATCCAGGACTGCTGGATCCTAACCCCTCACCTGCCTGCCTGCTTGATCCCCCCTAACCCCTCTGCCTGCCTGCTGGATTGCCCCTAAACCCTCTGCTTGTCTGTCTGATCACCCCTAATCATTTCTGCCTGCCTGATTGCCCCTAACTGCTGGGGTTCTTTTCCCAGCCTTACAAAGGGTTCAGCATTCTGGAGAAAGGGGCTGCGCGTAGATGATTAAAGAGTCTGGAGACTAAAGATAATTTTGAAAGGTATTGGGGGGTCAGAGGATCTTCAGTTGAAGGGACTGAAAGACTCTTTCCTTGTCTAGGACCCTGTGCTTTTATTATAACACAATTTGTCCCAAGGTAAGGTGGAAATATACACTTCAAAGGGTAAGGTATCAAAGGGTAGAATACAGAAGCATTATCAGTTTGGGGAATAGCCTACAGCTGTTCAGGTGTTTGGTCAACAGAAGGCAATAAAATGCCCTGAGCTGTCTGGCAGTTAACAATCCTATTCAGGTTTGGGGGAAGTGCCTTTTAGCTGTTTCCAACAGGTAAACTACAAATGACTCAACCCTGTTGAACTCCCCAAGCTTCACCAAACTTTTGGTGAAACTCTTGTAATTATGACATGCTGGAATTGATTCTTGGCACCTAACCACCTTTGCCTGTCTGCCTGATCACCTCTAACTGCTCCCCTGCTGGCCTGATCACCCTAACTTCTGCCCTGCTGGCCTGATCACCCCTAACCACCTCTGCCTCGCCCTGCACCTGGGACCCAGAATTCTCTCCTCCAGCCAGTTGCAGGCACCTGGGACCTGGGCTTCCCTCCCTCTGGCTGGATGCAGGCACCCAAGATCTGGGTGGCTTCTCTTGGGCCGCAGCTGCAGGTGTCCAGGACCAAAGGGCGGGCAACTTGTCCCTCGCCTGGGCCACAGGCACAGCCACTAGCTCCCAGGACCATGGGGACCATAGGGTGTGCAGATTGTCCCTCTCTCAGGCTGCAGCCTCAGCCACTGGTGCCCAGGACCATGGGGCAGGTGGCTTGTCCCTCTTCTGGGCCATATATGCAGCCAGTGGTGCCCTGGACTGTGGGGACCATGGGGCATGCAGATTGTCCCTCTCCCAGGCTGCAACCCCAGCTGCTGGTGCCCAAGACCACGTTGTGGGTAGTTTGTTCCTCTCCTGGGATGCAGGTGCAGCCACTGGTGCCTGGGACTGTGGGGACCATGGTCATGAGGATTGTCCCTCCCCGGGGCCATAGCCCCAGCCACTGATGCCTGGGACCACAGGGCAGGTGGCTTGTCCCTCTCCCAGGCCGCAGCCTGGCTCATCTCCATTCCTCTTTTGTGAGCTCATTTGTGCCTGGCTGGTCCCCATTCCTGTCTCCCCACTGTTAAGTGTCTAAGCCGTTATGGCGTGATGGTTTGAGGGCATGACAACTATTTACATATTAGCTCTTTATAATATAGGATGGAGGCAAAGATTGAGGTGTTGCAGCTGCAAGCCAAGGAATGCAAGGATTGCTGGAAAACCACCAGAAGCTGAGCAAGGAGGGATTCTCTCCTGCAGGTTTCAGAGGGAATATGGTCCCGCTGATATCTTGATTTTGGGCTTCTAGCCTCCCTTATAGGTCAATAAATGTCCGTAGTTTTAAACCATCCAGTTTGTGGTTCATTGTTATAGCAACTATAGAAAACTAATAAACAAGTCATAACATTATTTAAATAATCCAGAGTAGACCATAACTTTTGTCAGCCCTTGGAATCAGTGTGTCCTCTCTCTAACCTGTGTGTGGGTGATAGCTATGGGTCATTAGGATAGGTTCCACCATATTCTATCAGCATTTTATCTGGATCATTTCTAAGAGATGTTTAGTTTTCCCATTTTGATTTTTACCTGGTTTTATATAAACTCTCCAGTCTTTATTTCTTGTTCATAGCTCAGATTTGTGGGCTCTCCTTTTAACTGAGTTATTTGCTTTACTTTGAAGAACTCAGTTTAGCTTTGAGTGTGTCCTATATAAGCTTTGGTATTGACTTCACTCTCCTTGTAGTATGGCCTCTATTCAACCAGTAACCTCTCTCCTGAATGTGCTCTACTCTGCCCACACTCTCCACAATGCATGACCCACATGCTTCCAAACTCTTGCTAGCATTTGATTTCAGCCCATAAACAGAGCTTAGATATTCCAAATTTGTGTTTGTTGGCACAGACATTTCAGAGTGACTGCTGCCCATTGTGGACAGCATAAATTATAAAAAGTATTTACCAAAATTTCCTAACTTTTTAAGTTTTTAATGTTTAAAAACTTATTAGTGTGGGCTAATAGTGTCATTATAGGTAAATCCTAGTCATAGGAGTACATTGAAAATATTTTGTTGGAAAATTCAAGAGGAAGAAATACTTCTAAGCTCATTCTATGAAGCCAGCATTATCCTAATACCAAAACCAGAAAAAACAACACAATGAATTACAGGCCAATATCCCTCATGAACATAGATGCCAAAATCCTCAACAAAATTCTAGCAAATTGGATTCAGCATTGCATCAGAAAGATCATACACCATGACTAAGTAGGATTTATCCTGAGGATGCAAGAATGGTACAATATCCACAAATCAATAAACATGATATATCACATAAACAAATTGAAAGATAAAAATCACATAGTCATATCAATTGATGCAGAAAAAGCATTTGACAAAATCCAACACCCTTTCTTGATAAAACCCTCAGCAAAGTGGGAATAGAGGGATCATAACTCAACATAATAAACGCCTTATATGACAAACCTTTTCTTTCCTTTGAGGGTTACAGACCTTATATGGCAGGCAACATCATAGTCAATGGTCGAAAACTAAAAGCATTTCCCCTAAGAACAGGAACAAGACAAGGATGCCCACTTTTACCACTTCTGTTCAACATAGTACTGGGAGTGCTTACCATAGTGATTAGACAAGAAGAAGAAATAAAAGGTATCAAAACTGGGAAAGAAGAAGTAAAACTGTCATTATTCATAGATGACATGATACTGTACATAGAAAACCCTAAGAACTCCATAAAAAAATTTAGACTTAATAAATGAATTCAGCAATGTAGCAAGATACATTAACACCCAGAAATCTATGGCATTTTAAAACACCAATAGTGAACTTACAGAAAGAGAGATTTAAAGAAACAATCCCACTTACCATTGCACCAAAAAAAAAAAAAAGAAAAGAAAAATTAAGATACCTAGGAATAAACTTAACTAAGGAGGTAAAAGATCTATATGCGGAAAACTACAGGACACTGAAAAAAGAGATAGAGGAAGACGTAAACAGATGGAAAAGCATACCGTGTTCGTGGATTGGTAGAATCAACATCATTAAAATGTCCATACTACCCAAAGCAATCTATAGATTTAATGCACTTCCCATGAAAACACCAACAGCATATTTCACAGACCTAGAACAAATTCTCCAAAAATTCATGTGCAATAAAAAAAGACCCCGAATAGCTGCAGCAATCCTGAGAAAGAAGAACAAAGTAGGAGGTATCTCAATACCAGATATCAAGCTGTATTACAAAGCCACTGTTCTCAAAACTGCCTGCTACTGGCACAAGAACAGACATATAAACCAATGGAATAGGCTAGAGAACCCAGATATCAAATCAAATTATTTGACAAAAGGGGCAAGAACATACAATGGAGGCAAGACAGTCTCTTCAATAAATGGTGTTGGGAAGGTGGCGACTAGCAGGAAGGTAGGGAGGGAGAAAGTGTGAGAGAGTGAGGGAGCGATACAGGAGTGTGTAGACGTGTGTGGTATGTGTGTGTCTGAGCTAGGGACAGTTAGATTCTTCAGGTCCTCCAAGGAGCTCCCAAACCAGGCAGTCTTAGACGGCAGAGCCCCATGCACAATGCAGACACTTCTGGGCGGCCAGTGCGGGCACAGAGACCATACCATCTGGAGAAACAGAGCTGCTTGAGAGTAGGATCCTGGCCTCAGCACCACCCAGTCATGTCTCAGAAGCAAACCAGGACCTTGCAGCCACTGGGGACAGAGAACTGCGACTTCCTGGCAGCAGATTTCTGTGAGTCAAAGAGTCTATCATCCTCCCCTCAGGCTCACGAATAGTGTCATAGTAACTGATAGACCCTTCCCTTGCTTGAGCTGCAGCGCCCTACAGGAATTTGAGCTTGGGAGCACATGCATGGGCCACAGAGCTGCTAGGGAATTTGAGCCTGCGCATGCGCAGAGACTGGGAATCTACTCCCTGCAACACAATCGGGCAACCAAACCCAAAGCCCACACAGGGCAGCAGTATCATCTGACTGCAATTCTGGGCAAGCGCACACAGAAGTCTGTTTTCTGCAGTGCACACGGAAGTCTGTTTTCCGTAGTGCAGGCACAACACAGTGCTACTGTGCAACCCAGTCCCTGATGGTGCCTGGGAACCAGATTCTCCCAGCTAGAGGCAGCACTGAGCACCACTGACTTGACCATGTTTCTTATTGTGTGCGCCTGGGATCCCTGACTCACAGCACATTCACACTAAGAGCCAGTGACTCCAATACTTGGTGCATGCGCACACGGGATCGCTTATTCTCAGCGAGAAGCCACACGAGGCAACAGAGACTCTGATACTCAATTCTTGGTGCAGGCACATGGGGACTCTGACTCCTGGCACGCACTAGGGGACTCTGATTTTCGGCACACGCCAACAGCGCAGTGCAGGCGGGGTCTCTGAATCTAGGTGTGCACATGAGACCACACTGAATGCTGGTAACACTGACTCTGGGAGAGCCTGGTTCCCACCAGCCCACGGCAGCCACACATCTTAGTGTCGAAGCATATCAGTGACACTCGGGTGGTGCGAAGTTCCCACGGCTCCTGGCCCATGTCCACACAACTTGAAGTTTGAACCTTCTGGTGATAGAATGGGGAGACGACACAATCCCCAGAGGAAAGAAAATGAGGAGTTGACAAGAAAGGAAATTAGTGAAATTGAAGCATGCAACATGACAGAAAAAGAATTCAGCGTAATGGTCCTACAATTCATTCACCGGATGGATGAGAAAATCAACAACCTATGCAAGAATCAGGAAGAAATGAAGAGTGATATAGCTAAATTCAAAAAAACCATGGAAATTTTCAACAGTAGACTAGAAGAAGCAGAGGACCGAATTAGTGAGTTAGATGATAAGTTAAAGCTCAATCTGAACAGCAACTGGAGAAAAAAATTAAAAAGCAGGAGGAAAGCCTAAGGGAGCTTTGGGACAACATGAAATGAAGTAACATACGTATAATAGGGCTGCCAGAAGGACAAGAAGAGCAGCAAGGATTAGAAAATCTATTTGAAGAAATAATGACAGAAAACTTCCCAGATATGGGGAAGAAAAAAGTTACATAAGTACAGAGAGTCCCAAACAAGATCAATCCCAAAACTTCCACACCAAGACACTTCATAATTTCAATGGCAAATATTAACAACAAAGAGAGAATCTTAAAGGAGGCAAGAGAGAGACAGAGAGTTACCTACAAAGGATCCCCCATTAGATTATCAAATGATTTCTCAACAGAAACACATCAAGCCAGAAGGGAATGGAAGGAGGTATTCAAAGTGTTGCAAAGCAAAGGACTGAATCCAAGAATACTCTATCCAGCAAGGCTATCAATCAAAATTGAAGGGGAAATTGGGAGCTTCAAAAAAGGCTAAGGGAGTTTATCAACACCAAACCAGCAATGCAAGAGATGCTAAAAGGAATGCTGTAAAAATAAGAAATAAAAAGATAAGAAAGAACACAGACACAAATATAGATATGACTACAAACAAGTACCTTTCAGTAATAACTTTAAACATAAATGGACTAAATCCTCCAATCAAAAGACATAGAGTGGCTGAATGGATAAAAAAAAACACACAAAAAAAACAACAGCATATATATGCTGTCTACAAGAGACCCACCTCAGAACAAGTGACTCACACAGACTGAAAGTGAAGGGATGAAAAAATATCTTTCAGGCAAATGGAAATGAAAAAAATGCTGGTGTAGCAATACTTATATCTGACAAAATAGACCTCAAAGTGAAGAACATAACAAGAGATAAGGAAGGCCACTTCATAATACTAAAGGATCAATACAACAAGAGGATATAACCCTGATAAACATATATGCACCCAATGCAAGAGCACCTAAATACATAACAAAACTCCTGGAAGATATCAAGGGAGAGAATGACAACAATACAATCATAGTAGGGGACTTTAATACACCACTGACATCACTGGATAAATCCTCTAGACAAAAAAATCAGCAAAGACACAGCAATACTAAATGACTCACTACATCAGATGGACTTAACTGACATCTTCAGAACATTTCACCCCAAAAGCCACGGAATATACGTTCTTCTCAAGTGCACATGGGACATTTTCAAAAATAGACCACATATTAGGTCACAAACAAAGTCTCCCCAAATTCAAGAAGACTGAAATCATATCAATCAACTTTTCAGACCACAATGCCATAACATTAGAAACTGCAATAAAAACAATCCAAAAATCTCAACCACTTGAAAGCTGAAAGCATGCTATTAAATAATGACTGGGTTACCAATGCAATCAAAGAGGAAATTAAAAGCATCCTGGAAACAAATGACAATAAAACCACAACAACCCAAAATCTATGGGACACACTGAAAGCAGTCCTGAGAAGGAAGTTTATAGCTCTACAGGCCTACCTCAAAAAACAAGAAAAAATGGTAGTAAATCATCTAACTCTATAACTCAAAGAATTAGAAAAAGAGCAACAAGAAAAGCCCAAAGTGAGCAGAAGGAAGGAAATAATAAAGATCAGAGCAGAAATAAATGACATAGAGACAAAAAAACAACACAAAAGATCAATGAAACCAAGAGCTGGTTCTTTGAAAGGATAAACAAGATTGATAAAACTCTAGCCAGGCTCACCAAGAAGCAAAGAGAGAGGACTCAAATAAACAAAATCAGAAATGAAAGAGGTGAAATAACAACAGATCCCACAGAAATAAAAAGGATTGTTAAAAAATACTATCAACAACTCTACTCCAACAAACTGGACAACCTGGAGGAAATGGACATATTCCTAGAAAAATACAACCTTCCAAAACTCAATCAGGGAGATTCTAAAATTCTCAATAAGTTGATAACTATGGAAGAAATTGAAACAGTAATCAAAATGCTCCCAGCCAACAAAAGCCCAGGGCCAGATGGCTTCACAAAGGATTTATACCAAACATTCAAGGGAGAAATAAAACCTATCCTCCTCAGACTATTCCAAAAAATTCAAGAAGAAGGAAGACTTCCAAGCTCATTCTATGAAGCCAGCATCACCCTAATACCAAAACCAGATAAAAACAACACAATGAAAGAGAATTACAGACCAATATCCCTCATGAACATAGATGCCAAAATCCTCAACAAAATTCTAGCAAATCAGATCCAGCAATACATCAGAAAGATCATACACCATGACCAAGTAGGATTTATCCCAGGGATGCAAGGATGGTACAATATCTACAAATCAATAAATGTGATACATCACATAAACAAAAAGATAAAAATCACATAGTCATATCAATTGATGCAGAGAATGCACTTGATACAATCCAACACCCTTTCTTGATAAAAACTCTCAGCAAGGTGGGAATAGAAGGATCATACCTCAACATAATAAAGCCATATATGATAAACCCACAGCCAACATCATATTCAATGGACAAAAACTAAAACCATTTCCCCTAAGAACAGGAACGAGACAGAGATGCCCTCTCTCACCACTCCTGTTTGACATAGTACTGGAAGTACTAGCCATTGCGATCAGACAAGAAGAAGAAATAAAAGGCATTTGAATTGGAAAAGAAGAAGTAAAACTGTCCTTATTAACAGCTGGCATGATATTGTACATAAAAAAAAAAAAACCTAAAGACTCCACAAACATTATTAGACTTAATAAATGAATTTGGCAATGTAGCAGGATACAAAATTAATGACAAGAAATCTATGGCATTTTTTTTACACCAATAGTGAACTTACAGAAAGAGAGACTAAAAGAGCAATCCCATTTACCATCGCACCAAAAACTTAAGATACCTAGGAATAAACTTAACCAAGGAGGTAAAAGATCTATATGCGAAAAACTACAGGACACTGAAAAAAGAGATAGAGGAAGACATAAACAGATGAAAGAACATACCATGTTCATGGATTGGTAGAATCAACATCATCAAAATGTCCATACTACCGAAAGCAATCTACAGATTCAATGCAATTCCCATTAAAATACCAATGGTGTATTTCACAGACCTACAATGAACTTTCCAAAAATTCATCTGGAATAAAAAAAGATCCCGAATAGCAGCAGCAATCCTGAGAAAGAAGAACAAAGTAGGTGGGATCTCAATACCAGATATCAAGCTTTATTACAAAGCCACTATTCTCAAAATAGCCTGGTACTGGCACAAGAACAGACATATAGATCAATGGAAGAGATAAAGATCCCAGGAATCAACCCAAACCACTATGCCCAATTAATATTTGAGAAATGAGGCATGAACATAAAATGGAGTCAAGATAGTCTCTTCAATAAATGGTGTTGGGAAAATTGAACAGATACATGCAAAAAAATGAAACTAGACCACCAACTTATACCATACACAAAAATAAACTCAAAATGGATCAAAGACTTAAACATAAGACAGGAAACCATAAAAATACTAGAGGAATCCACAGGCAGCAAAATCTCAGAAATATGCCGAAGCTTTTTCTTCACTGATACTTCTCCTAGGGCAATGGGAACTAAAGAGAAAATAAACAAATGGGACTACATCAAAATAAAAAGCTTTTGCACAGCAAAAGAAACCATAAAAAAAAAAACCCAAAAAACAAGAATGCCCACTGCATGGGAGAACATATTTGCCAATGTCATCACCAATAAGGGTTTAATCTCCAACATTTACTGGGAATTCTTACAACTTAACAAAAGGAAGATAAACAACCCAATGAAAAAATGGGCAACAGACCTAAATAGACATTTTTTGAAGGTGGAAAGAAATAAGGCCAAGAGACATATGAAAACATGCTCAAAGTCACTAATTATCGGAGAGACGCAAATCAAAATGACAATGCAGTATCATCTCACACCTGTCAGAATGGCTATCATCAACAAATCAACAAATGAGAAGTGCTTGTGAGGATGTGGAGAAAAAGGAACCCTCGTGCACTGCTGGTGGGAATGCAGACTGGTGCAGCCACTGTGGAGAACAGTACGGAGTTTCTTCAAAAAAGTAAAAATGGAACTCCCATTTGACCCAGTGATCCCACTTCTAGGAATCTATCACAAGAAACTAGAAACACCAATCAGAAAGGATATATGCACCCGTATGTTCATAGCAGCACAATTCACCATAGCTAAGATGTGGAAACAGCCTAAGTGTCCATCAGCAGATGAGTGGGTTAAAAAACTGTGGTACATATATGCTGAGAACCAATTCCAGCATGTAGTAATTACAAGAGTTTTACCAAAATGTTGGTGAAGCTTGGGGAGCTCAACAGGGTTGAGTCACATGTAATTTACCTGTTGGAAATGGCTAAAAGGCACTCTCCCCAAACCTGAATAGGATTGTTAACTGCCTGACAGCTCAGGGCATTTTATTGCCTCCTGTTGGCCAAAAACCTGAACAGCTGTAGGCTATTCCCCAAACTGACAATGTTTCTGTACACCCTTTGATACTGTACCCTTTGAAGTGTATATTTCCACCTTGCTTTGGGACAAATTGTGTTTAATAAAAGCAGGTTCCTTGGTCAAGGTGAGAGCCTTCTAGCTCCTTCAGCTGAAAGCCCCTCTGACCCCCAGTCTCTCAAAAATATATTTTGTCCATGGACTCCTTCCTAATCATCTATGCACAGCCCCTTTCTCCAGAATGCTGAACCCTTTGTAAGGCTGGGAAAAGAACCCTGGCAATTGATGCCTCAACGAGGGGCTCCAACAATTGATGCCTGAACGAGGGGCACCAACACATATACACAATGGAATACTATGTTGCTGTAAAAAAGAAGGAATTCTAACCATTTGCAGCAACATGGATGGAACTGGAGAGCATTATGCTAAGTGAAATAAGCCAGTCAGAGAAAGATCAATACCACATGATCTCACTCATTTATGGAATATAATGAACAGCATAAACTGATGTACAAAAACAGATCCAGAGACAGAGAAGCATCGATCAGACTGTCAAACCACAGAGGGAAGGTAGGGGAGGGTTGGGGTAAGGAAGAGAGATCAACCAAAGGACTTATATGCATGAATATAAGCCTAACCAATGGACATGAATACCAAGAGGATGAGGGCATGATTGGGGGATGGGGCTTAGGGGGTTAATGGAAGGATCAGGACACATTTGTAATACCTTAATCAATAAAGAAATTTAAAAAAAAGAAAAGATAAACAAAATTAATGATCCCCTAGCCAGACTCATCAAAAAACAAAGAGAGAGGACCCAAATTAATAAAATCAGAAAGGAAAAAAAGGTGATATAATAATGGACACCACAGAAATACAAATGATTGTAAGCAAATACCATGAACAACACTATGCCAAGAACTGGACAACCTGGGTGACATGGACAAATTCCTAGAAACATACAACCCTCCATAATTCAATCAGGAAGAATTAGAAAACCTGAGTAAGCCAATAACAAATCATGAAATTAAAGCAGTAATAAACAAACAAAGAAACAAAAGCTCTGGTAAACAAAAGTCCTGGCCCGGATGGATTTGCAGGCGAGTTTTACTGAACATTCAATATGAGCCAATATCCCTGATGAACATATATATTAAAATCCTCAACAAAATATTACCAAATTGCATCCAGTAATACATTAAAGACTCATATACCATGACCAAACAAGTGGGATTTATTCTGGCAATGCAAGGCTAGTACAATACTCACAAACCAATAAGTGTGATACATTATATAAACAAATTGAAAGATAAAAACCACAAGATCATATCAATAGATGCAGAAAAAAGCATTAGACAAAATACTGCACCTTTTTTAATATATAAAAACTCTCAGTAAAGTGGGACGAGAGGGATCATACCTCAACATAATAAAGGACATCTATGACAAACCTACAGCCAGCATAATACTCAATGGGCAAAAATTAAAAGTATTTCCCTTAAGAACAGGAACAAGAAAAGAATATCTGATTTCACCACTGTTATTCAACATAGTACTGGAAGTCCTAGCCATAGCAATCAGACAAGAAGAAGAGACAAAAGGCATCCAAATTGAAAAGGAGAAAATGAAACTGTCATAATTCACCAATGACATGTTATTGTACATGTAAAACTCTAAAAACTCCACCACAAAACTACAAGACTTAATAAGTGAATTTGTCAAGGTAGCAGGATACAAAATCAATATCCACAAATTGATAGCATTTTTATACACCGATAATTCTTAGAAAGAGAAACTAAAAAAGCAATCCCATTTATCATTGCATCAACAAAATATAAGATACCTAGGGATAAACTTAACCAAAGAGGTAAAAGACCTGTACTTGTTAAAACTATAGAACATTGAAAAAAGAAATAGAGGAAGATACAAACAAATGAAAGTGTATACCATGTTCATGGATTGGAAGAATTAACATCATTAAAATGTTTATACTACCCAAAGCAATCTACAGATTCAATGCAATCCTTATTAAAATACCAATGCCATACTTCACAGAACTAGAACAAATATTCCAAAAATTTATATGGAACCATAAAAGACACCAAATTGCTGCAGCAATCTTGAGAAAGAAGAAAGAAGTAGGAGGGGGTCTAAATTAAAATGCAAACTATACTACAAAGCCATTATAACCAAAACACCCTGGTACTTGCACAAGAACAGGCATGTAGACCAATGAAGCAGAACATAGACCCCAGAAATTTCCCCATACTATTATGGTCAATTAATATTTGACAAAGGAAGCAAGAACATACAATGGAGTAAAGATTGTCTTTTCAACAAATAGTGCTAGAAAACTGGACAGACCCATGCAAATAGATGAAATCATATCACCAACTTACACCATACATAAGAATAAAAGAATAAAATTAAAGTGGATAAAAGAATAAAATTAAGGTGGATAAAATCGTAGAGGAGAACATACACAGTCAAATTTCAGACATCTCACATAGCAATATGTTAATGGTACATCTCCTAGGGCAATGGAATCTAAGGTGAAAATAAACAAATGGGACTACATAAAAAAAAAAGTTATTGCATTGCAAAAGAAACCACCATCAAAATTAAAAGGAAACCCACTGTATGGGAGAATATATTTGCCAATGATACATCTGATAAGGGGTTAATATCCAAAATATATAAAGTACTCATACAACTCAACAAAGAGTTGACAATCTAATTTTAAAATATTTTTAGAAGACCTGAATAGACATTTCTCCAAAGAGGACATACAAATATCCAAGAGACATATGAAAAAAATTGCTCAAAACCATTAATCATCAGAGAAATGCAAATTAAAACCACAATGAAAAAAATCACCTCACACTTGTCAGAATGGCTATCATCAAAAAATCAACAAACAAGTGATGGCGAGGATGTGGAGAAAAGGGTACACTAGTTCATTGCTGATGGGAGTGCAGACTTGTACAGCCACTGTGGAAAACAGTATAGAGTTTCCTCAAAAAAGTAAAAACAGAACTTCCGTTTGACCCAGTGATCACACTTCTGAGAATATATTCTAAAAACCCCAGGACACCAATCAGAAAGAATATATGCACCCTATGTTCATAGCAGCATTATTTAAAATACTTAAGATTTGGAAACAGTCCAAGTGCCCATCCTATATAATACAAGGCTGGCTAATATGCAAATAGACCAAACTCGGAACAACCAGAACGAACAACTGAACAACTAGTTGTTATGATGTGTGCCGACCACCAGGGGACGTGTGTGGAATGTGACAGTTGTTGACTATGGCAGGATGGTGGAGCAGGTGAGCAGGAGTGCCAGACCAAGGCACTGTCATCGGGGTGAGCCTCTGGTAGTTACTGAAAATTATTTGCTCTCACATGCTTTGGTCCCGCCCAATGCTCACACCCATAGCCGGCACTGGAGCCACTACTCATGCCCACTGCCAGTGCCCAGTGCTGTCCTGATCACTTGGTGCCAAGTGCAAGCGGTGGCTGTCAGCCCCAATTGCCCTTGAGGGCTTCTCCACCTCCTCCTGCTCCTGAGGGGCAATTGGGGCAGCAGCCACTACTTGCACCCACTGATGGTGCTGGCCTCACTCGCACCCACTGCTGGTGCCAGCCCCAGTTGCTAGGCACTGTCAGTGGGTTTAAGCAGGGCCAGCGCCATCAGTGTGTGGGAGTGGTGGCAGCAGGAATGGGGCTGCTGGCAGACAGGGGACTGGGTGCCCTGGCTGGAGGGGCTGGGCAGGGTGCAGAGGATGGGCCAAGACCTGCCCCTGTGCCTACTGCAGCCTCACGGCCCACAGTTCCTTTCAAGGTACACAAATTCATGCAATGGGCCCTTAGTAAGTAGATGAATGATACAAAAGATGTGGGACATTTGCACAATGGAACACTATGCAGCTGTAAAAAAAATAAGGATTTCTTACCCTTTGGGACAGTATGGATATACCTGGAAAATATTTTGGTAAGTGAAATTAGCCAAACTGTGAAAGACACATATCACATGATCTCACTAATTAGTGGAATCTAAGGGACAAAATGAATTGACCAACAAAATTAAGACCCAAAGCATGGAAGCATGGAACAGACTGACATATCTCAATGTGGGGTTGCCCAATTAAGCAGCATGTCTTAGAAGCTTAGCAAGGCTCAATTGTTGAAACAAACAAAAAAAGTTTCTTGTGTCAAATGGCCACATTTCAGGGACAAGAAGAGGTAAACCACACAACTTATACACTTACTAGGGGCCCAGCATGCGAAATTGCATGAGACCCAGACCCAGTGTGCCCCAGACGCAGCGTCAAGTCCCCACCCAACCATGTGCACCTTGCTGCGCACGCAGCCTCCCGGTGACCGGTCTTTGGTCGTTATGGCATTAGGGCCACTGGGTTTTTATAATATAGATATGCATAGCCCATTGACACCGGTAATAGGGTAGTGAAGAACTTGTTAAGGTGGGTAGGGACTGGGAGGAGAGGAAAGGATGTGAGATATCTGTAATATTATCAACAATAAAAATACACAAAAAATGAAACAAGATTATTTTTAGTATGTTTTTATTTTTTTCCAACTTCAGTTTACTTTTATATTATTCTGTTTTGATTTCTAGTGTACAACATAGTAGTTAGAAAATCAGATACTTTATAAAGTATTTATCCCAATATTTCCAATGTCCACCTGCCACCATATATAGTTATCACACTTTATTGACTATATTCTCTATGCTGTACTTTACATCCCTGTGACTATTTGCAATGACCAAACTGTACTTTTTAATGAAGGCATCACCCAGACCTCCAACCCCCTCTTGAGTATTTTAGAGGTGAACAACATTTCACCAAATCTCTTTTTAATTTCGTATTGAATCATTAGTTTCTGGATATTTCATTCTAAATCTCATTTGTAATTGAAACAAAGAAATAATAATACTTGAAAATGTTACTGAACTCATAATTCAAGGCAGTTGTGATAAAAATCTCTTTCAAACTAGCATTTTTAAAATTTTAGATTTATTTTCTTGAAAATAAAATAGATTGAGAGGTGAAATATCACATTTGAGAATGTGGCCATTCGACACAAGAAACTTTTTTGTTTGTTTCCACACTTGAGCCTTGCTAAGCTTCTAAGACATGCTGCCCAATTGGGCAGACCATTAGAAAATCAGGAAAGTCTCTAAAATGGTAATGAGGAGTAGTGGGCACTGATAAATCAGATTCCACCATCACCAAGGTATATAATCTTATCCAACCAGCAAATGAACTGTTTTTTTCCTAACTGCCCTTGTCAGGGGGCTTAAATTACATATCTTTTTTTTCAAAATATATAGATACAGTTTGCTGTATAGAACCACCATGGGTGGTATCAATATTGCTGAATAGAAAAGTATATAATTTTTTCAGACCTTAAGGGTATTTCTATGAATCTGATACTAGGAAATAAGATCTGGTTTAAATTGTTCCATTTGATGCTTCCATGGGCAACTAATGGAACAATTAAATCTGTCTACTACAAATAACAGTGATACTGAGGAATTAAAATTTGAACTCACAGTGAAATAAGGTGCTTGTAAGGCTACAATATTTCTAACCTTATCAAAGGGAAAAACAAAACTGATTTCCAAAGTGGATTTTTAAAAGAACAACAAAAAAACCAATAACAAAATAAAGCAAAAATCTAATGACACCTGGCAAAACAAGGCTAAATGTAGGCAGATGTCTTGGTCGCTATCTGCACCTCCTATGGAGCTCTGTTATTAATAAGACTGTCAATGGAATTACTAGTGTCTATGCTACTCCATCATCACAGTATCTTCTCAAATGGAATCTGGGAAATTCTGACCATAGATCCTTTTTGTGAAGGAGCAATTTGGGGAACATAAACCTAACTCATTTGGGGACAATTACATTTTCATTTTATTAAAAATACTTTTTCTTTCCCCTGGCTGGTGTGGCCCAGTTAGTTGGAGTGTCCTCCATGCACAGAATGGTTGTGAGTTCTATTCCAGGTCAGGGCACATACTTAGGTTGCAGGTTCCATCCCTAGTAGAGGCATGTTTGGAAGGCAACCAATTGATGTTTCTCTCTCACACGGATGTTTCTATCTCTGTCCCTCTCCCTTTCTCTCTTTCTAAAATAAATAAAAACACATCCTCAGGTGAGGATTAGAAAAACAAAACAAAAACCCCACAAATTTTCCTTTGAGATTTCTTGATACACTCCACATCTAAGTGAATATCCTATTGTAACATGAATGCTGTTTATGGCATGAAACATTTCTTCTTGTTTGTTTTGTTTTTGTTTGTTTACTTGCTTTTTAACATGAGTTTTATTTTACATGCATATGGAAAAGATCCAGTTTTCAAAACTGATTTAAGTCCCTTTTGAGATCTGGATAGTCAAATTCTGGGCTTAAAGCCTGGTTTGGTGGTGGCAGCATGGGGCTCTCCTGGGCTTTTAGGCATAAACCAGGCATTGTCTTATTCTCATCCAGGTGGCTCCCACTCAGTACAATGAGATCCTGGGCCAGCTGTAACTTCTCTGCAGGCAACCTCGGATTTGCCTCTGGTTCTTTGTTCAGTGGGATTCCCTTCCTGCAGGCTCCCATTCTTCCCACCAGCAGGAAGAGATGACAAAACCCTGAGCCAAAGCTTCCTTTAGCTGGCCCACAAGGTTCCCTGGACTTGTAAAGAACAATGGAGCTGCCTCGGTTTTCAGGAGAGCCTGTGGGTCAATTTCTCTGGACCATCTAATCCTCACCTGCCATTTTTAAAAATATATTTTTATTGATTTCAGAGAGGAAGGAAGAGGGGGAGAGAGAAACATTAATGAGAGAGAATCATCATTGGGCTGCCTGCTGTTTGCCCCCTACTGGGGATCTAGCTGCAACCCAGACATGTGCCCTTGACTGGAATGGAACCAGGGACCCTTCAGTCCTTAGGCCAAAGCTCTATCCATTGAGCCAAACCAGCTAGGGCCTCACCTGCCATTTTTGCTGACTGAAACTCTTCTGAATCATCCTCATTGAAGGTTGCCTCTTGGAAGTGCCTTGTGAGCAGGGTTGAGGGGGGCAGGGGCAGTGAGGTTCCAGTGCATTGTGGCAGTGTAGGGAGAGGGACCCTTTGCTAAAAAAGAGAGGGAAGTTTGTGAACCTGACTTTCTCAGCTTTATGGCTCCAGGTTCCTCATTTCCTAACTGATAGGGCAGAGCTCAAGGCAAGCCAATTCTTGCTTTTCTCTCACATGTACCTATGAACATTTCTAAGTTCCCTGGTGATAAGCTTTCAGCCTAGCCTGGAGGCCACCACAGGGGCTTCCTCCTCTGTTTGTCCTACTTGTTTCCAGTTTGCTACTATTACGAACAGAGAGGCTGTGAATATTCTTGTGTCTTTTGGTGGAACTGGTGTGCCTTTCTTATAGGTCTTTACCTAGAAGTGGATCTGAAGTCTACAGGAATTTCAGGCTCAGTTAGGCTTTCTGCAGTGGATAGAGGGAGAGTCCAGTGTCTGAGGAAGAGGCCCCAAGAAGGAGGGGCTTCCTTCAGAGCTGTAAAAAGCCCTTCTCAGTAAAATTTAAACCAAGCAATCAATCAAAAAATAAAGCAACACTAAAAAGTATTTTAAAAAATAAAGAATAATCAAGAAAAATTTTAAAAGTAAACACTGAGACAGGGTTATCCCTGCCCTATATTATAACATGCTATACTATCACTAAAATTAGAGCCAGGAGGTACAGACCGAGAAATAGACACAAACATCATTGGTTTAGAATGGAAAGTCCAAAACTGAAGCTCAGAACATACAGATACTTAGTATATGGTAAAGATGGCATCTCAAACCCCTGGAGTAAAGATAGACTTTTAAATAAATAACTGTGCAGCGATATAAAGTTTGACCCATATTTCATACCATACACAAGAATAAACTCTAATTATTCTAGAGATCTCAAAGTAAGAATAAAATCATACCAACTCCAGAAGAAAACTAAATGTATTACTCTTTAAACATGGTGTAGAGAAAGACTTTCTAATTCTGATAAAAATAAATCCTGGGGCAACATAAGAAAGAGTGATAAATTTGATTACATTGAAATGCATGGCAAAAAAAAAAATAAATATATATATATATATATATATATATATATATATACACACACACACACACACACACACACACACACACACACACACACACACTAGAGGCCCAATGCATGAAATTTGTTCAAGAGTAGGCCTTCCTTCCCCCAACTGCCAGCACTGGCTTCCCTCTGGCACCCGGGACCCGGGCTGGATTCCCTCCAGCCCTGGCTTTGTCCAGAAGGACTTTTGGCCTAATTAGCATATTACCCTTTTATTATCCTATATAATAAAAGTCTAGGAGGCGTCATGACTTTGTGCAATGTCCTCGCATGACTTCATCACAAGATGGCCACCACAAGATGGCTGGCAGGGGAGGGCAGTTGGGGGGAATTGGGCTGGCAGGGGAGGGCAGTTGGGGGTGATCTGGCTGGCAAGGGAGGGCAGTTTTGGGTGACCAGGCCAGCAGGGGAGGGCCTTTGGGGGCAACCAGGCCAGCAGGGGAGGGCAGTTGGGGGGAATCAGGCTGGCAGGGGAGGGCATTTGGGGGTGATCAGGCTAGCAGGCAGAAGCAGTTAGGGGCGATCAGACAGGCAGGCAGGTGAGTGATTAGGAGGCAGCAGTCCTAGATTGTGAGAGGGATGTCTGACTGTCGGGTGGGATCGGGCCTAAACCCGCAGTCGGACATCCCCCAAGGGGTCCCAGATTGGAGAAGGTGCAGGTCAGGCTGAGGGACACCCCTTCCCATGCACAAATTTTGTGCACTGGGCCTCTAGTTATAGATAAAAGCCTAAACAACTGGCCAACTGGTCAACCAGCTGACTGGCCGGTAGCTATGATGCACACTGACCACCAGGGGGCAGATGCTCAACACAGGAGCAGAAATCACAGGCATGGAAACATGGAACAGACTGATGAATCTCAGAGGGAAGGGGGAAGTGGGGAGGGTGGGAAGAGATTAACCAAAGATCTTATATACATACTAGAGACTAGGTGCATGGATTCGTGCACCGTTTGGGTCCCTCAGCCTGGCTCACATGACTCGGGCTGAAACCGCTCTGGTGCAGATTCATGCATGCACCAGTGGGGTCCCTCTGGCTGGCCTGTGGGGATCAGGCCAAAAATATCTCCCCAACATCTCCTGAGGAGTCCTGGATTGCGAGAGGGTGCACACAAGCCACGCTGAGGGACCCCACTGTTGCACGAATCCATGCACCAGGCTTCTAGTTAATAATAAAATCAGCCCTAGCTGGTTTGTCTCAATGGATAGAGTGTCAGCCTGCAGACTGAAGGGTCTCAGGTTTGATTCTGGCCAAGGGCACATGCCTGGGTTGCGGGCTCTATCCCCAGTAGGGATTGTGTAGGAGGCAGCCAATCAATAATTCTCTCTCATCATTCATGTTTCTATCTCTCTCTCCCTCTCCTTTCCTCTCTCAAATCAATAAAATCTATTTAAAAATAATAAATAAAATCAAAAAGCAATTGATAATCAGTAGATCTTATACCACAAACAAAGAACTGATAGCTTTACTAAAAAGAACTCTTAAAAGTTGAAGGACAAAGTGCCAACAAACCTTATTGAGTTATATATTGAACATAGGTGTTGTGAATTGAAAGCTAGTTGAAATATACAACTATGAAATAGAGTAAAGTCACTTAGGAAGAGTGTAGACAGAAGAGACCTAGGATAACTGGTGGCAGGAAGAAAAAAAAGGAATGAAGACTGGTTAGTGAGAAAGAGCAGCCAGTTGATGAGCAAATTATGTATATCTATGTTCTTTTTCCATATTAATATCAAGAAATGACTCAGAAGTGAGTCTTTAAATTACAATGACATAAGAAGCTATTAATATAAAAAAACACAATATATTGTGAAATTTATTGTTCAAGCTAGGTAGCTCATTGTTATTTTGCATCCTTTGAACAAATGAGCATTATCATTTTTGATTGAATTAATAATTTCAATTTTTAGGCAAATTAATCTGTATAATATCTAAATTATAGCTGCTACAGTAAGAAGTATTAACACTTCACTTTTTGTTCTACACAATTTTTTATGAGTAATTAAGTGATTTTGGAAACATTTCAGAAATTGTTATGTTCTATCTGCTATAATCTAATCATGAAAATCGTTTTTTAAAATACAAAACTTTTCTTAGGATATAACAAATCTTAAAAGAACATGGCTCACTAAATAATATTTCAGTTGAGAATAGCCATTTTAAAAACCATTTAAAACAGATATTAAGAATATAAATCCCTGACTAGTGTTTTATTCATGCTGCCTCATACTTTCTGGCATGTGTTCAATTGTAGTGATAATAAATAGAGTCTGCTATGTTTGACACATATAGAGTAGCAATGGAGAGTAGAGGAACATTTACTGTTTTTAATCATTGGCTTAAAATGATTGATCAGCAGTGTTACTGGAGTGCTAGTCATTTAAATATAAAAGCGCTTTGAAGTTTCTAATTTTAGAAAGAAATAGTTGAGTAAACAGCCAAGTTAATCATCATGGATGTCTTAGTGTCAAGACAGGAAATTCGTAATTTTGAAAAACAGTAGTATGAAGTAAAAATAAATCTCATCAAGTTAACATGAATTGTTTCCTGAAATGTTATTTAAGTGGAAACTAAATTTGAGTCACTGACACAGACTGAGTATAGCAAATAAAAGAGAGAAAACTGACTTACTTCCATTTGTGAAGACATTTATACTTGTCCTTTTAGAAAGCAATTCATCACTTCAGAAATATGTTGTCATATACATCATTCATTAATATTTATAATCACCAAACCATGTATGTTTAAGGGGCTTGGATATGTTTATACCCAATGTTTTCTTGTTGTTATGTTTACATTGGAAAGTAAGATGAGGGAAAATGTATATTCCATCTGATGGTCAAAGAATTAGAGAAAGATTGGAAGAATAAAAAAAAAAAAAATGAAGGTTTTAGAGCTCATTTCATGATCTCATTTCCTGAAAGTAGATTTGTAAAGTGCTTATTTGTCATCTTGTAAAGATATAATCTGTTTTTTGAAAATTTTTTACAAGCCGCTTTCTTGTATCAGCCAAGACCTTTTACCCCTGAAATCAAGGCTCCCTATTCATCATCCCAAACCCATAGTTGGAACTTATGTTTTGACTTCATTACCATTCTCCTTAGTGGCATTTTCCCTGCCTCATAATTAGACAACAAGTATTTGGGCATCTCTATGTAGTTCACAGCAGGCACTGTGGGGAATGGTCCCCATTATTTCCAGTCCTTATCTCAGAGGGACGGTAGGAAGGAGGGCAGGAAGAGATTAACCAAATAATTTATAAGCATATGGACAAACTATGGACACAGACAATAGACAGGTGAAGGCCTAGGATGGGGAGGGAAATGGTTGGAGAAGGCCAAAGGGGGAATATGGGGGGTGATATCTGTAATACTCTCAACAAATAAAATAAATTTTAAAAAAGAAAAAAGAAAAGAAATGGTGGTGGAATGTCAGGTAAATATGATTATCAAGGGGTAGCATGAGGGAGATCTTTGTGGTAATGGAATAGTTCTGTATCTCAATTGCAGTGCTAGTTATATAAATCTACATATTTGCTAAAACGGCATAGAACTATACATGTATATTGTACCAATATCAATTTCCTGGTTTGATATTGTACTATAGTTATGGGGACAGTAAGTGAAGAGTAGATAGGACTCTATTATTTTTGCAATTTCCTGTGAATCTATAATTATTTTGAAGTAAAAATTAAGAGGAAAAAAAGGTTCCTTTGTAATGGACAATCCCAAGTTGTCCTTATTACACTTGTTCTGTGTTTGACCTTTGTGAGAAGTAATACATGCACTCTTGTGCTGTGGCCTTGAGAATAGAACTGTAACTACATTAGAGACTGTTAAAAAATTAGTTCTCTTAAGTGACTTATAGACAGTGGTAAATATAGAGACAAAAATTATCTCAAACAGAAGTATTAGAGGCACCTCTCACTGACAGCAGAGGTGTTATATATAGTACGGCCCCCTGAGTCAGAAGGAGAGAGCTTTCCCTAAACTCAATTCTTGTCTTCTTCTCATATGAATGCATTTATATGAGAGACCTTGATTGTATTGTGATGAAGCCAATTTCATAAATCAATTAGAGTGCACACCTTTATTAAAGAAGCAAAGCAAGTAAACCCATACATCTGGCTTATGAAGAACAGAAGGGCTCTCAGCTAATCTGAAGAGGGAGGGGGGTGGGGGTCCGAGGCATTATATACTTTCCTGTCTATATGTTTCAAAATTCCTCACTGACTATTTTGGAACCGATTAATTCTCAAGCTCCCTTTTTACTTTGTTGTGACCTTCCCAGAATTCATGAGAAGCACCTGGCAACTTTATCTTGCCAAGACTAAAGCTGCTGGATTCTCTGCTTAAGGAGTAAAACTGCTCTTTTTCCTTTTCCTGCTTCCTTTTTTGCATGCTCTCCTTAGGGAGGTTTTAACATTTGCTCTTAAGTGTCCTTGGCTGGGGAAGATAATGGCATGTTAGTTATAAGCTGGCTCACAATTGCCGGTACTGTCTGGTCTTGTTTTAACTTTCCTGTCTCAGTTTCCCTATTTCATTTGCTATGTAATTTCCTAGCTCCTTACTGCTCTGTAACAAAAGTGTTAGGGACAGAAATATTATTCATGTTCTGTTAACAGTGATTGTTTTGTTCTGATAAAAGAACACACATTCTAACCTGGCTGGGAGTTGTATGTCCTGGGAACTAACCTGGAAATGTGGCCCATCCTCCTCATCTGAGAGCTGCCTATTTTTATTGAGGGATTAACAACCTTGTTATGGAAACTGGAGGCTCCTGACATTTGCAAACTCCCAGCCTGCATTACCTGTAATCTTGTACCCATTATACCCATTTTTATTATTCCTTTTTAATCCTCACTGGAGGATATTTTCCCATTGATTTCTAGAGAGAGTAGAAGGGCGGGAGGAAGGGGAGAGAGAGAGTGAGAGAAACTTACATGTGAGAGACACAGTCATTGGTTGCCTTCCACATGTGACCCTACCAATGCTGGGGAACCTGAAACCCAGGAACAGTACTCTTAACTGGAAATTGATTCCGCGGTCATTTGGTCCTCATACTCACACTTGAACCACTGAGCTAGACCAGCCAATACTCTACCCATTTTTATTCTTTTTGCCTAGTTCCCTATGCCAGTAATACCATTTCTAGTTCTGCATACCCTTTCTTATTCCTTTTGCCTACTTTCCCATGTAATCTTTGTCCTTCTACCCCATATAAGCAACTGGCTTGTAGGGGACTGCAGAGCAGATTTTTTGGATGACCTGCTGCTCTCCCATATAGTCAGCATTATTGGGATAATGCTCATATGTGACTCAACCCTCTATGCTTAATTGGCTCAAGTAGTGACAGGCAGTCCAGGCCCAATTGTCCAGTTTCAAAGAATCAATGAGTGTTGTTCAGTGTGTTCCTTGCTGCTCTGGAAGCTCACAATCCCAAGTTTATGAGTTGATCTTGCCTCCTTCCGCTGTCTTGTTTCAGTGTGTGTTAATGTCTTACTGATTCAATCCATATATGCTTATTCCCTATTTTTGAAGCAGATTCCCCATGCAGTTCCCTAAAACATATGCATGTTCCTAATGACTAAGAACTATATATATTAAGCTACAAAAAGTCCAGTTTATAGCAGAGCAGATGGGAAGTGAAATAATGTGCTTTGTACATAACTTCAGATTTGTGAATATGCCTTACACATGTCCCCTGTGGTTCAAAATAAAGAGCATTTTAAAATGAAAACGAAAAAAATTTGTCCAGCCAGTGTGTTGGTTGAACATCTCCCATGCATTAGGAGGTTGCTGGTTTGATTCCGGTTAGGGCACATGCCTGGGTTATGAGCTCTCTCCCTCTTCCTTCCACTCTCTAAAAGCAATAAAAACATTTAAAAAATGAAAATAAACCATAATATAAAAAAATTAGAATTACTTAATCTATATATATCTATATATCTATATATCTATATATCTATACATATATATATATATAATCTATATATATAAAGTGGTAATATGCAAATATGTCCAGGACACCTCAACAGTCACGACTGGCTCCAAGCCTTAACAGTCATGACCAGTGTGGCTCAGAGCATGCCCCCACCCCAGCGAACACACATAGGGCTGAGGGCCTGCTCCCAGAGGCCGAGGCATGGCTCACCATGGCTCGGAGCATGCCCCCAGTGTGTGGCGGTGGCAGCAGGAGCGAAGCAGCCTGGGTCCTGGGTGCTGGAGGGAAGCCGGTGCTGGCAGCCAGGGGAAGGAAGGATTATTCTTGTATGAATCTTCGTGCATCAGGCCTCTAGTTAATTAACAAAAGACTAAGACAGTTGTAGGTAAAACCAATGTTTTTGTCCCCTGAGAACTTCTTTAATTATCAAGACTAAAGACTCAGTTTTTCTAAACTTTGTAGAGAGTTAAAAACCAATTTTTATTGTTGAAAGTATTATAGATGCCATCCTTATTTCCCCATTAACACCTTCTAGCCAGCAGCCATCGCTACCCCATGCCTTCACCACACTATTGTCTGTGTCAATGGGTTATGCATATATGCATACAAGTTCTTTGGACTTCTAAAGTGTTGAAAATACTATTTTGTAATATTTCTTTTTAGAATAAGAAAAATAATTTAAGAATAGTATTCTCAATGCTTTAGAAGTCTCATATCTACTTTCTTTATAGTTTTTCTTTATTTTAGGGCCCATCTTCCTTCCATATTGTACATATTAATGTTAAGGAAGAAAAAAAAAATGAATGCAGTGATGTTAAGGACTATATTAGATGACTATTAGAGAACCAGTGCATGAAATCATGTGTGGGTAGGTTCCCTAGGCCTAGCCTGCAATCAGGGACATCTTCCGCCTGCTTGCTAGTCCCCAGTCCTACCCTGCCACCTCCCACCCTGGTTCCCCGTGGTTCCCCATTCACCATCAAGCAATCAGAGCCTGCGGGCCATGGGGAGAGTCCAAGAGGTCAGCTGTTCTGCCCGCTCACCAGTCCCTAGTCCCACCCCACCACCACCTTCCTCCTGGTTCCCCATGAATCCCTGTTGCCCACCCAGCAATCAGAGCCTGTGGGCTGGTGGGGAGGAGCCAAGAGGTGGTCAATGCACCTCACAGAGACTAGTCGATCATTCATTCTGGTTGTTACACTGTTATGGTTGCTGGCCTTTTATTAATAGGATTCCTAAGGGTAATCCTTTTCAAAAGGGTTGGAATAATAATAAATTTTTACCTAAATCAGTATAACATTTCAAAGTCAGATTAGAAAACAACAGAATATCCTATATACTAAAGAGCTAATATGCAAGTGGTCATCATGTCATCTTGCTGTCAAGCTGTAATGGCTCAGACATTCAACACTGGGGAGACAGGAATGGGGACAAGCCAGGCACAAATGAGCTCACAAGAGAGGAATGGGGACCAACCAGGAACAAATGAGTTTGTGAGAGGAATGGGGACCAGCCAGGCACAAATGAGTTCATGAACGAGGAATAGGGACCACACAAACTGTGGCCTGGGAGATGGACAAGCTGCACACCCCGTGGTCCTGGACACCAGTGGCTGGGGCTGTGGTCTGGGAGAGGGACAAGCCACCTGCCCCATGGTCCTGGGCTCCTGCAGCTGTGGCCTCAGTAAAGCCGCCTGCCCATGGAGCCTTGTGGCTGTGGCCAGCCTGGGCAAAGTTGACCTGGATCCTGGGTGCCTGCAGCTGGCCAGAGGGAGGGAATCCTGGGTCTCAAGTGCCTGCAACTGGCTGGAGGAGAATATCCTGGGTCCTGCATGTGGGGTGAGGCAGAGGTGGTTAGGGACGATCAGGCCAGCAGGGGAGCAGTTAGGGGTAATCAGGCAGGCAGAGTGGTTCAGGGCAATCAGGCAGGCAGGCAAGCAGTTAGGAGTCAGTAGTCTCAGATTGTGAGAGGCAGTGAGACATCCCACAAGGGGTCCCAGATTGGGGAGGGTGCAGGCTGGGCTAAGGGACAACCCCCCTCCTGTGCATGAATTTCGTGCACTGGGCCTCTAGTACTAGTATAATGGTAAACCCAAAACCAAATTAAAATTTTGAAGGGATGCTAATATAGTGAAATGTTTATATATAGAACATTTTAAATGGAATATCAGGTTAGGGAAATTGGAGTATAATTTAGAAGGCATAGTTTGAAATAAATATACCAGGAGTTCCCCAAATTTCTTAAAACATGGATAAAGTCAAAATGTGTTAAAGATCTCAATAAAAATACCTCATTAATATCAACTCTTGCTACAGTAAAGTATTGCTAAAAACTTGAGCATTGTTACATGCATTTGTATTGAATTAACCTAAAGTATACTTTGAAACTAGTAAAGGAATTAAATGTGAAATATAGTAATTTTTTTCTAATGACAATTTCTGTTGTATATAAGAATTTGAGGGGTCTTTTTAACACGAGGCTCCCCTAACATTCCTACCCTAAAACATCCACCTGTACACTCACAAGTTTATAACTCAGTATCCAGAACACTGTCTTAGAAGCAAACTATACAAATACAAGGTATGGTAATAAACAGGTTAGGTTGTTACACAGGCAATTACACTTACATACCTCCTGAACAATTCATTTCTAAAATCCCAACTGGAAGGCCAGAAACATACTGCATCTCCCACAGGAGAAAGAGAATGACTACTTATCTATTTTGGTAGCTGTGAAATGAGTAGAATGTACAGGAGATTTTATATATATGCTAGAAGCCCAGTGCATGAAATCTGTGCATGGGGGGGTGGTGTCCCTCAGCCCAGGTTGCATCCTCTCCAATCTGGGACCCCTCAAGGGATGTCTGACTGCCCTCTCATAATCCAGGACTGCTGGCTCCCAACTGCTCACCTGCCTGCCTTCCTGATTGCTTCTAACCACTTCTGCCTGCCAGCCTGATCACCCCTAACCACTCCCCTGCCAGCCTGATTTATGCCTAACTGCTTCCCTGCAAGCCTGTTTGCCCCTAACTGCCCTCCCCTGCAGGCCTGGTCACCCCTAACTGCCCTCTCCTGCAGTCCTGGTCCCCTCCAACTGCCCTCCCCTGCAGGCCTGGTCCCCCCAACTGCCCTCCCTTGTTGGCCTGGTCCCCCCCAACTGCCAACAGCTGTCCTCCCCTGCCAGCCATCTTGTGGCAGCCATCTTTGGCCACATGGGGGCAGCCATCTTGTGTCTTGGTATGACAGTCAATTTGCATATTACTCTTTTATTAGATAGGATGGTCTCCCACTCAATGGAATATATATATATATATATATATATATATATATATATATATATATATTGACTGTTACACCCTCCCAAGATGGCTTCCTACGACCAGGTCGGCAGGGGGGGGCAGTGAGGGATGACCAGGCTGGCAGTGGGGGCAGTTGGGGGCAACCAGGCCAGCAGAGGGGGGGGGGCAGTTGGGGGTGACCATGCCAGCAGTGGGTAGAAGGTCGGGGCAACCAGGTCTGCAGAGGTGGGCATGTGGGGGTGACCAGGCCTGCAGGGGAGACAGTAAGAAGTGGCCAGGCCAGAGGAGGAGGCAGTTAGGTGCAACCTGGCCAGCAAGGGGGGCAGTTAGGAGAGATCAGGCCAGCATGCAGAGGCAGTGAGGGGTGATCAGTCCAGCTGGGGCAGGGGGCAGTTAGGGGCAATCAGTTAGGCAGACAGGCAGGTGAGCCATTAGGAGCCAGTGGTTCAGAATTGTGAGAGGGATGTCCAACTTCCAGCTTAGGTCCAATCCTGAGGATCAACTGGCAGTTGGACATCCCCCAAGGGGTCCCAGATTGGAGAGGGTGCAGGCTGGGCTGAGGGGAACCCCCTACCCCTATGCACACATTTCTTGCACCAATCCTCTAGTATATATATCTATATATATAAAAAGGCTGTGACCGTAACCACCGAAGGCTCGACCAAACACCAGAAGTCAGTCCTGCAGTTAGTGCTGGGCTGCTGTGGCAACCCAGCACTGACTGCCACTGTGGGCACTGTGACCCAGCAATGACTACTGAGGGGGCTGCAGATCAGGCCCAGAGAGAGGTCTGGGGAGAGAAGCAGGGTCCATTGCAGCTGTTGGTCATCTCTTGCCTCTCTCTTTCTCTCCAGGTCTGGCCAGCAGCACATCTCTCTTTCTCTCCAGGCCTCTGCGGGCACTGTTGATCAGTCCTGCCTCTCTGATCAGGCCTGGAGATAGGCCTGGAGACACTGACTGGCATAGAAACTGACCAATCAGAACCAAATCTGGGTGAAGTGCGAGGAGCCAATGGCTGCCTAGGAGGCAGAGCTTTTGAAGCTGACTGGCATAGAAACTGACCAATCAGAACCTAATCTGGGTGAATTGAGAAGGCAGAACCTAAGGTGGCAGCTGAGGAGGGTTTTTAAGGCAATTGGGGGCAAGATCAGGTTGGCAGGGAAGGGCAGTTTGGGGAGAGATCAGGCTTGCAGGGGAGGGCAGTTGGGGGCAAGATAAGGCAGGCAATCAGAGGGGTTAGGAGTAATCAGATACACAGGCAGAGGCAGTTAGAGGCAATCAGACAGGCAGGCAGGTGGTTAGGAGCCAGCCATTCCAGATTGTGAGAGGGATGTCCAACTGCCTGGGGACAGGGATTGGGCCTAAACTGGCAGTTGGATGTTCCCCAAGGGATGCCTGATTGGAGAGGGTGCAGGCTTGGCTGAGGGAACCCTTCCCCTCCATGCATGAATTTCGTGCACTGGACTGCTAGTGTGTGTGTGTGTGTGTGTGTGTATTCCAAAAATGTAAATACACACTTTGAATACTTATGAAAGCAGTGTTTATTAAAATATATTTTATCTTCAAATTGAGTTATCAGCTATTAAAGTGTGTATACAGCCCTGACCGATTTGGCTCAGTGGGTAGGGCATCGGCCTGCAGACTCAAGGGGCCCAGGTTTGATTCCGGTCAAGGGCATGTACCTTGGTTATGGGCACATCCCCAGTAGGGGGAGTGCAAAAGGCAGCTGATCGATGTTTCTCTCTCATCGATGTTTCTAACTCTCTATCCCTCTCCTTTCCTCTCTGTAAAAAATCAATAAAATATATTTAAAAAATCTGTGAAATATGCCCTTGGTATTTTAATAGGAATTGCATTGAATCTATAGATTGCTTTGGATAGTATGGGCATTTTAATGATGTTAATTCTACCAATCTATGATCATGGTATATTCTTCCACATATTTATAATCTTCCTCTATCCCTGCTTTCAAAGTCCTATAGTTTTCTGAGTACAAGTCTTTAACCTCCTTGGTTAAGTTTATTCCTAAGTATCTTATTTTTTGTTGTTGTTGCAATGGTAAATGGATTGCTTATTTTTAGTTTCTCTTTCTGATAATTTATTATTGGTGTATAAAATGCCATCAATTTATGGATATTAATTTTGCATCCTGCTACCCATTTTTCAAGATCTAGAACATACACTCCAAAAATGTAGATGGAATAAAAAAAGACCCCAAGTAGCCATAGCCATCTTGAGAAAGAAAAACAAAGTTGGAGGGATCAGCCTGGCCAGCATGGCTCAGTGGTTGAACGTTGATGTATGAATCTGAAGGTCATGGTTTGATTCCCTGTCAGGGCACATGCCCAGGTTTTGGGCTTGGTCCCCAGTGAGGGGGCATGCAGGAGGCAGCTGTTTGATGATTTTCTCTTATCACTGATGTTTCTATCTCTCTCCCTCTCCCTTCCACTCTGAAATCAATAAAAAAAAGTTGGAGGGATCACAATACTAGATGTCAGGCTATACTACAAAGCCACTGTAATAAAAAAAAAAAAAGCCTGGTACTGGCAAAAGAACAGGCATATAGAACAATGGATCAGAACAGAGACTCCAGAAATTGATACAAGCCTTTATGCTCAATTACTATTTGACAAAAGAGGCAAGAGCACACAATGGAGTAGACAGACTCTTCAATAAGTGGTGTTGGGAAAAGTGGATAGGTACATGCAAAAAAAAATAAATAAATAAAAGAACTTAGACCACCAACTTAAACCATACACAAGAATAAACTCAAAATGGATAAAAGACTTAAATGTAAGTCGTGAAACTATAAAAATTCTAGAAGGAACCATAGGCAACAAATTCTCAGAAATCTCTTTAAGCAATTATGTTTGCCAATACATCTCTGAGGGCAAGGGAAACAAAAGAGAAAATAAATTAATTGGACTACATTAAAATAAAAAGCTTCTGCACAGCAAAAGAAACCATCAACAAAATGAAAAGACAACCACTCAATGGGAGAACATATTTGCTAATGACACATCTGATAAAGGGATCTCTTACCCTTTGAAACAACATGGAGGGACCTAGAGAGTATTATGAGGAAGGAAATAAGTCAGTCAAAACAAGACACATATCACGTGACTCACTTGTAAGTGGAATTGGATGAACAAAATAAACTGTGAACAAAAAAGACACAGAGACATAGAAGCATAGAACAGACTGTCAAATCTCAGAGGGAAGATGGGAATGGGTGGGAAGAGATTAACCAAGGAATTTAAGGCCTGGGGCTAGGGCCAGGTGCAGGTCAATGGGGAATAAAAAGGGACATCTGTAATACTTTCAATAATAAAAATTTAAAACAAACAAAACAAAGTGTTCTTAAAATTGCTCTTTGTTAATGCAACCAGTAAAGTTTAAATAGTTTAACCAAGTTTATACAGAAGAATGTATTGTGTGAAGCACACAATGAGAGATGAAAACCTCTGGCACTATAGGTTTGAATATTCTGGTTTCTCAACTATATGATATGTGTTCATGGTGAAATATTTCTGATGGTATACTTTGATTCCAATAAGAAGATATATATAGCCTATAGAAGTTAAGAAAGAGTTCACTGTCCATAGAATTTTACATTTGGCCTTTGTCCTGAGTTTTCCAGCAAGGGCTCTCATTAATATCAATTTTCCCAACAGATTTCATGATGTGGACACATTAATACTAGGAACTGGACTGTGATCACTGACAAAGTACTGAACTGTTGTCAGAGAGCAGTGACTTCAGCTCATTTACAAAGGATTTAATGTAGTGAAGAATATTAACCTCATCAAGAATTTAGCTTGTGTACAAAGTAGGAATATATTTATTACATCCTAGTAAAAATGATTTGGGAGAGAACATTCTTTCATGGTTCTAACTGAATACTGAGCAGCAAAACATAGGATTTCCTCCATAATTTCTACTGATTGGTGTGATCCCAGACAAATCATTTTCTTGGTTCTTCTTTTAATATCCCATTACCAGCAAGGTACATCATGACAATTTAAAATGATGTGTGTTATCATCAATAAGACATTTCACCTTGAGTATGAGACTTAATGATGCATTTTATTTCAAAGACTTATGGTGAAACACCATTGTATTCTGAAATAAAAAATAGGGATTTCTAAATAGTCTATGAACATAATATTGCAATACATGAACTAGTTTTCAATCTCAATTTTGTAAGTGTTCTTCATTGTTCAACAATTTTAATCATTTATATGAATACTAGAGGCCTGGTGCATGAAATCGTGCTTGGGGGCGGGGTGTCCCTCAGCCCAGCCTGGGACCCCTTGAGGGATGTCAGACTTCCCATTTAGGCACAATCCAGGTAGGATCAGGTATAAATGGGCAGTTGGATATCCCTCTTACAATCCAGGACTGCTGACTCCCAACTGCTCATTTGCCTGCCTTCCTCATTGCCGCTAACCACTTCTGCCTGCCAGCCTGATCATCCCCTAACCATTTCCCTGCCACCTTGATTGATGCCTAACTGCTCCCCTGCCAGCCTGTTTGCCCATAACTGCCCTTCCCTGCAGGCCCGGTCACCCCCAACTTCCCTCCTCTGCCGGCCTGGTCACCCCTAACTGCCCTCCCCTGCAGGCTTGATTGCCCCCAACTGCCCTCCCCTGCTGGCCATCTTGTGGTGGCCATCTTGTGTCCACATGGGGGCAGTCATCTTTGACCACATGGGGACAGCCATCTTGTATGTTGGAGTGATGGTCAATTTGCATATTATTCTTTTATTAGACAGGATAGAGGCCTGGTGCATGGGTGAAGGCCAGCTGGTTTGCCCTCAAGGGTGTCCCGGATCAGGGTGGGGGTTCTCTTGGGGCATGGGGCTGCCTGGGCAAGGGGCCTGTGGTGGTTTGCAGGCCAGCCACACCCCCTGTCGATCCAAGAGGAGGCCCTGGGATCTGGGATTTATTTATCTTCTATAATTAAAATTTTGTAGCCTTGAGCAGAGCCAAGCCTCCTGCTGGCTCCGTGGCTGCAGCCATTTTTGTTGGGATTTATTTATCTTCTATAATTGAAACTTTGTAGCCTTAAGCAGAGACCAAGGCAGGCAAGGGCAGGTGGAAAGCTCGTCTTCCTCTATCACTGGGGGCAACTCATGCCTTCTGCTCTCTCCATGGCCGTAGACATTTTGGTTGGGTTAATTTGCATACTTGCACCTGATTGGCTGTGGGTGTGGCTTGTGGGTGTAGTGGAGGTATGGTCAATTTGCATATTACACTTTTATTAGATAGTACTAGGGGCCCGTTACACAAAATTTGTGCACGGTGGAGGGGTCCCTCAGCCCAGCCTGCTCCCTCTCACATACTGGAAGCCCTCAGGGGATGTCCTACTGATGGCTTTGGCCCACTCCCTGTTGGAGCAGTCTGTCCTCCCTTTGTCGGAGGTGATCAAGGGAAGGTTCCAGCCCCATGACCCCGCTACTGCAGCCACTGCCAGTCACTGCAGCCACCAAGATATTTTCATCAACATGGACTCCAGTTCCTTCACCATGAAAAAGTGACAACTTTCTTTAAGCATTTTCAAGATGTGCCTTTCATAAGATATGACATTTCTTTCTTTATT
Organism: Corynorhinus townsendii; assembly: GCA_026230045.1. NCBI lineage: Eukaryota > Metazoa > Chordata > Mammalia > Chiroptera > Vespertilionidae > Corynorhinus > Corynorhinus townsendii. The sequence continues at coordinate 116,425,140 of JAPDVU010000001.1, read as the reverse complement.
TTTCTTTTTATCCTCACCTGAGGATATGTTTCCATTGATTTTTCCCCTTCCCTCCAATTCTAGGCTTGGCCCCTTCCCAAGCCTACAGCCTCTGCCCCAGGCTGTAGGTTTGGGAAGCAGGCACCCCCCACCCCTCCGATCCCAGGCTAAGCCCCTTCCCAAGCCTACAGCCTCTGCCCCAGGCTGTAGGCTTGGGAAGTGGGTATCCCTGTCCCCCAAGCTTAAAGCCTCCACGGGATGGTGGCTGGGAGTGACCTGGGTGCCGAGGAGGTTCCTGGAACCCAGGTATGTATGCAAATTAACCGCCATATTTATTGGGTTAATTTGCATACTCACTCTGATTGGCTGTGGATGTAGTGAAGGTACGGTCAGTTTACATGTTTCTCTATTATTAAGAAAGATGTTCTTAGTTTTGTGATAACAACTCTGAGGTTCAATTTATTGACCCCTCGATTTACTCCCACTGGATGGTATCAGCCTTCTGTGATCATAGTAAGAGGTAGCAAGCTACACTAAGGTACATGCAACTGTAATTACTAGAATTTCCAGCCCACTCACACATGCCCATTAGTATTTTTTCCACTTGACGATCCCTCTGATAGACATGCTGACATTAGAGGAAATGAAGCAATGTGGATTTTGAACTTTTGATTTATTGGCACTAAGAACAGCTAAGCCAATAGGATTAATAAAACAGGTTCCCTCTGTTATCAATTTCACCCATAATCATAAACCAGCTTATATTCTCAACTTCTGTCTGTTGTGCAAACTCCTATCTCAATCTTTTTCTCAGATGAAGCAGCCATGATAATGTAACTGCTTCACCTATGGTTACTATTTATATCCCTTACATGAGGATTTTTCTCATTATTTTATTGACATGAGGGGAAGGACACACTATCCTCTAACCAAGAGCTGCTATGTGAAGCATAGTGATTGGCAAAGCATTGTTGTCTCTATTGATGAAGCATTATGTTCTTGGTGCATCCCACTTATGCTTAAACATATGCAGAAACATTTTAATAACATTTTTCTGACTCTTGTGTCTAGGACTATCTTCTTGATAAAGGCACTCTGACTAAACTTGACAATCATGACCTTTATGGGGGACCAAGAATTAGTCACCCCAAATTTCTAGATTAGTACATTTCATTTTCATTTCAATATAAAAGTAAAAGTAATATCAATCTCATGAAACTTAAAAAGTCCTTTGACCAAATTCAATTATTGTAATTCTGAAGAATCAAAATTATACTTTCATATTTCCTTTAAAAAGTATAATAATGTATAAAAGAATAAAATACAATACAAAATTCTCTTCTATATTGTAGATCCCATCAATTACTTTCTATGGGAAAAAAAAGTTATAATTTACTTGATCTAGACTAACACCATACCAGGTACATTTTAAAATTCTTTGTCTTCCCAAAAACTCACTTTTAGGCTTTAGAATTTTAAGTGGGTATTACAAAGTAACCAGCTTTAATTAGCTTGCCCTAAGCATCATATTATTGATGAATTTTCACTCTCTTATGATTCTAAGAAAGAAAATAACTGTATAGTTCACCCAACTTACACAAAAATGTTTTAAAAACTAAATATTTAAATTTATCAGAACTAGTCTGAAAATCAACCCCATTTCACTGAATGAGCAAAAAGTGCAAATCACATGTATTTTTATACATAAAAAATAGAAGGACTTTCTGGGTAAATATATTTTATAATTTAAAAAATATTTCATATTTAAAATTATAATTAACTAGAGGCCCAGTGCATGAAATTCGTGCATGGGGGTGTGTGTCCCTCAGCCCAACCTGCACCCTCTCCAATCTGGGACCCCTCAGGGGATGTCCAAATGCCAGCCTAAATAGGCAGTCGGACATCCCTTTCACAATCCGGGACTGCTGGCTCCCAACTGCTCGCCTGCCTGCCTGATTGCCCTTAACAACTTCTGCCTGCCAGCCTGATCATGGCCTCACCACTCCCCTGCCAGCCTGATTGATGCCTAACTGCTCCCCTGCTGGCCTGATTGTCCCCAACTGCCCTCCCCTGACAGCCTGGTTACCCCCAAATGCCCTCCCCTGCATATTCCCTCTTTATTAGATAGGGTTTTTTCTTTAACATATTGGACAGCCCTGACTGGTTTGGCTCAGTAGATAGAGCGATGGCCTGCAGACTCAAGGGTCTCAGGTTCGATTCCGGTCAAGGCCATGTACCTTGGTTGGGGGCACATACCCAGTGGGGAGTGTGCAGAAGGCAGCTGATGGCTATTTCTCTCTCATAGATGTTTCTAGCTCTCTATCCCTTTCCCTTCCTCTCTGTAAAACTTCAATCAAATATATATATATAAGAGAAGAAACATTTAAGATTCCTCCATATGTGCCTAGCTGGTGTGACTCAGTGGCTGAGACCCCAGGCTGGGGCTGGGAGGGGATCGCTCCCTGGGGCTGCAGGTCCCTCCCAGGCTGAGACCCAAGGCTGGGGCTGGGATGGGATCGCTCCATCGGGAGTGAATTTGTTTTTGTTTTTTATAAAGGGTCAGGAGGGCCTCTGGGCAGCATTCTGCCAGGCTGCTTACTCTGCCAGGACTCTGGTGGGGCTTAAAGAACTGAGCGCCACCATCTTGTGGCTATGGGGGCCACTATTTTTGTTGTGGAGTGACAGTTAATTTGCATATTACTCTTTTATTAGATAGGATGAAACAAAATGTATATAGTACTGATAATATTGATATTAGTAATAGTGATAATAAAGTATCTGCATTTTCTATTTAGAAAACATAGAGAAAATGTTTGCACAATTCATTTTTTAGGATAAGGATAATTTCCTTAGCATTTTTAGAGTTGCTGAATTAAGACTATGGAAACTGGATCACTTACTATTCATTTTAGAGTCACAAGGATAAATGTTAAGTTGTCTCCTTATAATAACAAATGTAATTGATGACTCTAGTCATTTTGTTTTTGTTTGTGTGTGTGTCTGTGTTTTTATTTTATTACTTATTGTTTAAAGTATTACATATGTCTCCTTTTCCCCCCATTGACCTCTCCCCAGCAACCCCCACCACTAGCACATTCCCTCAGCCCCCTAGTGTCTTTGTCCATTGGTTATGCTTACAAGTCCTTTGGTTGATCTTTTACAACCCACCCCTACCCTCCCCTGCCTTCCCTCTGAGGTTTGACGTTCTGTTCGATGCTTCTCTGTCACTGGATCTATATTTGTTCATCAGTTTATATTGTTCATTATATTCCACAAATGAGTGAGATCATGTGATATTTATCTTTGTCTGACTGGCTTGTCTTGCTTTGCATAATGCTCTTCATGTCATTTTCTGACTGAGCACACAGTGGAAAGACATGACAACCTATCTCAGTCAGAAAGGCAGCATGCACTCTCTTATTCTGTATATGATACAGCTGAGAGAATGAGCAAAATTAAGGCAAATAGAAATGGGTGTTGCTTGCTCCCTTGCCATGCTGCTGCTCCCTTGCCTGGGAGAACTATAATCAGGGGTAGGGTGAAACAAAAAACTCAGGGTTGGGCCATAGATGTCATAAAGGGCAGCATAATTGGTCAGCTGCACCCTTGACAGTAGGAAAAAAAAGTGTTTTTGTATCTTTTTATACTTGCTAAGTGTTGGCTGCCTAAGACACAATTGCAGCTGTATTATTATTACACATGTCAAATCTAAAAGTGTAGGTGTAGGAGGGTGTTCTGGAATAGGAGTCACACTCACCATGGAGAGGATCTGCTTCTCATCTGAACTCCTCCAGCTGTTAAGAAAGTAAAACAATATTGTCCTTTGACAAGTGACAAGCATAGATGCAAGTAAGAATGTGAGAGAGAAGCAAAAAGAATTTCTTTCCCCCTTGTCCACCTAAGGAGATTTTGTGTAATATCCTGAGATTATGATAAGATGAATTAAAATGTATTTGGGTAATAAAGTTAGATAATTGTTTTAAGGATAAAACAATTAACAATAAAAATCAGCATATAAAAATAACTTGGAGAGAGGAGACAAAATGGTGGCAGAATAGACGGAGTGTCCCAAGCCTTGTCCCAGAGCAGACAGAAAGAACAACTAAATTGAGTAACATCCACCCTGAATTGGCGAAGTAGACTCAGCTGGTGAGACAATTAGCAGTCGGGAAGGGCAGAGGACACCTGGAGAACGACAAAATTCAGGGATCTGGGCTGGAGAGAGCTGCAGGATCTCTGAGCCCAGAGAGTCGGGGAGAAACCACACAGCACTGAGGTGCATCCCTTGGGTCAGGCACAGTGTCTGACTGTGGAAAGGAGGTCTATGGGACTGCTGGTGGAAGGGGATTCTAGATCTGAGTCCGCAGTCACGACAGACTGAGTCCAGAGGGGACATTCAGGACAGGTGCCCAGACCACACGGTGCTGGGAAGAGAGGGGATCACAGAGGCGCAGCTCTTTCCCCTCTCTGAGGTCTTTGCTTTTCTTCGCTGACCCTAGTTCATAGGAACTTTCCGATATAGACACTCACCCAGACTTGTGAGGTCTGGGGAGAGGCTGGGGTGAGGAGAGGGCCCAGGAGAGGTGGCCTTGAATCTGGTACTGAGTCATACCTGACATTTTCTTCTGAAGAGATAGCCCCACCCTGCAGTCTCCTTGCAACTAATAAAGCCACACCCAGACTACACCCTGAGTGATACAAAGGAAAAAAAAAAAATGAAAAAAAAAAAACCCTGAATAGTCCCTGAGAGTCCATAGGGCCTGGCCTACAGAGAGGCCCTCAGTCCCAGCAACAGGAAGCTGAGAAGCTACAGACAGTACAGAAGAGTGGGATCTTAAACCAGCCAAAGGAATGACACTTCACTTTTTCATTTTTATTTTTATTTAATTTTATTATTATTTTGTTATATATTTTTAATTTTTTCTTTATTTTCCTTTTTTTCATTTGTTTCTTTATCTTCTATTTCTTTTCACATTATTTTTCCATCATTCTAAATTATTTTGTTTTATCCTATTTTTAAGCAATTTTTAAAATGTTATTATTACTATTGTTTTCTCTTTCTCTTTCTTCTTATACACTCACTAGAGGCCCAGTGCATGAAATTTGTGCATGGGGGGTGTGTCCTTCAGCCCAGCCTGCACCCTCTCCAATTTGGGACCTCTTGAGGGATGTCCAACTGCCCATTTAGGCCCGATTCCGGTAGGATTCGGGCCTAAATGGGCAGTCGGACATCCCTCTCACAATCCAGGACTTCTGCCTCCCAACTGCTCATTTGCCTGCCTTCCTGATTGCCCTTAACCGCTTCTGCCTGCCAGCCTGATCACCCCCTAACCACTCCCCTGCCAGCCTGATTGATGCCTAACTGCTCCCCTGCCAGCCTGTTTGCCCCTAACTTGCCCCCCCTCCCCCCGCAGGCCTGGTCACCCCCAACTGCCCTTCCCTGCAGGCCCAGTTGCCCCCAACTTTCCTTCTCTGCCAGCCTGGTCACCCCTAACTGCCCTCCCCTGCAGTCTTGATTGCCCCCAACTGCCCTCCCTTGCAGGCCTGGTCCCTCCCAACTGTCCTTCCCTGCTGGCCAACTTGTGTCCACGTGGGGGCAGCCATCTTGTGTGTTGGAGTGATGGTCAATTTGCATATTACTCTTTTATTTGATAGGATCCTCTTTCTACTTTCTCTATACTGAACTGAGTTCCTCCCCATATTCATCCAATTCTTAACCTTTCTGTATATAAGATTCTGTCACCACTCTATTTACTGGGAATTTGGTGTTTGTATGGTTTGATTTCCCTGTTTGTTCTCTGGTGTTTTCTCCATATATTATATATATATATATAATTTTTTCCCTTTTTCTTCCTTTTTCTTCTGTTTCTTTTCTCTCATACCATTTTTTTTCTCTTCAATATCACTTCTGCTCTCTTTTCTGACCCCTAATTCTCTTTTCCTGATTGTCACTTTTATTGGTGTTATTGGTGTTGCGAGTACATTTGTGTTTTGTTCTCTTTATGTCGTGTCTTGTCAAGGTGAATTTTATCCTATTTGGACAATGTGCTAGAGAGTGAGCCACATAAGCAGACACCTGGAGAGGAGACTCCATCCACGAATGGGTCAATAACACTCCAGACTCAACTACAGAGGCAAGAAGAAGGCAGCAGTGAGGGAGAGAGCATGAGTGAGGGACGGAGCAAAAGAGGAGTGTGTGGTCATGTGGGGTGTGTGTGTGTGTGTGGAAGTGAGGCACAGATAGATCCCACAGGACCTTCAGGGGCAGGCTGACCAAGCTCACCTAACCAAGAAGGCTCTGCTACCATTGCAAACAGTCCCTGAGCAGCTGGCTCTTCCTCAGAGGCCTTGCCTTTTTGAAGGGGAGAGCTGCTGCAGCTAGGAGCCCAGCCTCACCTCCACCCAAGGTGCCCTCAGATATCACCCGGGACTCTACAGCCACCCCTGCGAGGGATCTTCTGCCTTGGCTATGGCCCCACCATCACTGAGACTCCAGCCACACTGGGCACAAGATCTTGTGAGTTCCGGAAAGCACTCCCCATTGACTGGCCCAAAGCTTTAGTCCAGAGCACTGTGACCACATGAATAGCAGTCATGTTAGCAGCCCACTCCTGTCTGAGGAGCAGAAGCCCCAAGAGCAGCCTGCCCCAGGCCGAGGAATGGCAGCCTCACATGGTCTGCCCCCGTCCAAGGAACAGCAGCCGTGTGAGCAGCCTGCCCTCATCCGAGGAGCAACAGCCATGCGAGGAGCCCACCCCCACCCGAAGACCAGCAGCTGCACAAGCAGTCTGCCCATGTCTGAGGAGTAACAGCCCCATGCACCCCACCCCCATCCAAGGAGCAGCAGCCACACACAACCCTTGCCCATCTGTGGAGTGGCAGTTGCATGAGCAGCCCATCCCCATCTGATGAGCAGCAGCTGCATGAGCAGCTCCACCTCATTCAAGGAGCAGCAGCTGTGCGAGTGGCCCCCTTCCCCTCATAGGAGGAGCAGCAGCCTCACATGCAGCTCACCTAATCCAAGGAGCAGCAACTTCACGAGAAACCTGCCCCCTTCTGAGGAGCAGCAGCTGCATGAACAGCCCAACTGGTCCAAGGAGAGGTAGTCCCTGTGAGCAGCTTGCTCCCATCTGAGGAGCAGCAGCCCCGTGAGCAGCCTGCCCATGTCTGTGGAGCAACAGCTGCATGAGCAATCCTCCCTCATCTGAGGAACAGCAGCTGCATGCAGCCCACCCAGGTCTGAGGAGCAGCAGCCTTGTGAGCAGCCCACCCCCAACCAAGGAGCAGCCTCCCCCAACCAACCAGAGGAGCCTCCACTGCTGCAAGCAGCGCCCACCAGAGGAGCTGATGCCAAATGAGGAGCAGCCACTGCTGTGACCACCTGAGGAGCAGCCAGCTGAAGAGCCATTGCCACCCAAGGAGCAGCCCCTGAACAAATCAACACCTAGGTACTGCAGTGAGAATAAAAATGGGTAGACAAAGAAACCCCCAAAGGAAAGAAAAGGAATCACCAGAAAAGCAAAGCAGCTAAATAAAACGGAGGCATGCCATATGTCAGAAAAGGAATTCAGACTAAGGATTATACAGTTCATAAATCAGATGGATGAAAAAACCAACAAGTTATGTAAAAATGAAGAGTGATATAGCTGCAATAAAAAACACCATGGAAAGTTTCAACAGTAGACTAGGAGAAGTGGAGGACTGAATTAGTGAATTAGAATACAGAGAAGTAAAACACACCCAAACTGAACTACAATAGGAGAAAAAAACTAAAAGACAGGATGAGAACCTAAAGAATAAATGAAACAATATATGAATAATGGGGGTGCCAGAACAACAGGAAGAGGAACAAAGGATAGAAAACCTATTTGAAGAGGTAATATCAGAAAACTTCCCCTAGGTGGAAGAAAAAAGTCACAAAAGCACAGAGAGTCCCAAAGTAGATGAACCTGAACGGACCCACATCAAGACACATCATAATTATGATGGCAAATGTTCAGGACAAAGAGAGAATTTAAAAGCTGCAAGAGAAAGAGAGAAAGTTACATACAAGGGATCTCCCATTACATTATTAAATGATTTTTCAACAGAAACACATCAGGCCAGAAAAGAATGGAAGGAAATTTACAAAGTGATGCAAAGCAAGGGACTGAATCCAAGAATACTCTATCCAGCAAGGCTATAATTTAAAGTTGAAGGGGAAATAGCATCTTCAAAGACAAAAAAAGGCTAAGGGACTTTATCACTACCAAGCCAGCAATGCAAGAAATGCTAAAGGGAATGCTGTAAAAAGAAGAAATAAAAAGGGAAGAAGGAACACAGGCTCAAAAAAAAAAAAAAATGGCTACAAACAAGTACCTATCAACAATAACTTTAAAAGTAAACAAACTAACTGTTCCAATCAAAAGACATCGAGTGGCTGAATGGATAAAAAAAATATGACTCAAATATTATATATGATGTCTAAAAGAGACCCACCTCAGAATAAGGGATTCACAAAGACTGAAAGTGAAGGTATGGAAAAATACCTTTCAGGCAAATGGAAGTGAAAAAAAAAGCCGAGGTAGTAACATTTATATCTGACAAAATAGACCTCAAAGTGAAGGACATAACAAGAGATAAGGAAGGCCACTTCATAATACTAAAGGGATCTATACAACAAGAGAATATAACCCGGATAACCATATATGTACCCAATGCAGGAGCATCCAAATACAAAAAACAAAAAACAAAAACAAACAAAAAATCAAAACAAAACTCCTGGAAGATATCAAGGGAGAGAACAACAACAATACAATCGTAGTAGGGGACTTTAATACACCACTGACATCAATGGATAAATCCTCTAGACAAAAAATCAGCAAAGAAACAGCAATCCCAAATAACTCACTAGACCAGAAAGACTTAATTGCCATCTTCAGAACAGTTTACCCCAAAGCCACGGAATATACATTCTTCTCAAGTGCACAAAGGACATTTTCAAAGATAGACCACATATTAGGTCACAAGCAAAGTCTCTCCACATTCAAGAAGATTAAAATAATAACAAGTATCTTCTCAGACCACAATGGCATAATATTAGAAATAAACTACAATAAAAACAATAAAAAAATTAAAACACTTGGAAGCTGAATAGCATGCTATTAAACAATGATTGGGTTACCAAAGAGATCAAAGAAGAAATTAAAAACATGCTGGAAATGACTGACAATAAAAAAACAAAAATCCAATATTTATGGGACATGATGAAAGCAATCCTGAGAGGGAAGAGGAACAAGGGTTCCAATCAGGGACCTATTGGGGGATGTCCAATTATATCACTACAAGGCCTACCTCAAGAAACAAGAAAAAATGGTAGTAAATCATCTAACACTACAAATTAAAGAATTAGAAAGAGAGCAACAAGAAAAACCCAAAGTGAGCAGAAGTAAGGAGATAATAAAGATCAGAGCAGAAATAAATGACATAGAGACAAAAAACAAAACAAAACAAAAAACAATACAAAAGTTGAATCAATGAAACCAAGAGCTGGTTCCTTGGAAGGATAAACAAGATTGATGAAACTCCAGCCAGGCTCACCAAGAAGCAAAGAGAGAGGACCCAAATAAACAAAATCAGAAATTAAAGAGGAGAAATAATAACAGACTCCACAGACATACAAAGGATTGTTAAAAAATACTATGAACAACTCTATTCCAACAAACTAGGCAATGTGGAGGAAATGGACATAGTCCTAGAAAATTACAACCTTTCAAAACTCAATCAGAGAGAATTTATAAATCTCAATAGGCCAATTACTATGGAAGAAATTGAAGCAGTCATCATAAAGATTCCAGTAAACAAAAGCCAGGGGCCAGACGGCTTCACAGGGGAGTTTTACCAAACATTCAAGGAAGAACTAAAACCTATCCTCCTCAGACTATTCCAAAAAATTCCAGAGGAATGAACACTTCCAGGCTCATTCTATGAAGATATCATTACCCTAATACTAAAACCAGATAAAGACACCACAAAAAAAGATAACAACATGCCAATATCCTTGATGAACAAAATTCTAGCAAATCGGATCCAACAGTACATCAGAAAGATCACACACCATGACCAAGTAGGACATTCAGGGGATGCAAGGTTAGTACAATATCTACAAATCAATAAGCATGATACATCACATAAACAAATTGAGAGATAAAAATCACATAATCATATCAATGGATGCAGAAAAAGCATTTGACAAAATCCAACACCCTTTCTTGATAAAAACTCTCAGCAAGGTGGGAATAAAAAGATCATACCTCAACATCGTAAAAGCCTTATATGACAACTCCACAGCCAACATCATACTCAATGGGCAAAAACTAAAATCATTTCCCCTAAGAACAGGAAGAAGACAGGGATTCCCACTCTCACCATTCCTGTTCAACATAGTACTGGAAGTACTAGCCATTGTGATCAAATAGGAAAAAGAAATAAAAAGCATCCAAATTTGAAAAGAAGAAGTAAATCTGTCCTTATTCACAGATGACATGATACTATAGACTCCATCAAAAAATTATTAGACTTAATAAATGAATTTAGCAATGTAGTAGGATACAAAATTAATGCCAAAAAATCTATGGCATTTCTATACACCAAAAGTAAATTTACAGAAACAGAGACTAAAAAAAAATCCCATTTACCATTGCACCCAAAAATTAAGATACCTAGGGAAAAAATTAACTAAGGAGGTAAAAGACCTGTACTTGGAAAACTAGAGTACACTGAAAAAAGAGATAGAGGAAGACATAAACAGATAGAGGAACATATTGTATTCATAGATTGGTAGAATCAACATCATTAAAATGTTCAAACTATCCAAGGCAATTTATAGACTCAATGCACTCACCATCAAAATACCAATGGATATTTCAAAGACCTAGAGCAAACTTTCCAAAAATTCATCTGGAATAAAAAAAGCCAAATAGCTGCAGGAATCCTGAGAAAGAAGAAGAAAGTAGATAGGATCTCAATACCAGATATCAAGCTGTATTACAAAGCCCTGTTCTCAAAACTGCCTGGTACTGGCACAAGAACAGACATATAACATCAGTGGAATAGAATAGAGAACCCAGAAATCGACCCAAATCAATATGCTCAATTAATATTTGACAAAGGAGGCATGAACATACAATAGAGTCAAGACAGTCTCTTCAATAAATGGTGTTGGGAAAATTGGACAGATACATGCAAACAATGAAATTAGAATACCAACTTACACCATACACCAAAATAAACTCAAAATGGATAAAGGATTTATACATAAGATGGGAAAATATAAAAATACTAGAGGAATCTACAGGCAGCGAAATCTTAGACATATGCTGAAGCAATATCTTCACCGATACAGCTGCTAGGGCAATGGAAATTAAAGAGGGGAAAAAATGGGAGTACATGAAAATAAAAAGCTTTTGCACAGCAAAAGAAACCATTAACAAAACAAGAAAACCCACTGCATGGGAGAACATATTTGCCAATGTTACCTCCAATAAGGGTTTAATCTCCAACATTTACAGGGAGCTCATACAACTTAACAAAAGGAAGATTAAGAACCCAATGGAAAATAGGCAAAGGACCTAAATAGACACTTTTTGAAAGAGGACATAAGGAACACCAAGAGACATATGAAAACATGCTCAAAGTCATTAATCATCTGAGAGATGCAAATCAAAACGACAATGAAGTACCATCTCACACTTGTCAGACTGGCTATCATCAACAAATCAACAAATGACAAGTGCTCGCAAGGATGCGGGGAATAAGGAACCCTAGTATAATGCTGGTGGGAATGCAGACTGGTGCAGCCATTGTGGAGAACAGTACGGAGTTTTCTCAAAAAACTAAAAATGGTACTGCCATTTGAACCAGTGATCCCCCTTCTAGGAATATATCCCAAGAAAGTAGAAACACCAATCAGAAAGGATATATGCACCCCTATATTCATAGTGGCAAAATTTACCATACCTAAGATTTGGAAGCTGCCTAAGTGCCCTTCAGTAGATGAGTGGATTAAGAAATAGTGGTACATCTACACATGGAATACTATGCTGCAATAAAAAAGAAGGAATTCTTACTCTTTGCAACAGCATGGATGGAACTGGAGATCATTTTGCTAAGCAAAATAAGCCAGTCAGAGAAAGATAAATATCACATGATCTCCCTCATTTATGGGAAATAATGAACAACATAAAGTGATGAACAAAAACAGATCCAAAGACAGAGAAGCATCTTTCAGATCGTCAAACCTCAGAGGGAAGGTAGGGGAGGGTGGAGTAAGGGGGAAAGATCAACCAAAGGACTTGTATGCATGCATATAAGCCTAAGCAATGGACACAGACAACAGGGGGGTGAGGGCATGAGTGGGGGTTAGGGGTCAAGGGGGAGCTAAGGACACATATGTAATACCTTAATCAATAAAATAACTTAGAAATACATATATGTTAATACACACATAAACATACACACATGGGATCATGTACATATCTGGTATTTTGCTAGAACAATTAACCCTGAAAAGGATTTATTATTTTTGAATAAAGAAATTAATGGAAATAAAATTGTTAAATGTAGCTGAATAATGGAATGATTTTATAAAGTTATGATAAATATATGATTTTTCCTAAATCTTCTAAAATAAGATGTGATATTTCAACATATTTCAAAGTAATCTACAAATTATCCCATGCTATTTTAATTCAACACAAAGCTTTAGCTAGTATAAATTTACTAGTGGCCTGGTGCATGAAATTCATGCACAGAGGGAGGGTTCCCTCAGCCCCCTGAGAATTATCAGTCCACTCCCTTTCTATGCCCCTGATTCTATTATATTCACCAGTTTATTCTGTTCCTCAGGTTTTTAATTCACTTGATTTTTAGGTTCACTTGTTGATAGATATGTATTTGTTGTTCATAATTTTTATCTTTCCTTTTTTCTTCTTCCTCTTCTTAAAGAATACCTTTCAACATTTCATATAATACTGGTTTGGTGGTGATGAACTCCTTTAGCTTTTTCTTATCTGTGAAGCTCTTTATCTGCCCTTCAATTCTAAATGATAGCTTTGCTGGGTAGAGTAATCTTGGTTGTAGGTTATGCTATTCATCACTTTGAATATTTCTTGCCACTCCCATCTGGCCTGCATAGTTTCTGTTGAGAAATCAGCTGACAGTCATATGGGTGCTCCCTTGTAGGTAATTAACTGTTTTTCTCTTGCTGCTTTGAATATTCTCTCTTTCTCTTTTGCTCTTGGCATTTTAATTATGATGTGTCTTGGTGTGGTCCTCTTTGGATTCCTTTTGTTTGGGGTTCTGTGTGCTTCCTGGACTTGTAAGTCTATTTCTTTCACCAGGTGGAGGAAGTTTTCAGTCATTATTTCTTCAAATAGGTTTTCAGTATCCTCTCTCTCTTCTTCTGGCACCCCCATAATTCTGATGTTGGTATGCTTGAAGTTGTCCCAGAGGCTTCTTATACTAATTTCAACTTTTTGGATTCTTTTTGCTTTTTGCTTTTTCAGTTGAGTGTTTTTTGCTTCTTTGTATTTCAATTCTTTGACTTGATTCTTGCGTTCCTCTAGTCTGTTGTTGGGTCTCTGTATAATATTTTTTATTTCAGTCAGTGTATGTTTAATTTCTAGTTGGTCCTTTTTCATATCTTCGAGGGTCTCATTATATTTATCAGCCTTTTCTAGGATATTTTTGAAAAGCCGTATAACCGTGGTTTTCAATTCTATATCCAGTCATTTGTTTTCCTCCATTTCTTTCGTTTGTGATCTGTTTCTTTGTCGCCACATTTTCACTGCTTCCCTGACTTGGTAGGGTAGCTTTGTGTGCTAGGTTTCCTATATGGCCCAGTGTGGGTCGGCCTCCCAGTTACCTGAGGTGGACACTCTTTGTGCACCCCTTTGTGGATTGTGTGTACAGCCTTGTTGTAGTTAAGTCTTGATTGTTGTTGGTATCACTGGGAGGAATTGACCTCCAGGCCAGTTGGCTGTGAGGATCAGCTGTGTCTACGCTGGGAGAAGTTCAGTGCTGGAGACAGCCTTATAGGATAAGACTTGCCATATTGCAAAAGCCTCTGTGTTCAGCTTGGATGGGGTGGAGTCTCAGGGCGGAGCAGACAGTCTTGGCTTCCCATCAGCCCTGCCCTTGTGTGCGCATGCCTCCAGACCTCTGCCTTTCCCGGCTCCCGAGCCTCCGCCTGAGAGACCAGCTTCCCCCCACAAGAGCGTGGGTCCCCAGGGGCTCACCTGGAACTGGGGTTCAGTGCAGTCAGAACTGGGCTTCAGTGCAGTCTGGGGCCTCTGATTCCCTTCTGCTAGGGAAAGCTTGTGGCAACCTCCTCAGTCTTTGTGTGCACTGGTGTGCGCGCCTCCAGACCCCCTCCCCCGGGTCTCTGAGTCTCCGAGTGCCTTTCTCTCTACCTGACAGTCCAGACTCCCCCTGTATGAGCCTGCGTCCATGGGGTTTCGCCCGGAACTGGGGTTCAGTTCAGTCGGAACTGGGGTTCAGTGCAATCGGGGCTTTTTTCCCCTTCCCACCAGAGAAAGTCAGCTAGGCTCTCAGCTGCCCTTCCCCTCTGCGTGCACAAAGACCCTTTGCCGTACCTCAACCCTTTGCCATTCCTCCAATTCTCCGTGAGCTTTTCTCTTTCCTTCTAGTTGTAGATTTCCACTCAGCCAGCTTTCCTGTGGTTCTGGATGGTGTCCGTTCTGTCTTTTAGTTGTAGTTTTGAAATTGTTGTGCGAGGCAGTGGTTTAGGTGCTTACCTATGCCGCCATCTTGGTTTCTCTTTTTATATACCTTATTTTTCTAGTATAGTAATTTAAACATGATAGATGTTTAATAATATATATATATATATATATATATATATATATATACTAGAGGCCTGACATATGAAGATTTGTGCAAGAATGGGCCTTCCTTCCCCTGGCTGCTGGCACCACCTTCGCTCCAGCCCAGAGCTGCCTTTCTGCCTTCCCACGCTGCCCAGAGGCCTGGAGCAGCTGAGGTGGTGTGGAACACTCCAGCTGCTGGGCACCTGTATATGCAAATTAACTGGCCATTTTTGTTGGGTTAATTTACAGACTCACTGCTGATTGGCTGGTGGGCATCATGAAGGTATGGTCAATTTGCATCTTACTCTTTTATTATTGTAGATATATATATATATATATATTTTTTTTTATGAAACAGCCTTTTATTAAACAGTAAAACGAAACTGCAACACAATTTTAAACATTTGTAAATTAGGTCACAAAAGGGATGCAAAATGTTTTGCAGTATGATTATATATTCATACAGCTAAAATTATTCATTGAATCATTCACAAATACAAACATAATATTATTCCATAATTAAAGGTAGCCCAAATCTAATAACTATAATTTATATTAATGAGTCTCTTTTCCTATTTAAAACTTTAATATTACTTCTGATATTAATTTCCTTAGCAAATGTAATCTACAAACTATATTTTAAAAAATTGTTAAAGAATGACTAAAACTTTGCATACCAAGTAGCTGGGCTTACAGAAAACTTTGGAAGAAGTAGTGAGATAAAATACTGAGAACATTATCAATTAGTATACATGTAAAACTCTCCCATTTTATTCATGATTCTCATAATAATACACTCAAATATTTTGCAAAAATTGATCTGCTAGATACTATAAATATACTTTGAGACCAAAGTCTTTGTAACTATTCTAGATGTGGTTTACATAGGTGAGTCAAACTTAATCCACTTTCATATATATCCCCCAAAAGATCTAATCTGTGCCAGAGATAACACAAATCTGATGTAAAAATATCTGGAGTTGGTTACTACTATTTACCAAGTACTATTTCCATCCTACTTCTATTTTTCCTCAAAATTTTCTATTTCAAGTATCTGTACAACTTAGAGGTCATCTTCAAGCACATGGCTTATTACAAATACCAAGCCCTAACTTTTGGTTACATTTCAACAGTACTGTTCAGGTTACTCTCATAAATGATTAACTACTAAAATTACTCTTACAAACATGAAAGCAGTTTTTTCTTCAGGACAAGGGAAATAGGGAGGAAGAATCAAGAGAAGAAGAGGCACAAGATGGTAGGATAAATAAAGCTGGCATTCAGTACATGATTAGGGTCACTTTTCACAATATGGTTATTTTCTTGTATCTCCTACTATATAATAAAAGACAGTGCTGAACCTAAATTTTATAAAACATCAAGTTTCATAAATATATGCATTTCTAATTGCAAAGTCTCTACATTTTCACGATTTCATAGACTAACATAATACACCAACTCATGGAAGTCTCAGTTATGTTCTTAATTTTGCCTAGATCTGACATTATCTTCATAAATATTCAATGAAGCCACAAACAAAAGTATTATAACTTCTGGAATCTATCCAAATTTAAAAAAGGATGATCAACATCAATCCATAACACAGAAAGTTTATCAATCTCTGACTTCCTTTTGCTTTTTTTTTTTTTTTGGGCATTATTATTTTTTTTAATTTAATTTTATTTTTATTGTTTTAAGTATTACAAATAGTAGTACATATGTCTCCTTTTTTTTTTTCCCCTTTGATCTCCCCCCGACCTCCCCTACCCCCCAGGACATGCCTTCACCTGCCCACCCTCCCTCCCCACCCCAGTGTCTTATATCCATTGGTTGTGCTTATATGCATGCGTACAAGTCCTTCGGTTGGTCTCTTACAGCCCTCCTCGCCCAACCACCCCTGTCTTCCCAATGTAGTTTGACAGTCTGTTCAATGCTTTTTGTGCCAGTTTGAAAAACACTAGAAGCTGACATGAGGTTTTTCTATCTATTGTCCAAGAACTTGGTTTTCTGATTTTAGCTCCATATTTTCTTCTTTAACTACATCTTCCATTGCAGAGAAATCTTCAAGTTTGTATTGGAGTTCTAACACTTGATTAATAAGTTGTGCTTTTTCCTCCAGTTCCACCTGATTTTTAGCACCAACTGTATCCATGATGTCAGCATTCATCATCTTGGATAACAAACTTTTGGACCTTGGATACAAAATTCTTGGTGACTGGTCTGCTGTTTGAGGTGCTGGGAGGGGCAGGTACCTGGAGGATGCTTCAGGCCTGGACACTTGGAGAAATTCAATATTACATTTTTAAAGAAATTAATAAATATATAAAAAAGAAGATAAACAAATGAATTAATAATGTGAAATTAAATATAATCATCTTTAAGCTCTATGAAGATAGATAACATTTTATCTGGGTCACTATCCATCTGATCTAACACAGCTCAGACATATGGATGAAATTTAATAAATCTGTGTTAAATAAATGGACACACTAATTTCACATCGGACAATAGCTGTGATTTGGCAGTTCAAGTGAGTCTCTATGGAAAGTTTACCCATTAGGATAGTGAAGTGGCTTCAAATGAATCTGAATGCCCAGATCGATTAAAATACATTATTTCTGGGTGTGTCTATGAAAGTATTTTTAGAAGAGGTCAGCATTTAAATTGTAAACTTTATGTTTTTCTTTCCTTTTTATTAATTTATTGGGGTGACAATGGTTAACAAAATTATACAGGTCTTACATACACAATTTAATAATATATCACCTTTACACTGCCCCAAGTTAAGTCTCCCTCCATCAGCATTTATCAGCCATATAACCTCCTTCACTTCCCTCCCTGCCTCTCCCCTCAGAAAACACAACACTGTTGTCCATGTCCATGAGTTTTTTATCTTCCTTTTATTTTATTTTATTTTTTTTTGCTCAATCCCTCAGGCCCCTACACCCAGCCACCACCACACCCTACCACCAGCTGTCAACTTACTCTCTATCTGTGTGTATTTTGCTTATAGTTCATTTTGTGCATTAGATTCTATATATTTTAATCATGTGATACTTGTCTTTGACTAGCTTATTTCACTTATCATAATGCTCTCCAGATCAACACATGCTGTCCCAAAAGGTAAACCTTCCTTCCCTCCCTCCCTCCCTCCCTCCCTCCCTTTCTCCTTCTCCTTCTCCTTCTCCTTCTCCTTCTCCTTCTCCTTCTCCTTCTCCTTCTCCTTCTCCTTCTCCTTCTCCTTCTCCTTCTCCTTCTTCTTCTTCTTCTTCATCTTCTTCTTTTCCTTCTCCTTCTTATAGCAAAGTAGTATTGCACTGTGACAGTATACCACAGCATTTTTAGCAACTCATCTACTGATGAACACTTGAGCTGCTTCTAAATCTTGGTTATTGTAAATAACACTGCAGTGAACATAAAGGTGCATATATTCTTTTGAATTAGTGTTTCAGATTTCTTTGGATAAATTCCCAGAAGTGAAATTGATGAGTCATAAGGCAGTTCCATTTTTCATTGTTTTTAAATATATTTTTATTGATTTCAGAGGGGAAAGGAGAGGGAGAGAGACAGAAACATCAATGATGAGAGAATCACCCATCGGCGGCCTCCCCCCCGCCCCACCCACTGGGGATCAAACTGCAATCCGGGCACGTGGCCTCCACCGGAACCGAACCCGGGATCCTGCAGTCCACAGGCTGACGTTCCATCCACTGAGTCAAACCAGCCAGGGCCCATTTTTCATTTTTGAGGTAATTCCATACTGCATGCTACAGTGGCTGCACCAATCTGCATTCCCACCAACAGTGCACAAGGGTTCTGTTTTCTCCACATCATCACTACTGAAAGGTTCTGGTTGGGCTGGACTCAGGGCTCAGTGTAATAAAAATAATATTTATTCCAGGCACCTGGGTGCAGGTGGGCTGATCTGGGGAAAGAGTCAGTGGTGAATGGGGGAGGGAGCAGGCTTTTTATGCATTAAGGAAGAGCTGCAGACGGGGCTTCGGCTTGACCTAGGTATCAGGACCATGCCCCTGTTGTAGTTTTATGACCTTGCCCTTTGCCCTTCTGCTGGCGCCAGATGTCCTTTCTCAGGGGGCTGTACAGGGGTTATGGTCTTCAGGAATTTCTGTAAAATAATCACTTAAGGGGAGCATGTTGGTGCAAGGCTTAGGCTAGAAGAATGAGCTTTCTTTTACTAGCCCCTACTAAAGTAGAGCCCTGTATCTTGATTCATCCTTTCAAATAGCACTTGTTGTTTGTTGATTTATTGATGATAGTCATTCTGACAGGTGTGAGTTGATTATCTCATTGTGGTTTTAATTTGCATCTCTCTGATGATTAGTGACAATGAGCAACTTTTCATATGTTTATTGGTCATCTGTATGTCCCCTTTGGAGAAGTGTCTATTCAAGTTCTTTGCCCATTTTTTAAAATTGGATTTGTTTGTTTGTTTTTTGTTGTTTTGTTGTTGTTTTTTGCTGTTGAGTTTTATAAGTCCTTTATAAATTTTGGATATTAACCACTTATCAGATATATAGGCAAATATAGTGAAATTATAGGACAATATGTCTGTGGACATAGATGCTAAAATCCTCAACAAAACCAAAGCAAGCAGCTTATGGAAAAGACTGTATACCTTGATTACGTGGGGTTTATTTCCGGGATCCATAGTTAGTACAATATATGCAAATCAATAAACATGATATACCACATAATATAAACGAAGGATGAAAACTACATGATCATATCAATAGATGCAGAAAAAGCATTTGATAAAATCCATCATCCATTTATGATTAAGAACTCTGAGCAAAGGGGGAATAGATGTCACATTTCTCAATGTAATAAAGGCTATATATGACAAACCCACAGCCAACATCACTCAATGGGGGGAAAAAACCTAAAAGTATTTTCTTTAAGATCAGGAACAAGATAGGGACATCTGCTTTCACTAGTCTTATTCAACATAGTACTGGAAGATCTATCCATAGTAATCAGACAAGAAGAAGAAATAAAAGTTATCCAAAATGGAAAGGGATCAGTAAAACTGTTGTTATTTGCAGATGACATGATACTGTACATAAAAAACTAAAGATTCCACCCAAAAACTGCTAGAACTGATAAATTCAGCAAAGTAGCAGGATATAAAATAAATATCCAGAAATCAGTTGCATTTTTATATACCAATAATTAACTATCAGAAAGGGAAACTAAGAAAACAATGCCATTCACAATTCCTCCAAAAAGAATACAATACCTAGGAATAAATTTAACCAAGGTTGTAAAAGACCTGTACTTAGGAAATTATACGACACAGAAAAAAGAAATGGAAGAAGATAAAAATAAGTGGAAGCATAAACAGAGTTTATGGATAGGAAGAATTAAAATGACCATATTACAAAAAGCAATTTATAGAGTCAATAAAATTCCTATCAAGATACCAATAGCTTATTTCACAGAACCAGAACAAGTATTCTAAACATTTATATGGAACCACAAAAATCCACGAATAGCAACCGTGATCTTGAGAAAGGAGAACAAAGTTGGAGGAATCATTCTACCTGATACCAAACTATACTACAAAGCCATCATAACCAAAACAGATTGATACTTTAATAAAAACAGACATATAGATCAATGGCACAGAATAGAGAACCTACAAATAAACCCAGGCTTTTATAGTCAATTAATATTTGACAAAGGAAGCAAAACATACAATGGGGTAAAGATAGTCTATTCAATAAGTGGGTTAGAAAAATTGGACAGATGGGTGCAAAAAAAATTAAAATGACCACTTTCTTACAACATCTACACGAATAAACTCAAAATGGATTAGAGACTTAAAATGTTATACTCAATATCATAAAAATCCTAGAAGAAAACATGGGTAGTAAAATCTTGGAAATTTCTCCTAGTAATATTATTTCTGATTTGTCTCCTCAGGCAAGGGAAATAAACGAAAAAATAAAGAAATAAGATTATGTCAAACTAAAAAGGTTTTTTTTGCACAACAAAGGATAGCATCAACCGAAGAAAAAGACAACCTACAGAAATGGTAGACTATAAAGATCACGTTCACAAATATGGCTGGATATCATTCAACCCATTGATAGGTAAGTAGAACAAAAATGCAGAGGAAAGGCTAATTAGTTTTCTCTGATTGAGCTGGGACATTTATCTTCTGCTCTTGTACAATGATGATCATAATTCTAAGAACTTTAGACCTTATCTTGTACCATTGGCTCCCTCCATCTCAGGTCTTAGGTTTAGACTGGAATTGTAGCACCAGCTTCCCTGGGCCTCTAAAAGACCATGGACTTCTCAGCCTCCAGGATCTGAGCCAATCCATCAGAATGAGTCTCTATACTATTGGTTTGGTTTTTCTAACGACTGTTGACTAATACAGTTATTAAAGCATAACTGCTGAATTCTGAATGAGTAATGACTTCATAAAGCCAAAAATAGTGGAAAACCTTCAAAGATACACTGAATTTTTGTATATAAACATATTATATGTTGGATTTATTTGTAGTACATCTTTCCAAGTTGAATAGCACTAATTTCAGCCAAATACATATTTAATAGAAATTAAATTCGAAATAATCAGTGATAGTAGTAAATACTGAGAATATAAACTCATATGCCCATATGAATATAAAATTCAAGGCTATCCCCATATCAACAATGGAATCTAAGAATTCCTGAGTAACATGTTTGTTGCCTTCAGCCTGAAATTCATGACATTAATTTTGTAGTTAAACATGCTTGTCTCACTGTATTTTGTGTTGCTACAATCTGATTTGGCACTAAACTAGTTCAAATTATTTTATGTTTTCAGCCTTTGATTCATTGATATGCATCATGCAACAAACTCTTTTTCTTTCCAACATAACCAGATAGGAAATCATTCATTTGTATTCCGTACAGTTTGTGTAGCAATCTGGGTTTTCTGTCAACACTCCATGATGATATGTTCAGGAGACTTTCTCCAGAATGCCAGAGATATTTATAGACTTGACTGGCAAGAAGGGCTGATGTGACTTTGCCAGTGTTCTAACAAATGCTTGCAGTATTTACAAATGAGTCATCGCCTGAGCAGCCCACCATCACAGAAGCTGATTGCTCATTGTATTCACACAGTGATAATAATGAATAGCCTGTGTATAAAGAAAGATTAACATAAACTTTGTTGCTTTCATGTATATTGCACTATAGTATTTTGAGACACCTAAACTTACAATGCTAGCACAGTTTTTGTGTGATCTTTCTTCCGCCCCCCACTAAAATAGTTCATCACTGTCATAAAAGAAGCAAATTCTAGATAAGATGGTAATATGATAAAACATATTTAGGACCTATTTTCCTAATTTTCTACCAGGATTTATATAAATTTCCTCTCTGGGAAAGAAAACTGCAAAATTAAGAAAGGAGTTGGAAAAAAATCCTAAGCAAAAGTGTAAGTCTTCTAAATTGGAAACACTAAAGTTCAATAACCTAAAAAGTCAGCTTGTTGTGGGAGGGAATGGAGTTGGGTGACTTTGAACCCTAAAGAAGGCTTATCTCATATATTTCTTTTCATTTCTGTAAATGGAAACTGACTACCATGGGCGTGCTACACTAAATAAGAAGCTAGAACTTTCCATCTACCACTTTTTCTTCTCCCATTGTGTCCTCTTTTCTTCTTATACCCAACTGCTTAACTCCCTTCTAAGGCCTTTACATTATAGCTCTTTTTAGAGGAAAGTTTACTCTTTTTGGACAACTTTCAATAATTTTTGGAAGAACAAACTTTCCTTCTTTTATTTTCCCTTTTTGTACTGATACCAGAGAAACCAGAGAGGTCTAAGAAACAATGATAATGTAAAGTTATAACCTTTAGTTCTGATTAAGATGTCAGAGACCAGAACGGTATTTTTTTTTAAATACATCGTCAGTATATGAAATGTGAAGATTAATATAACCTAAATTATAGTAAAATAAATATAATGTTTGATATGGCAGAAAATGAAATAGGTAAGCAGGTAACAGATTTGATAAACTCTTCCGGAAAAGGAAGAAAAAGCTTAAAAAGTAGAATTTACATATAAAAAAAGATAATATATAAGAACAAATCATGTTTTTTAAAAGAGAATATTAGATGTTCATGAAAAAGAGAATCAAACAGGTGAAACAATTTAAGACATGATATGACAAAGCTTTCCTTATCTAAAAGAGTTTGAAACTAACACACAATTTTATAAAAAGAAGTGTGTGTTTGGACATATATATATAAGTACATTTTATGAAAAGAAGTTCATATTTATACACATATTTAACTTTCAAACACAAAGAAATAATTCAATAATTCTTCATGCACAGACAGAAAAATGACCATGCAAAGATACCAAACAAATCTTACGTAGGAAAATCAGTCCAACTGATTGAAGAGTATTTAGAAAACTAATCATGGTTTCTTCTAAATAAAATATTCAATTCCTTGCATGTTATTAAATATCAGAAAAAAATGAATCAAAATGGAAAATCAATATTGGGAAGTAATGATTAAAAACAGACTAGGCACAAAGAACAAAAGCATAAAATACAGAAATAAGGAGTAGGGTTAAAATTCATGGCTCCCGGTCTCTCCCCTCTCAGTTTTTTCCTTGGGTTGGTTGCAAACTTCACGGAGACACCGAAGCAACTCTGCAGTGGTAGTTCTGCACCAGCCCCTACCGGGGCCCCACTGGGCACTCTTCCTTGAGGTCTCCGGGTTCACAGTCTGTGGCTCAGGGAGGTGGCCCGGGGCCGGTTCTCCCAGGCAGGTGGGGGAGGGAGGCTAGCTTGGGGGGCTGGAGGAAGATGGCGGAGTAAGAGTTGGTATGAACTACAGCCTGTTTAGCTGGACTTCCTAAGCTCCCCACCCGGCCCAGGCTGGGCCCCTTCTCTGTGCTGGGAGAACCCCGGCTGAGGTCCTCTCTCTGCACCCAGCACCCTTCTCCCTGTTCCACCATCAGGGACAGGAGCAGCGGCGTAGGCTGTGTGGCCTAGGGTGCAGGTGGCCACAAGCCTCCTCCCCCTCCCTGAAGTGTGGGGCTGGGTTGCAGCAGCTCGCGGCTGACCCCTGGCGCTGTGCATGGAGACACCACTCATCACTGAGCCAGGTCCAGCCTAGGACCTGTGGGAGCTGGGGTGGCCTGGGGCTCACACTGCCCCCACCGAAGCCAGACTCAGCTTGGCTTGCCGCCCCACTGCCTGAGGGCTGCGCTTGCCCTGTGGGCCTCGTCGCCCTTGTGAATCGCTGTGGCCCAGCTGTCCTGTCCGAGGAAGTGGCTGTCCTAATTGCCATGGCTCACTCCCCAGTGCAGTCGGGCTTGCCAGGCATGCATGTAGGCAGAAGCCGGGCTGCCGAGGGGAGGGAGGAGGGATGTGCAGGTGGGGTGGAAGCGGGGACCTGTGGTGTAAACACAGCTCCTCCCATGGGTTCCCCAACTCTCGGGTGCCCCTGCCTGGCACCGCGCTCTATGGCCTGGGGTGGGGGTGAAGAAGGGGTGGGGGTGAAGGACCTGGGGCTTCGGCCAGGAGACAGCCCTTGCTGGCTTGGAGTCAAGGTGATTGGTCAGGGAGGGATGCGGGGTGCCATGAGGCAGCCTCATGCAGTTCCCCGATGCTGCAAGTCCCTGCCTCTCTCTCTCTAAGAGGTCAGCCGTTCAACCCACTCAGCATGCTGTGCGCACAGCCTGGTATCCAGTAGAGTCTTCAGTCGTTATGGATGTTATGGACTGTGGGTTTTTATATATTAGGATTGCATTAAATGAAAATGATATGTAATTGAGGGGTGAAAATTTTTATAAAAATGTAAATATTTGCCATTGAATAACCCATTTCACTTCTTTTTGTTATTTTACAGATAAGAATGGATTTATATCAACACATTTACAGGAATTTCCAGAGTTTACTCTCTATTATATATGCTACATTGATGGAATTATTGTTTTAAAAATATTTCAGTAATATTTAAAAAATATTTGAATCTAAAATTGTTTCTGTATTTAAAATAAGAGAAGGTTTAGTCTTTTTACATATTTTAAAAAATCAATGAAAGGGGTGATTTCATCTTTTGTCATCTTATCTTTATCATGTTTATTTAATTATAGCACTCTTACCTTAGCAAATTTTATAACGTTTGGATACTCAGATGTGATATTTCATAGAAAAACTATGCAAGGGAATCAAAAATTTGAGGGTCAGCCACAGTTCTCAATCTTTGAGTGGCTCAGGCATGTCTCAGCCTCCCTATGGTACAGTTTCCTAAATTATAAAATCTATAATAATAAAAGGGTAATATGCTAATTAGACCGGATGTCATTCTGGATGTCATTCTGGACATCATTCCGGAAGTTCTTCTGAACGAAGCCAGGGCCAGAGGGAAGCCTGGGTCCCGGGTGCCAGAGGGAAGCCGGTGCTGACAGCCAGACAAAGGAAGGCCTACTCTTGCATGAATTTCGTGCATCAGGCCTCTAGTAAAGACAATAAAATAAATGATTTTTAGAGGCTTTTCTTGTGTACATTTTTCTAAAGTTCAAAAAATTAGAACAATTTTTGAATACCATTATGAATAAAGATATTATGGCTTAATCAGCAGTGGAATAGTTTGATGAGTATCTGTGATCATGTAAAGAAAATTCTGCAAGAAAAATCATCTAGGAAAGCATACCTTAATTTAAAATTGAAGCTATAGGACAGTGGGTAGAGTGCTGGCCTGGGCACCAAAGTGTTGCAAGTTCAATTTCTGATCAAAGGTAGAGTTCCAGGTTCGATCCACAGTGCTCATTGGGGCACGTGCAGGAGGCAACCAATGGATATCCAAGTATTCCAAAAAATAATCATGATTTCTTCTAAATAAAATATTCTATTCCTTGCATGCTATTAGATTTCAGAAAAAAAGAGAATTAAAATAGAAAATTTTGCCTTTCTCAGTGGATCTCTCTCTCTCTCTCTCTCTCTCTCTCTCAGTCAGTGGGAAAAATATCCTCGGGTGAGGATTAATGATAAAAAATGTTATCTAAGAAATAAACTGCTTAAAAATAACGATTGGATTCAAGCTTGGCTTCTGGAGTTAATTAGAAAAGACAAGAGATATTGCATGGGATAAGTAAATCCTGTTATGTTTCATTTTCTAAATTTTTGCATTCTATTTTTAAAAGTTATGTATGGATTTCAGGACACCATGGATTTCAAAATTAAAATGTCATGTACAAGGGCTTCAGTCTCAATCCTGAGGAGGATTTACTTTATGTTCTTTATTTTATCTATGGGTGTGCAGGAGGCAGCCCACATGTTTCGCTCTCACATCCATGTTTTTCTCTCTTTCTCTCCCTTCATCTCTCTCTAAAAATAGATTTTAAAATTCTTTAAAAAATGTTATGTACATTGAAGTCATAATCTAAAGATATTAGGATAATGTTATGAAACCCTCTTCATCGTTTTTTAAATATAAATCGACTCTATTTGGGTGACATTGGTCACAAAATCATATAGATTTCAAATATTCAACTCAACAAAACATCATCTGTACACTGCATTGTGCACTCACGGCCCCAAACAAAATCACTTTCTGTCCCCATTTCCCCTCCCTTTGCCCACCTCCATCTCCTTTTCCATCTGGTTATCACACTATTGTCTATAACTATGTGTTTTTTGGCTTAATCCCTTCACTTTCTTTCATCCAGACCCCCAACCCCATCCCCTCTGGCAGTTGTCAATCTGTTCCATGTATCTATGCATCTATGTCTCTGTTTCTGTTTTGTTTGTCAGCTTATTTTTTTTTCCCCATTAGTTTCCACATATAAATGAGATCATACTGAAAAGAGTTAAAGCTGAATTAGGTAGACAGGGTGTAAAGGGTGGAGGAAAAAGGAATTGTGGAGCTAGCTGAAAGCACAAAATATTTTGCAGAAAAACAGGATGGACAGCAGAAAAACACGGTGGTTTGAAACAAGGATGTTTTTCTTGAAAATGCAAAATAAAATGTTGCAAAAATACCAGGAACCAATCAGAAAGTGGCACAGACCAAGAGCGGGCCTTTAGCAGATACAAAGGGAATAGCAGATTACTATTCTTACAAGTCTTGTGTTTTTTTTTCAATAAACCCTGCCTTGTTTGAATACCTTCTGGTCCACGGCTTCATTCTTTGATTCCATGAGACAAAACCCTGGAAAAATTCCTGCTCACCAGTTCTGGTATTAATATGGAATCTTTTTCTGAATGGCTTATTTCACTTAGAATAGTAATCTCCAGTTCCATCCATGATATTGCAAAAGGTAAATTTCCTTTTTTTTTTTTTTTTGTACCGTTCTATTGTGATAAATGTACTACAGCTTTTCTATTCGCTCATCTACTGATGGGCACTTGTGCTGTTTTTAGATCTTGACTATTATAAATAAGTAGAGGCCTGGTGCATGAAATTCGTGCATGGGGGGGTGTCCTTCAGCCCAGCCTGCACCCTCTCCAATCTGGGACCCCTTGAGCGATGTCCGACTGTCCGTTTAGGCCCCATCCCAGTAGGATCAGGCCTAAACGGGCAGTCGGACATCCCTCTCACAATCCAGGACTGCTGGCTCCCAACTGCTTGCCTGCCTGCCTTCCTGATTGCAACTAACCGCTTCGGCCTGCCAGCCTGATCACCCCTTAACCACTCCCCTGCCAGCCTGTTTGCCCCTAACTGCCCTTCCCTGCAGGCCTGGTCCCCCCAATTGCTCTCCTCTGTAGGCCTGGGTGCCCCCCCAAGTGGCCTTCCCTGCAGGCCCAGTCACCCCCAACTGCCCTCCTCTGCCAGCCTGGTCACCCCTAACTGCCCTCCCCTGCTGGCCTGATAGTCCACAACTGCCCTTCCTTGCAGGCCTGGTTCCTCCCTACTGCCCTCCCCTGCTGGCCATCTTGTGGTGGCCATCTTGTGTACACATGGGGGCAGCCATCTTGTGTGTTGGAGTGATGGTCAATTTGTATATTACTCTTTTATTAGATAGGATGCTGCTATGAACATAAAGGTGTATGCATTCATTTTTGAGTTAGTATTTCAGGTTTTTTCAGATAAATCCCAAGAAGTAAAATTAATGGTTCATAAGGCAGTTGCATTTTTAATTTTTTGAGATAACTCCATACTGTTTTCCACAGTGGCTGCACCAATCCACATTCCCACAAACAGTGCATGAGTGTTCCCATTTCTCTGCCTCCTCACCAGCCCTTGTTTCTTTATTTATTGATGATAGACATTCTGGCAAACTTGAGGTGGATATCTCACTGTGGTTTTAATTTGCATCTCTCTGATGATTAGTGACAATGAAAATTTTCATATGTATATTGGCCATCTGTATGTCCTCATTGGAGACATATCTATTCAGGTCCTTTGCACATTTTAAAAATATATCTTTATTGATTTCAGAGAGGCAGAGAGAGATAGAAACATCAATAATGAGAGAGAATCATTGATCGGCTGCCTCCTCTACATCCCCTACTGGGGATCAAGCCCACAAGCCTTGCATGTGCCCTTGACAGGAGAAGTCAAGACCCTTGCAGTCCATAGGCCGGCACTCTATCCACTGAGCCAAATCAGCTAGGACTTTTGGACATTTTTAAATTGGATTGTTTGTCTTCCTGATGTTGAGTTATATAAGTTCTTTATAAAGTTTGGAAATTAACCAACCCCTTATTAGATGTATCATTGGCAAATATGTTCTCCCATTGAGTGGTTTGTATTTTCTTTTTATTGATGATTTCTTTTGCTGCAAAGAAGCTTTTTAGTTTGATGCTGTGCCATTTGTTTATTTTTCCTTTGCTTCTCTTGCCCGAGGAGATATATTGGCAAAAATATTGCTATAAGAGATGTGTCAGATTTTACTGCCTATGTTTTCGCTAGGATTTTTATGGTTTTGATACTTACATTTAAATCTTTTATCTGTTTTGACTTTATTCTTATGTGCAGTGTGAATTGGTGGTCTAGTTTATTTTTTTGCATGTATCTGTCCAATTTTCCCAGCACCACTTATTGAAGAGACTGTCTTTATTGTTCTTGCCTTTTTTGTCAAGTATTAATTGACTAT
Source organism: Corynorhinus townsendii (assembly GCA_026230045.1). Classification (NCBI taxonomy): domain Eukaryota; kingdom Metazoa; phylum Chordata; class Mammalia; order Chiroptera; family Vespertilionidae; genus Corynorhinus; species Corynorhinus townsendii. The sequence goes on along the minus strand of JAPDVU010000001.1, from coordinate 116,396,216 downwards.
AAAGGTGTGGGTTTATTTCTGTGCTATATTTTTCCATTGTTATATATATCTGTTCTTGTACAAATTATATGCTGGTTTGATTACTATGGCCTTGTAGTATAGTTTGACTTTAGGAAGTGTGATGCCTCCAACTTTGTTTTCCCCAAAATTTCTGAGGCTATTTGAGGTCTTTTTTTGGTTCCATATAAAATTTTGGCCTCTGCATCAGTTTTATAGGAAGGAAATAAAATACCTCTCCTCTTGTTTCAGGTGTAAATTCCCACTCCTAGGATTTACCATGAGGGTATTTTCTTCTCGAATAAACTATTTAAGTAAAGGCCTTGTGTCTTATTACCTGAATTCTGGATCCCAAGAAATGTAGTGCCAAGAGGTAAAGACTTCCATTTAAACTATACTTCAAAGAGATGTGGTATTATTACAACTTTAGGTACAATTTTGTTCTGGAGAAACCATGTTAGGATCTTTTAGATAAAATTTTACTGAGACATCTAGCTTCTTGACTCCAGGTGCCTCTGTAGGATGTGGTCACATAGCTACAAGTTAGAAATAGAATTGTATCCTTTTAGTGAGTGCTTCTTAAGGAAAGAAAATAAATAATTTTCCAGCTCATAGAATAAACATGAAGATTTCTCTATGCATAGAAAAGAGAAAGACATGTCTTGTTCTCATGGAGCTGTGGAAGGTTGAGGTCCAAGAGTTGCTAACATAGTATAAGAAGCAGAAGGCCAGTACTCAAGGCCAAAGTCGTGATTAATTTTATGACTAGGCCAAGAATGCCCAGATTTCTGTATAAACATTACTCTGGATGGTTGTGAGGATTTTTTGTAGTTGAGATTGATATTGGAATCTGTAAATGACTAATGCAGATTGCCCTCTCTAATGTGGGTAGGCCTCATCCAGTCCATTGAAGGTCTTAAAACTGGCACATCAGTCTTTTCCTGCCTTCAGACTTAGATTGCTTTTTTTCCCCCACAGCTGAATTTTTTGTTTTAATAAACAATAAGACTACAAAAAGGTAGAAAATGATTGGTACACTAGACTAACACACTTTCATTGCTGGGAGGAGAGGTCAGAGGGCATGGAGGGAAGTGGGCGACCACCTCAGAAGCTTGCAGCACTGCGGGTACACAAAATAGTAATTTTTATACAATAGGTTGTGTTTTTTCTCTTTTTTTTGCATGTGATTTTTTTCCATAAACATCTATTTCAGAAGTTGAAAACACTGAGAAAAACGGAGCAGATAAGGCCATGATGGTTGGAAAAAACCCAAGTTACCTACTCCCCTTGAGCCTCACTCAACAAATCACAGAATAGTCATGTGGTGGGCAGGCACACAGCAGGCCCCTCTTGGCTCTAGCATCAGATTACTATTTATACCACCAGCTGTCCTGGTTCCTAGGGCTTAGATTACAAATTTGGGGACATCTCAACTTCTATGATCCTATGATTTCATAAGCCAATTCGTTATGATAAATCTGTTTACACACACACACACACACACCTCCTATTAATTCTGTTACTCTGGAGAATCCTGATTAATACAGAACCCCTTGCACAAAAGTGTTTCCTTTGTACCTCAAGTGACAAAACTGGGAAAAGACTCATTTTCCTACATTTTTGCAAAAGTTAACACCACCTTGGAATTCATTGCAATGATGGTCTTGAGGGAATTGAGAGACTTCCCTCTTGACATTCAAGTAGGCATTCTCACAGAGACAGTGGAGGGAGCACCAGATACCTAAAAGCTTAAAGAAAAGACCTGGTCTGACATATTTAAGTGGATTTGTTACTGAGATACAAATTCAGGGACTCAATACAAACTGGAAGTCTTTTAGAAGGCTACCAGCATCTATGTGTAGTTTTAATAATTTTTTATATTTAGAGTATAAATGTAAATGCAACTTAAGTGTACTGTTTTGTACGTAACAGTCATACAATATTCTTGAACTTAGTTGACTAATTGCTTATTCTATTTCACTTGAAATGTGTGTGCCCCCCTGCCATTTCTCTGTCAATGATGTACCCATCCAAAATGCTCCCAGTGATCTCTGAAAAAGATTGAGCAGTTTCCACTTTTAGATGTATAATTTTATTGAGTAGCCAAGTGAAGATGGCAGACTACCTTCAGTAAACAAAATAAAAGAAAGAAAAAAATGTCCTTTTACTATTTAGGGATGGTGGAAAATATTTCAGAACACTAGAGGCCCAGTGCACGAAATTTGTGCATGGGAGGGTGTCCCTCAGTCTTGCCTGCACCCTCTCCAATCTGGAACCCCTTGAGGGATGTCCGACTGTCTGTTTAGGCCCGATCCCAGTGCCTAATGCAGATTGCCCTCTCTAATGTGGGTAGGCCTCATTCACCCACATTAACGGGCGGTCGGACATTCCTCTCACAATCCAGGACTGCTGGCTCCCAACTGCCCTCCCCTGCAGGCCTGGTCTCCCCCAACTGCCCTCCCCTGCAGGCCTGGTCTCCCCCAACTGCCCTCCTCTGCTGGCCTGGTCACCCCTAACTGCCCTCCCTGCTTGCCTATTTGCCCACAACTGCCCTCCCCTGCAGGCCTGGGTCCCTCCCAACTGCCCTCCTCTGCTGACCTGGTCACCTCTAAATTCCCACAACTTCCCTCCTCTGCAGTCCATCTTGTGGTGGCCATCTTGTGTCCACATGGGGGCAGCCATCTTTGACCACATGTGGGTGGCCATCTTGTGTCTTGATGTGACGGTCAATTTGCATATCACTCTTTTATTAGATAGGATTATTTTCATCAAGATTTTTTTTTCACTCACTGCAAATATAGCAACTTAATCCAAAATGCTGCTTCCTTAGGAATAAAACAATTAAAAATAATGGCAACTGCATAACTGATCCACTGTTTTCAGATGCCTAATTACAGAACCTCTTCAGTGCGATGAAAATGTTAGCTCATTAGAACACAGTTTTTATTATTTGAAGCATACTACAACCAATATAAAAGGGCCATCTTAAAGTTAGCTCTTTTTTATGACAGGATATATTTCCTAAATTATTATTTCCAAGTTTTTAAATATGCATTGATACTAATTCTGGAAGAGGTTTATTCCTATGGGAACAATGTGAAGGATAAGAAAATAAAGTAAATCTAAGTTATGCCAAAGTGTTTAATAGGATAATTTCAAATTCCTAATTTAAGAAAAATTAACATTAGCCTTCATTTTACAAAGACTGTAAGTTCTCTTTTACTTTATCTATGTATTTTGAAGTTTTGCTTGTGCTGGGTAGTATTTCAATTAGGCAGTGGTTTTCTCTCACTGCAAATATTTAAATATCTTTGACTATTAATGCTGAGAGGGGATGGGTACTATTGGGCACATATACTCAGGAAATGAAAATAATATAGTGTTTTCCATCTGGAACATACATGACACATACCTCTGAGCGATTCTGAGGGCCCATCAGTAAGCCTGGGAGGCCCAGCAGGTGATGGACATGACACTTGTTTCATCCTGGCAGAGACACTGAAGGGAATTCTCCTAACTGCATGGTATTCGGGGTATTCAGTACTGGTGCCAACAAATGCATTAATATTTTTCTCACCATAACTATGGGTGTGTTATTCCAGTGAAGTGTGCACAATCCTATCTGTCTGTGTTATAAAACAACATTAGCAGTTCTGTGGAAATAATTTGTTGTCAAGCAATCTGATCTCTAATTTTTGTCTTTCAAAAAAGCCAAGGAACATTTGGCACATCCTTTCCCCACTCTGGACCTTGGTTTTCTCCAGTGCAAAATCAGACTTGATTTACATAGTCCCTACAGTCCCTCCCACTGTGGATGTTGGATGGCATGATTTTAAGGATGCAATCTCCCTCAGCTGTCAAAAGAATTGTCCTTTCCTTTTGGAGTCATTACAGTGATTTGTTCTGTTACCCTTCTCTTCTCTCCATTACATTTAAAGTGTGGAGGTCTGTCTTCCCTTCTAATCAAAAGGAGCTCTTCATGCCCTTAGGAGAAGAAGAGAATTATGCTTTTGTGGCATTAGAATGAGATAATATATATCTGTTTTCCCTGGCCATCTATAATAGCTAATTGAATGAGTGAATCATATCAGGATTCTATCTCAAAGTGATTAATGTGGTATCCTAGAATATCAAATGGCCCTTTTTCTGTTGGACTAGAATTGATGACATATCCCAAAGCTCAGAACAAAATTATTATGTACCCCAAGGTCTGAGGTGAAAACTCTCTGAGCATGTGAGATCAGTCAGTTGTCCTCAGGGTTAATTAACAGGTTGAGTAATTCAGCATCTTGCTTCTGCCTCCACTCTCAATCTAACATAAGAAGATGGCTGAGAATGTTATCAGCCTCATAGGAAGTTCAGGGTTCATGGATGAGAGGCTTAAAGCAAATGACCCACAAAAATCACTTGCAAAACCTAAGTGTAGTTGCAAAAAGTGTCATTGGCAATCTTGTTCTCCAGCTTGACACTAACCAAGCTTTGGAACCTGTTAACCCCAGACATACAGATATGATGTCTGGGGACCAATATGGTGGTGAATCAAAACTTCAGCTGCCCCTGTGATTTCTCACCCAAGATCAGTGAGCTTACCAGAGGGGAGGGGCTGTGGGCAGTTGCTGAGCTAAGTAAAGGCATGCACAATTTGGCATAGACCAAGGGCATCTTCATGTGAAGACTACTACACCAGTAGAGTGCTGAATATTAATAAGAACAGATGATTTCAGAGAGGACTTTACTGACATGTCAGAAGATCATGGGTTGGCCTAGCCCCTCTTCCTCCTCTTGAGCCCAGAAGAGAGGGAGGAAGTGACTTAAAACCAGACCAGATCCTTTTCTATTTCTGAGAGCCACTACAAAGTACACGGCCTGCCCTCATGCAAGGGGAAAGATCAAACTTTAAAATGAGTTGAGAATGAAGTTTTAAAAATAAAAATAACCAAGTCTTTATAGGAAAATAACCAAATAACTACTGAAATAATGGTGTCCTAGTAACACAAGGAGATAAAAATTTCAGAGTGGAGCCAAGATGTCTTGATGCCTTCCTAGTGTGAAAGGAGGATTCATCAGAATATATTTGGAGAAAGTTAATAAAAAAGAAAATTCATATCTTCAATAGTTAAGACTCCTCCAAATCCAAGGAAAGAGTCAGCCTTTCCCTTTACTCAGCATAGAGCACAGGTGGAATGAAACTCACTACTTTTACACTACAGAATGTATTTTTAATTTCTCAGTGTCTCACAGTTGCCCCAAATTCTGTCTCTTGAAAATTTCAAAGATATGAATGAGATACGGATTATTTATTGAAACACGGTAAAGTTTCTTAATTTTAATTCTAAATCTACAGGAAAATAATCCTTTCTTCCAGTTTTCTAGACATCTGCTTTCATTTCCAATTTTCCTGTCAACTAGATGATTGTACTTGGTCTGTGACCAATTTTGAAATAGCAGGTCTCACACATGAGGGAGCACACCCATTGACTTACTCTAGGTTACACTTGGATTTTAGAAGTGAACTCTGTTTAATTTTCATGCTAATTTCACACATACTGAAATCTGTATACTTATAGCTCAAGTTCACTACCACACTTGGACTCATTACTTGGTGTTTTAAAGAACATTCTTTGGCTGAATATAATATAACTCAAGGGTCCCCATAAAGGAATAGGACTCAGGAAACAGAGAAATGACAATATTGACTGCTTCTTTAATCAATATAGGATCTTATATTCAACATTTAAATCTAAAGATTATTTTTAAAAATCAGAAATAAGAAATATAAAATTTTTCTTAAATATAGAAAAGTCATAATAGAAACTTATTATTAACTAAACTTGGATACCCAGTTGCAACACTGAATCTGGTGAGAGAAAAAAAAAATCCTTCAAATGAAATCAGCTGCATTTAATGAACTTGCAATCTGAATGAAGAAGTAGCTAATCTTGAGAAATTATTTTAAGATGAAAAACCCTTCTATACATTGTGGTTGCCATTACTTTGCTGAGTGAACTCAAATTTTTCAAATCATAAATGTTAAAAATTTAGTAAGTTCTGCTTTTTTTCTAGCTGTGTGAACTTGTGCTTAGTTTCATTTCCTCCTAAATTATCTTATAATTATTTGCTATAGAATATGGCACATAGAAAATCCTCAAAAATGGGTTGTAAATATTAGAATGTCAATATATGACTTTAATACATAATATTCACATACACAAAATCTGAGCATAGGTTTCTTTCATGCTGTGTTTGTGGTTTTTAGCTTCAATCAGTTTTTGAAGAATATTAGAAGTAGATGGATATAAGTCTTTCTATAATTTCAGAAACTCCCAACTCATTATAGTGCTTTCAGAAGAATTTTGTTGAAAATTCAGAGTGCTACATATAAAAAGACCATTTGAAATATAAATACATTAATGTTTGTTATAAACATTATAAACAAATATAGCAAACTAGTTTTCTCTGCATTTCTGATATAATGCCCTCGGCAGCTATATCCCTGGATTATTACTAATACAGTTTGAGGCTCTATTTGTATTAAGTGAACAGAGTATTAAACAATTGGTTGGTTAAGAAATCATAAAACAACAATAGCAACCTTTATTGTTAAAGTAGAGACCAGCTGGCTGTAAAATCCCCCAAAATTCAGTGATTTAATCAAAAGAGCCATTTAATTTTCTTTCGTATAACCAGTAGGAAGTAAGCATGCCAGCCCAAGTAGAGTGATATGATCATTCTATAATCATGGCTTTTGTATCTGAACCCGGGGGTGCAAGGGGAGAGGAGCAGTCCAATTTCCATCTCATACCCAGAAGGAGGAGGGGAGAACCAGAGGAGAAAACATGCCATTCTTCTGAGGTTAATTTCCCCACGTGACACATATCACTTCACAGATATTGTGAAGATTAGAAGGTCTTTAACTGGGTGCCTAATAATGCTAGCTTAAAGACAAATGGTGAAAATGTTGGCTTAAAATCTATGTGCAAATAAATCTTGAGCTAAGGTTACAGTCACTAAGAACTGATTGAAAACAATATAAATTGTAAAGCTTCTAACTTTTCAAAAGCAGTAGATTGCCAATCATACCAGAAATTTGGTATGTGAAATCTAATAGTTCCCACACCTACTATAACCCCAGGTCTCAAGTTCACGAAAACAAAGTGTGAAATGTACAATATGGTAAAGAGGGTCATCCTATATACTAAAAGGCTAATATGCAAATGGACCAAACTGTGGAACGACCAGTTGCTATGACTCGCACTGACCGCCAGGGGGCAGATGCTCAATGCAGGAACTGCCCCCTGGTAGTTAGTGTGCTCCTAAGAAGCCAGGCTCATGCTGGCGAGCACAGTGGCAGTGGCAGGAGCCTCTCCCACCTCCATGGCAGTGCTAAGGACTCCTCAGGGATGTCTGACTGCCAACGGGCCTAAGTTGGCAGTCAGACCTCCCCCTAGAGGTCCCGGGCTACAAGAGGGCACTAGCCAGGCTGAGGGACCCCACACAGTACATGAATGTCATGCACTAGGACTCTAGTATTGTATAATGTTCAAGTCTTGTGTTATATGTGAAGTAATAGCAAAGGAAGATTTATTCAGCTGCAAAGTCTAAGATTACAAAGGACGGTGAATAAAAAAGCCCCTCCCTGAAAGCAGAACTGGAGTCTCAAAAAGGAACTTCACTCCATGGCCATGGAAGAAAGGACGCATGGTTCTGCTCTGTATGTTATCAGCCATTAATAACCATTTAAAAGCTTTCTTTTTTCTAAAAGAGAAAGTTTTGTTTTATTTTTATTTATGTTTTTGCTCCTCTGTTTGTTTTGGTGATTATACTGTTTTCCCCCCACTATCTCATATCACCGGATGTAATAAATGATTAATTTATAAATCACTGGACCAGGAGAAGCCAAATCCAGACCTGAAGGCAAGGGTGGCTGTGACTAACTCATATATGAGGATGGCATGACCTCTTGACCAGCTCTCAACTGCTTAACTCTGGAAATCATCTCAGAGTCCCAGGCCATGTGTAAACAAACTTTAGCATTTTCCAGGAGTGAATGACTTTTAACAAATACAAACTCCAGAGGCATTTTCCAGGTAAATGGAAATATTTTCCTTACCTCAGGACCCTACTTTCTCGGTATTATTTTTATAATGCTCTTAGTATTCACTGTGATCTGAGAAGATATTTTCAATCATCCAGGAACCTTATTAGAAATCATTGCTACTTCTTATTTTTTTTAATCCTCACCTGAGAATATACTTTTAATTGATTTTCAGAAAGAGAAAGATATTGATGTGAGAGAGTACCATCAATCTACTGGTTCCCATGTGTGCCCTTACTAGGGATTGAACCTAAGTATGTGCCCTGACCTGACTTGAACCAGTAACCTTTTGGTGTATGGGATGATGGTCCACCCAACTGAGCCACCAGACCAGGGCCATCAGGGAAGCCATATCTTTTTTTTTTAATAAGTTTTTATTTCACAGAGATATATAAATACTAATGATGGGAATTATTGATCAGCTGCCTCCCATACACTCCCTATTGGGGATCAAGCCTGCAACCCGGGCATGTACCCTGACTGGGAATCAAACTATAACCTCCTGGTTCATATGTCGACGCTCAACCACTGAGCCACACCAGCTGGGACATTGCTACATCTTGATTGGAGCCTATTGAAGCATCAAATCTAGCTTCTTTTGTTTTACCAAAATGTTTACTCATCTCGCCAAGGCCCTCATTGATTGTACCTGTATTTGTGGCATATAACAGCACAAATGACCTTGACTCTTCATAATCAGTCTGACTCGTTTTATCATTCATGACATCACTTCCATTCATTTTTATGAGTATTCATTTACTTATCTATCACTCTAAGAAAATTCTGCCATCTGGCTACTTTCTAAAGTCAATTTAACAGTTACAGCACTATGTTAAATTTAATAAGATATTCACTTTGTCTTTTCAAATTACTGTCACATACCTAATGTAACCGAGAAAATAGTCAGGAGAGTAAGTTCCTTCAATAAGCATATTGAAAACAGTAAAGTCTAACCCTCATTAGCACTTGGGAATAATTGCTTCTCTATTACTAGGGGAATGCTGGGAGTCGGTTGTCTTTTTTTGCAGGGTGGATAATCTAATGATATCTTATGCTGGACTCTTCCAAAGATAATGAGTTCATTATCTTAAAGTTTTTAACATTTAATTCAATTACTGATTAACTTAATGCTCTATTGAATTTTTATTGAAAGCTTTTAAAAAATAAATAGTACTGCACCTTTTACACTTTCTTCTGATTGAGTTACATTTCTTCATGCAAGCTGCCTTAGGTTATCTAATAAGAGCTGAATTTTTCTCTCAAATAATATCTAAAAGAACATGTTAAAGTCAGTAAGCATAAATAAAATTAGTGGATCATAACTGGATATAAATCAGGTTGTATTGAAAACAAATGTTGAATCATTTTTTGAATTGGAAAAATTAAACAGCATTTTTTGGTATTTTCAAAAGTTCTTCGATCTGGTTTGTTCATTTGTTTGCTAATACATCCTCTTAAAATAAAATTATTTAAGATGTACTTTGAACAATTTTTGCATGTGACATATTTTAACAAAAATATTTTAGGCTTGGCCCCTTGAAGCATAATGCATTATATTTGAGTAAAAATTTCACTTTATATTCTAATATATTTAATTTTTTCTAAAAATATTTTATGACCAGAATTGAGAAAAGCCAATGGTTCACAGAAATTATAATCTAAGTACCTAAAAATAACACTGTTTATATTTTGACATTTGTCTTTTGAAACATTAATCTATAGATATGAATTTTATTTAATTTGTATTAGGTTGTTCATACACCTATTTATTTTGCATTTTAAATTGTCCTACATGATTAATGTTTTGTATAAATTAAAAGAGATATGAGGCTTTTTTCTTTCTTTTTTTTTAACATTGAGCTAAATGTGATACACAGACACCTCATTTATGTAAACCTTGTTAAGGTTAAATAACTAGTCTAGCTATGCACAGCTGATGAGTAACGGAGCTGGGATTCAAGACTGTCTGTCAGATAACACCATCTGCATTCATAACCATTACTCTTGTTTCTCCTAGCTCTCAATTCTGTATCTGCTTTTCCTTATGAAGCATAGTTGACATACAGTATTATGTTATTTTTTGTGTACAACATAGTTATTTGACATTTATATACCTTATGAAATGATCTCCACTATACTAGTAAGTTGAATAGCTATCTATCACTATGCAAAGTTATTACAATATTAGTGACTATATTGTGTATGCTGTATATTACATTCCAATGAGTTATTATTTTATAACTAATGTTTCTCCTTTTTTCTTAACTAAAAAAACAAATTCTAATTATTTTTTAACTAATTTTATTTTATTCCATTTCATTTCATTATATTATATTTTATTTATTTTATTATTATTTTTAAGAAAGACAGGATGTAGAAAGAGATAAACATCCATGTATGAGAGGTTGATTCTGTATGTGTCCCCATGGGGGGATCAAACCTGCAACCTAGATATGTGCCCTGACCTGGAATTGAACCAGCAACCTTTCCGTGTACTTGATGACACTCCAACCAACTGAGCCACACCAGCCAGGCTGGAAGTTTTTATATTTTAATTTTTTTACAGTAGACATACAATATTATATTAATCTCAGATGTGCAACATAGTGATTAGACATTTGTATGATTTATAAAGGGATCATCTTGATAAATCTAGTACCTACCTGACATCATACATAATTATTATAATACTAGAGGCCCGGTGCATGAAATTCGTGCACAGGAGTGTGTGTCCCTCAGCCCAGCCTGCACCCTCTCCAATCTGGGACCCCTCAAGAGATATCCAACTGCCCATTTTGGCCCTACCTGGATCGGGCCTAAACGGGCAGTCAGACATCCCTCTAACAATCCAGGACTGCTGGCTCCCAACTGCTTGCCTGCCTGTCTTCCTGATTGCCCCTAACCACTTCTGCCTGCAGCGGATCACCCCCTAACCACGCCCCTGTAAGCCTGATTGATGCCTAACTGCACCCTGCCAGCCTGATTTCCCATAACTGCCCTCCCCTGCCAGCCTGGTCACCCCTAACTGCCCTCCCCTGCAGGCCTGGGTCTCCCCCAACTGCCCTCCTCTGCTGGCCAGGTCACCCCTAACTGCCCTCCCTTGCAGGCTTGTTTGCCCCCAATTGCCCTTCCCTGCTGGTCTGATAGCCCACAACTGCCCTCCCTTGCAGACCTGGTCCCTCCCAACTGCCCTCCCCTGCTGGCCATCTTGTGGTGGCCATCTTGTGTCCACATGGGGGCAGCCATCTTTGACCACATGGGGGCAGCCATCTTGTGTGTTGGAGTGATGGTCAATTTGCATATTACTCTTTTATTAGATAGGACTAGAGGCCCGGTGCACAAAATTAGTGCACGGGGTGGGGGGGGGTTGTCCCTCAGCCCAGCCAGCATCCTCTCCAATCCAGGACTGCTGGCTCCCAACTGCTTGCCTGCTTGCCTTCCTGATTGCCTGTAATCGCTTCTGCCTGCCAGTCTGATCACCCCCTAACCTCTCCCCTGCCAGCCTGATTGATGCCTAACTGCTCCCCTGCCAGCCTGTTTGCCCCTAACGGCCCTCCCCTGCAAACCTGGTCACCCCTAACTTCCCTCCTCTGCCAGCCAGGTCACCCCCAACTTCCCTCCCCTGCTGGCCATCTTGTGGTGGCCATCTTGTGACCACATGGGGGCAGCCATCTTGTGTGTTGGAGTGATGGTCAATCTGCATATTACTCTTTTATTAGATAGGATAGAGGTCTGGTGCATGGGTGGGGGTTAGCTGGTTTGCCCTGAAGGGTGTCCCGGATCAGGGTGGGGGTTCCCTTGGGGTGTGGGGTGGCCTGGGAGAGGGGCCTGTGGTGGTTTGCTGGCTGGCCACGCCCCCCAGTGACCCAAGCAGAGGCCCTGGGATCTGGAATTTATTTATCTTCTACAATTGAAACTTTGTAGCCTGGAGTGGAGCCAAGCCTTCTCCTTGCTCTGTGGTGGCAATCATTTCTGTTGGGATTTATGTATCTTCTATAATTGAAACTTTGTAGCCTTAAGCAGAGGCCAAAGCAGGCCAGGGCTGCAGAAGCTTGGCTTCCTCCATCATCGCGGGCAACCCTAGCTTCCTGCTCTCTCCAGCTCTGTGGCTGCTGCCATTTCTGTTGGGCTTTATTTATCTTCTATAATTGAAACTTTTCAGCATTGAGTGGAGGCCTGGGCCAGCAAGGGTAGGCGGAAAGCTTGGCTTCCTCTATTGCCAGGGAAACCTAAGCCTCCCTCCTGCTCTTTGTGACTGCAGCCATGTTGGTTGGGTTTATTTGCATATTGCCTCCTGATTGGCTCGTGGGCATGGTTTGTGGGTATAGCAGAGTGATGGTTGATTTGCATATTACTCTTTTATTAGATAGGATTATTGACTACTAGAGGCCTGGTGGAGAAAATTTGTGCACTGAGGAGGGGATGGCCCTCAGCCCATCCTGCACCCTCTCCAATCTGGAACCCCTCGTAGGATGTCCGACTGCTGGTTTAGGAGAGGGCCTAAGCCGGCAGTCAGACATCCCTCTCAGAATCCAAGACTGCTGGCACCCAACTGCTCACCTGCCTGCCTTCCTGATTGCCCCTAACCACTTTTGCCTGCCAGCCTGATCACCTCCTAACCACTCCCCTGACAGCCTGATCGATGCCTAACTGCTGCCCTGCCATCCTGATTGCCCTCAACTGCCCCCCCCCCCCCCCGTAGGCCTGGTTGCCCCTAACTGCCCTCTCCTGTCAAACTGGTCACCCCCAACTGCCCTCCCCTGCTGGCCTAATCATCCACAACTGCCCTCCTCTGCTGGCCATCTTGTGACAACATGGGGGTGGCCATCTTGTGCAAGGATGTGATGGTCAATTTGCATATTACTTCTTCATTATTTAGGATATTCCGTATGTTATTCTTTACATCTTGTCACTGATTTTATAACTAGAAATTGGTACATCTTTAATATTTTCCCCCTTTGCACATTACCCACCCCCCCCCAAACTTCCTCCCATCTGACAACTATCAAAATGTTCTCTGGGTTTGTTCCTTTTCTTTGATTTTTTTATTTCACATATAAGTGAAATCATATGGTATTTGTCTTTCTCTGTTCAATTGATTTTACTCAGCACAATACCTTCTAGGTCCACCATGTTGTCATAAATGGCAAAATTTCATTATTTTTTATGGCAACATTTAATTTTTAAACTTTATTGTTGAAAGTATTACAAATAGTATATATGTCTCCTTTCCCCCCCCATTTGACCTTCCCCCAGCCTCCCCTACCCCCAGCACATGCCCTCACCCCCCTCCAAGTGTCTTGCATCCATTGGTTATGCTTATATGCATGCATGCAAGTCCTTCAGTTGATCTCTTACCTCCCCCACCCCCTCCCCAGCCTTCCCGCTGTAGTTTGACAGTCTGTTCGATATACATTATAAACTGATGGACAAAAATAGATACAGAGGCAGAGAAGCATTTCTGGGAAGCTCTTTATCTGTCATTCAGTTCTCAATGGTAGCCTTGTTGTGTAGAGTAACTTGGTTATAGGTCCTAAAGGTCCTTGCTTTTCATCACTTTGAATATTTCATGCCAGTCCCTTCTGGCCTGCAAAGTTTCTGTTGAGAAATCAGGTCACAGTCATATGGAAGCTTCTTTCTAAGTAACTATCTTTCTCTTGCTTCTATTAGGATTTCCTCTTTGCCTTTAATCTTTGCCATCTTAAGTATGATGAATCTTGGTTTGGGCCTCCTTTTCATCATGTATGATATGTTTAGCAGAATTTTGTACTTTTTAATCCCCTTCTCCTATGTTGCCTATTCCCCCCATGTCCCTCACTCTGGCAACTATCAATCTGTTTTCTATATCTATGAGTCTATTTTTGTTTTGTTTTGTCTGTTCATTTTTTTTTATTATACTTGTTTTTAAGATTCCACATATAAATGAAATCATATGGTACTTACCTTTTTCTGTCTGAATTATTTCAATTAGCATCGTATCTTCTATGTTTATCCATGTTGATGACAAGATTTTATTCTTTTTTATGGCTAACATTTCATTGCATCTATCTATTTATCTATCTACCTATCTATCATCTATCTATCACCTGTCCATCTCACTTGTTTAAATATTCATCTATCAGTGAACAACTTTGATTGCTTCTGTATCTTGGCTGTGATCTACAATAGTGCAATGAACATAGGGGTGCATATATATCTTTTCAAATTAATGTTTTAGTTTTTGGTGGGTAAATACACAGAAGTGGTTTTGTGGAGTCGTATGGTTCCTTTATTTTTAATGTTTTTGATAAACATATTATTTTTCATAGTGGCTTCACCAATTTACATTACCAACTATGTCCAAGGGTTTTATTTTATTCATATTCTCAGCAATACTTGTCATTAGTTGTCTTTTTGAAAATAACCATGCTGACTGGTGTGAGTTGATATTTCATTGTGGTTTTGATTTCCATTTTCCTGATGATTAGTGATGGTAAGCTTCTTTTCATGTGTCTTTTGTGCATCTCTATGTCTGCGTTTAAAAAATGTCTATTTACATCATTTTTAACTGTTTTCTTTTAAAATTCATTTTTGTATTGCAATTGATGGTAATATTATATTAATTTCAGGTTTATGTCATAGGGGTTAGTCATTTATATACCTACAAAGTGATCACCATGGTAAATTTAGTACCCACCTGGCACCATACATAGTTATTACACCGTTATTGACTACATTCCCTATGCTTCACTTTAAATCCCCATGATGGTTTTTATAAATGGAAATTTATACTTAATCCTTTTGACATTTTTGCTTATCTCCCTATCCTCCCATCTGGCAACCATTCACTTGATCTCTGTATCTATGAGGTTTTTAATGATCTGTTTGTTCAGTTATTTGTGTGTGTTGTTTTTTTTTTTTTAGATTTACCGGTGAAATCATACAGTATTTGTCTTTCTCTGCCTGACTTATTCCACTCAGCATAATATCCTCTAGTGTTGTTGCAAATTGCAAGATTTTGTTCTTGTTTTATTGCTGAGTGATATTCCATTGTATATATGTACCAGGTCTTCTTTACCTATTTGTCTCTCAATAGATATTTCAGTTTCTTCCATATCTTGGCTATTGTAAATAATACTGCAATGAACATAAGGATGTATATATTTTTTCCAATTAGTGTTTTGAATCTTTGGAAAAATACACAGAAGTTGAATTGCTGGATCATATGGGAGTTCTATTTTTAATTTTTCGAGGCATCTCCTTACTGTTTTCTAAAGTGGCTCCACCAATTTACAATCCCACCATTGTGCATCATGGTCAACACTTGTTTGTTGGCTTTATGATAATAACCATTCTGACAGGTGTGAGGTCATATATCACTGTTTTGATTTGAATTTCCCAGATGAGGGTTGTTTTGTTGCTGTTGAGTTGTGTGCATTCTTTATATATTTGAAAATAGACTCCTTGATAAATATATGATTTGTAATTTTTTCTCCCATTTAGTAGGTTGCCTTTATGTTTTTTTAGATGGTTTTCTTTGCTGTGAACAAGATTTTTAGTTTGATATACTCCCACTTGTTTGTGTTTTTTCTGTTGCCATTGTCTAATGAGACAGTTCCAATTAAGTCTTTAATTTATATATAGTATAAGCAGGTGGCCCAGTTTTATTATTTTGCATGTAGCTATCCAGTTTTTCCAGCACTATTTATTGAAGAGACTACCTTTTACCTATTATATATTTTTGCCTCTTTTGTCATAGATTATTTGACCATAAAGCGGTTTATTTCTGGGCTCTCTGTTTCATTCCATTGATCTATGTGTCTGTTATTATGCTAGTACTATACTGTTTTAGTTAGGATAGCTTTGTAGTATAGTGTGAAAACAAGATGCATAATACCTCAGTTTTCTTTTTTTCAAGATTGCTTTGGCTATTCAAGGTCATTTGTGATTTCATATAAATTATATCATTATTTGTTTTAGTTCTGTGAGAAATACCACTGGTATTTTAATAGGAAATGTACTGAATCTGTAGATTGCTTTGGATAGCATAGATATTTTAACAATATTAATTCTTCCAAAATATGAGCATGGTATATCTGTACATTTACTTGTGAGTCTTTAGTTTCTTTCATCAATTTCTTATAGTTTAAAAGTACAAGTCTTTCACCTGCATGAATAAATTTATTTCCAGTTATTTTATTTGTTTGATGCAGTTTTAAATGGTATTGTTTTCTTAATTTCTCTTTTGGCTAGTTCTTCATTAGTGTACCGAAATGCCACAGATTTCCATATATTAAATGTGTATTCTGAAAATTAATATATATATATATATATATATATATATATATATTTATTGTTGACGGTATTACAGATGTTCCCCTTCCCCTTCCCTTTGTCTCCCCCTACCAATCATCTTTCCTCATCCCCCCTTGATTTTGGTGGTGTCTTTAGGGTCTTCTATATATAGTAATATGCCATCTGCAAATAGTGACAGTTTTATTTCTTCCTTTCCAATTCGGATGCCTTTTTAAAGTTTCTTGTCTGGTTTATGTGGCTAGAACTTTTAATACTATCTTGAAAAGTGGTGAGAATGGGCATCCTTATCTTGTTCCTGGGATTAGAGAAAAAACTTGTAGCTTTTTTTTGTTGAATATGATGTTAGCTGTGGATTTGTCATATAAAGCCTTCATTATGCTAAAGTATATTTCCTCTATACATTGTTGATAGTTTTTATCATAAACAGATGTTGAATTTTGTTAAATGCTTTTTCTGTATCTATTGAGATAATCATATATATTTTTTACTTTTGTTTTGTTAATGTGGTATATTATGTTCATTGAATTGTCAATATCGAAACATCCTTACATCCCAGAAATAAATCCTACTTCATTATGTTGTATGATATTTTTAATGTATTGTTGAATTTGGTTTGCTAATATTTAGCTGAGGATTTGTCATCCGTGTATATCAGAGATATTGGTCTGTAATTTTTTTGTAGTGTTGTCTGGTTTTGCTATTAGGACCTCCTAGAATAAGTTTAGAATAACACCTTCCTTTTCAATTTTTGGACTAATTTGAAAAGGATAGTTATAAGCCCTTCTTTAAATGTTTGGTAGAATTCACTTATGAAGCTGTCTATTATTAGACTTCTGTTTTTTGGTAGTTTTTAAATTACTGATTCAATTTTATTACTAAAAATTAGTCTCTTAGATTTTCTGTGGGTTTTTGTGCGAGTGTGTGTGTTTTGTTTTTGTTTTTGTTTTTCTGATTGATTCTATGTTTCTAGGAATTTATTCATTTTAAGTTGCCCAGTCTTTTGACATATAATTGTTCATAGTAATTTCTCCTGATTCCTTATATTTTTGTAGTGTTCTCTCTTCCATTTCTGATTTTGTATATTTGATTGCATGTTTTTTCTTGTTTAATTGTGATAACAGTGTATCAATTCTGTTTAACTTTTGAAAGAACCAGTATTAGTTTCATTGATCATTTCCTTTGTTTTTTTCAGTCTCTATTTTATTGATTTCTACTCTGAACTTTATTTTCTTTCTTCTAACTTTGAACATTGTATGTTTTGTCTTTCCCTAATCCTTTGAAGTGTTAGAAAAAATATTTTTATATTTTTCATGTTTTATGGTAGGCCTGTATTGCTGAAAACATCCCTCTTAGGACTGCTTTTGCTGCATCCCATAGATTTTGGAACATTGTGTTTTCATTTTCAATTATATTAAAGTAATTCTATTTTCCTCTTTGATTTTTCCATTGACTCATTGGCTGTTCAGCATGTTGTTTAGCCTACATGTGTTTGTATTTCTTCTAGTTTTCTTTGTGTGATCAATTTTTAGTTTTATTCTACTGAAGTCTAGTGAGTCAGGGTATGAACTCTTTAAGAGTGAGTTTTACTTTCCCTGTAGTGATAAGGTTTCCATGGGCATATTCTACTTTGACTTTCAAAGCCAGGATGTTTTAGGCACTCATCTCACCTGTTCTAAGGTTCTAAGGGCCTTTTGTGGAGCTTGAATCTCTTGTTGTGCAGAGAAGAGTTCTGTACATTTGAAATATCTCCTGACAGTGAAATGCCATAACTGAGATGTTTGCTTCTCTTCCTACGGGGACCTTATCTCTGCCTTTCCTATTCTTATCAGTACAGGGATTTTATTATGGAGGTTCTGTTTATTCAGTTTCCAGGTTCTTTCTAGAGGAAATCAGTCCATATATAGCTGTAGATTTCTTGTGTCTGTAAGAGCAAATGATCTCAGGATCTTCCTATACCACCATCTTGAACTTCTTCTAGCATATTTTCTTTAACTTTATCCAAATTTGAATTTTATGTTACATAAATTTTGATATGAATTAATGCATATATTACATCATAGATATTTGCTTATGTTTCTATTTGACATTTTTTGCTTGTATGTTAGTTTGTATATTTTTAAAAATAATACCAGAAGTTCAGTTATGATTAGTAGTAAATACTGATCACATATGTACTACTATTTGTAATACTTTAAACAATAAAATACAATTACAAAAAAGATTCTTTACTTAATATATAAGAATGTAATGTCTTAGCAAGAAACCTGGACATGGTACTAATATTTACTGTATGAATCCTTAAAATTCAGACACAATGATGACCCTTTGAAAAATGTTTGCTTTTTTCTTGAAATATTTATCTAACATTTGATTTAATAGCTTAGCAGAAAGGGCAGTTGCAGAGACTTCCACTTGATCCTTTGTACAATAATATCTCTTATTCTAAACATAAAGGGAATTCTTGTAAAAAAAATCCCCAAATTATTGCATTTTGAACTATTAACTATTAAAAGACAGAGCAGTATGTGAGCTTCTATGGATTTTGAAAAGCATATTTCAAGTGAATTGAAAGCTTGAAAAATTTGGGCATAACTTTAATAAAGGGAGGCTTAAGCAGTTAGGTTTAAACTGTGGTGCAAAATAATCAATCTTATAAGAAATATTCATGTTTAATAAGTATTCTCTGTATAGTCTTTGACAAAACCCAATTGGAGAGTCACAACTGAGACCTTCTAAGTTCTAGAAAATGACTTGTTCAAGAAAAAAATCACTCACTATTTGAAAACCACTTTCGGTCATACTACTGAGCATAAATTGAGACTGAAAGCCTGGCCATGAGACATAAGTGGTCATGTGACCAGAGTTACTCATCACAAAATAGATATTGTCAGATTCATCAGGTTTTGGGCAGGAGCATCAACAATACATTGTATGATGAAAATTGTGCTATTAGAATTGGTCTCAAGCACTTTTCTGGGACTCCAGAGGGGCCAGAAAATTACATGAACAAATGGTTCAGAACTCCATTATCTTTGCTGCTATGATCTCTCTTCCATAACTTAAACCTATGGCCTCATGGGAAAAAAAACCCAAGCCTGATTCACAGAGAGTAGATGTGGACTGCTATAAAAATATACATGTGCTATGAGGTAGTACAAATGGTTGGCTGGTCAGAACACAGAAGAACAAAACTAAAAGATCAAAGAAAAGTGATTCTAGAATGGGGCATGTGATGACCTAGTAAAAAGGATCCAGTGCAGAAGCATACTTGACAGTAGGGTGGGTATATGACATATTCAGTAGATGCTGGCCATATTTTATACCCAGCTATACCATTGATTATAAAATGGACTCATGAATACAGTGGCCATGTTTGTAAAGATGGAGACTATACAGATAGTCGACAGCATGTCCTTTCTCTCATCAATGCTAATCTAACTACTATTGTATTAGATGTTTAATCAGCAGTGAGCCCTGAAGGAGAACAATGAGGTATTTAGTAGAAAATTGAATATATTAGATCCCTTCTACTCTGGCATGGGTAGCAAATGTCCTTGTTGAAACTGATGCCTCATTCCAAACATGAACTTACTCTTTTACTCCAAATGTTTCATCAGTCACCACTATCCAAGGACTTAGAAAATGACAGATTTTCTAACATGACATCCAAAATAATTCAGCCTGAAACTAAATGAGTTGTAAAGTATGTGTCATAATGGACAGAGGTCTAAATGATCAATTCTTTCTAGCACATATAAAAATACAAGGAAATATCTGGGCTAAGACTGACATTCAATTAGGGCAGTAACTTGGGGATCCATCCTATATGCTGTTCTCTGGGTTGTTATATATTCATTGAGGCAACATCCATATAGTATTATGTCCTCTATACTTAGAAGACATGGTCTGGGACCCAAATCTGATGGAATTAAGATTGTCTTTTTTATCTATCACTCTTAGGGATCCACCTGTAGAAATTTTGCTCTGCTCCTCTGCAACTGAACCCTGATGGTTGGGGTCTTGGTTCTTAACAGAGTAAATCATTATCAGAGAACACAAGTTTGAACCTGAGGATTTTAGATCACTGGGGTCAAGAAGAAGTTATACTGGTGGGATTATTGTAGTCTCATGATTATGAGGAGATATAATTTCTGCTAGTAGTGGCATGGAAGATTATGTTTAACACTTGGAGAATTCAGTGGGGAGTCTTTTGGTAATAATGGTGAATGGAAAAAAGTTAGTGACCACAGTTCCACAAGGGCATGACAGTCAAAGCTCAGCCTCCTAAAAGATGAATATGTGATTTGCTTAATCATGCAGCATACATGATTGAGTGTGTTTTTATCTTTTTTTTAAATGCTACCTAATATTTTATTGAAAAAAATTGACAAATATTTTTTTTGTTTCCTATAGTATAAGACAGTGGTCAGCAAACTCATTAGTCAGCAGAGCCAAATACCAACAGTACAACGATTGAAATTTCTTTTGAGAGCCAAATTTTTAAAACAAACTTCTTCTAACATCATTTCTTCAAAATAGACTCACCCAGACCATGGTATTTTGTGGAAAAGCCACACTCAAGGGACCAAAGAGCCGCATGTGGCTCGCAAGCCATAGTTTGCCGACTACTGTTATAAGACATATATCTAAATATGTTCATAATATATTTGTAATTCATTTTATGGTGCTATAAATCTCATTAATCCTTTCAACAAAAATTTAGAAAATACATATTCATATATCTCTAAAAATAATATTTTGGATTAGTTCAGGTATCAGGTAATACATAGAAGGAAATTCATTCAATGCCATCGGGATTTTGATTCAATGGCACTCAGACATACTTTTTGTTTGCAGGCATTCACTTTTTTGGAAGGCTATATCGGTAATTAATGTGTTGATTATTAAGTTACTCTCACTGAGATTTCCTTTGTTTTTCACTTTCACATGCTTCAGTGAACTTTGCCCAAAGTACCACTTTTTGATTGTGTTTATTTCACAAATTCAGAAATACTATGTGGTCGATTCTCCATTTTCCAACAAATTTTAAGTATCATTTGAGTTGTCCATCCCAATATCTTTAAACATTGTTTTTCTTGCTTTATTTCCATTTACTCAACAATTAAAAATCTGTTTTAGCCCTAACTGGTTTGGCTCAGTGGATAGTGCATTGGCCTGCACACAGAAGAGTCCCAAATTAGCCAAAATTTTACTTATTTTGGGGCTAGAAGCATTTTTATTCACCTCCTTCCTTGTCTATGCTGAAAAGGAACTTTAAAATTACTTTTGTTTCTTATTTGTTTCCATGGCACAAATCCTGTATATCAGATGGGAAGATCATGTCTCTCTAATTAAAAATTTACACTTGTAAAAAGTATTAAGAGGTAATATAGTGAGAATGTAGTTTCTTTAAATAGGCCTTACATAAAATGTCCCTTATATAAAATGTACATGTGGTGGCTGCCCCATTACTAAGAATTTTAACTCACAAACGGTAAATAAACAAACATTTATTTCTTTCCATCCAATTTTAGAACATTTGAGTAATGATCCATGTCAATTTTTAGATGCTTGCCTAATAATTCAATAAAGTATAAACATCATACACTATTTTGTCATTCTTTGCCATGAATGCCTCAGGACAGGATCTCTGACTCCAAAACACAAAATTATGACCATTCACAAACTCACAGTATGTCAAAGTCCCCTTTTTCCACATATATATGGATAAATAATCTTTGACAAAGGAGCCAAAACTTACTGGAGAAAAGAGAGCCTCTTCAATAAATGGTGCAGTGGAAAATTGGAAAGACACATGCAAAAAAATAAAACTAGATGGCTATTTGTCATCATACACAGCAATTAACTCAAAATGGATCAAATACCTACATGTAAGACTGGAAACTATATATTATATAGAACAAAACATAGCTACTAAGCTTAAGGACCTTGCGGAGAAAAAGAAAGCCTAGTGCACTGTTGGATGGAATGTGGACTGATGGAGCCACTGTGGAAAACAATTTGAAGTTTCCTCAAAAAATTAAAAATGGGGCTGCTTCTTAGAGAGGATTTTATGAATATGACCTCAAAAACAGGGACAGTGTAAACAAAAATAAATGAATGGTACTACATCAACTAAAAAGCTTCTGCACAGCAAATGAAGTAATCAACAAAACAAAAAGGCAACCAACCGAATGGAAGAAGATATTTGCAAACAACACATTTGATAAGGGATTAATATCCAAAATATATAAAGACCTCATGGAACTCAACAACAATAGCAAAAAACAATCCAATTAAAAAATGAACTGAGGATCTAAACAGACTCTTCTCCTAAGAAGACATACAAATTTCCAACAGATATATGCACAACTTCACTAGCTGTTAGGGAAATGAAATAAAAACTAAAATGAGATGAAACAACTTTTGAATTCCTCACTCTCCAGTTTCCCTCACTTGCTATTTAACAAAGGGGTGTAATACCTTTTTCGGCAGGTGAGCACAAATGTAGTTGTAATGGGTTTACTGGTCTCTGTAGGAATGAATGATATGATGCACAGAGATTATATAAATTAACCAAAATATTACCAGTCAGTTTTGCAACCTGGAAAAGCAACAGAAAGTCTAGATTGAGTATTAACATTTCGGTCTTCCAGAGAAGCATAGATGATAAAGCCTACATTTTCTCCAATTGCATGGCTAGTCTCACTGGTATTGTCTCCATGCCCCTGCCCCTCTCACCACACATATACACCAACAATGAACATTCTTAGGAAGATTCAGAAAGAAGACAAAAGCTCATGCTATATTTTTAAAGGGGCAGGGAATGAAAAATAAATGCCAAGGTATCAACTTTTCTACCAAAATCAATCAAACTCAAGTATTAGATTTTCTTCTGAATTCATTTAATAGACTACTGATTCACTAAAATAAGGTCAGGCCCAAATGATCTGGAAAGAGATTTAACTGAGGTTTTATGTTTAGATGTATTTCACAAATTAAAGCAATTTTTTCAGATGTTTTACAAAGTAAAATTCCTGACTTACAACAAATCAAATTCTTTTGAAACTGCATTTCATATCAGTACATTGTACAGGAGAGCTTTCTTAGAAACCTATGGAGATAAATGCCTATCAGCTTTATGGGGTTTCCAGAAAAGTCAGGAATTATTCTTCTTAAAATTCTATAGTGAGGTTTAAGTTCATGGAACTTTTATAAAATCTCTTTTAAAAAAAGGAGGACTGAATCCAAGAATACTATACCCAGCAAGGCTATCATTCAAAATTAAAGGTGGAATCAGGAGCTTCACAGACAAAAAAGGGCTAAGAGAGTTTATCAATACCAAGCCAGCAATGCAAGAAATGCTAAAGGGACTGCAGTAAAAAGAAGAAAGAGAAAGGCAAAAAGAAACACAAACACAAAGGGAAAAATATGACAACAAACATGTACTTGTCAATAATAACATTAAATGTAAATGGATTAAATGCACCAATCAAAAGACATAGGGTAGCTGAATGGATAAGAAAACATGACCCATATATTTGCTGTCTATAAGAGACCCACCTCAGAGCAACAAATTCACACAGACTGAGTGAAGAGATGGAAAAATATCTTTCAGGCAAATGGAAATGAGAAAAAAGCTGGGGTAGCGATACTTATATCTGATAAAATAGACCTCAAAGTAAAGGCCATAACAAGAGATAAGGAAGGCCACTACATAATACTAAAGGGAGCAATTCAACAAGAAGATATAACTCAGGTAAACATATATGCCACCCAACGCAGGAGCACCCAAATACATAAAAAAACTCCTGGATGATATCAAGGGAGAGATCAACAACAATACAATCACAGTAGGAGACTTTAATACACCACTGACATCACTGGATAAATCCTCGAGACAAAAAATCAGCAAAGAAACAGTAATTCTAAATGACGCACTAGATCAGATGGACCTAATTGACATAGAGCATTTCACCCCAAAACCACAGAATATACGTTCTTCTCAAGTGCCCATGGGAAATTTTCAAAAATAGACCACATATTGGATCACAAAAAAAGCCTCCCTAAATTAAAAAAGATTGAAATCATATCAAGCATTTTCTCAGACCACAATGGCATAATATTAGAAATAAACTATAATAAAAACATTCCAAAAAATTAAAACACTTGGAAACTGAATAGCATGCTATTAAACAATGATTGGGTGATCAACAAGATCAAAGAAGAAATTAAAAACATCCTGGAGAATAATGACAATAAAAACATAACAATGCGAATGCTATGGGACACAATGAAAGCAATCCTGAGAAAGAAGTTTATAGCTCTACAGGCCTACCTCAAAAAACAAGAAAATATGGTAATAAATCTTCTAACTCAACAACTCAAAGAATTAGAAAGAGAGCAACAGGAAAAGCCCACAGTGAGCAGAAGGAAGGACATAATAAAGACCAGAGCAGAAATGAATGACATAGAGACCAAAAAAACAATACAAAAGATCAACAAAACCAAGAGCTGGTTCTTTGAAAGGATAAACAAGATTGACAAACCTCTAGCCAGGTTCAACAAGAAGCAAAGAGAGAGGACCCAAATAAACAAAATCAGAAATGAAAGAGGTGAAATAACAATAGACCCCACAGAAATACAAAGGATTGTTAAAAAATACCATGAACAACTCTATTCTAACAAACTACACAATCTGGAGGAAATGGACACATTCCTAGAAAAATACAACCTTCCAAAACTCACTCAGGAAGATTCTAAAAATTTCAATAGGCTGATAACTATGGAAGAAATTGAAGCAGTCATCAAAAAGCTCCCAGCAAACAAAAGCCTGGGGCCAGACAGCTTCACAGGGGTTTTTTTTACCAAACATTCAAGGAAGAACTAAAACCTATCCTCCTCAGACTATTCCAAAAAATTTAAGAGGAAGGAACACTTCCAAGCTCCTTCTATGAGGCCAGCATCACCCTAATACCAAAACCAGATAAAGACAACACAATGAAAGAGAATTACAGGCCAATATCCCTCATGAACATTGATGCCAAAATCCTCAACAAAATTCTAGCAATTCGAATCCAGCAGTACATCAGAAAGATCATACACCATTACCAAGTAGGATTTATCCCAGGGATGCAAGGATGGTACAATATTCACAAATCAATAAACGTGATACATCACATAAACAAATGGAGAGATAAAAATCACATAGTCATATCAATTGATGCAGAAAAAGCATTTGACAAAATCCAACACCCTTTCTTGATAAAAACTCTCATCAAGGTGGGAATAGAAGGATCATACATGCACATAATAAAAGCCATATACGACAAACCCACAGCCAACATCATACTCAATGGGCAAGAACTAAAACCATTTCCCCTAAGAACAGGAACGAGACAGGGATGCCCACTCTCACCACTCCTGTTCAATATAGTGCTGGAACTACTAGCCATTGCGATCAGACACGAAGAAGAAATAAAAGGCATCCAAATTGGAAAAGAAGAAGTAAAACTGTCCTTATTCGCAGATGACATGATCCTGTACATAGAAAACCCTAAAGACTCCATAAAAAAATTATTAGACTTAATAAATGAATTCGGTATTGTAGCAGGATACAAAATTCATGCCAAGAAATCCATGGCATTTTTTTACACCAATAATGAACTTACAGAAAAAGAGACTAAAAAAGCAATCCCATTTACCATCACACCAAAAAAATTAAGATACCTAGGAATAAACTTAACTAAAGAGGTGAAAGACCTATACGTAGAAAACTACACGACACTGAAAAAAGAGATAGAGGAAGACATAAACAGATGGAAGAACATACCATGTTCATGGATTGGTAGAATCAACATCATCAAAATATCCATTCTGCCTAAAGCAATTTGTAAATTCAATGCACTTCCCATTAAAATAGCAACGACATATTTCACAGACCTAGAACGAACTTTCCAAAAATTTCTCTGGAATAAAAAAAGAACCCAAATAGCCACAGCAATCCTGAGAAAGAAGAATAAAGTAGGTGGGATCTCAATACCAAATATCAAGCTGAATTAAAAAGCCACTGTTCTTAAAACAGCCTGATACTGGCTCAAGAACAGACATACAGATCAATGGAATAGAATAGAGAACCGAGAAATTGACCCAAATCAATATGCTCAATTAATATTTGACAAAGGAGGCATGAACATTCAGTGGAGTCAAGACAGTCTCTTCAACAAATGGTGTTGGGAAAATTGGACAGATACATGCAAAAATAATGAAGCTAGAGCACTAACTTACACCATACACAAAAATAAACCCAAAATGGATAAAGGACTTAAACATAAGACAGGAAACCATGAAAATACTAGAGGAATCCACAGGCAGCAAAATCTTGGTCATATGCTGAAAGAACTTCTTTACTGATACTACTCCTAGGGCAATGGAAGCTAAAGAGAAAATAAACAAATGGGACTACATCAAAATAAAAAGCTTTTGCACAGCAAAGAAAACCATCAATAGAACAACAAGAAAGCCCACTGCATGGGAGAACATATTTGCCAATGATATCAAGATAAGGGTTTAATCTCCAACATATACAGAGAACTCATACAACTTAACAAAAAGAAGATAAACAACCCAATCAAAAAATGGGCAACTGATCTAAATAGACACTTTTCGAAAGAAGACAGAAGGCAGGCCAAGAGAAATATGAAAACCTGCTCACAGTCACTAATCATCAGAAAGATGCAAATCAAAACAACAATGCGCTACCATCTCACACCTGTCAGAAAGGCTATTATCAACAAATCAACAAACGACAAGTGTTGGCGAGAATTCGGAGAAAAAGGAACTCTTTTGCACTGCTGGTGGGAATGCAGACTGGTGCAGCCACTGTGGAGTGAACAGTATGGAGCTTCCTCAAAAAACTAAAAATGGAACTCCCATGGAGATCAACCAAGGGACTTGTATGCATGCATATGAACCTAATCAATGGACACAGACAATAAGGGGGTGGGGCATAAGTGGGGAGTAGGGGTTATGGGGGAATAAGGACACATATGTAAAAAATAAAAATTAAAAAAATTAATTAAAAATTATAAAATAAAAATAAAATACTAAATCTAATCAATACTAGTGGTCACCATAACCTTAAGAGAAATTGTTTCATGTGACAAAAATTTTTAAATGAAACTCTCTGTAGCCTGAAAATTATTTTGGAAGGAAACAAAGAGAAGTTTCCTTCAAAAGTCATAAGGATTGTAATTGAAAGTCAATATATTTGGCCTCTTGAACTAAAGTAAGTAATTTGTGTTTTTGCCTCCCTGACAAAGTTTATAGAAAGCTACAAAAAAGAAATTGACAGCCAGTTTGAAATGGAATTGCCAGGGCCTAGGGCAAAGAATATCCTTACATGATATTATTCTATAATGTCATTATAATTTAAGATATTTTACAACAGCATATTGTACAATTATCCCAAACAAACTTACAAACTAATTCTTTGAATGGTTGGCAGCAATTAAAAAAAAAAAAGGACATGAAAGGATTTAATCCCTTGCAGAAGGAATTAAGGCACTGGGAAGGCACTTGAGCATCCTATATTGGCTCTTCTTGCCTTTTGTGCCAAAAGGGACCCTCTTCTCACAATCCAATTGCCCTCAGCTGTTACCTGAGCTTTCTGTTCATGCTGAGCTTGAAACCTCATGGGAGCTGGTACCATGGATCTGTCTCATATCCAATTGTGTGAGCTGGGCCCTCACTGGAGAAGAAACCCGAGTTCCCCGAGATATGTGATCAGCACCGGGACCTTGCCAGCAGGCCAGGGGTTCCCAAGGCAGGTGCTAGGTGTGGAGGCCCTGGGGGTATAGGCTACCAAGGAGACAGAACTGAACCTCACATCACCCTGCTTGGCCCCGGAGGATGGCTGGTTAGCTAGAGACCGGTAAGATTCCTCAAAGAAGGAACAACCTAAGACAGGCACAGTTGCAGAGGGGCCATCAGGAGAGAACTTGGCGGGGGGGGGGGGGGGGGCAACAGAAGAACAGAAGTGGGGCACAGACCCTCACCCCCCTAACACTGCAGGGGCTTGAACCCTTGCCCCTTCTGAAGGAGGTCTCCTGCTCCCATGGCTGCTTCACGCTTTCCACACCCAGCTCAGATAGGGACCCAGGCAACAGAAAGAGGCTTGACCCAGCTCACATCGAGATACAGGTGACAGACAGAGACTTGGCCCAGCTCAGATCGGGACCCAGGTAACAAAAGAGACTTGGCCGACAGCAGCTGCCCTATATCTAAATTCAGCCTAGCATCAGGAATGCTCAGGGTCCACTCAAGAATTCAAATAATCCTTCACACTAATATTTACAAGGTAAACTAAGAGTGTTGGTAGAGTATTAAATTTGACAGTAAAATAGTAATCAAGTTTTTAGATTAATTTAAATAGGCTAATTGAAATAAGTGAACATTCAAGTAAATTTAATTGTACTAGACAAAAAGCTGTTCTTAAAGTAATAACTAAAATTTCTATTGGTAGTTCATCTCATGGTAAAATTCCTGAACATGCAATGAACCTAAAGCAGTCATATTTTAGAGTAAAAAAAAAAATTAAATTTAAAGATATCAAGACTGCATTATAAAATTTACAAAAACCTCCATTAATAAAAAAAAGGGGGGATTGTAGGGTAATATCATGTAAGGAAAAATATCCTATTAGTAAATTACATCTAGAAAATTTTTACTTTATAAAATTAATTTTCATTTGTAATGCTAATAGTAAGACACCCATGAAAAACACACATGGTGTCTAAGTAAGACAAAGGAAAATCATTTGGAAAAAAATAAAAAGGATCCCAAATCAATTATATAGAAAAGATTCCTTTATTAACATGTGGTCGAGAATATATTTGTATATTTTCAGAAAACAACTCTAAGACCATGTGGATTCCTGCAACAGAGAGGAATAGACAAGTCTGCTCCAACCACAAAGACAAGAGGAGAAACAGTCCAGAAATGGAAGACGCTGACAATGCCTTGCCACGTGAGCAGTCAGCAGCTTTGCACCACTGCAGGTTGCCTAGGACCAAACCAGAGAGGGTCAGACCTGCATTGCCACCATGTGTCCACCATCCAGATATCATTGCTGACATGTACACATAAGGAACTGTTAGACATTGAAATTGGGACTCAGAACTGTTGGACATTGAAATTGGGACTCAAAACATTTTTTGTTGTTGTTTTGTTATTATATGTTTATTTCTAGTCTGCAGAGGCAACATTTTTTAAAGGAAAGAAATGGTGGGAAAAAAGATACAGAGGCAAAGAAGCATTGAACAGACTGTCAAACTACATCAGGAAGACAGGGGAGGTTGGGAGAGGGGGGCTGTAAGAGACCAACCGAAGGACTTGTACGCATGCATATAAGCATAACCAATGGATACAAGACACTGGGGATGGGGGGGAGGGCACGCAGGTGAAGGCATGTACTGGGGTTAGGGGAGGCCAGGGGAAGGTCAATGGGGGGAAAAAAAAGGAGACATAAGTACTACTATTTGTAATACTTAAAACAATAAGAAAAAAATAAAGAAAGCATTCTATGATGCCAAAATAATAAAATTTACAATTCATATTGACAATTAATTTGAATTCAAAATCTTTGGAAATGTATTAACATTTGCAATCTCATTGAGAATCTTGATATTCAAAATCTTAGTATTTTATGAGTTGTTCAGTTTTAAACTTTAAAATAGCTATTTTAATTAAATAAAATCATTGTTAAGTATGGTTCTAATATTTTTATTATTAAAGAGTAATCTTAACATATCAATTATTTAAAATATTAATGATTTTAGATGAAATTCATTGTCTCTCATATAATGTTTATTTATGCCTAATGTTTGTTTTCCTTATAGACACGTTGAAAATGTATATATGTATATCAGAATATAAAGGTATATTATGATGAATTTTAAATAATAATATTTCAAAAATGGGGAAATATCAACCTAACACTTAATCAATCTACCATGTGTCTATTAAATTAGACGTTTTATATTTTTTATATATACACTAGAGGCTTGGTGCATGAAATTCATGCATGGGTATGATCCCTAGACCTGGCCTGAGATCAGGGCCATCTTCCCCAGCTCCCAGCAGCTGGCTCCGACCTCCTCCACCACCCATCCCTGGTTCTTCATTTCCCATCAGGGTTTGGAGCCTGCCAGCTGGGCGAAGGGACCCCAATCAGGCAATCGGGGCGAGAAGGCTGGGGCAGCTCCTGCATTGAGCGTCTGCCCCTGGTGATCAGTGAGTGTCATAGCGACTGGTCATTCTGCCGTTCAGTCGATTTGCATATTACCCTTTTATTATATAGGATGTTTTTTTTATTGATTTTAGAGAGGAAGGGAGAGGGAGAGAGAGAGAGAAACATCAATGATAAGAGAAAATCATTGATTGGCTGCCTCCTGCATGCCCCCTAATGGGGATCCAGCCCACAACCTGATCATGTGCACTTGACCAGAATTGAACCTGGGAGCCTTCAGTCTTTAGGTCAAGGCTCTATCCAGTGAGCCAAACCTAGGTTAGTTCTATATTCCTTTTGCCTGACTCTTTTTCTAAACCATTTTCAGAATAAAATGTACTAAGTTGTTAAATCAATCATTAGAAAGATCACATCTCCAGATAAAACAATGCAAATGATGACAAGAGTAAATAAATCTGATTAAGTACTTGCTATAAAAATATCTGAGACTAAGGCATATGTATATGACTAATTACTTTTGTTTATATATATTCAATTCTCACCCAAGGATATTTTTTTAATTGATTTTAGAGAGAGAGGAAAGGAATAAGAGAGACAGAAACACTAATGTGAGAAAGAAACATCAATCTGTTGCCTCCCTTACTCACCCTGACCAGGAATCTAACCTAAAACTTGGGTATGTGCCCTCAACTGGAATTGAACCCGTGACCCTTTGGTGCGTGGGATGATGCTCCAACCAACTGAGCCACATCGGCCAGGGCTGCTTTTGAGTATTTTAACAAAGATGTTTAATAATTCAGGAAGCTTATAAAAGTTATTTTATCTCTAACAGGTTGATAGTAGAGCAGAGAGAAAATTTACTTCTGTATATTTACATCTTGGGAAGTACTGCAGAAGTCCAATTATTTAAATGCACACATTT
Source organism: Corynorhinus townsendii (assembly GCA_026230045.1). Lineage (NCBI taxonomy): Eukaryota > Metazoa > Chordata > Mammalia > Chiroptera > Vespertilionidae > Corynorhinus > Corynorhinus townsendii. The sequence goes on along the minus strand of JAPDVU010000001.1, from coordinate 116,364,659 downwards.
TGTCCAAATAGTTACATTCTATTGGGCTGCAGGAATAAAACTTAGGAAAAATACCTCTTCTCTAGATCCTGAGAAAAATAACAGAACATTTTCAAGGCCAACCAATAAGGATATGTCTGCTTCAATTAGATAGTGTCAAAGATATTTAGTTTAGACATTAAATATGAGAGATATTTTTTAATAATAGTGTCAGTGTATTCTACTAAATATTGGTAAAAAAGCAAATCATTATAATATTTCTGGTGGATAGAAGATATTTTATGACATATAAACCTGTGAAAATATGTATATACTTTGATCAGTTTCATCCTCTGTGTATTTATCTTAAGAAAATACTCATGGCTAGGTTCAAACATTACCTACAAGGTCGTAAATTTTAAGTAATACTAATGCCAAATATAGAGTTGGTTAAATAATGTAATATATTTATACAGTAAAATAGTGTGAGGTTGAAAAAGTACAATATTTATAACCATATTTTTGAGGTTGTTAAAAATTAAATAATTACAGAAGGTATATATTGAATTATTTTCTAGCAGAAAATTACCTGGGCTTTTTTTTTAGTTAAATATCACTCCACCAAAATCCTCAGGATTCATTTCAGCATGTCTTTTTATTAATCATAAAACCTCCCTCTTATCCTAACCACAACTGGTTGATCTAGGCAGCCAGTCTGGACCAATTACATGTTTCTCAAAATGTCTTCTGAGAGAGAAAAAATATTACCTATAATTACATATGTAATGTATAAACTTGTGAGATGTCAGAAATAATAGCTGCTGTGTGGTCTGGAAAGCAAAGGAAGATATTCTGTAGGGAAAGAGATTGACAAAGACAACACTCAAAGAGAAAAAAGATCAGAGGTTGTATACAGAGAAATTGCAGCCTTTCAGTCTGTGACTCTGCAGTACCTAAGACCCAGCTGCAGCATTGAGGTTAACTTGACAAAAACCTAGTATCTGTAAACTAAATCATTTTGGTTTATGAAGTCAAACTCACTTTCAGTGAGTTTTGATACATATCAATAAATATGTTTTCTTTAAAATTTCTGGTCAGATAGTCATTCAAATGTTAATAGTGGTTATTAATATGTACTAGGATAATAGACATTCTTTTTTGGGATTGTGGAAAATTGTAATGCCAAAATAGTGAATAACATTATTTGCTACTTTACACATGAAAAAAAATAATGGTGTTTAAAATTTTACATATATAAACATTTTTAGATATTTTTGAGTAAATTTGAATTTACAGAATAATAATGATAAAAAACACACTTATTTTCCAAAATTTCAGAATAATTTTAAACTGTTGATATATACAGTTATGTACCACATGACATTTTGATCAATAATGGAGTACATATGTGATGATGTTCCCATGAGATTATAATGCTCCTGAAAAATTCTTATTACCTGGTGACATTGTAGCCATTATAATGTTATAGTGCAATGCATTGCTCATGCTTGTTAAGAAATGTATTGCACTGCCAGTTGTATAAAAATATAGAACATACATTTATATATAATATATAACACAATCCTATATAGTATAAATAACTAACATGCTAATTAGACCAAACAGCTGAATGATGGCCAGACGACATTCTGGATGACTATCCAGACGACCTTCTGGATGAAGCCAGGGCTGCGAGGGCCAGCCAAGGGGCTGCGAGGATTGAGCCTCTAGCATGAATTTCGTGCATCAGGCCTCTAGTATAAATATAATAAATTACTATATTAATGATAATGTATTTATTATACTGTACTTTCTATTATTTTTTTAGAGTATTCTTTCTTATTATAAAAAATGTTTATGCTGTGTTAAGTGGGCAGCAACCTCATACATCTTCTGTTTACATCAGCTCTTGATGGCATCATATTCCTTTGTACCTGAATTAATCTTATGTTGTTTTGTTCATCATCATTCCTAAGTGTACAAAATCTACTGGCTAATGTTGCCGGTAAGAGACCATGTCAAGTGATTGGTCTGGAAACAAAATTAAAGTGATTAAGATGGAAAATCAGTAATAGTTATTGCTCACCAGTTTGGCATGTTCCATTCTATGATAGCTATGATCCTGAAGAACAAGAACAAAGTGATGGAAGCTGCTAAAGGATCTGCTTGATTGAAGGCCATGAGACAAACAGAAATACAGATTTATTTTAAAGGATTTGTTGGGGAAAATTTTTTGAGAAGGGCCTATCAAGCATGGAGAAATTTTTACTAATGTCTTAAATTGAACACCAGCCACAGAATCATACCCCTGTAAGCACCATGATAATCACAACCAAAGCAAAAATTTTGTTTGCCAGGTTAAAAGGAAATGTTGGGCCCAACTACAATGTTGTGCTTACTGCTAGCTCTGGGTAGTTGAATTGTTTCTAATTCCATAATGTGAAAGTAAGTGGTAAGTCTGTGAGTGCTGATGTGAAGGCTGCTGAAAATTTTTGAAAATATGAGGTAAATTGGTTATGGAGAAAAATTACTTGCCAGAGCAAGTATTTAATATGGATAACACTTCCCTCTTCTGGAAACTGATTCCCAAAAAAGATTTTCATCCATAAAGAACCCAAGTCAATGCTAGGTTTCAAGGTTTTAAGGACAGGATAATAGTTTTGCTTGGGGGCAGTGTTGCAAACCACAAATTGAAACACTGTTATCTGGCATGGTGAGGATCCCAGGCCTTTATGCACTGCCAGTGTACTCTAGGAACCCTAAGAAGTTATCAATGACTTAGCTCCTCTTCCAAGATGCCCTACTGAATTGCTATGACAGCAAAATGGAGTACTGTTGGGAGACAACATAACTTTCAAGATTTTGCTTATTGCTGATAATGCCTCAGAACATCCTTCTTTCTTGATAATTTTTATTGTTAATTAATTAATTAATTTATTTTCTTTATTGATTAAGGTATTACATATGTGTCCTTATCCCCCATTACACCCCACACACCTGCTTATGCCCTCATCCCCCTGGTGTCTGTGTCCATTGGTGAGGCCTATATGCATGCATACAAGTCCTTTGGTTGATCTATCCCACTTCCCCCAACCCTCCCTGCCTTCTCTCTGAGGTTTGACGGTCTAATTGATGCTTCTCTGTCTCTGGATCTGTGTTGTTTTTTATTTTCCATCGGTTTATGTTCACTATATTCCACAAATGAGTGAGATCATGTGTGGAATATATTTCTCCAACTGATTTATTTCACTTAGCATAATGCTTTCCAATCCATCCAGGCTGATGCAATTGGTAGGAGTTCCTTCCTTTTTACAGCAGAGTAGTATTCCATTGTGTAGATGTACCACTATTTTTTAAACCACTCATCTGCGATGGACAATTACTAGTAGGCTGTTTATAAATATTAGCTATTGTAAATTGTAAATCATGCTTCTATGAACATAGGGGTGCATATATATTTTCTTATTGGTGTTTCTAGATTCTTGGGATATATTCTTGGAAGTTGGATCACTAGGTCAAATGGGAATTCCATTTTTTAGTTTTTTGAGGAAACTCCACAGTGTTTTACACAGTGGCTGCACCAATCTGCATTCCCACCAGCAGTGCATGAGGGTTCCTTTTTCTCCACATCCTCGCCAACACTTGTCGTTTATTGATTTGTTGATGATACTAATTCTGACAGGTGTGAGGTGGTACCTCATTGTTGTTTTTATTTGCATCTCTCAGATGATGAGTGACTTTGAGCATGTTTTCATATGTCTCTTGCCCTTCTATAAGTTTTCTTTTGCAAACTATCTATTTAGGTCCATTGCCCAATTTTGATTGGGTGATTTATCTTCCTTTTGTTAAGTTGTATGAGTTCCCTGTAAATGTTGGAGATTAAACCCTTATTGGTGATGACATTGGCAAATATTTTTTCCCATGCAGTGGGCTTTCTTATTTTGTTGATGGTTTCTTTTGCTGTGCAGAAGCTTTTTATTTTGATGTAGTCCCATTTGTTTATTTTCTCCATAGTTTCCATTGCCCTAGAAGCTGTATCGGTGAAGATATTGCTTCAGCATATGTCTGAGATTTCGCTGCCTGTGGATTCCTCTAATATTTTTATGGTTTCTGTCTTACATTTAAGTCCTTTATCCATTTTGAGTTTATTTTTGTGTATAGTGTAAGTTGGTGGTTTAGTTTCATTTTTTTTGCATGTATCTGTCCAATTTTCCCAACCCATTTATTGAAGAGACTGTCTTGACTCCATTGTATTTTCTTGCCTCTTTGTCAAATATTAATTGAGCATAGTGGTTTGGCTTGATTTCTGGGTCCTCTATACTATTCCATTGGTCTATATGTATGTTCCTGTGACAGTACCAGGGCGTTTTGAGAGCAGTGGCTTTGTAATATAGCATGAAATCTGGTATTGAGATCTCACCTACTTTGTTCTTCTTTCTCAGGATTGCTGCTGCTATTCGGGGTCTTTTTTTTTTTTTCCAGATGAATTTTTGGAGAGTTAGGTCTGTGAAATATGCCATTGGTATTTTAATGGGGAGTGCAATGAATCTATAGATTGCTTTGGGTGGTATGGACATTTTAATGATGTTGATTCTACCAATCTATGAACACAGTATGTTCTTCCACTGTTTATGTCTTCCTCTATCTCTTTTTTTCAGTGTCCTATAGTTTTCTGAGTATAGGTCTTTTATTTAGTTAAGTTTATTCCTAGGTATCTTAATTTTTTTATTGCGATGGTAAATGGGATTGTTTTTTTTAATCTCTCTTTCTGTAAGTTCACTATTGGTGTATAGAAATGCCATAGATTTCTTGGTGTTAATTTTTTATCCTGCTACATTGCCAAATTCATTTATTAAGTCTTATAATTTTTGATGGAGTCTTTAGGGTTTTCTATGTACAGTATCATGTCATCTGCAAATACTGGCAGTTTTACGTCTACTTTTCCAATTTGGATACCTTTTATTTCTTCTTCTTGTCTAATTGCTATGGCTAACACTTCCAGTACTGTGTCGAACAGGAGTGATGAAAGTGGTCATCCCTGTCTTATTCCTGTTCTGAGGGGAAATGGTTTTAGATTTTGCCCATTGAGTGTGATGTTGGCTGTAGGTTTGTCATATATAGCTTTTATTATGTTGAGGTATAATCCCTCTATTCCCACTTTGCTGAAGGTTTTTATCAAGAAAGGGTGTTGGATTTTGTCAAATGATTTTCCTGCATCAATTGATATGACTATGTGATTTTTATCTCTCAATTTGTTTATGTGATGTATCACATTTACTGATTTGCGGATATTGTACCATCCTTGCATCCGTGGGATAAATCCTACTTTGTCATGCTGTATGATCTTTCTAATATTATGCTGGATCTGATTTGCTAGAATTTTGTTGAGGATTTTGGCATCTATGTTCATGAGGGATATTGGCTTTTGATTCTCTTTCTTTGTAGTGTCTTTATCTGGTTTTGGTATTAGGGTAATGCTGGCTTCATTGAATGAGCTTGGAAGTGTTCCTTCCTCTTGAATTTTTTTGAATAGTCTGAGGAGGATAGGTTTTAGTTCTTCCTTGAATGTTTGGTAAAACTCCCTTGTGAAGCATTCTGGCCCCGGGCTTTTGTGTGCTGGGAGTTTTTTTATGACTTCAATTTCCTCCATGGTTATTGGTCTATTGAAATTTTTGGATTCTTCCAATTTGAGTTTTGGAAGGTTGTATTTTTCTAGGACTGTGTCCATTTCTTCCAGGTTGTCTAGTTTGTTGGAATAGAGTTGTTCATAGCATTTTTTAATCTTTTGTATTTCTGTGAGGTCTGTTTTTATTTCACCTCTTTCATTTCTGATTTTGTTTATTTGGGTCCTTTCTCTTTGCTTTTTGGTGATCCTGGCTAGAGGTTCATCAATCTTGTTTATCCTTTCAAAGAGCCAGCTCTTGGTTTCATTGATATTTTTTATTGTGGTTATTTGGTTTATTTGTTTGTTTTTTGTGTTTATGTCATTTATTTCTGCTCTGATCTTTATTATCTCCTTTCTTCTGCTCACTCTGTGCTTTTCTTGTTGCTCTCTAATTCTTTAAGTTGTAGAGTTAGATGATTTATTGCCATTTTTTTTCCTGTTTTTTGAGTTAGGCCTGTAGAGCTATAATTAATTTAATCTCAATGTCAAGGTGGTACTTCTCCCTTCAAATACCACCTTTTTGATCCAACCAAGGTCAAGGATTTTAATCAGCTTTCAATACTTACTGAGGAGGATCTTTGCTCAGACTATTGCTTGAACTGAGGAAGACACTGATCAAAATCTGGAAGAATTATAACATCTATGACTGCATCTAGATTGAGGTAATGTCACCAAGGAGTGTATGAATGGCATCTGAAAGAAGACACTCAAGAGGTTTGCTCATGACTTCAAAGGATTGTAAAGGATGAGATGTTTGCAAAATCAAGGCTGTTGTTGAGATGGCGAACAAATTTAACCTGGGTGTGCATGAGGACATTATTAAGGAGCTCATAGAGATGATTTCTAAGGAATTGACTAGTGTGAAGTTGTTTGAACTGGAAAAAAATAAAATAAAACCACATACCTGAAGAAGAGGCAGGAGAAAAAGAAACTGAAGGTGAAGAAAAAGAAGAACCCCCAGAAAATCCACAGAAGGAAGTTAGCAGCAGCTTTTGCAAACCTTAAGAAGCTTCTTAAAATGTTTGAAGACATGGGTCCCAACACCAAATGTTTTAATTAATAGAGAGAAATTTCATGGTGCATTATGTGGGAATCTATGTTGAAAAAAAGAAGCAAACCAAGCAAACTACCATGGACATATTTCTGAAGAGTGACACAACCTTAACAGAAGCTTCTGGCAGGTTCTTCAGAAAGTATTACAGAAGAAGACATTGTTATCATGGAGGATGAGAGTTCTGTGCATGTAATTGCCCTTGTAGACTTTTCAGTGGGACAAAATGTGGAGATGAAAGACAGTGTTTATGATGATCCGGACCCTGTGTAAGTCCAATATGTTTTTGTTTCTCAGTTATTAACCAAAAAGTTTAAAAATTATTTAAAAAATAGGAAAAAGCTTACAAAATAAAGATGTAGAGAAAGAAAACACTTTTTTTGTACAGCTGTACAATGTGTTTGTGTTTTAAGCTGAGTGTTATTAGAAAATAGTAAATTAAAAGATTAAAATGCTTATAAAATAAAAAGTTGCAGTAAGTTAAGGTTAATTTATTTTTGAAGAAAAACGTAGTGTAGCTTAGGTGTGCAGTGTCAGTAAAGCCTGCAAGAATGTATAATAATGCCCTAGGCCTTCACATTCACTCACTGCTTACTGACTCACCCAGAACAACTTCCAGACCTCTCATCTCCATTCTTGGTAACTACCTTATACAGGTATATAATTTTTTATCTTACATCATATTTTTACTGTACCTTTTCTATATTTTTATATACAAATACTTACTATTGTGTTACAATTACTTACAACATTCAGTATAGTAACATGCAGGCTTGTAGCTGTACCATATAGCTTTGATATATACCTCTCTATACACCAGTTGGCTTGTGGAAATGCATCCTATGATGTTTGCACAATGACATAATTGCTTAATGGTGCATTTCTCAGAACACATCGCCATCATTAAGCAGTAGATGTCTGTACTTTCATATGTGTGCCAAGACACATATACACAACATTTTTTCAGCATTTTCATAAACATTATGAAATAATGTAAACATTCATAAGAGTAATAAAATTCTATACAAGCATGAAGTATATTAATATAATATATATGTATGCTGATGTTAAACATTTAATGATGTTTTGATGAGTGGAATAAACCAATAACATATACTAAAATAATACCAATAAATACACATGTAAATTTACTACATGTAAATTTTAAATATTATAAAATAAAACTTTTGGAACTTCATTTAACAAGTGTTTATCAGTGGTTACTTCCTGGGGTAGGTTCAAATTTTAGTCTAGGATCGGGAGACATTTCGTAACACATATTTTTTATATTTTTGAGTTTTTATATGTCATAATCATGTTTTTCACTAGTACCATTTTAAAACTTGGGCAAATATCATTTGCCATAAATCATATAAGAAAACATGTGGGCAGAGAGAGAGAAGGAGGTACACTGAGACAAAAACAGAGATGAGAGAAAAACAGAGACAGACAACTGAAATAAGGGAAAAAAGCAGTAGGTGACAATAACTTCTTTCTGACTCTAGGGAACAAACTAAGTGCATTCATTCTGTGTGATTTATACAGATACTATTATCTCATTAGGAATCTGGAGCAAAAAATGAATTTATTATTCTAAATAAAGAATGTGTGATCAGCTTTTTCATTGGGATACTAAGGTATTTTTATTGTACAAGAGTGAAGAATTTGTTTCTATCATATAGAATTGTATTCTCAGAATAGTCATGAAAGAAAACCAGTTATAATTTTCAGCATTTTACTAGAAAACAAATTAATTCTACAAAACTCTATTTCAATTCCACTTCCAATGTCTCTACCAATGGATTATGTGATTATATAGGAGGCTGCACAATGAAGCTTTCAGCTGCTACATGTTTTGAAAATCCATTTTTAAGATTAAAAGGATATAGAACTGAAATATATTTGCTTTTATACCAAAAATAGCTGTAGACTTATAAATAGAAGGAAAATTTTATCTCTGTATCAAAAAGTATTATTTCTATGATATCTGAATTAAATTTTTTCCTCATATTTAGAATGATCAAACTATTAAAACAATTGTACTCTACAGATAAGTATTTCCTGAAGTAACCTAGGAACTGGCAGCAAATCCTAGTACAAAAACAAAATGCAATTTTATCTAGTGATTTTCTTGAGATTAAGAAGTACATTAAAAAATTTATATCCATTATTCTCTGATTAAAAATGTACTTAATAAGATTATTTTCTTTTAAAATCATTTAATTTTAGAAGAATGTATCAATCTACTCTTATTTTCTACAAATACTTCCTTAGGTAGAATATGACAGTAAATCATAAAATGAAAAGAGATTTACTGTTAATATCTGCATAAATCCATATACTTATTTTTCAAACATTCTTCCATTCTCTATGCCCTGACAGGTAAGATACTTTTTTTTAAATTTAATGTTAGTGAAAGTCTCATCTCTGTTCAATTCTGCGTTGTAAAACAATATATTATTCCTATGACAAAAAGTAATGAGTGTATAAAATAAAATTGCAGTGTCTTCAAATTATGTCAATCAGATAGCAAATGCATGATGCTGATTAAGACAGTATCTCTCCATTTTATCTGTTAATTCAAAATTTGAAAAAAACAACATGCTGGCAAATAGCAAACTGCTAGCATATTTTCATTATTCTGGATAATGAGAAAAAATTTGGTGAATGCTTTTATTCACCTCATTTCCATTATATATTTCAAGGAAGAGATTGTTTTAAAATCAGTATTTATAACCAAAGTATTATAACTTTATTTGCAAATACATATTTTTCTTTGTAAATATAATATGTTATTTTTAAATAAAATTTATTAGATAACATTAGTTGATATTATATAGGTTTTAACTGTAAAATTATATGATACTTCATCTGTACATTGCATTGTGTGCCCACCAATCAAAGTCAAATCTTCTTCTATAACCATATATTTGAAGCCCTTTTACCCTTAAAACTCCCCTATCCCTCTTCCTCTGGTAACCACCACACTGTTGTGAGTGTCTAGGAGTTTTTGTTCATTCATTTTTTTAATTTGTTGTTTACAGTTTTACATACCACACATGAGTGAAATTATATCCCTCTTCCTCTGGTAACCACCACACTGTTGTGAGTGTCTAGGAGTTTTTGTTCATTCATTTTTTTAATTTGTTGTTTACAGTTTTACATACCACACATGAGTGAAATTATATGGTTCTTTTTCTGCCTGCCTTGTTTGCCTTAGCATGATATTCTCAAGATCCATTTATTTGCAGCTATAGTTTCTTAATGTTGTTTTTTGAGTCATAGGAGGAACATTTTCAGAACTTTTTGGAATAGACGCTTTGCCATTGCCATTCCTAGACTTATTGTTCCTCATATATATTCATTCACACCATGAATTTATTGAGTCTAGTTTAATAGGGATATGTTAAGATTCCACTAATTATGGATTCTACTGAAATTATATACTTAGTAACAGTCATTGATTTACCCTCCATCAAGCCCCACTTACAATAATAACCATACCTTGTTTACATTTTGTTATTAAGGATTATTAAATACACTTTTATTCAAACATTAAAAATAGAGGCCTAGTGCATGAAATTCGTGAACAGAGGTGGGGGTTCCCTCAGCCTAGCCTGCACCCTCTCCAATTGGGAAACCCTTGGGGGATGTCCAACTGCCGGTTTAGGCCCAATCCCTGTGGACCTCTCACAATCTGGGACTGTTGGCTCCTAACTGCTCACCTGCCTGCCTGCCCAATCACCCCTAATTGCCTCTGCCTGCCAGCCTGATCACTCCTAACTGCCCTCCCCTGCTGGCCTGGTTGCCCCTAACTGCCTCTGCCTGCCTGATTGATTGCCCCTAACTACCTTCCCCTGCTGGCCTGATCTCGCCCCAACAACCTCCCCTCCTGGCCTTGTTGCCCCCAACTACCTTCTCCTGATGGCCTGATCTCACCTCCAACAGCCTTCCCCTACAGGCTTGATCTCACCCTCAACTGCCCTCCTCTGCTGGCCAATTTGGTTCTGATTGGTCAGTTTCTATGTCAGACACCATCAGAAGCTTCACCTCCTAGGCAGCCATTGGCTCCCCACAGCACCCACATTTGGTTCTGATTGGTTGGTTCCAATGCCAGTCAGTGTCTCTGGGCCTATCAATGGGACCTGATCAAAAAGGCGGAGCTGATCAGCAGCCTGGTGGTGGCCTGAAGAGAAATAGAGGTGTGGCTGCTGGCCAGACTGGGAGAGAAAAAGACAAGTGCTACTCAAAATCTGCCTCAGAGGAAATGGATCAGTTCTGCTTCTCTCTTCAGGCCTCTTTCTGGCCCTGATTCGCAGCCCCTCAGCAGTCAGTACTGGAGCCCTGCACCTGCAGCAGAAGCAGTCAGTGCTGGGTTGCCATGGCAACCCAGCGCAGACTGCAGGACTGACTTCCAGTTGGTTGAGCCTCAGTCATTACAGGTTGTTATGACCCAAGGTTTTTATATATTAGGATACTAAATGATGGATACATAAAATAATTTTTGAAAGGACTTTCTTACCATATATATATATATATATATATATATATATGCCTAATGTGCATATTGTCCCCTCAGGAGTTCAATTGCTCACTATGACGTGTTCTGACCACCAGTAGGTGGGGTAGGCACAGACCAAAGGAAGGCCTTGGCTTGAAACCAGAAACTGGGGAAAGGAGGCCCCAGCCAGCAGCTGGAAGGTGCCAACAGGCCCTGATTCCCATCCAGTCCTAGGAACCATACCTATGCACAAATTTGTGCACCAGGCCTCTGATTATAAATATTTCCCTTATATAATTTTGCTTGATTTGGTAATTATATTTCAATCAAGAAATGACAAGCGCTGGTGAGGATGCAGAGAAAAGGAACCCTTGTGCACTGCTGGTGGGAATGTAGACTGGTGTAGCCACTGTGGAGAAGAATATGGAGTTTCCTCCAAAAAAACACCTAAAAATGGAACTCCCATTGACCCAGTGATCCCACTTCTAGGAATATATCCCAAGAAACTAGAAACACCAATCAGAAAGGATACATGCACCCCTATGTTTGGTAGCAGCACAATTTACCATAGCTAAGATTTGGAAACAGTTTAAGTGCCCATCAGCAGATGAGTGGATTAAGAAACAGTGGTACATCTACACAATGAAATACTATGCTGCGGTAAAAAAGAAAGAATTCTTACCATTTGCAACAGCATGGATGGAACTGGAGAGCATTACGCTAAGTGAAATAAGCCAGGCAATGGAAAAAAAAATACCACATGATCTCACTCATTTATGAAATATAATGAACATAAACTGGTGAACAAAAACAGATCCAGAGACAGAGAAGCATTGATCAGACCGTCAAACCTCAGAGGGAAGGTAGGGGAGGGTGGGGGTAAGGGGGAGATATCAACCAACGGATTTGCATGCATGCATATAAGCCCAACCAATGGACACAGAAAACAGGAGGGTGAGGGCATGAGTGAGGACAATAAGGACACATATGTAATACCTTAATCAATAAAAAAGAAAGATACATTTTGTTGCTTGGATTAAATATCAACTCAATTTCTGTCTGTTTTTTCATGACCACCTTACTTCTATGTCTGTCTCTTCTCTCTTATAAGGAAACCAGCTACTTGGATTAAGGACCCACTCTACTTGAGCATGACCTTATCTACATTACATCTTACCTATTTCTAAATAAGGTCATATGTACATCTACTAGGAGTTAGGATTTACCCCTTAAACATGCATTTTTGGTGATAATAATATCCAATTCATAAGACCATCCATGACACATGAAATCCATGAATTTTTTCACTTATGCAGATCATAAAAGGAAATGCTGATTATATACAAGTAGGAAAAAAATAAACCCACTAATATTTTAACATTTTTAAGGCCAAACATGAGCTGAAATTTCAAAGGTGAGTAATTGTGGCTCCAGAGATAAGAGTAGTTCACACTTTTCCATGACCCTCAAATGGAAGTTCATGAAAAGGTTTGAGGGAAGGACAAATGCAGATGAAAGCTCCTCTTGGAATTGCCTGTAAGAGTTGATCAGCAATTATAGGGAGAAATGATTAAAGGTGCATATATTTCCTTTTAACTCCTAAAGAAGCAAAAATGGTGAACTACTGAGGGAGGGCCAGCAATGGCTTTTATCTATCAACTAGACAAATACTCTTCATCCCTCTCCTACAGATAGAAGTTAGGAAACAGCTTGGGTTCAGGATCTATAGTGATAGAAGCAGAGGTTTTTTTTTTTTCTGTTGAGCTCTGTAAAATGGGAAAATCTTGCCCCAAACTAATTGCAGTTGGACAGTGTATGGCTGCCACAGGGCAAAGAGCACAAATGCTGAGAAAGTCCCACACAGCTCCTCCAGCAGCAGACCTTCATTTTTTCCTCCAGGAATGAGGTGGAAAACTCTAGATCACCTTCTTGGATTCTTATTACCCAAGTTACCAAGAACACTGCCAGGGGCAGTATACAGAGAGCTTAGCCCATGAGCAGTCAGAAAAGGTGCAGAGGCCCCCCTGTGTGTGTCTGCTGGGGTGAAGGCATGCTTTGAGCCATGCCACGCTACTGAGAGCAGGTCCCCACCCCTGTGTGTGTCCGATGGGGTGGGGGCATGCTCTGAGCCATGCAGATTGTGATTGTTAAGGCTTAGAGCCGGTCGTGTCTGTGAAGGCATCCCTGACAAATTTGCATATTACCTCTTTATATATATAGATACTTATATATATACTAGAGGCCTGGTGCATGAAATTCATGTCTAGGGGTGTGTGTCCCTCAGCCTGGCCTGCAGCCTCTCCAATCTGGGATCCCTCAGGGATGTCCTACTGCCCGTTTAGGAGCATTAACTCCAGCCATTAGGAAAATCACACAGAATGTCCTTGACATACAAACAGTGTGGTTTTATGAGTTGTTTTAATAATAATGGCCATTCTTTTAAATAATATCTGCTTACATACAATACAGCTGGTACTATGTTAATTCAGAATGTTAATATCACAAAATCATAGAAGGTTGTAGTGGAAATAACCTTGAATTGTCTAGTCCAAACTTTTATAAATATTGGAATTCACTTTTCAAAGGTTTTGAGTGCTTTTTGTCCTAAGAAGCTTAACCAACTTTTGAGGCAACCCATTTTCTGTGAAAAGACTGGGGACTCCTGTGGCAGGTGCACGGTGTGGCTGGACCCTCCTGAGGGTGGGTCAGGCCACTCTGTGAGCCTTCCACCCCCCTGGAGGAGCTGAAAGGACTAGGGGACTCTGGCACCTGCCACCCTTCCTCCCCCTATTGGGGTTGAAAGGACTGGAGGACTCCAGCGGCAGGCAAGTGGTGCGGCCAGACCTGCCTGAAGGTGGGACCAGCCTTGCAGTGCACCTGCTGCCCCCTGGGACTAGAGGACTCCTGCAGGGCTGAGGGGACTGGCGCTACCATCTTGTGGCTATGGGCGCCACCATCTTTGTGATGGCGTGGCAGTCAATTTGCATATTCCCTCTTTATTAGATAGGATGCCTCAATGACTGTTATGACAGAATGAATGGGCTACCAGCCGGTAGCTATGTATGATGCCCACTGACCACCAGGGGGGAGATGCTCAATGTAGGATCTGCCCACTGGTGCTCAATGCACTCCCACAGCCAACCTCCCACTGCCGGCCAACCTCCCACAGTCCCTCCCCCTACCAGCCAGCTCTGATCAGCCCCGATTGTCGGCCAGGCCGAAGAACCCCACCCATGCACGAATTTATGCACCAGGCCTCTAGTGCATAAATTAATATCTAATAAAAGAGTAATATGCAAATTGACCATCACTTCAACACACAAGATGGCTGCCCCCACGTGGTCAAAGATCCTGCCCCCATGTGGACACAAGATGGCCAACAGGTGAGGGCAGTTGGGAGGAACCAGGCCTGCAAGGGAGGGCAGTTGAGGGTGACCAGACCTGCAGGGGAGGGCAGTTGGGGGTTATCGTGCCAACAGGGGAGGGCAGTTGGTAGTGACCAGGCCGGCAGGAGAAGGCATTTTGAGGTGACCAGGATGGCAGGGGAGTGGTTAGGGGGTGATCAGGCTGGCAAGCAGGCAAGCAATTGGGAATCAGCAGTCCTGGATTGTGAGAAGGATGTCCAACTGCCTGTTGAGGCCCGATCCCTCTCACAATTCAGGACTGCTGGCTCCCAACTGCTCGCCTGCCTGCCTTCCTGATTGCCCCTAACTGCTCCCCTGCCAGCCTGATTGCCTCTTAACTGCCCTCCTCTGCAGGCCTGGTCCCTCCCAACTGCCCTCCCCTGCTGGCCATCTTGTGGTGGCCATCTTGTGTCCACATGGGGGCAGCCAACTTTGACCACATGGGGGCAGCCATCTTGTGTGTTGGAGTGATGGTCAATCTGCATATTACTCTTTTATTAGATAGGATAGAGGCCTGGTGCACAGGTGGGGGCCAGCTGGTTTGCCCCGAAGGGTGTCCTGGATCAGGGTAGGGGTTCCCTTGGGGCATGGGGCCACCTGGGCGAGGTCCTTTGGTGGTTTGCAGGCCAGCCATGCCCCCCCCAGCAGCCCAAGTGGAGGCCCTGGTATCTGGGATTTATTTATCTTCTATAATTGAAACTTTGTAGCCTGGAGTGGAGGCCTAGGCCGGCCAGGGTGTGTGGAAAGCTTGGCTTCCTCCATTACCGGGAAAACCCAAGCCTCCTGCTCACTCTATGGTCGCAGCCATCTTGGTTGGATTAATTTGCATACTCACTGATTGGCTGAGGGGCATGGCTTGTGGGTGTAGCAGAGTGATGGTTAATTTGCATATTACTCTTTTATTAGGTAGGATATATATGCAGTATACAGGGTATGCCTTAGACTGAGACTGGACTAGGGCACCAGATAATTACTCTGACTTTCACATGCCTAGCACCAAGTAGCAAACATCAACATTGTGCCACTAGGGACTGGCAAGAGCATGGGGATAGAGCTCTCTCTGGCAGATAGATCACTGAAAGTGGAGAATGGAGCATGAACACAAGAAAAAACTCTCTGAAACCCAGCTCCCACCCTAAACATAAGGTTTAAACCCAGCTCCCACCCTAAACTAGGAGAGTATGAAAATTGTAGTGCACTGAAGGTGATGATAGCAATAATGATACTGAAACCCAGATCATCTTCTAACTAGACTGACACAAATTCCTGTACAAACAGCCCAACAGAAGAGAATATATAAATACTATTTATCTCAATTTCTACTGTTTTATGCTCAATGTCTCTCATAAAATAAAAATTATGGGCTACACATAAAACAAAAACGAAAACAAAAATCATTATTAAGAGATAAATCAATGGTTGTTGAAGCTGATTCAGATGTTGGAACAGTCTTAGGAGAAATTTAAAATAACTATTATTAATATATTAATGGATCTAGTAGAAAAAGCATGCTTAAGAACATAGAGAAAGAAAGACTCAAATGGAAATGCCAGAAATGAAAGATAAATAATAACAATAATATCAATGATATGATCATCAGTTAAGGTCACAGATAATTGGTGAATACTTTGAACAGAAAGATATTCACAGAAAAACACCCTGTGGTTTATTGTAAACATTTCTCTTAATATCTAAATATCCTGAGTAAAAGAAATACTGTCTTGTGGCTCTCCCTAGGAAATCCTCCTTGCAAACTACTGCAGGAAACAGATAAATTAGCATACATTTCACAATCATTCAGGATATATTTGAGAACAGCCTGTTCTGTTCGTCTCTGAGTTCCTCAATCTAATGGAGAAAAATAAGTAATAAACAATTGGGTAAGCAAATACATCATTTTAAATTATAAGTAATTATAAAGATAATGGACAGAGCATTGTAATAGAGAAAATGCAGGTCCTATGTAGATGATGGGACAGAAAAACCTCTCTGAGATAGAAATTTTTAAATGGACTTCTCCAGAAAAGGGATAATCCAAACAAATGAAAAGCCAGAGATGAAAAAGGATACTATGACTGCTGCTTAAAGAGCAATTTCTTAAAGAACACCAAAATAACCTGTTGATAAAGCCACACCTTGTTGATCAATTATTTCATAAAGAGAGACACCAACCTTGATAAACTCTCTTACCACTTCTGAAGGTCTAAGTTAAGGACAATATATTTCTGATATTGTTGTGCTCTGATTTAAGGTAAAACTTTCAATGTGGGGGCTTATGATCATGAATAAAGTTCTTTATATAAAATTTTAGGGTTGATGAAAACAGAGTTGAGAATTCAAAATGATCCTTAAAGAATAAATAGTTGTTTGATAAACACAGTTGAGTGACCTATCACTCTTACAGAGGAGCCTTAATGTGATGAGGGCAATATGAGGAACCTGTTTTTCTGTTTTAGAAATTTTTGAAACAGAAAGCTATTTTTCTTCTTTGGAAAGAATTCCCTGGATGGTGAAATTATGGCTATGAGGCCAGTTTTAATTTTTTTTGTCTTTTGAAGTCCTCTGTCCATTATCATTATAATTATTCACATAATTATTTATAATAGTTTCAATTATCACTATGAGTTAAGGTTGGAAAAGTAAAAGGCCAGAATCTATATAATACCCCATAGAGCATGGTGGAATACATGTCCAGGCCATGAAGACATCATTGCTCTGTTGTAATAAGAATAATGAACTTGCTTATATTCTAGAATTATTATTCTAGCTTTTGGGTAGAGATTGAATCAGAGTGAAAAACTAACAAACAAACAAAAACAAGTGTGACATTTTGTCCTTAAATCTAGTTGTACACTGGATTGAACATATTAAATTTCTCAACCTCTGAGTTCCACATTTCTAAGAAAACTTTCGAATTTCTTTTTCTTTTTTAAAATAAATTTATAGGGGTAGCCTTAGTTAATAAGATATATAGGTTACAAGTGAACGCTTTTATGATACTTCATCTGTGTGCCCACCACCCAAAGTCAAATCATCTTCCATCACCATATATTCAGCCCCTTTACTGCCCACCACCCCTTCCTTCTGGTAACCATCATATTGTTGTCTGTGTCTCAGACGGTGTTTTGTTTGTTTGTTTTCTTCCTCTGTTCATTTGTTGCTTTCATTTTTATATACCACATATGAGTGAAATCATATGATTCTTAACTTTTTCTGACTGACTTATTTTGCTTAGCATGATATTCTCAAGGATTATCCTTGTCACAAATGGAGGCATTTCATCTTTTCTTATGGCAGAGTAGTAATCCATTATAGATATGTAATAACAAATGTTATAGAAGTTGTAGAAAAAAAGGAACCCTCATTCACTGTTGGTGGGTATGTAAACTGGTACAACCGCTATAGAAAAGAGTATGGAGGTTCCTCAAAAAATAAGAACATAGGTACCATATGAACAGCAACCCCTTTTCTGGGTAACTATCTGAAAAATTTTAAAAGATGTATTCACAAAGATATGTGCTCCCCTATGTTCATAGCAGCATTATGTACAGTGGAAACTTTTATATTTCTAGTAGGCCTATGTTTCAAGACAATCTAGCATAGCAGAATCTTCCAAAAGTTCTCTTAAATTACAAATAAGTCCAAAATCCTTCTTAAATAGCAGGATAAACTAAGAATATTCCTCTATTTTTCAATTGAACATGGGATCTTTTTCTTTAGAATAAAAAACTGACCCAAAAGATGTTTAATAATAATGGCTGTCTTGAAATAACTAGAGATTTATGTGCCATTGGCTCTATTGGCTCTTTCTGCATGGGAGACTGAATTTTTTTCTTTTAAAGAATAAATCTTTAGTGTGAAATTAATTATTTGTTCATGAGAAATTTTGTTTGATTGTTTAACAATAGGAAGAGAAATCCATCAACAAGTAGATATGTAACTGTAAATTGTATAGGCAAAATACTTTAATGGTTTGGGCTAGTTTGGAGAAGTAATAATGGGAAAAAAATGAATGTGCTGACATGGCAGACATTAAAGGGTATGTAGTGGAACTTTAATTCTACCATACATTACCTACTTTGTACATTTTTATAGATTAATAAATGCAACAACTATTAGACATGAGCCAGAAATAATACAGAAATTGTTTTTCTCTTTTTATTCTATTTAATTTTAACAATGAGTAAGTTTATAGAATTTTCACACCTACAAATGTTTTCATTTACATCACCACAGCCAATATGGTGTAGACCTAAAGCCATACTTCAATTCTTTTACTTGCTTATGCCTTCAACTATAAAAAGATAGACTCTTGTCTTCAAAACAGTGAATTTCCCATTATTGTGGCTGTCACACTAAAGCAGGATGACCACTTGATGAGGATATCACTTGATGAAACACTGACGTTCTTACATCTCAAATATTATGATAATCTACAGTAGAATAAAAATATTTAATAAAATCACCCTTTTCAAGATTTTAAAATATTTTTCTTTCCTTTGTTTGTATTATAGAGTTTAAAACAGATGGGTTAGTGACCTGAAGGGCAGGAAAATGTGAAATTCAAGATTGGTATTGATTGTGCCTATGTCAGTGGGCAGAAATGTAACAATAACTCCAAATAGTAAAGTCCGAAGGGGTTGAGCTCCTGCCAGAAGCTGGTTGCCAGTCCCAATGTCCCAGTGTGCCACCATCTGGCACAAGTGTTAAAGGTTGCCAACTACTTAAGTTAGAACAATCATTTGTATTAACATGGTTTCCTATCTTCACTGATTACCAACAGGTTAGTTCAATTCAAATACTACATCTTATTAAAATATGGGGCTGAAAAACTTTATAAATAAAATGATTTATTTAATTGTTCTGGAAATTAAGTATAATCTCATTCAGATAATAAATAAATGCGTTTGTAAAGTGTAAGGAAGTACTGTGGTCTTCTTGTAATGATGAAGGTGCTTACTATCAGTAAGAGATACAGCTTTGTTAGAAGAACCATGAAAAAAAATACACATTTTTCATTCTAATAAACCACTACTTATAAGATTAAATTAATGGAGTGATAATATAGTTATAGTTTTATGATCATTTTTAGGGTAAGCCATTGTCAACATTAGTGAACAGAATTTATGACCTTTTTAAAAAATTTGATGGATGACTCAATTTGAAATTTTAATAATTGTATTGAAATACTATTAAAATAAATGTCTGTGTTTTCACAAAGTGTAGAAAAGAAATATGCTGGAATTATGACTTTCAAGGGATTCATTTTTATGAATGGAAAATAGACTCAAACTTGAGGTTATGCTAAATAGATCATAATTCTTGTCTTGTGGTTTTAAAAGAAACCCTTTACTTTATTTCATTATAAAAATTATGTAATTACTGAGTTAGTGGATATTGAGTGTACTGAATAATGTTTTTGCCATTGCCCAATGTCAATATGAATATATTTAGTTTATTACTAAGATGAAGATCTCTATCCTCAAATGCATAATTTTTTGGCATTTAAAATAATATTACAGACAAAGTAAAAATTTATAATGCAAGATTAAAAAGGGCAGGGACAAAAACTGAAATTAGTATAGGAGGAAATAATTTCCTTTTTATAGCAATTCTTCAAAAGGCTCAAGGACTGAAGATAGAATGAGTTCACTTCATTCTTAAAATGAAATCCTTTGGGGATTAGTTGACAATTTTTTCTTGGGTATCTGGAAATAGATGGCAGGCCATCAGAGTAATTGAAATATGAGCATACCATGAATACATCAGTAAGGTAACAGAAAAATAGAGCATATTGATATAGAAAAAAAGATTCAGTTATCAACTTGATAAGATAAATTAAAAATAATTTACATTTGTATGTGAGTTTTCAAGTATCAAATATTACCCCAAATATCTCCAGAAACCTAAAATTCTAGAGAGTAAATATAAACTTCTAAAGCATGGAAGGGAAAGAATTTGTTAAACAAAAATCATCTAGAAATATATTAATTCATATAATTATAAATTACAACATTTAGTAAAAAAATTTCCCACCAAAATTATCCTCTCTAAAAGAGTTTTAGTAGGAAAATTTCCAGATGTACGTATCTTTGCCATGAATGCCTTCAGTATATATCTAGTAGAGACATACAGCTGGATAGATGTCTAAAATCATATTCCATTGATAGCTGGTGGTGGGAAGTCGGCATAATTTTGGATGTTTTAATGATTTTCCCTCTTTTTAGTTCCATATATGTATACTTATGATATTTATTAAAGTATAATTTTTAAAATATTAAGAAACATATCTCCTACAAATTGATTCATGAAAACTTATTCAAATAATTAAATGATGGAGAATGTGAGCTATGCATTGAATCAATTAATGAAGAGCTATTAGTATATAATTGCTCCATTAGATACAAAACTAGTTGAAGTCCAACAGGCCATAATCTATAATCATTTGGATTACCTGTTCCACCTAACAGGAATTAATTCCTGTACTGAGGAAATCTCCTTTCAAGTCTGGGACTACAAATCAGTAGTAAAAAATGGCATGCAAAAATTATTCTCCTAGATAATCCTTCAGTTACCTTTCAATATAAAACATCAAAAAATATAACTTTTTTTCCTTTAAGTTTCAGAGTCGTCTGTTGTCATTTTTGCGTTTATTTTTATTTATTTATTTATTTATTTATTTATTTTTATTTTTTATCACCTTCAGATAATAAGTAATCTTCAAAGACTATTTTTGTTCACAAAAATGTTTGTGGGTTTAGATTTGACCTGATTAGTTCCAAGTACTTAATACTTCCACAATGCATTGTGATTGTCCTTTTACTGTTTAATATACAAATGAGTGTTATAAGAGCATTCACTAACCATACGTGTCTTCTTGCGTTTGCTTTGTAAAGCTAGAGCCATTCCATATTGGCCAAGTACAAATGCCAGAGGACTAACTACTGTCCCGAAATTCTGATACCGAATCTCAGGTTGGGTTTGGAAAAGTTTCTCTTATTTGATCATCTATTCCAAAGCTAGAAAACCAACTACAAGACATTTTCTCTGCCAGATTTCATGTGCGGTCCTCATGAATTTGGGTAAATTCCTCTTTTCATTTTTCCCCCTGTAAGAAATAGACTTTATTAGTCACAGAAGGTGGTTAGTGGGCAGAGTTACAAAATGGCTACTGGGCTTCCTCCCAAGCTGGAGCACAGGGTGCCAGGGAAGGACGGTGGAGAGTATGTGTTTCGTCTGCCCGCTCTCTTCAAGGCTGCATGAGGATGGCCCCATCCAGCCGGATGACCTCTCCGTGGATGAACAAGTTCTGGATGCTGGTCAGCAGCGGGGTGCCAAACAGACCTGGAGCGATGGTTATCACCCCGATGCCCAGGGGAGCCAGGTCCCGAGCAATGGGCAGTGTCATGCCCACCACACCCCCCTTGGAAGCAGAGTGTGCGGCTTGCCCCACCTGGCCCTCGAAGGCGGCCACGCTGGCCGTGTTGCTGATGACCCCGCGCTGGCCCTCCTGGTCTGGTGCGTTCTGGCCCATCTCCCCAGCCACGAGGCGGATCACGTTGAAGGTGCCGATGAGATTCACGTTGATAACTCATTGGAAGTCCTCCAAGGGATGGACCTGGATCCTCTTCAGCTTGTAGGTCTTAAAGGCCATCGTGATGCCTGCACAATTGACGGTCACATCCACACGGCCAACCTTTTCCTTTGCTAAAGCCAGAGCTGCTTGCACGCCCTCCTCTGAGGTCACGTAGTTTGGGGCAAAGGCGCAGCTCTTCCCTAACCTCTTGGCCTCGTCCTCCCCATTCAAGCTGGGCATGTCCAGAAGCACAGCACCAGCTCCCTGTACCACCAGTCGCTCCTCTGTGGTCAGACCGAGGCCCCAGGCACCTCCGGTGATTAAGGCGACCAAGGCCCTTCACGCCCTGACTCACCGCAGCCATCTTCCAACGCCCCGCCCCTCCCCCGCGGCCGGCCACGCCCCTCTCTTCTTCAGGTACTACCCCCTCCTTCCCTGCCAGGAGACAACTTCCTTACTGCCCCTGAGAATAGCACTCTGCAAACCAGGTAGTAGGTGAGAGCTATCTGAGAGATTTAGTGACATTTTCATATACTATGTGGCAAAATAATTCACAATATCCTTGGTGAGTAGGGGCTCAAAGCACCAGATTCACATATAAAGTCAACGCATTCCTTAATAGTGGGATTGGCATGCCTGATTAAATGAGGATCATTCTCGAATGTGACACTAAGGTGAGGCCTTGGCTATACAATTCGTCCAATCATATACTGGTAAACAAGAAAACAGGTTTCACTGAATGGATGCAAATGACTATATTGCCCTAAAATGTAAGGAAACTCAAAAAAGTTTGCTTGTTTCTGAATTCTGAGCAAGGGCAAGAGGAGGTAGGGGTCAGTGACAACCAGATACCATTAAAATGTTTTATTTCGTTTAAAAAAATATAGTCCACTACATCGAGGCTTAGAGATAGTGACTTCATCTATCCATAAAAATAAAATATCGAAAATCAATAATATTCCATACAAATAACCGCAGTTAAATTGCACTTGTCGGTTATTTAATCCTGGGTAATTAATTCTATTGGATTGGGGATCAGCAGTGTGTTTGCATTTGTTTCTGGACAATAAAGAAATTTCTATATAATGTCTCACTCAACTGGTATAGTCTGAAAGTTTAAGTCATGTCAGCTTGGAAACCTGTATACAACAGCCTACTCTTTGCAGTATCAGTAGTTCACAGTATCTAATACTGTTCTTTCCATAATGCAATGTGATTGTCCTTTTGTTGTTTAATACACAAATTCTAGATGCAGCTTATAGCAGAGCCTTCAGGCCAACATCAGAAGGAAGCAAAAACCTGTTTGATAATGATAATAAATGACTGTGGTCAATTTCTTGCCAACAATATAAAAACATAGAAGAGTAAAATTTTTATTGGGGTGCAGTATCTAGCTAGGTCCTAAGAAATTGATCCATGTTTCCCATGAAATTAAGAACAAACCATGGATTACAAAGTCATTGACAAATCTTCAAGGTATTTTTATAGAAATATTTTTATTAATAATATTATAACTCTTCAGACTTAGCTTTGGTAGCCTCAGCATCTTTTCGGATTTGACAATTCCTATGCAGGTCTTAAATTGTATTTTGCTAATTGGAAACCATGGAAGACAGCAAACAAATCTTTTTCTAGTATCACTTTTAGAAAGTGAAAAAGGAGTTCTATATCACTTCATGGGGGTTTTCTGGGAAACATAAGAGATATTTTGGTGTAAACATTTTACACAATTTTTATTTTTTTCTAAAGTGGAGGGCCTGCTCTTCTGACAATAAAATCAGAAGCATAGAAAACACTGAGGAATCTCAAGGGGAGGGGAGGGTGGGTGAGTGGGAAGAGATTAACCAAAGAACTTATAAGCATATATGCATACTCATGGACACAGACAATAGTGTGGTGGAGGCCTCGGTTGGGGGGGCAGGGGCAGGTGCAGGCTAGAAGGGGTCAATGGGGGAAAAAGGGAATATATATAATACTTTCAACACTAAAGATAAATTAAAAAAAAAGATTTACATAAGATATTTGGCCATTAGATTAAGATAGAACATGGATACCTGGGGAACAAATTAGAAGGAAACATCTCTTATATGTTAGGAAACTTTATTCTATTTTTTAAAATGAAAGGAATGATAAAGTTATCTCAAAAAGATAAAATCATTTTGGTAGGCCATGGAATCTCTACTATTTCTGGGCAGATTGCACAGAAGGTAAAAGAGGATCATATATCATTTTAACAGTGTGAAAGTCAAATTCTAGTTTGGCATCAATATTTGGCAGTAAACTCTTCATGGCATTTAAAAAATAAGCACATAAAACTGAGCCAACTTTGGCAAAACTATTTACACAACCCTTGAGTCTTTACAGATCTAGATATTTTAAACTAAGACAAGTAAAAATCCCCTTCTGTGAGTATTGGAAACATTTTTACAACCATTCAGCTTTTGCTTTTCACTATCCTCTTTCAAATTATGAAATAAAAAAACACATTAGCCTACTCTTTTTATATGAATTGATTAAAAAACACATTTTATTACTTTTGTCCACATTTATGCTTCTGGATCATCATTTTCCCTAGGGTAATCTCAACTATTCATGTTAATTATAACTTTTAACCAAAATAAATTATATCAATTTCAGAGAAAATGCTTAGAGATGGTTTGTTACAAAATGTTTATCATATTCATGCATCCTAGTAGACTATCAAAATTCATGAATATGGATAACACAATTTTCTACTGCTACATACATTTTTATATGTCTTTTTTTAAAGTAAAAAAATAAGCATCTTTATTTAGGTGACCCAAAGGGATAGTCTCTTGAAACACATAAAAATAAGAAGCAAAATTTATGTTTACAATTATACTTAGTAATCAATGTTTTAGTATCTACCATTACTGAGAAGTTAAACAGATATCCAAAGAATATTTATATATTAACCTTATTTAACATTTACTCATATTTTAGGTTATTTTAAATATTAGAAATAATGTTTAAGCTAATACATAACAAATATAATTAATGATATAAAATGTTTATTAGAATTATTATCCAAATTTGTTACTGATTTAATTTTTCAAATTCTCAAAAATTATGTAAATAACTATCAGCTTATTTGATCAATAAACCCAAATAAAAAATTTTTGACATTCAGTCTAAAGAGGACATTTTATGATAAAACAAGCAAATCTTATGAATATAAAAACTAGTGTTATACTTTATTAATAATCAAGATGATAAAAGACATATGCTACTTTTTCTTATTTACTTAGACCAAAATTATTAAACTGTTCTGATTTGTCCAAAGATACATTTTAATTATGTTAATCTGAATTGACAACATGTTATCTTTTTAAATTAAAATTTTAAAATTATAGTTTACAATCATTATTATTTTACATTAGTGTCAGGTAGACTATCATATACTTTGCAAAGTGTTCCCCCTGATATTTCTAATATGCAAGTGGCACCGTATAGTTATTACAATATTACCCTGTATAATAAAACCCTAACATGCAAATCGACCGAACAACAAATGACCAGTCTCTATGACACACACTGACCACCAGGGGGAAGACGCTCAATGCAGGAGCTGCCCCCTGGTGGTCAGTGCACTCCCAGAGGGGGAGCGTTGCTCAGCCAGAAGCCGGGCTCATGGCAAGCACAGTGGTGGTGGCAGGACTCCTGCCTCCAGCAGTGCTAAGGACCCCAGGGGATGTACACCTGCTGGCTTATGCCTGCTCCCCTAAGCTGGCAGGTGGACATCCCCCGAGGGGTCCCAGACTGTGAGAGGGCACAGGCCTGGCTGAGGGACACTCCCCACCCCCCAGTGCATGAACATTGTGCACCGGGCCACTAGTTGACTATATTTCTTATGCTGTACTTTATATCTTCATGACTATTTTGGAACTACCAATTTAAATGTTTCTGAGCAAGCAGTTTCAGTAAGAAAGTTTTATTTTTTAGGCAATCATTTTATAATATTAAAGATTATGTTTCTTTAATTCCTGTGAATTTTGAAAATACATACTCTTTATATACCAGTATAAATAAAGCTCTTTTAATAAAATATATAATAATCTAACTTATTAATACTCTTCAGATATAGCAAAATTATTCACACTCACCTAAAGAAAGGTAAACACTTTCCTCAGTGACACACCCAGAATAGTGTAGCGATCCCTTGGCTTCAGAGCTGCAGCTTTAGCCACAAATAAAAGGTAAACCTAGTCAAGACCTCAAAAACTTGCTCTTCTTCCTAGTTAACAAACAAATATCCAAAGAATAATAAATACAGACTAGATTCTCTGTCATCTTTCATGTGACAGAAGATTGATCTTCATTATTTATTGACAAAGATCATCAAATGGTCAACCATAATACCCAGTGTCCATCTATGGTTCCCACAGATAAAAAATAAATTTCCAGTCTGCATGAATCAGAAACAAACAAAAATCATAAGCTAAAAACACACACAAAACTTTGAGATTCCCAGAATCATCAAACTAAATAAAGATGTGCTCAAGATTAAATAGCCCAGTAAATACAAACACTTTTCTGCATGGCAGTGTACTTGGCCCCATCAGGTGTGCTCAGTTGCATGTTTTAGTGGATGACCTACAAAAGTGCTAAACTCTAATTTTCAAAAGATTAAATAACATGACTTCCATGTAAATATAAAATGAACATTTTCACATATTTTAACTCTTTAATTAATGAGGAGAACCATTAAGAATATATTAAAACTGGTCAAAAGAGCATTCAAAACGTTTAGATAGATAGATACAATAGATAAATACATAGATGCATAGATGATTGAGAGAGGAAGAAAGAAAGTGGAAGGAAGGAAAGAAGGAAGGAAGGAAGGAAGGAAGGAAGGAAGGAAGGAAGGAAGGAAGGAAGGAAGGAAGGAATGAAGGAAAGAAGGAAGGAAGGAGAGAAGGAAGGAAGGAAGGAAGGAAGGAAGGAAGGAAGGAAGGAAGGAAGGAAGGAAGGAAGGAAGGAAGGAAGGAAGGAAGGGAGTCTCCAGACAACCCCGGGCCCCTTGCCTGTGTCCGCTCCAGGCTGCCAGAGCTGCTGTGCCGGCTTGGGAGGCCCCCCATCTCAGTCTCCATCGCCACTCTGGGCTTCACCTGTGTGTACAACCTCCTCCTGTCAGGTCGTGACCTGTTATGGTGTCCTGGCCTAATTTGCATATTACACACACACACACACACACACACACACACACACACACACACACACACACATAGATAGAAAAAACTAATAGCCAATGGTTTAGATGAATGTCATTTTTATGGAGTCACTTAAGGATTCCTCACATAAGGGGAATTTTCAGTTATTTATAAGCAAGTAAGGAAGTTTACTAACATGAAAAGCTATGTTCTCTTGCAGTCCACCACAGCTTTGCCCTTTCCCCTCTTGGAAATAAAAATAATGTCTAGAATCTGAAGATATTTGGTGTTAGAGTAACAAATATTTAAGCTGTTTCCTTTTCCCTTTATGGTGACAACTGATAGGATAGCAACCCTATTTTCTTATTATTTCACTTGCCACTTAGAATCAAGTGAGACAGTAATTTTCTGGTTTGAAAAACAACAGAAGAAGAATGCTTCAACTTTTTGCTATACCCTATTCAGTTAATCAACAAATCTAACTTTCCACCTCTAAAAGAAATATTAAGTAGCTCTGAAGTGTATCAGTGGACAGTGTATAATGGCCTATATCTTCCTTTGGTAATTCTATAGCAAGGATTCATTTACCTGATGGAAGACATTGTGGAAAAATAGAATCTGTGACAGCAGTTTCTTTGGACTTGTCACAGGGGTTCTGTTGTCCTTCAAACACAACTTAACCAAGGGCTTTACTAAAGTCTGTCTGGTTCAATGAGTATCCTTTGACCATTGGGATTTAATCAGGCTTATTTTATCTAATCAGATTTTCTCATTATACTACTTTCTCAAATGAAAGGTTAACCTTCACCAGCTTGATGGGTAGACTTGGAAGAACATCAAAAGAGCCCTTGCATAATTTTTCAAGTCTGCACTAGGACAGGAAGGTACTAAAAATATTAACACGGTACTTAAGAAAAATAATACTATAAAGAGAAAATGGAGGAATAGCATTTATGCTAATAAAGAATCTATGCTTGTGTATATATTTATTATAAGGGTATTTTGAAAATAGAGGATGAGAACATCTTGATATACAGATTGGCTACATTATCACATTCAGTTTGGAAGATTGTCTGTTAGGCCCTATGAAACATTTATTGGTTACATTTGTTTCCTATTGCTTCTATTTAAAAAATTACTCAAAGTTTGTGGGCCAAAACAATACCAAGTTCTCATCTGAACAGTGCTGGAGGTCAGAAGTCTGAAATGAGCCAGTAGGGCTGCATTCCTTTGGTTCTAGGGGGCAATCTGCTTCTTTGCCTTTTTCAACATCTAGAGACCACCTGCATTTCTCTGGCTCTTGACCCTTTCTCCACCTGCAAAGCGGGCAGAATAACATTTTCAAATCTCTCTCTGCTTTCTGCCCCCACTTATAAGGACCCTTGTAATTACACTGAGCATGCCTATATAATCCTGGATAATCTTCCCATCTCAAAATCCTTCCTTACATTTGCAAAAATATATCATTGTAATGTGTCATTGTATCATTCTAAAGGTATGTATAATTTACATAATGCATATATTTGTATATATGTATGTGCATATATACATATATATACATACACACACATACATAATGCAGTAACAAAACAGATATTTTAAAATATCCTCTAAAATATCTTAATGTTTACTTGATATTTTTCTTGAATACATGTCTTAATTCACTTTGTTCTTTTTTTGTTAGTTTGTTTGTAATTCTTTTTTCAACTTTATATCTTCAGGGCAAACATCTCTAGAAATAAATAAATTCTCATTCTTTGGATTTCCCCCCATGAATAGGTCTCAGAAATAGAATGATTTGGCTACAGACAATTGATAATTTAAGCATACTAATATTTTTCCTTATGTTTTTCTTAAATAGATTGAAATGAGTTGTAGTTAAATCAAGAATAGATGATGATAGTATGACTATGTGGACAATGATAATAGTGATTATAGAGATAATACTGTAGTAGCTCTACTTTCAAGATTACCCAACCCTCTTGAATCATACCTTCTAGTTTTTACAGTCTTATATAGTTTCTTCCCTTGAATCTATGACTCATTTGTAACAAAGGGAATATATTTCACATGATGATGTGTGGCTCCAATGGCTAGTTTAAAATATTGTCATAGCTTATTCCGTCTTCAGGAACCCAGCAACAATTCAAAAAAACCATTTATCCTGAGACTGCTATGTTGCAAGAAGGTCAAACTGCCAAGTGGAAAGTTCAAATGGAGAGAGAGAGAGAGACACTTGGCTAGTACCAAATTATTCCTGATATATAGATGAGGTACAAGACATGTGAATCTAGAAGAAGTCATTTTAGATGTCCAACCCAGTTGAGCCTTCAGATAATTTTAGCTTAGCTACCAACTGATTGCATGAGGGGACTCAAGTGAGAAATTCACTGAGCTCAGTCAACACACAGAACCTTGAGAGATAAAAAATAAATCATTGTTTTGAGCCACCAAGTTTTGTGGTGTCTGTAAACACTAATAGGTAACCAGAAAATAATAATAATAGTAACACAATAATATATATATATTGAAGGTTTGTTATATTCCAGACATGATACAGACTTTACAAACATTAACTAATGTCATTTCCAGCTACCGTGACATGTACATCATACTTTCATCTTTAATAAATAATAAAATGTAGGCTTAAAAAGTTTTTGTAACTCTGTGTAGGTCCCAGCAATAAGTAAGAATGAGCTTTATCTCAGATCAATATGAATCTAACTGCTTTGGATCGTGTCTTTATCAAAGTAGCTAAGCAACAAGTTTCAACATTTTTCAACTCGTGACACACAAACACTAATTACTAAAATTCTGTGGCACACCAAGAAATATATTTTTTGCCGATCTAACAGAAATAGGTATAATTTTGATTCATTCACACTGGATGGCTATTTTTGCACTGGCTGCTGTCATTTTTTTATTTGACAATTAATGGAAAAGAGGTCAGTGCCCCTGTCTAAACAGTCAGGTATTGCATGTTTTAAAAATTCTTGTGGCATATCAGTTGAAAATCACAATGCCCTTTAATAGCATTTATAATTTGCAAAGTTTACTAGTTGATAATGAATTAACATATGGCACTATGTTTTATATATTTATTTAAAATTTTATTGTAATTGGCATAGTATAGCATATTAATTTGGATTGTACAGAATGATGATACAACATTTGTATAACTTATGATGTGATCTCCACACTAGGTCTAGTAACTATCTGTCACCATGCAGTTATTACAATATTATTGACACTAAATTCTGCTCTGTATACTGTATCTCCCTGGTTTATTTATTTTATAACAGGAAGTTGGTACATTTCATTCACCTTCACCTTTCCTATGCTGCCCCACTCTGATGGCAACCATCAGAGGATGGAAATGGGCATTTTTACAAAGAAGACAAACAGATGGACAAGGATATATGAAAAAGATACTCAACATCACTAATCATCAGAGAAATGCAAATCAAAACCACAATGAGATATCACCTTACACATGTTGTGGCTATAATAATGAGTAAAGATGTGGAGAAAAGGAAACCTTCATGCATTGTTTGTGGGATTCAAAATTGGTTCAGCCACTTTTGAAAAGAGTATAGAGATTTCTCAATAAATTAAAAATGAAACTACCATATGACACAGCAATTTCAGTTTTGGGTATTTAGCCAAAGAAAACGAAAACACTAATTCAGAAAGATGTATGCACCCCTATGTTCATGGTAGCATTATTTTCAATGAACAAAATATGGAAGCAACCTAGGTGTATATCAATAGATAAATTATTACTCAGAAATAAAAACAAATAAAATCCAATATTTGTGACAGCCTGGAAAGACTAGAAAATAGTGTAATAATTCAGAGAAAGACAAAAACAATATAATTTCACTTATATGTGGAATTTAAAAAACAAACAAAAGAACAAATACAACAAAAAAGACTATAGAAATAGCTAACATATTGATGGTATATCTTTACCATTGAAGTGAAACATTTTTCAGTCTAGGAGAACAGGAAATGAATCTGCTGATGCACAATAATATCAATAAAGTAAGAGTGGTATTTATATATGTATCACTTTTTTAAATGCTTTTTTATATATCTCACTAAATTTTCCCAACACTCCTATGACAGAAACTATTTTCTGCAACATTTACAGGTAAGCATTTAAGGCATAAAAATAGTCAAGCCTGGCCGATGTGGTACAGTGGTTGAACATTGACCCATGAACCAGGTGGTCAAGGTTCAATTCCCAGATTTGGGCTCAATCTCCAATAGGGGGATGCCAGGGGCAGCCAATCAATGGTTCTCTCTCACCATTGTTGTTTCTCTCTCTCTTTCCATTCTTCTCTCTGAAATCAATAAAAAAGGAAAGAATTTTAAAAATATATTCAATATCTTGCCCAATTACTAAGTCATAGAATCAGACTTTGAACAAAGGCAATCTGGCTCTAGGACAGTCTGTATACTGTGCCATCCAAATATGTTGTAATGTTAATTAAAACGAAAGTTCTGGCTCTCTTAAATTGGTTGGACCACATGGCTTGGTGTGCCCCACTGCTGTGAGGGTCAGGTATATACAGAGAGTACCTCGTCCTGGAAAACCCAGAGTGGGACAGCACCCTGCCTGTCACACAATGCATATTTGTGGGGAACCTGATGCTAAATCATTCTTGAGGATCTGTTTTTGGTGGGGGTTTCATATGTAGCAAGAGATTCTTTCTTGCTGTGATCTACTGAAATTCAGCCTTTCATACAAGGGTTTTCAAATTTTAAATTATAAAAAATAAAAGTAAATAAAAATTGATTGGTAGCATCACAAAGTACAAGTATTAATTTTTTAATCCTCACTCAAGGATATGTTTTTTATTTTTTAATTTTCAGAGAAAGAGGAAGGGGGACAGTGAAAGAGAGAGAGAGAAACATGGATGTGAGAGAGAAACATTGATAAGTTGCCTTTTGTATTCACCTCAACCAGGGATCAAACCTGAAACCCAGGTATATGCCCTTACCAGGAATCGAACCTGCAATCTTTTGGTTTACCAAACAATGCTCCAACCATCTGAGTCACCTGGCCAGGGCACTGGTATTAATTTTTGAGAATTGAGAGGCACAATAGCCAATATATGGAAACAATCTACATAACCATCAGTGGTTGAATATACAAAGAAAATGTGATATATATATATATATATATATATATATATATATATATGAATACTATTCAGCCTTAGAAAAGAGAAACATGTTGCCATATGGATGGATATGGAGGACTTTAAGCTAAGTGAAATAAGCCATCACAGAAGGACAAGTACTACATGATACCACTTATATGAGTTATTTAAAATAGTCTAACTCATAGAACAGAGTAGCTTATAATAGCTTACAATACTGTATTGTGCACTTGAAAACTGGTTAAGAGTATAGATCTTATGTTAAGTGTTCTTACCACACACACAAAGTATTCCTGTTGTACTGGAGACTATATGTCTTGTTACTAAAAATTAAGAATACATTAAATACCACACACTTGATATGATAGATACAAAAGCTGACAAGTTTTCAAAGCACTTCTATGTCAGTTTAACTTTTAATCATCATTTCCATATATCTTGAGAGAAGAAGCTCCTTTTATTTTGTTGTTGCCACTGTTATTGTTGTTATTTAATGTAAAGATTAAATGAAATCCTAGAAAACTTGCAGGATATGTAATATGTACCTAGGGAAATACAAAAAAGCAAGTCCCATCACCTACCGTGATCCTTTATTAATACATAGTAAAATCTTTATAGTGCTTCATTGATTGTCTGCTCTTTAGGCAGCAAAGGTTAAATGTTTATTGAATGCAGATTTATGATTGGAGACAAGGGGTGAACAAGAGACAGAGTATTGGTGTTTGGATTTCATGTGGCCTCAGTGTCAGCAGAAAGGGTAGTGAAATCTCCCCATGACTTTTACTGGTGAGGCTCGACATTTTCAAGGCCAGTAAATGGAAAAGCAGGCACAATGTTAGGCTGAAGAAAATCACTGAATCACATTGAAAAGATTTAATGTGTGAGACATCTAAATGTTTATCTATGCTTCCTTTTCTGGCCATTTTATTTTCTATTTCAAACGTAGGCTCACCAACTGTATACTTATTGTGTATAAAAGCAGCAGTTTATTTGATTTGTAAACTACCTCTTTACAAAAGGATACATCTGGAGAGTATTATGCTAAGCAAAATAATCCAGTCAGAAAAAGACAAGTATCACATGATCTCACTTATATGTAGAATATAATGACAAAATAAAACTGAGGAACAAAATAGATCCAGAGACATGGGAAGCATGGAACAAATTGTGGAATCTCATAGAGAACGGGGGAGAGAAGGCAAGAAGAGATTAACCAAACAACTTATATGCATACTAGAGGCCCAGTGCATGAAATTTGTGTATGCGGGGTGGGGGGGGGGGTGGTCCCTCAGCTTGGCCTGTACCCTCTTGCAGTCTGGGAGCCCTCGGGGAATGTCTGACTGACAGCAGGGAATGGGCCTAAACCGTCAGTGAGACATCCTTAGTGCTGCTGTGGAGGTGGGAGAGACTCCCGCCACTGCCACTATGCTCACCAGCCGTGAGGACCAGCTTTTGGCTGAGTGGCACTCCCCCTGTGGGAGTGCACTGACCACCAGGAGGCAGCTCCTGCATTGAGTATCTACCCCTAGGTGGTCAGTGTACATCATAGTGACTGGTCATTCTGCAGTTCAGTTGATTTGCATATTAGCCTTTTATTATATAGGATATGCATAGCCCATGGACATAGACAATAGTGTGGTAGACCTGGGGGTGGATAGGGTGGGAAAATGGATACATCTGTAATACTTTCAACAATAAAGATAAACTAAAAGAAAAAAAAAGGGAAATACTTCTAATTGCATTATAATACTTAGTTCCAAAAGGCTATTGTATTAGTTAACTAGGAATTCTCAAACAAAGTAGCATAGACTAGGTGGCTCTAACAACAGAATGTCTCTGCTTATAGATGGCCATCTTCTTTCTGTGTCTTCACATGGTCACTCCCCTGTGCATGTTACTGTGGTATTGTCCTCTTTTTATAGCACAGCAGTCAAATTAGATTAGGGTCCACCACAATGATTCCATGTAACCTTAATTATCTCTTTAAATACCCTATCTCTAAATACAATTACCATCAGAAGTACTAGAGGCTAGGACTTCAAAATATTATTTGGGTGGGAGGGGCAAATTCAGCCCATAATAGCACCCTCTCTCCACTGCTCCTCAACCCTATTCACCATAGGCGTTTCATCTTTCCTGTAAATTAAATACCCAACAACTCAGGAATCTGGTCCCGTGGCAAATTCTGTCCCCTTTAAATCAGTGAACGCATAAGTGTAAAGCATGTTTGGAGAGGGAAAAAATAAGTGAAATCAACAAATACCTTTTAAGGGCTTCCAAAAAGTAAGACCTCACATACATTACTAAACTGGTCTATTCAACCTCTGGTTCCAACCGTAATCTATAAATATATATATATATATATATATATATATATATATATATATATATGAAAGCCTAACATGCAAATAAACTGAACAGTGGAACAACCGAACAACCAGTTGCTATGATGTGAACTGACAACCAGGGGACCCGTGCAGAACATGGCAGGCATCGGCAGCAGGTGGCAGAGAGTGGACCATGGTGGGCATTGGCTGTGCTGGGATGGTGGAGCAGATGAGTGGGGGCGCCAGACCAAGGTGAGGTGCTGGTCACTGTCGTTGGGCGAGCCTCTGGTGGCAACTGAAAATTCTTTGCTCCCATGCACTGGGGTCCCACCAGGTGCTTGCATCTGATGCCAGAGCTGGCCCTGCTCACAAGCACTACCAGCGCCCGGCACCAGCCCCTGTCGCTCAGCACCTTTAGCAGATGTGAGTGGTAGCTGCTGGCCCAATCACCCCTCAGGGCTTCTCCACCTCCCCCTGCTCCTGTGGGGCGATCAGGCTGGCAGCCACAGCTCACACCTAATGCCAGCGATGATCCCACTTGTACCCACTGCCGATGCCCCGTGCCAGTCCCCAATCACTTGATGCCATCAGTGGGTGCAAGGCTGCTGGCCCTGATTGTCCCTTAGGGCTTTTCCACCTCCCCCTGCCCCTAAAGGGTGATTGGGGCAGCAGCCACTGCTTGCACCCGCTGCTGGTGCTGGCCCCAATTGCTCCTTGCCATCAGCAGGTGTGAGTGGCTTGGAACTATCAGGGCGAGGGAGTCATGGTGGCGGGAGCGGAGCTGCCAGCAGACAGGGACTGGGGGCCGTGGCAGGAGAAGCCAGATGGGGGTGCAGAGGATGGGCTGAGACCCACCCCTGTGCCCACCGCAGCCTTGCGGCCCACAGTTCCTTTTAAGATGCACAGATCTGTGCACTGGGATCCTAGTGATTAATAACATTTGTGAAAAT
Organism: Corynorhinus townsendii; assembly: GCA_026230045.1. Classification (NCBI taxonomy): domain Eukaryota; kingdom Metazoa; phylum Chordata; class Mammalia; order Chiroptera; family Vespertilionidae; genus Corynorhinus; species Corynorhinus townsendii. The sequence goes on along the minus strand of JAPDVU010000001.1, from coordinate 116,328,888 downwards.
TTTCCAGAAGGAGCAGATTAAAATTTTTAAATGACACCTGACATAATTATATCGTGGAAACAATACAAGTTATTTATCAAATTAGGTCACTGTTTTTTTCAGTAAATAACCTGTTCTTGAATATTGTGAAAAAGAAATATTAAATTATTAAATGGAGCCATAGAGTTTTATAATGTCTAAATGTTAGGAAGTTAAACATGAGTAACTAGGTTGGGCCTTCCCTGAGATCCTGAACAGAGATTGGACTAACATTGCCTTCGGACTGCCTCTCTACAGGCAATCCAGCAGCCAGCAGATCACCAGTGGGCAGGTTCAGAACCAGCTGGTACTTGGTGCAAGCTCACAGGAAAGCAACATGACTTCAATGCTCAGTGCCACCTTACTAGAGTCCTGGGCTTTTTATAATAAAATTTGCATTGCGATTTTGACACACACAAACAGACACCCCAGTGAGTTTTTAACCATATGCATTATGGGTAAGGGCATGTGCAGAAAAAATATAGTTATGTAACTCTTTTCTGTCAATGATCTCTAAATGCAAATGAAAGTCTCCACCCACAAAATCTCTCTTTTAAACCATATTACCCAGGAGTTTGGCACCTTTGGCTTTTTTGACTGACCTACTCCTTTGGAGCATATCTTCAATAAACCCCACTTTACTTTACTTTCATTTTCATTGACCTTAAAATCTTTGTTTATGTTCATGAGAAGCACCAATGTCCTAGCTGGTAACCTCAATCAGTAACAAAGAATGTGTTAATGGGAATTATAGAGAGTATCAGAGGCATTATAAAAATGATATCAGAAAAAAATGGAAATTATAAAGGCAACCAAAACAGGGTTACCAAACTTTACAGTTTTCTGTGAATGATGAGAGCTGATGGCAGTTGCACTTAGGGTCTCCTAAATGCTTGGTAATACTTCAGTGCCTCTCTTTCCCCCCTGTTTTCAAAGAATCTGTGAAATCTGAGGACAAACCTATTTTAAGTACATCTGAGTATTTTTAAAGTTTTTTTCTTGTCCTTATTATTTATTTATTTTTATAAATATTTATTGTTGAAAGTGTTACATATGCCTCCTTTTTCCCCCATTACCCCCTTCTAGACTGCCTCCTCCCCAGGCCTTCAGCACCACATTGTCTGTGTCCATGGGTTAGGTATATATGCATACAAGTTTTTTTGGTTGATCTCTTCCCACCCACTCACCCACCCCACCTTCCTTCTGAGATTCCCTCATTTTTAAATATGTTGTATATATTTCTAATTTTCTGCCTGGGCACAATTTTTTATGGAAACATTTATTTAACAGCAAAATTTCCATAACAGCCACTTCTAATGGAAGCAGTAGGGAAGCATGAAGGATTTAGGCATGGAACATTACAACTTTCTTTTATAATGTTTATGTACTTTTCTTGAAATATTGGAGCAATTAGTTTGATCTTTCCACAAAAAGAAAAGCCTTTGGTGTCCTGCCATCCTTGCTGCTGTCAAAATTACGTTTTTTTTAACTTCCATAAAACATTGAACAGCAGCATGAGTACAAAGCACTTTTGAATATCAGATTGAATAATCAAAAACCAGTGAATGAAGGACACATTCACTAATTGTTAGAGGCAATGAGTTGCCTTAACATTCTTATCATTATGTCTTTGATCTTTTAAAATATCTCAGTGTGCTTAACATTCTTATGTAGTGCCTAAGGTGGTCATATATCTTTATATTTGTTTTCTGCTGTGTCTTTAGGTGTGTGAATCACCTGACCTCTTGGACTCAAGAATGAAAATCAATTACTTCTGATTCTTATATTTCACATATTTTGGCAGTTACAAATTAACAGGGCATAAATGAACAAATTATTTATCTTACTGTAAATTTTAGAGATATGATCCAAGAAATATTGCAAGATTTTTTTTTGAGAATTCACATTATGGAAATTTTACAAAATCTATAATGGCAGAAAACATTAAGTCCCAAAATAGCAGCTTAGCCTGGGGATAATCTTTATGAAGTTTGGTAATGGAAAACTGTATTTCTGAGAATACGATGCCTTGGGTGACAAGTGGAACTTCCTTTTACTAGATCTAAAGAAAGTTATTTTCACTGTTAATGATGTAAAAGTCTGATATGGAATCATGTGATATTGTAATCACTGTTGTCATGCAGAAGAAAACAACTTTTACTTCAAGGAAATTAGTGTTACCTAAAATATTAGTTTCTAATTAGTAGAAACTAATGACATTCAGAGTGTATTTCAATTATACAAGCTGTTATACTTCTAACTTCTCATTCATATACAGTTAGTACATCCTCTGAAAATATATTTCTGTGATTTTTAATACATGGTAAAATGTGTTAAATGGATGTTGTTAGGTCTGATCAAATAATTGAAGCAACATCCCCTCCCTTGGGAACTGACCTCTAGACCACTTCACAACTGACATTTCCTTTTGCTTAGACCATATTCCACTTGCTAAGACCATTATCTTCCCCCTCGGAACTGGCCCAGAGAATTCTCTGCTAAGAAAAAGCCCACCTACAGTCCTTTAGAATCTCTGATTCCTGGTCCCTGAATGTTGGTGCCATTTGGGGTCTCAGCCCATCTGCTTTTCCAGATGACCTAATAAATTCATAATTCTTTACTTCCCTCCATGACCCTAACAGATGTAAACTATAAAAATAATGCATTGATTATGCTAAAATAATTTTTTGAATTTTTGAACTTTAGAAATACTGATTTTAGGAAAATATTATTTAAATCTACATATTATGTCATTGCATGTTTGCATCCTAGATATAATTTTATTGCTATACTGGTGGCCTGGTGCATGAAATTCATTTGTGCACAGTGGGGGGGGGGGGGTGTTCCTCAGCCCGGCCTGCACCCTCTCCAATCTGGGACCCCTCAGAAGATGTCCTACTGCCGGTTTACAGGGATTGGGCCTAAACCGGCAGTTGGACATCCCTCTCACAATCCAGGACTGCTGGCTCCTAACTGCTCACCTGCCAACCTGCCTGCCTGATTGCCCCTAACCATTCTGCCTGATGGCCTGTTTGCCCCCAACTGCTTCCTGTCGCTGGCCTGTTTGCCCCCAAATGCACCCCCCCTGCCGCCAGCCTGATCACCCCCAACTGCCCCCTGTGGTAGTGTGCTCACCCCCAACGACCCCCCCTGCTGACCTTCTCGCTCCCACCTTTCCTCCCCACTGGCCTGCTCACCCCCAACTGCCCACCTGCTGGCCTGCTCACTCCAAACTGCCCTCCCTGCTGTCCTGATCACCTCCAACTGACCCCCACTGATGGCCTGCTCACCCCCAACTGGCCCCCTGCTGGTCTGCTTACTCCCAACGGCCCCACCTCCCACCAGCCTTATCACCCACAACTGCCATGCCATCTTGGCCTGATCACCCACAACTGCCCTCCCCTCTTGGCCTCTAACTGCCTCTACCTCGGCCCCGCCACCATGGCTTTGTCTAGAAGAATGTCCGGAAGGTCTCCTAAGTTCTCCCAGTCTAATTAGCATATTACCCTTTTATTAGTATAGAAGCCTGGTGCACAGGTGGGGGCCAGCTGGTTTGCCTTGAAGGGTGTCCCAGATCAAGGTGGGGGTTCCTGCTGGGATGCCTGGCCAGCCTGGGTGAGGGGCTTATGGTTGTTTGCAGGCTGTCCAAGACCCCCAGCAGGGACCCTCACCCCATGGGGGTGTGGCTAGCCTGAGTGAGGGGCTGAGGACTGTTTTTAGGCTGGCCACACCCCCTTCAGAGTGGAGGTCACTGCTGGGGTGCCTGACCAGCCTTGGTGAGGGGCTGATGGCTGTTTGTAGGCTGGCCATGGTCCCCGGCGACCCAAGCTCCCAGCTCCTCCTTTTTTTTTTTCCAGTGCCTCCTTGAGTGGAGGCCAGGGCTGGCTGGAAGCAGGTATTTGGGATTTATTTATCTTCTATAATTGAAACTTTGTAGCCTTGAGCAGAGGCCAGGGCTGGCCAGGGCAGGCGAGAAGGTTGGTTTCCTCCATCGCCAGGGGCAACCCAAGCCTCCTGCTCACTCCAGCTCTGTGGCAGCTGCCATCTTGGTTGGGTTAATTTGCATACTCACTCCTGATTGGCTTGTGGGCATGGCTTGTGGGCGTAGCAGAGGTGCGGTCAATTTGCATGTTTCTCTTTTATTAGATAGGATTATTTATAAAATTTCTTTTATATATTTTTGTGTAATTTTTAATTAAATAACTATTATCCAAAGGTTTTAGTAAATGTAAACACTCATTACACTCCCCCTTTTTATTTACACATATTGCTCAATTTAGGATAAGAAACTTACTACTTCCAAAGTAGATTCTTTTCCTTTGATTATGAACGAAAGTTCTTTAAATTAAGCTAAAAGTAGTTTATCAAGTTTATAGCCATTAATTTTATGCCTTCACCATATAAATGTATTAGCTGTTTAATCTGTCTAAGGTGGATTTTATATTACTTTGTAATATTTTTATTCTAATATTTATTGATTATCTAAACCAGACCCTAAGGCTTTAAAGATGAAGTGGGCACTGAACTTAATCTCTAGAAATTTAAAATTATAGTCAATTAATAATTAGCTTGCACTTACATATTTTCCTTCTCAGTTTCTAGCTCAGATAAGTATCTTGACTGATTCCATTTGAAGTTTATATATTCTTCCCCCAAATTGTATATTAATGCCTGATTAGCTTCCCTTCCCTTCTTCCAACCTCTTTCCTTTTTTGTTTTTTGTTCCTTCCTCTCCTTTCCTACTTTTCTCCTCCCCTTCCTTCCTTCCTTCCTTCCTCCCACCCAGTGATTCAGTAATTTTTGTTTATTGGGATGAATGGATAATTTCTAATTTAATTATTCTCAGAGATTGCATAATGATACTGGTTTTCTAATTATCTTCAATCAAGATGTGGTATTTTTTTACTTTTGAAATAAATTCCTTGACTTTTTCCAATTAAAAATATTATGTATGTTAAAAATACAGAAAAATGTGTTATCATGAGATGATATACTCATTCATATCAATAAAATTACATTTACATCTGTCAAATTAGTCATATAAATGAGTTAAACTTTGTTCCTACATATTTGTGAAAATATATAAAAGTACATAAATCTGGTGGCTATAGTAACCTTTATAACAGTAAAAGAAACACATTTATAAGAAGACCTGAAGGTAAAAAGAAAAAGAAGAAGAAGAATATTACATATATTCAAGTAATTGACTAATGCAAGGCAATTTTCTTTTATCGCTTAATACGCTTGGCATTTTCTTAGTAAGTTTGCACAGCCATATTTCTGACTACAATTTCCAGCAAAAGCTTGAAACTTCAGTATTAACCTGATTGAAGAGAGAATTTAGGGGGAAAAAATGAAATAAAAAAGTGCCCATGCCCTTCAGCTGTGGTAATGAGCTGAGGAAGAGTGGAAGTGTGCTAATATTGGAATATGCTAATACTCTGAATAATGCTCAGATAGGGGTTTTCACTGTGGCTGATCAGCACAATGGCTCCAGGAAGACCATCCTGATGAGACTGCTATTTTATTCTGTGCTCCAAATTGCAAATTGCTTCCTACAAGAATTTTCCTCCTTTCTTATGTTCAGATCAATTCAGTTTGATAATGCCACAATGCATTACTCTGCACAATTCTGCTAATCCTTCTTCAGAAAGTAGGAGAGATTGGAATATCTCAGTAAATAACTGATCTGTCCAATAAAAAAAAAATTAAAAAGAGGATTTGCAATTTAAGATGTCTTAAATTTTAGGAAAATGTATCTACACTAAAATACATTAATAATTTACAGTATATAAAATAAATTACTTTGGAAAATAGCAAAGTTAGTTTACTTTTCTTTGAAGTTGCAGTGAAATATGGAAGTCTCATTCTAAGGGGGAATCAAGAATAAACCCCCTCTCAGTTGAGGAGTTCTCTGTTTTACAGTCATTTCCTCTATGAAGTGGAAGAGAAAGGTAAAAGAAACAATAAACAGGAAGTTTTCATTTTGGGAAACTGTTTAGTGTTCTGGCTAAAGAAACTTTACTTAACCTTTTGACTATTGTATTTTGACCTTTGTTAGAACTAAGCAAGAGTAGTTACTAGACTTGCAAGGTTGTAAGCTTGCTTTCAGGGTATTCCTGATCTGCCCAAGGACACATTCTCCTCTGGAGCCACTAACCCAACATGAGCTAGGAGCTAAGCTAAACCTAGAGAAAGCATAATGCTTAATGTCAAGAGGAGACGATATACACTTTCTCCTCCATCCCCCTTTCATGATTTTAAACGCATTTATTAATGTATTCTATATAAACTGGCATGCTAATACAGAGTACTGGAAATTTACTTAATCAATAAGAACAAAAATATCATTCCACTGCATAATCTTCAAGAAATAAAGCCCCAGGGTAATATATTTGCATGTTAGAAAAATGTAAAGTTCTTCAGTATCGTTAAGGAATTAACTGACTAACCATATTTGGAGTTACATACATATAATTTTGATCCAAATATTAATTATTTTGATCACCCATAAAGTCATCAATTTTGAAACATGTTTATGTGACTAGGTACTTTTTCCAAAACTCCGTGCGTGGATAACCAAGCTATTTATATGTGTGATTTTTTTTTGAAAAATAATGGGGCTTTTACAACATAATTATAATGTGGTGTTCCTCAAAGCAAATGTGTCCCACAGCCCATCTGTACTGTTCACTTTCTTGCTAGGCCAAATTTGACTGAGATCTGGCACTCAACTAAGAAGTCTGATTAGCAATTAATTATTAACACTTAAGAATCAGGTGGCCTATTGAAACGTCTGTCTCTGTGCTCTGTTAATAATCATGGTGGAGCTTGGGATTCTGATAAAACTTCACTCTGACAGTAGAGACAGTGTTAACAATTGTTCACGTTTCCTTTAAGAATGTTTTGAATAACTTCGTAATTCTTAAATAGATACCTTTCCACTTACTATTTTCAATTATTGTGCTGTTGTTTTAATGGTTTGCCATTGGCAAATCTGTATAGCAGTTTGAATTTAGTGTCCTTTTCAATATTCCTCCTTCTGTCATCCTAGCATCTTTCTGTCATTGGTCCCTTGAGGCAACATTCTAATTGGTCTCCCTCCCATCCAGCTATCCCACATTGATACTCTCACTTTTATTTTCTTATATTAATATAGACTTTTGTGTTCCCTTCTCTTGGTGACATGTTGTTGCTAATATAATGTTGGCTGATAATAAGAATCATACCTAATAATAGATAAACATGTACATTGACCATTCCCCTGCTGCGCCCACATCCAATCAGAGTGAGTATGCAAATTAACCCAACAAAGATGGAGGTTAATTTGCATACAAAGGCGCCCAGGAGCCTGGATCCCAGGAACTTTCTCAGCACCCAGGTCACACTGAGGTAGGCCCCCCTGGGTCCTGAGTAACCAGGGAAGGGCCTGAGCCAGGGGACTCCTGGGCAGGGGTGGAGCCGGGTGATCAGCGATCCAAGGGAGCTGGGGGTCCCTGTCCAGGCCTCAAGCCCCCACCAGAGAGGCTTAGGACCTGGGCAGGGGTGGAACCGGGCGATCAGAGGGAGCTGGGGGGCCCCTGCTGAGGCCCCAAGGCTATAGGTCTGGCAGGGGTGTACCTGGCAATTGGAGGGAGCTGGGGGTCCCTGCCCAGGCTGGGAGGCTTTAGGCCTTGGCAGGGGTGGAGCCAGAGATCAGAGGTGATTGGTGTGAACTACAGAGGAAATACCTTTTCTGACCACTCATTGGCCAAGCTCCCTGTTTGCCACTGGTAATATTCTTAGTAACTTGGGTATAAGAATCCAAAAAGGTGATCTAGGGTTCTTCTACCACACTCCTGGAGAAAAAAAGGAAGGTCCGTTACTGGAGGGCTAAGAAATGTCATATCCTGCCCTAGCCGGTTTGGCTCAGTGGATAATGCCTAGGCTTGCCGACTATAGGGTCCGGTTTGATTCTGATCAAGGGCAGGCTCCTCCCTGTCTGGGGCCCAGGTCAGGGCTCATGCAGGAGGCAACCAATCAAAGTGTTCCTCTCACTTTGATGTTTCTCTCTGTCTTTCCCTTTCTCTTCCACATTCTCTAAAAATCAATGGAAACATATCCTCAGGTGAGGATAAAAAGAAAAATAAAGAAACAAATGTCATATCCTATGAAAGACACATCTTGAAAATGCCTAAAGAAAGTTGTCATTTTTTCATGGTGAAGGGACTGGAGTCCATGTTGATGAAAACACCTTGGTGGTTGCGGTGACTGGCAGTGGCTGCAGCAGTGGGGTGATGGGGCTGGTGCCTTCCCCTGATCAGCCTGGTCACCTCAGTAGGACTTCCTCTGAGGGCTCCCAGTATGTGAGAGGGGGCAGGCTGAGCTGAGGGACACCCCTCACAGTGCACGAATTTCAGGCACCAGGCCCCTAGTTGGATAATAAAATACATTCTATATGTTTGGGGTAGAAAGATTGTATTTAACAGGAACTTTTTGAGGGCAGTAACTTAAGTTGTTTATAATGATATATGGCTAGTTGGTATAGGAGATATTTGTATTCAGGCCAGAGGCCTTTGAATTCTATCCTACATAATAATCCTATATAATAAAGAGGTAATATGCAAAATAACCATCACTCCAACACACAAGATGGCCGTCCCCATGTGGTCAAAGATGGCTGCCCCCATGTGGATACAAGATGGCCACCACAAGACGGCTGGCAAGGGAGGGCAGTTGTGGGCAATTAGGCCTGTAGGGCAGAACAGTTGGGGAGACCCAGGCCTGCAGGGGAGGGCAGTTGGGGGGAACCAGGCCTGCAGGGGAGAGCAGTTAGGGACAATCGGGCCAGCAGGGGAGCAGTTAAGCATTGATCAGGCCGGCAGGGGAGTCGTTATGGGGTGATCAGGCTGGCAGGTAGAAGCAGTTAGGGGCAATCAGACAGTCAGACAGGCATACAGGCAAATGTTTGGGAGCCAGCAGTCCTGGATTGTGAGAGGGATGTCCCAGATTGAGGAGGGTGCAGTCTGGGCTGAGGAACACTCCCCCCCCCATGCATGAATTTCGTGCACTGGGCCTCTAGTTTAAATTATAATGTGTAAGCAGCCTTCCACAGCCAATTAAAATATTTGCTGTTTATTTCTTTGAATGCTAACAGCACTTATGAACTCTTCTCTACTAATTTTGGAGATTATAATATATATATAATTTAATTACATATATATATACATATATATATATATATATATATATATGTATATATATAAAGCTAAGTGACCTACTGTCCATCCTTCCAATCGTCCAACCAACCAACTGGCCAGTACATATGATGCACACTGGTAGTTTAAAAATAAACATTGACTCATGCATGCCCAATATTTGTCTCTGTCTGACACTGGCCTCCCATTTAAATTAATTCGAAGACAGTTTCCTGTGATGCCAGAATTTGTGATTACTATTAATAAATCATAAGGACAAACTTTAGACAGAATAAGAATATTCCTATCTGAACCTGTTTTTGGACATGGTCGGTTATATGTTGCTTTCTCTTGAGTGTGAAGAGCATGTGACATTAAAGTTAAAGTTGTAAATATTTCATTACAAGTGAAATTAGTCAAGCACTCTGAAAGTGTTTTTACTCTTAATGTGGTATACAGGGAGATATTAGAATAAGTTCAATCAATTTACCAGTTATTGTTTGTATCAGTGTTGTTTTCATATCGTTTTTGTTGTTTTTATATCATGTCTTTGTTGTTGTTATATCATGTTATTGTTGTTTATTTATTAATCTATTTATATATTATTTTCATATACATTTTACTAATTTTCTTTCATCTCTGACACTTTTATTATAGAAAAAGGGCAAATAGCAATATCAAAATATTTCTTCTAATTAATTTCATTTCAATGTGCAGAAATCCGTGCACTGGGCCACTAATATATTATGTATATAATGTTGGTGTTTCCATTAAAATTTGGAAATGATAATCTTTCTTTTAAAAATAAAATTTTCATATCAAGTATTATAGCAAAAATTTTCTGAGTTTCACATGAAATGAACTCACATTAACTTTCACCTAAAATTCAACATGATTCTTGGCTATATCAGAAATAGTCCACATAACAATATGACATATATTAAGTGAAATTATTAAAATATGCCTAAGTATTTTTAAAGTTAGTAAATTAGGGGAAATATTTGCCATCAAATACAGAGACCCAACTTCAAAGCTAATATGACCTTCAGTAATCCTTTCCAGGACATGCACTTTCTTTTCTCATTTTTAAACTAACTTGACTCTACCAACTGGTCTTAAAGATCTCTTTAGCAGTTAGAATCCTATGTCATTTATGAATATGTAAAGAAGCAGAAAACTAGATTTATATAGTTTCAGAAGACAGGATAATCAGTTATTAGCTCTCTTCATTCGGTTAAAGAGTTGGTATGCATTTATGATAGAAAATGTAGAGAGAGTTAATTGCAGAGAAGTCCATATTACCAGTTTATGGCCAATTTCCTTTCCCAGTAAAGAAGTTAACAAGAAAAGGTGACAAATTCACTTCTTTTTCTTTTCTACTTATGAGTATTAACTAAAGTTATATTTGGATTCAAAGAATGCAGAGTACATTTTGGGATCAAATATTCAGTTACTTAAAAAAATAGAGTCTTACTATGTCAGGCTCTAATGCCAGCTGTGTGGATCTATAGTAAAGCCAGAAAGAGAGACAGATTTAAATGAAAATCATAACCATAGAAGGGGACTGGAGGACCCTAGCCAAGAACAGGTTTCTGAAAGGGCAATTGGACTCCTAAAAAATAATTTATGATGAGGGGGTTAGGAAATAGGGCCAGGACTGGACTCTGAAATAAGGTCTCAGAGGTGCACTGATGCCAGTTCTGCACCTGCCTATGCCAGCCATCCTGCATGCAGACCAATGTCCAAGGAAATGTATCTGTGAGAGATTCCAAAAGACATCACCCTCAATTGCAACTGCAAGCCTTTCCTAGCTTAGAAGATTTCTGGTGACAAAACAAATTAGAAAGGAGCAGCTTCCCTCACATGTCATAGAAATCCTTCCTGACAATAGTTAGCAGGTCCCACTGGGGAAAAGACAGTGTCAGTGTCTCACCTACATGCACTGTTGCCTGTCCACTAAGGTTGATGCTGGGATGCTGTATTCAGCAGCTGAAGTAGCAACACTGTCAGGATGAGTATATCTTTTTTTTTTAATGTTACCTCATTGTATATCATGGCTAGGAGTAGTACTGAGAACAAGAACAATTTCACTATATGGCTAATACTTCAGAGGCTCACTCCAAGAAAATGAATTTGGAGACTCAGTTTACTACTTTCATCACCTGTACTCCTAAGCCCTAAACCCATCCCTGGAAACTCCTCCCCTCCTGTCAAGCAAATATGATGTAGAAAGACCTGTGATTCATTTATCTCTCTACTGATGCCCAGGAGGTATCTTCACATTCCAGCAACAATTTGGTCAATGGCACTAAATTATTAAAGTGTCTAGATTAGATCACAGGATGGAAGAACAGAACTGGGCTGTCTCATAAGAATCAGGTGTTAAGAGATGCCGCAGAAGGCAGGAAAATACTAACTTCTTGTTATTTGAGGGAAGTAAGAGCTCAGAATTGTTATGTTTGAGAGGACATATATGAGAATGACACTAATTTTTTTACCCATATTGGTGAATTACCAAGTATAGGAACTGTACACTAAAGACTTTGGTGAGTCTCAAGCATGTTTAAAAAAAATTAAATTATTGGAGTGACATTGGTTAATAGGATCATATAGGTATAGAGTTCTATGATACAACATCTGTATATTGCACTATATGCCCACTACCCAAATTCAAACAATCTTCCATCACCATTTTATTAGGCCCCTTTTACCCTCTACCTCCAACTCCCTTTCCTCTGGCAACTACCTGACTACTATTTGTGTCCATGAGTTTCAGTTTTATATCCTACACTAGGGGCCTGGTGCCCGAAATTCGTGCACTGTGAGGGAGGGGGTTGAGTCCCTCAGCCCAGCTTGCCCCCTCTCACATACTGGGAGCCCTCAGAGGAAGTCCTACTGAGGTGACCAGGCTGATCAGGGGAAGGCACCAGCCCCATCACCCCACTGCTGCAGCCACTGCCAGTCACCGCAACCACCAAGGTGTTTTCATCAACACAGACTCCAGTCCCTTCACCATGAAAAAGTGACAACTTTCTTTAGGCATTTTCAAGATGTGTCTTTCATAGGATATGACATTTGTTTCTTTATTTTTCTTTTAATCCTCACCTGAGGATATGTTTCCATTGATTTTTAGAGAATGTGGAAGAGAAAGGGAAAGACAGAGAGAAACATCAAAGTGAGAGGAACACTTTGATTGGTTGCCTCCTGCATGAGCCCTGACCTGGGCCCCAGACAAGGAGGAGCCTGCCCTTGATCAGAATCAAACCGGACCCTACAGTTGGCAAGCCTAGGCATTATCCACTGAGCCAAACTGGCTAGGGCAGGATATGACATTTCTTAGCCCTCCAGTAACGGACCTTCCTTTTTTTCTCCAGGAGTGTGGTAGAAGAACTCTAGATCACCTTTTTGGATTCTTATACCCAAGTTACTAAGAATATTACCAGTGGCAAACAGGGAGCTTGGCCAATGAGTGGTCAGAAAAGGTATTTCCTCTGTAGTTCACACCAATCACCTCTGATCTCTGGCTCCGCCCCTGCCCAGGCCCTAAGAGTCTGGCCAGGGCTTGGGGCCTGGACAGGGGCCCCTAGCTCCCTCCAATCGCCAGGTACACCCCTGCCAGGCCTATAGCTTTGGGGCCTAGGCATGGGCCCCCCAGCTCCCTCCGATTGCTGGCTCCACCCCTTCCCAGGTGACCCCCAGCTCACTCTGATCACCGGGCTCTGACCCTGCCCAAGAGCCCCCTGGCTCAGACCTTTCCCAGGTTGCTCAGGACCCACGGAGGCCTACCTCGGAGTGACCTGGGTGCTGAGAAAGTTTCCGGGATCCAGGCTGCTGGGCACCTTTGTATGCAAACTAACCTCCATCTTTGTTGGGTTAATTTGCATACTCACTCTGATTGGATGTTACGTGGAGGTACGGTCAATGTACATGTTTGTCTATTATTAGGTATGCTGATGATATGATTGAAGTTACATGGTTCTTAGCTATTTTATTTTATTTTTATTTTTAGTTCTTAGCTTTTCTAACTGACTTATTCATTTAGCATAATATTCTCAAGGTCCGTCTATGTTGTTACAAATGGCGCTATTCATTCCTTTCTTATGGCTGAGTAGTATTCCATGTACCACATCTTCTTTATTCAATCCTTTATTGCAGGAAGGACATTTTGGTTGTCTCCATGTCTCGGCCACTGTGAATAATGCTTCAATGAACATAGGGGTGCATATATCTTTGTGAATACATGCTTTTCAGTTGTTTTTTGGGGTTATATACCCAGGAAGGGAATTTCAGTGTCATATGGTAACTCTATTCTTAATTTTTTGAGAAATTGCTGGACTGTTTTCCATAGCGGCTCTACATTCCTTCCAGCAGTGAATGAGAGTTTCCTTTTCTCTATAACCTCTCCAACACTTATTACCTGTCTTGATGATAATGTCCACTCTAACAGGTGTGAGGTGGTATCTCATTGTAGTTTTGAAGTGTATTTCCCTAATTGCTAGTGAGGTTGAACATTTTTTTTATATAGCTATTGGCCATTTGTATGTCTTCTAATGAGATGAGTCTGTTCAGATCTTCTGCTCAATTTTAATTGGGTTGTTTGTTTGGTATTGAGTTTTATGAGTTCTTTATATTTTTTGCAACCACAGTTTGTATTAGTTCCATATAATGGTTAAACTAATTTTACTGATTTTCAAAATTTTGGGGTACAAAGTTTAAAATTCCACATATATATCCTTTATGAAATGTCAATTTTTACATGTTTTTTTTTGTTTAAATAATTACATATATATCAGTACATATATCTCCTTTTTTTTCCCCATTGACCTTCGCCCAGCCTCTCCTAACCCCTGTCGCATGACCTCATCCCACCCCCACCCTCCTGTCTTGTGTCCCTTGGTGTGCATATATACATGCATACAAGTCCTTTGGTTGATCTATGTTCCCTTCTTCCCCAACACTCCCCAGCCTTCCCGCTGTAATTTGACAGTCTGTTTGGAGCTTTACTATTTCTGTATCTATCTTTTTATTCATCAGGTTATAATGTTCTTTATTTTCCATAAATGAGTGAGATCATGTGGTATTTTTCTTTCATTGCCTGGTTTATTTCACTTAACATAATGCTCTCCAGGTTAATCCATGCTGCTGCAAATGGTTAGAATTCCTTTTTTTTTTTTTTTAGCAGTGTAGTATTCCATTGTGTAGATGTACCATAGTTTTCTAATCCACTCATCTGCTGATGGGCATTTAGGCTGTTTCCAAATCTTAGCTATGGTGAATTGTGCTGCTATGAACATAGGGGTGCATATATCCTTTCTGATTGGTGTTTCTAGTTTTTTGGGATATATTCCTAGAAGTCGGATCACTGGGTCAAATGGGAGATCGATCCATTTTTAGTTTTTTGAGGAAACTCCATACTGTTCTCCACAGTGGCTGCACCAGTCTGCATTCCTACCAGCAGTGCGTGAGGATTCCTTTTTCTCCGCATCCTCTCCAGCACTTGTCATTTATTTATTTGTTGATGATTGCCATTCTGACAGGGGTGAGATGGTACCGCATTGTCATTTTGATTTGCATCTCTCGGATACTTAGTGACTTTGTGCATGTTTTCATATGTCTCTTGGCCTTGCTTCTGTCTTCTTTTGATAAGATTCTATTTAGGTCCATTGCCCATTTCTTGATTGGATTGTTTATCTTCCTTTTGTTGAGTTGTATAAGTTCCCTGTAAATGTTGGAGATTAAACCCTTATCAGTGATAATATTGGCAAATATGTTCTCCCATGTAGTGGTCTTTCTTGTTGCTTTGTTGATGGTTTCCTTTGCTATTCAAAAGCTTTTTATTTTGATGTAGTCCCTTTTGTTTATTTTCTCTTTAACTTCCATTGCCCTAGGAGCAGTATCAGTGAAGAAGTTCCTTTGGCATGTGTCTGGGATTCCCCTGCCTGTGGATTCCTCTAGTATTTGTATGGTTTCCCGTCTTATGTTTAAATCCTGTATCTATTTTGAGTTTATTTTTGTGTATGGTGTAAGTTGGTGGTTTAGTTTTATTTGTTGGCATGTATCTGTCCAGGTTCCCACACCATTTATTGAAAAAACTCTCTTGACTCCATTGTATATTCATTCCTCCTTTGTCAAATATTAATTGAGCATAGTGGTTTGGGTCAATATCTGGGTTCTCTATTCTATTACATTGGTGTATATGTCTGTTCTCGTGCCAGTACGAGGCTGTTTAGAGAACAGTGGCTTCATAATACAGCTTGAAATCTGGTATTGAGATCCCACCTACTTTGTTCTTCTTTCTAAGGATTGCTGCAGCTATTCGGGGTCTTTTTTTATTCCAGATGAATTTTTAGAGAGTTCTTTCTAGGTCTGGAAATATGCCATTGGTATTTTAATGGGGATTGCATTGAATCT
Source organism: Corynorhinus townsendii (assembly GCA_026230045.1). Lineage (NCBI taxonomy): Eukaryota > Metazoa > Chordata > Mammalia > Chiroptera > Vespertilionidae > Corynorhinus > Corynorhinus townsendii. The sequence continues at coordinate 116,313,283 of JAPDVU010000001.1, read as the reverse complement.
ATAGATTGCTTTGGGTAGTATGGACATTTTAATGATGTTGATTCTACCAATGCATGAACATGGTATGTTCTTCCATCTGTTTATGTCTTTCTCTATCTCTTTGTGTGTGTGTGTGTGTGTGTGTGTGTGTGTGTGTGTGTGTGTGCTGTAGTTTTCTGCGTATAGGTCTTTTACCTCCTCAGTTAAGTTTATTCTTAGGTATCTTGAGTTTTTGGTGTGATGGTAAATGTGATGGCTTTTTCAGTCTCTCTTTCTGTTAAGTTCACTACTGGTGTATAGATATGCCATAGATTTCTTGGTATTAATTTTTTTATCCTGCTACATTGCTGAATTCATTTATTAAGTCTATTAGTTTTTTTATGGAATCTGTTGGTTTTTTTACGTACAATATCATGTCAGCTGCAAATAAGGATAGTTTTACTTCTTCTTTTCCAATTTGGATGCCTTTTATTTCTTCATCTTATCTAATTGTAATGGATAATTCTTCCAGTACTATGTCAAACAGGAGTGGTGAGAGTGGGCATCCTTGTCTTGTTCCTGTTCTTAGGGGAAATGGTTTTAGTTTTTGCCCATTGAGTATGATGTTAGCTGTGCATTTATCATATATGGCTTTTATTATGTTGAGCTATGATCCTTCTATTCCTACCTTGTTGAGATTTTTATCAAAAATGGGTGTTGGATTTTGTCAAATTCTTTGTCTGCATCAATGATATGACAATGTGGTTTTTTTGTTTATGTGAAGTATCACGTTTATTGATTTACAGATATTGTACCATCCTTGCATTTCTGGGATAAATCCTACTTGGTCATGGTGTATGATCTTTCTGATGTGATGCTGGATCTGATTTGCTAGAATTTTGTTGAGGATTTTGGCATCTATTTTCATGAGGGGTATTGACCTGTAATTCTCTTTCATTGTGCTGTCTTTATTTGGTTTTGGTATTAGGGTGATGCTGGTTTCATAGAAGGAGCTTGAGAGAGTTCCTTCCTCTTGAATTTTTTGGAATAGTTTGAGGAGGATAGGTTTTAGTTTTTCCTTGTATGTTTGGTAAAATGCCCCTGTGAAGCCATCTGGGTCCAGGCTTTTGTCTGCTGGAAGCTCTTTGATGACTGCTTCAATTTCTTCCATAGTTATTGGCCTATTGAGATGTTTAGATTCTTCCTGATTGAGTTTTGGACGGTTATATTTTTCTAGGAATATGTCCATCTCCTCCAGGTTTTCAAGTTTGTTGGAATAGAGTTGTTCATAGTATTTTTTCACAATCCTTTGTATTTCTGTGGGGTCTGTTGTTATTTCACCTCTTTCATTTCTGATTTTATTTGGGTCCTCTCTCTTTGCTTCTTTGTGAGCCCAGCTAGACGTTCATCAATGTTGTTTATCCTTTCAAAGAACCAGCTCTTTTTTTGATGATCTTTTGTATTTTTTTTGTCTCAATGTCGTTTATCTCTGCTCTGATCTTTATTATTTCCTTCCTTCTGCTTACACTGGGCTTTTCTTGTTGCTATTTTTCTAACTCTTTCAGTTGTAAGTTAGGTACTTTATAACCATTGTTTCTTGTTTTTTGCAGTAGGTTTGTAGAGCTATAAACATCCCTCTCAAGACTGCTTTCGCTGTGTCTCCTAGATTTTGTATTGTTTTGTTTTCATTGTTATGATGCCATGATGTTTTTTATTTCTTGTTTGCTCTCTCTGCTAAACCAGTCATTGTTTAATAGCATGCTATTTAGTCTCCATGTGTTAGACCTTTTTGGATTGTTTTTATTGTAGTTGATTTCCAGTTTTATACCACTGTGATCTGAGAAGATGCTTGATATGATTTCTATCTTCTTGAATTTGAAGAGACTTTGCCTATGACCCAACATATGACCTATCTTTGAAAATGACCCATGTGCACTTGAGAAGAATATATTTACTCTGGCTTTGGGGTAAAATGTTCTGAAGATGTCAATTAATTCCATCTCGTCTAGTGAGTCATTTAGGATTGATGTTTCTTTGCTGATTTTTTTTTTTTTTTAAAGGATTTGTCCATTGGTGATAGTGGGGTATTAAAGTCTCCTACTATGATTGTATTGCTGGTAATCTCTCCCTTTATATCCTCCAGGAGGTTTTTTATGTATTTGGGTGCTCCTGTATTGGGTGCATATATGTTTACCAGAGTTATTTCTCCTTGTTGAATTGCTCCCTTTAGTATTATGAAGTGGTCTTCCTTATATCTTGTTATGTCCTTCACTTTGAGGTCTAATTTGTCAGATATAAGTATTGCTACCCCAGTTTTTTTTTTTTTTTTCATTTCTCCTGAAAAAACTTTTTCCATCCCTTCACCCTCAGTCTGTGTGTGTCTTTTTTTCTGAGGTGGGTTTCTTGTAGACAGCAGATATATGGGTCATGTTTTCTTATCCAATCCATTACCCTATGTCTGTTGATTTGGGCATTTAATCCCTTTACTTTTAAAGTTATTATTGATAGGTACTTACTTGTTACCATTTTTATTCTTTACCCTTATGTTCCTTCTTCTCTTCCTATTTCTTTTTTTTATAGCAGTCCGTTTAGCATTACTTGCATTGCTGGTTTGGTGGTAATAAATTCCCTTAGTTCTTTTTTTGTCTGTGAAGCTCCTGATTTCACCTTCAATTTTGATTGATAGCCTTGCTGGGTACAGTATTCTTTGATTCACACCCTTCCTTTGCATGACTTTGTATATTTCATTCCATTCCCTTCTGGCCTGATGAGTTTCTGTTGAGAAATCAGTCGCTAGTCTGATGGGGGATCCTTTGTAGGTAACTTTCTGTCTCTCTCTGGTTGCTTTTAAGATTCTTACTTTGTCGTTGGTGTTTGCCAATTTAATTGTAATGTGCCTTGGCATCAGTCTTTTGGGGTTCATTTTGCTTGGGACTCTGTGAGCTTCTTGGATTTGTGTGGTTTTTTCTTCCCTGTATCAGGGAAGTTTTCTGTCATTATTTCTACAAACAGGTTTTCTATTCCTGCTCAGTTTCCTCTCCTTCTGGAACCCCTATTATGTGGATGTTGTTTTGTTTTGTGTTGTCCTAAAGTTCCCTTAGGCTCTCCTCCTGCTTTTCAATTTTTTTTTTCTAGAAGCTGCTCTACTTGGGTATTTTTTTTTTACCTTGTCTTCTAGCTCACTGATATGGTCTTTGCTGCTTCTATTCTACTCTTGTTGCTTTCTTTTTTTTTTATTAATTTCTTTATTGATTAAGGTATCACATATTAGTCCTCATCCCTCCATTCCCATCCCAAATCCCTCCCCACGCATGCCCCCACCCCCCTGTGGTCTGTGACCACTGGTTAGGCTTATATGCATGCATACAAGTCCTTTGGTTGATCCCTCCCCCTTGCCCCCCCTTCCCTACCTTCCCTCTGAGGTTTGATAGTCTGATCGATGCTTCCCTGTCTCTGGGTCTGTTTTTGTTCATCAGTTTATGTTGCTCATTATTTCCCCTAGATGAGTGAGATCATGTGATACTTATAAGAACCACAAATGAGACAAGCAATAATGATTATGCTGGGAGGCAAATGAATCAGTCTGTAGTGAGTTTCTTTCTGGGCCAGCAGTTCTTTTGAGTCCCAATTTCATTGTCAAACAGTTCCTTATGTTTACATATCAGCAATGATATTTCAGTTCTGGATGGTGTACAAATGGTGGTAATGCAGGTCCAACCCTCTCTGGTTTGGTCCTGGGCAACCTGTCGCGACACACAGCTGCTGATTTCTAGTATGGCAAGGTATTGTCAGCTTCTTCAATATCTGGACCGTTTCACTTCTTTCTTCATGGATGGAGCAGTCCTGTCAATTCCTCTCTACTGTAGGAATTCACATGGTCTTGGAAGTGTTTTCTGAAAATATACAAACATATTTTTCACCAAAAGTTAATAAAGGAATCTTTTCTGTAAATTTGACTTGGGATACTTTTTCATTTTTTACCCAAACGATTTTCCTTTGGCTTATTTTGACACCATGTGTGTTTTTCATGGGTGTCTTGCTGTTACTATTATAAGAGAAAGTTATTTTCTAAAGTAAACATTGTCTAGATGTAATTTACTTACAGGATATTTTTCCTTACATGATATTCTTCTACTATCCCCCCCTTTTTATTTAAATATTAGGAGGCTTTTGGAAATTTTATAATGTAGTCTTGATAGCCTTTAAATTTAAATTTTTTCACTAAAATATGACTGCTTTAGGTTTATTACATTTTATGCAATTTTACCATGAGATGAACTACCAATAAAAATTTTAGTTATCACTTTAGGAACAGCTTTATGTCCAGTACCAATAATTTTTCTAGAATATTTGCTTATTTCACTTAGCCCATTTAAATTAGTCTGAGAACTTGACTACTATTTTACTGTCAAATTTTATACTCTAACAACAATCTTATTTTACTCTGTAAATATTAGTGGAAAGGATTATTTGCCTTCTTGAGTAGGCCCTGAGCATTCCTGGTGCTAGGTTGGATTTAGATATCAAAAACCCACTCCCCCACCCCCACCCTACCCCCCCCCCAATGGGTACAAGACAACTCAAACAAGTCTTGTTGCAGTGAGAGGGCAGCTGCTCTTGGCCAAGTCTCTGTCTGTTACCTGGGTCCCAGTTTGAGCTGGGCATGGGAAGGGAAGCAGCCATGGGGCAAGAGACCTCCCTCAGAAGGGTTGAGTTCTTTATAGCAGTGATGTAATTTTTTATTTCTTCTTGGTTCTTCTTCATTTCCTCTTGGTTCTTACACATATTGTCGAATTTGTCTTCCATTCTTTTCAGCCACCTTATGACCATTTCTTTGAATTCTTTCTCTGGCAGGTTGCTTGCCTCCATTTTATTTACTTCCTTTTCTGGTGATGCTTTTCTTTTAAATGCAGGCTGTTTCTTTGTCTCCCCATGGTTTCTCTTCTCCAGGTGTCTAGTTATGTATTTCTCTCTCTCCTTATCCCAGGCAAAATCTGACCTTTCCATGGTGGAGTGTAGAGCTCCTCTGAATCCACGTGTTTGCGCCAATTGGGGACCAATATTCTGGGATTCGCAGCTGTTTGATGGGTGCCATAGTTGTAGATATTCAGGCTTCTGATAACATCCACTTTCCCCTTCAAAATGGTGCGGTGTCTGTGTCGGAGCCAGTCGCTCCAGGAGGGAACCCAGTAGCAGTGGGGTCTGCCCAGTCAGGGGAGCCCCGTCCAGCAGTCCTCCACCATCTCCTGGAGCACAGCTGTCCCTCAACTCACCAACAAACACTCACCATGCGACCCTCGGCTGTTCTTTCTATCTGCTCCACGACAAGGCTCAGGACACGTCTGTCTATTCTGCTGCCATTTTTTCAATCTCCACAGGTTCCACTTTGTGGGTCACTGACAATCTGAGTGAATCTGGGAGAGTCCCCTCTCTCTCAGCCTCAGTTTCTTGATCTTATCAAAAGGTCTCTGATATTCCTGATCTTCCTGAGAACTTGAAGAAGTTAAAAAAGTCTTCTGGATTTCTGAAGAGGACCTTTCTTTTACACCTGCACAGTGGTCTTCATCCTTAGGCTAATCAGCAATACAAGCTTGTAGTTAAGAAGGGCCTTGTGCTTTGGCAGAGGGAGGGCAGAGCAGACAGGGATAAGTGAACAGAAGCCAGGATCAGGAATCTGGCTTTAGAATTCGGATGTAGACACCCCGGTTTTCTGTGCTGAGACATTCCCTCATGCTGCAGAGGCCATCTTCCTCATGCAGGCATTAGTTAAAAAGGCTGAGTTCTTTATATATTTTGAATGTTAAACCTTTGCTGGAGCTCCTGCTTTCAAATATCATCTCCCATTTGGTTTGCTGCCTCTTTGTTTTGTTATTGGTTTATTTTGCTTGCAGAAGCTTTTTAGTTTTAGACAATTTCATTCATTTATTTTTGCCTTTACTTCCCTTGCCTTTGGGGTTAGGTTCATAAAATAATATCTATGACCAAGGTCCAAAAGTTTAGTTTCTATGTTTTATTCTATGTAATTTATTGTTTCAGATATTATATTTAGATCTTTGATCCATTTTGAATTAATTTTTGTACATGGGGAAAACTGCAACCTACTTTCGTCCTTTTGCATGTGCATTTCCAATTTTCCTATCACCATTTATTGAAGAGTCTTTCCTTGCTCCAGTGTGTGTTTCTGGCACCTTTATGGAAAATTATCTGTCCATATCCATCTAGTTTTATACTTTGGCTCTCAATTCTGTTCCATTGAATTGTGTGTCCTTTACTGCCAATACCATGCTGTTTTTTGTTGTTGTTGTTAAGTCTTAATTGTTTAAAGTATTACACATGAATCATTTTGCCCCCATTGACTTCTCCTTGCTCATTCCCACCCTCCCAGCACATGCCCTTACCCCTCCCCTTCTACTATGTCCATGGGTTATGCTGATATGTGTGCATGCAAGTCCTTTGCTTGATTTCCCCCCACCCTCAACACACACACCTTCCACTGCTTCCCCCACCCCACACCTTTCCCCTGAGGTAGGATGGTCTGTTCCATGCTTCTATGTCTCTGGGTCTATTTTAGTTTATCCATTTATGTTGTTCAGTATATTCCACATATGAGTGAGATAATGTGATATTTACCTTTCTCCAACTGGCTTATTTTGCTTAGCATAATGTTCTCCAGTTCCATCCATACTGTTACAAATAGTAAGAGTTTCTTCTTTTTTGCATCAGCACAGTATTCCATTGTGTAGATGTGCCACTGTTTTTTAGTTCACTCATCTGCTGATGGGCATTTAGGTTGTTTCCAAAACTTAGCTACTATAAGTTGTGCAGCTATGAACATAGGGGTAAATAGGGATATATTCCTAGAAGTGAGATTACTGGGTCAAATGGGAGTTCTATTTTTAATTTTTTGAGGAAACACCATACTGTCTTCCACAGTGGCTGCACCAGTCTGCATTCCCACTAACAGTGAAGGAGGGTTCCTTTTTCTCCACATCCTTGTCAGCACTTGTCCTTTGTTGATTTGTTGGTGATATCTATTCTGACAGGTGTGAGATGGTACTGCATTGTCATTTTGATTTGCACCCAACTCAACATTTGAACCTTCTCGTGATAGTCAGAATGGGGAGACAATGAAACAATCCCCATAGGAAAGAAAAGTAATAATTGTATAGAAAGGAAATAAGTGAAACAGAAGCATGCAACACGATAGAAAAAGAGTTCAGAGTAATGGTCATATAATTCATACACCAGAAGGAAGAGAAAGTCAACAACCTATGCAAAAATCAGGAAGAAATGAAAAATTATATAGCTAAATTCAAAAAAACCATGGAAGGCTTCAACTGTAGACTAGAAGAAGCAGAGGACAGAATTAGTGAGCTAGAAGATAAAGTACAGAAACAAGCCCAATCTGAACAGCAACTAGAGAAAAAAAATTAAAAAGCAGGAGGAGAGCAAAAGGGAGCTTTGGGACAATGCAGAATTAAATGACATATGTATAACAGGGCTGCCAGAAGGACAAGAAGAGAAACAAGGATTAGAAAATATATTTAAAGAAATAATGACAGAAAACTCCCCTGATATGGGGAAGAAAAAGGTTACAAAAGTACAGAGAGTCCCAAGCAAGATGAATCCTAAAAGACCCACAACAAGACACACCATAATTACATTGGCAAATGTTAACAACAAAGAGAGAATCTTAAAGGCTGCAAGAGAGAGACAGAGAGTTACCTACAAAAGATCCCCCAGTAGATTAACAAATTATTTCTCAACAGAAACACATAAAGCTAGAAGGTAATGAAAGGAGATATACAATGTGATGCAAAACAAGGGACTGTCCAAGAATACTCTATCCAGCAAGACGATCAATCAAAATTGAAGGGGAAATCAGGAGCTTCACTGGCAAAAGAAGGCTAAGGGAGTTTATCACTACCATGCCAGCAATTCAAGAAATTCTAAGGGGAATATTGTAAAAAGAAGAAATAAAAAGGTACAAAGGAACACAGGCTCAAAAAACAAAATGGCTACAAACAAGTAACTTTCAATAATAACTTTAAACATAAATGGACTAAATGCTCCAATAAAAAGACATTGAGTGGCTGAATGGATAAAAAAAAAAATGTCCCATATATATATATACTGTCTACAAGAGACCCACCTCAGAACAAGGGACTCACAAAGACTGAAAGTGAAGAGATGAAAAAATATCTTTCAGGCAAATGGAAATGAAAAAAAAAAGCTGGGGTAGCAATATTTATATCAGACAAAATAGACCTCAAAGTGAAGGCCATCACAAAAGAAAAGGAAGGCCACTTCATAATACTAAAGGGATTGGTACAAGAGTGTATAACCCTGGTAAACATATATGCACCCAATACAAGAGCACCCTAATACATAACAAAACTCCTGGAAGATAACAAGGGAGAGATCAACAACAATACAATCATAGTAGGGGACTTAAATACACCACTGACATCACTGGACAAATCCTCTAGACAAAAAAATCAGCAAAGAAACAGCAATCCTAAATTACTCACTAGATCCATGGTCGGCAAACTGTGGCTCAAGAGCCACATGCAGCACTTTGGCCCCCTGAGTGTGGCTCTTCCACAAAATACCATGGCCTGGGCGAGTCTATTTTGAAGAAGTAGCATTAGAAGAAGTTTAAGTTTAAAAAATTAGGCTCTCAAAAGAAATTTCAATCATTGCACTGTTGATATTTGGTTCTGTTGACTAATGAGTTTGCCGACCACTGCACTAGATCATTTGACATCTTCACAACATTTTACCCCAAAGCCACAGAATATACGTTCTTCAAAAGTGCATATGGGACATTTTCACAAGCAAAGTATCCCCAAATTCAAGAAGATTGAAATCATACCAAGCATCTTCTCAGACCACAATGGCATAATATTAGAAATAAACTACTATAAAAACAATCCAAAACACTCAAACACTTGGAAGCTGAATAACATATTATTAAATATTGATTGGGTTACCAATGAGATCAAAGAAGAAATTAAAAACATCATGGAAACTAATGACAATGAAAACACAACAATCCAAAACTGATGGGAGACAATGAAAGCAGTCCTGAGAGGGAAGTTTATAGTTCTACAGTCCTACCTCAAAAAGCACGAAAAAATGATAGTAAAACATCTAACTAACCCTACAACTCAACGAATTAGAAAGAGAGCAATAAGAAAACCCAGAATGAGCAGAAGGAAGGATATAATAAAGATTAGAGCAGAAATAAATGACATAGGGATTTAAAAAAATACAAAAGATCAATAAAACCAAGAACTGGTTCTTTAAAAGGATAAACAAGATTGATGAACCTATAGTCAGGCTCACCAAGAAGCAAAGAGAGAGGATCTGAATAAACAAAATCAGAAATGATAGATGTGAAATAACAAAAGACTCCACAGAAATACAAAGGATTGTTAAAAAATACTATGAACAACTCTACTCCAACAAAATGGACAACCTGGAGGAAATAGACATATTCCTCAAAAAATACAACCTTCTAAATCTCAATCAGGAAGATTCTAAAAATCTCAATAGTCTTATAACCATGGAAGAAATTGAAACAGCCATCAAAAAGCTCCAAGCAAACAAAAGCCCAGGGCCAGATGGTTTCACAGGAGAGTTTTACTAGACATTAAAGGAAGAACCAAAACCTATCCTCCTCAGAGTATTCAAAAAAATCAAGAGGTAGGAACACTTCCAAACTCATTCTATGAAACCAGCATTACCCTAATACCAAAACCAAATAAAGACAACACAATGAAAGAGAATTATAGGCCAATATCCCTCATGAACATAGATGCCAAAATCTTCAACAAAATTCTAGCAAATCGGATCCATCAGTACATTAGAAAGATCATTTACCATGACCAAGCAGGATTTGTCCCGGGGATGCAAGGATTGTACAATATCCACAAATCAATAAATGTGATAGCTCACATAAACAAAGTGAGGGAGAAAAATCACATAGTCATATCAATTGATGCAGAAAAAGCATTTGACAAAATCCAACACCCTTTCTTGATAAAAACTCTCAGCAAGGTGGGAATAGAAGGATCAGACCTCAAAATAATAAAAGCCATACGTGATAAACCCACAGCTAACATCATACTCAATGGGCAAAAACTAAAACAATTTCCCCTAAGAACAGGAACAAGACAGGGATGCCCACTCTCACCACTCCTGTTTGACATAGTACTGGAAGTACTAGCCATTGTAATTAGACAACAAGAAGAAATAAAAGGCATCCAAATTGGAAAAGAAGAAGTAAAGCTGTTCTTATTTGCAGATGACATGATATAGTACATAAAAACCCCAAAAGACTCTATCAAAAAACTATTAGACTTAATAAATGAATTCTGCAATGTAGCAGGATACAAAATTAACGCCAAGAAATCTACGGCACTTCCATACACCCATAGTGAACATACAGAAAGAGAGACTAAAAAAGCAATCCCATTTACCATCACACCACAAAAATTAAGATACCTAGGAATAAACTTAACTAAGGAGGTAAAAGACCTATACACAGAAAATTACAGGACACTGAAAAAAGAGATAGAGGAAGACGTAAACAGATGGAAGAACATACCATGTTCATGCATTGGTAGAATCAACATCATCCAAATGTCCATACTACCCAAAGCAATCTATATATTCAATGCAATCCCCATTAAAATACCAATGGCATATTTCCAGACCTAGAAAGAACTCTCTAAAAATTTATCTGGAATAAAAAAAGACCCCGAATAGCCACAGCAATCCTGAGAAAGAAGAACAAAGTAGGTGGGATCTCTTTACCAGATTTCAAGCTGTATTACAAAGCCACTGTTCTCAAAACAGCCTGGTACTGGCACAAGAACAGACATATAGATCAATGGAATAGAATAGAGCATCCAGATATCAACCTAAACCACTATGCTTAATTAATATTTGACATAGGAGGCATGAACATACAATGGATTTAAGACAGTCTCTTCCATAAATAGTGTTGGGAAAATTGGACAGATACATGCAAAAAAATGAAACTAGATCACCAACTTACACCATACACAAAAATAAACTCAAAATGGATAATGGATTTAAACATAAGATGAGAAACCATAAAAATACTAGATGAATCCCCAGGCAGCAAAATCAAAGACATATGTTAAGGAACTTCTTCACTGATACTGCTTCCAGGGTAATGGAAACTAAAGATAAAATATACAAATGGCATTACATGAAAACAAGCTTTTGCACAGCAAAAGAAACCATCAACAAAACAACAAGAAGTCCCACTACATGGGAGAACATGTTTGCCAATGTTATTACTGATAAGGGTTTAATCTCCAACATTTACAGGGAACTCATACAATTTAACTAAAGGAAGATAAATAATCCAATCAAAAAATGGGCAACAGACCTAAATAGAAACTTTTTGAAAGAAGACAGAAAGAAGGCCAAGAGACATATGAAAACATGCTCAAAGTCACTAATTATCCGAGAGATGCAAAATGACAATGCAGTACCATCTCACACCTTCAGAATGACTATCATCAACAAATGACTAGTGTTGGTGAGGATGCAGAGAAAAAGTAACCCTCGTGCACTGCTGGTGGGAATGCAGACTGGTGCAGCCACTGTGGAGAACAGTATGGAATTTTCTCAAAAAACTAAAAATAGAATTCCCATTTGACCCAGTGATCCCACTTCTAGGAATATATCCCAAGAAACTAGAAACATCAATCAGAAAGGATATATGCACCCCTATGTTCATAGCAGCACAATTTACCATAGCTAAGATTTGGAAACAGCCTAAGTGCCCATCAGCAGGTGAGTGGATTAAAAAACTGTGGTACATCTACACAATGGAATACTATGCTGCACTAAAAAGAAGGAATTCCTAACATTTTCAACAACATAGATGGAACTGGAGATCATTATGCTAAGTGAAATAAAGTCAGTCAGAGAAAGATAAATATCACATGATCTCACTTATCTATGGGAAATAATGCACAACATAAACTGATGAACAAAAAGAGATCCAGAGACAGGGAAGTATGGATCAGACTGTCAATCCTCAGAGGGAAGGTAGTGGAGGGCGGGGGTAAGTGGGTGAGATCAACCAAAGGACTGTTATGCATGCATATAAGCCTAACCAGTGAACCCAGACAACAGGCGGTGAGGGCATGTGTGGGGATGGTGAGAAGGTAATGGGGGGATGAGAACAAATATGTAATGCCTTAATCAATAAAGAAATTAAAAATAAATAATAAATAGAAAAAATAGATTTTAAATATTTGAATGTTTGGTAGAATTCACTGGTGAATGGTCCTAGACTTTAACTTTTCAGGAGGTTTCTATTTTTAATTGATTTCAGATAGAGGAAAAGAGAGGGAGAGAGAGAGAGAAACATCAATGATGAGGTGGATTCATTGATCAGTTGCCTCTTGCATGCCCCCTAATGGGAATCGAGTTCTCAACCCAGGCATGTGCCCTGAACAGGAATCAAACTGTTACCTCCTGGTTCAACCACTGAGCCACACCCTCTGGGCTTCAGAAGTTTTTGATGGTTGCTTTAATTTCCGCACATTTTAAAAATTGAATTTATTGGGGTGACATTGGTTAATGTGATCATGTAGGTTTCAAATGTGGGTTTCTATGTTACAAGATCGTATATTGCATTGTGTGCTCACCATCAAAGTCAAATCTCCTCCTATCATCATATATTAGGACCCCCTTCACCCTCAACCCTGACCCAGCAATATGTCTCCTGGGTATACACCCAAAAAACTAGAAAACATATATTTGCAAAGATTTATGCACCTCCATGTTCATTGCAGCATTATTCACAGTGGCCAAGACAAAGAAACCATCAAAGTGTCCTGCAATTGAAGGCTGGATAAAGAAGATGTCATACATCTACAGAATGGAATAAAATTTCTTCACTTTTGATCAGTCTATTTAGATTTTCCAATTATCCATTATTTAGTCTAGGAAGATTATGTATTTCTAGGAACTCTGAAATTTCTTCTGGTTATTGAATTTGGTGGCATATAGTCTTTCATAATATTCTAGTATGATCCTTTGTATATCTGTGATATGTATGGTTATTTCTCTCTCATTTTTTATTTTGTTTTTATGGGTCTTTCCCCTTTATTCCTTAGTAAGTCTAACCAGGGGCTTGTCAATTTTATTAATTTTTTCAAAGAACCAGTTCTTTGTTTTAATAATTTTTGTTTAGTCTTTTTGTTTTCTATTTCATTCAATTCTGCTTTAGTTTTTATAATTCCTTCTGCTGATATTTGGTTGCTTTTATTCTTCTTTTTCTAATTCTTTAAGATGTAACGTTAGGTTTTTCACTTGGGATTTCTTTTGTTTCTTGAGATAAGCCTATAATGATATAAACTTCCCTTTTACTACTGCTTTTGCTGGATCCCAGAAGATCTGATATGTTGTATTGTCATTCTCATTTATTTCTCTATATCTTCTGATTTTATTTTTAATTTCTTTTTGACCCGGTCATTTTTAGTGGTATTTTGTTACATATTTGTGGGTTTCTTTTTGCACTGACTTCTAATTTTAAGGCATCGTGTTTGGAGAATACACTTGGTATAATTTCAATCTTCTTAAATTTCTTTTTTTTTAATTTCATTATTGATTAAGGTATTACATATGTGTCCTTATTCCCCCATAACTGCCCACCTCCCATTCATGCCCCACCCCCCTGTTGTCCGTGTCCATTGATTAGGTTTATATGCATGCATATAAGTCCTTTGGTTGATCTCTCCCCCTTATCCCCACCCTCCCCTACCTTCCTTGAGGTTTGACGTTCTGATTGTTGTTTCTCTGTCTCTGGATCTATTTTTGTTCATCAGTTTATGTTGTTCATTATATTTTACAAATGAGTGAGATCATGTGCTATTTATCTTTCTCTGCCTGGCTTATTTCACTTAGCATAATGCTCTCCATCTCCATCCATGTTGTTGCAAATGGTAAGAACTCCTTCTTTTTACTGCAGCGTAGTATTCCATTGTGTATATGTACCACAGTTTTTTAACCCACTCATCTGCTGATGGGCACTTAGGCTGTTTCCAAATCTTAGCTATGGTGAATTGTGCTGCTATGAACATAGGGGTGCATATTTCCTTTCTGATGTGTGTTTCTAGATTCTTGGGATATATTCCTAGAAGTGGGATCACTGGGTCAAATGGGAATTCTATTTTTAGTTTTTTGAGAAAATTCCATACTGTTCTCCACAGTGGTTGCATCAGTCTGCATTCCCACCAGCAGTGCACAAGGGTTCCTTTTTCTCCACATCCTCACCAGCACTTGTCATTTGTTAACTTGTTGATAATAGCCATTCTGACAGGTGTGAGATGGTACCACATTGTTGTTTTGATTTGCATCTCTCTGATGATTAGTGACTTTGAGCATGTTTTCATATGTCTCTTGGCCTTCCTTCTGTCTTCTTTTGAAAAGTGTCTATTTAGATCAGTTGCCCATTTTTTGATTGGCTTGTTTATCTTCTTTTTGTTAAGCTGCATGAGTTCTCTGTAAATGTTGGACTTCTTGAATTTCTTAATGCTAGTTTTGTGAACCAACATATGGTCTATCCTTTAGAATGTTCCATGTGCATTGGAGAAGAATATATAATCTGATATTCTGGGATGAAAAGCTCTGTAAATGTCAATTACGTCTATTTGGTCTAGTGTGTCATTTAAGGCCAATATTTATGTATTGCTTTTCTGTTTAGGTGATCTGTCTAGATCTGTCAATGGAGTATCAAGGTCCCCAACTGTGACTGTGTTTTGATCTGGTTCTTCCTTTATTTCTGTGAGTAGTTGTTTGGTGCATTTCAGTGCTCCCTGATTGGGTGCGTATATATTAAGAATTGTTCTGTTTTCTTGATGCATTGTCCCCTTTATCATTGTAAAATATCCACCTTTGTCTCCTCTTTTATTTGTTATCTTGAAATTTATTTTGTCAAATATAATTATTGCTACACCTGCTTTTCTGTGGATGTTATTTGCTTGGAATATCATTTTCCAACCTTTCACTTTGAATCTACATTTGCCTTTGTGTCTCTTGAAGGCAACATATGGTAGGGTTTTGGTTTTTTGATGCAATCTGCTATTTTGTGCCCTTTTATTGATAAAATCAGACCATTTGCATTTAGCGTAATTACTGATGAAAGAAGATTTCATAAAGCCATTTTATTCTTTATTTCCTGGTAGCTCTGTGCCTCTTATGGTTCATTTTCTTCTTTTTTTCTGTCTTTTGTTTTTGTTTGGTAGTATTCTTTCCTTGTTTCCTCTTTTTTAAGTAATGTGTCTTAATTTAAGGGTTTTTATGTGTGGTTACAATTAGTTTTATGAAAAAGAAAGTTGCATATATACAGTATTTTTTCTTTCATTTGCGTGCATTCAAGCAAGAATTAAGTGCTTTAAATTTAATATTAGTTTGGCTGAAAGTAGGATTGTAATTTTGAAATTATTTTCTCCCAGAATTTTAAATTTATTAGTCCATGGTTTATTGTTCTTGTTTTCGTGTGTATTTGTGTGTGTGTGTGTGTGTGTGTATGTGTGTGTGTGTGTGTGTGTGTGTTTTGTATCTAGTGTCATGGCTGAAATCATGAAAACTAAGAAAAAGAAAAGGATATTGTGATTTTAGAGATGATAATATGTCCTAAAATCATTAATTTTGCAATGTTCTCAATATGAATGAAAAGTAACTAGCTATCCAATTCCTTAAATATACAAAACAACAAAAACCAACATAATACCACAATGTGTGAGCTGAGACATGGTTTAAACATATGGATAGTTATCTAGAGTGAGAGGTGTCTGAGCCTTGAGTTAAGACTGAGTTAGCATAGGCTGAGACTGAATAAAGAAACTGAATAAATGGACATATAAAATTGGAAAGCCCACAAGAGCCATAAAAGAGGAGAAGTGATTAATTTTCATGAACATAGAACAACCACTATTTTACCATTTGACACAGCAAGGAGGGACCTGGAGAGTATTATGCTAAGCAAAATAGGCCTGTCAGAGAAAAATAAGTATCACATGATCTCCCTAATATGTGAAATCTAATGAACAAGATAAACAGATGAACAAAATAGATCCATAAACATAGAAGTATAGAACAGACTGTGGAGTCTCAGAGAGGAGGGAAGTGGGATGGGAGGTAGGAAAAGATAAACCAAAGAACTTATATGCACATATGCATAACCAATGGACACAGATAATAAGGTGGTGAAAGCCAGGGGGTGGAGGGTAGAAGGGTAGGGGCAGGCTAGAAGAGATAGATGGGAGAAAAAAGGGGACATATGTAATCCTTTCAACAATAAAGATTTTTTAAAAAGAATCTCTGCAAACAGTTTTTTCTCTATCCAAACATAAAAAGTCATTGAGAAACAGCACTTGGAAAAGTTGAGATATTAAGTTTTAATTATCAGTGTCTCAGCCTCTCCTAAGGAGAGGCTGAGACACTGATAATTAAAACTTAATAAGTTTAAGTGTTTATTGGCATTCTCCACCTTTAAAACCACTCAAATACTTTCTCCATAGTAACTTCTATTATTTGATATTATCTTGTTTCCATGAAAAATGAAGGAGGAGAAAAGAGAACAAAGGTAGGGAGTAGAGAAATTGTGCAACAGTGAAGAAAGTAGATTCAAAAGAAATATAATAAAATTATGATACTAATTTACATACATTTTCTACTTTGTAAATGGGCAGTTTTGGCTGCGTATATTGCAGGTACACACTATAAAATGTCAAATGGGTAATTAATAAATTAATTATATAAAAAACTAGAGGCCCAGTGCACAAAATTCATGCATTGTGGGGGTGTCCCTCAGCCTAGCCTGCACCCTCTCCAATCTGGGACATCCCCCTCACAATCTGAGACTGTCACCTGCCTGGCTGCCTGATTGCCCCTAACCGCTTCTGCCTGCCAGCCTGATCACCCCCTAGCTGCTCCCCTGCTAGCCTGATTGACGCCTAACTGCTCCCCTGCTGGCCCAGTGGCCCCCACCTGCCTTCCCCTGCCAGCCCAATCATCCCCAACTGCCCTACCTTGCCAGCCCGATGGCCCCTAACTGCCCTTCCCTGCAGGCCTAGTCACCCCCAACTGCCCTCCCCTGCCTGCTCGATGGCCCCCAACTGCCCTCCCCTGCTGGACTGATGGCCCCCAACTGCCCTCCCCTGCCAGCCACCTTGTGGTGGCCATCTTGTGGTGGCTATCTGGTGACGACCTGGGGGCAGCCATCTTGTGATGATGTGAGGGCACGAAGGCATGAGGGCCACCTAGGCTTTTATTAGTATAGATGTGATAGAGTCATGAAAGAATTAATTAATGAAAAGTACCATTAGGGGTTGGATGACAAAGTTTTTAGAGAATCCACATGCCACTCTATTGTGACATTCATGAGCAATGTTCAACATCTCAAAATCAATTAGAATGAACTCTAAACATGATTTCAAGGACTAAAAAGTGGAATGGCAGGTGAGCCAGTTCAAAAAATGGATGAAACGTTTCTAGGCATTGGATATAACAACAAGGTGTCCAGGCTGACAATAAATCACAGGACAGATGGGGAGGCACAGAATACCAAATAGGGAGGGGGAGCAAGCATTTGGGAAACTTTGAAAGGGAGATGAGTGAGTAATCATAAGTTAGACTCTGATGATCCACTGGCATTCTTCTACAGCTTTATGCATATTCTTTGATAGTTCCAAGTACACTTTTCCTTATTCAGACCATTCACAGTAACTCTCCTTCACAGGCTTAATCCCTCCTTCTTTAGTGCTAACATCAGCATGCCATTTAGCTAACATCTCAATGAATGGAAGAAAACTTAAACTATGCTTTCATAGAAAATAGAAACCTTGACTTATTTATTTACTCACAATAGATTTTATTTCTGTCCCTCTCACCTTTCTGTTTAGTTAAGAAACTGACAAAACAGCTTCATTAAAGATTCAGATAGATATAGTTCTCCCAAAATCAGTTAGATCCTATGCATGATCATTACACATACAAGAACTCTATAAAACTGTCAGAGCAGCAGCAAAAACAGCCCTAGAAGTCAGTGACAATGTGCTGTGCTGGTGACCTGGGATTGCCAGACTGAGATCACTTGGCCTAGGAAATGGTCACCTAATTTTATTTTGTTTTTTGTCATGGTAGCCAAGCAGAGAAGCTGTTAATGAGGAGAAATTAGAGGAATTTAATGATTTTCCTTAGACGAAGAGACCTTTTGTAATTTTCTAGAGCACTTTAAATATGTATTTTATGGTGGCCAAATGTGAATCCAGGAGCAACATTAAAGATTCATCCCTTTAAATTTTAATCATCAGATCATTTCTTTATTGATTATCACAATAATATTCCATTTAAACATAGACTATATTAAAATGTATGAAGAGTAATTTATTGAAATAAAACCAAAGATATTTCATGAATACAGTAAGACAATACATGAGTAAATAAGATTGAAAGTGACTTCAAAAATAACTCTGTATAGAGAATATAGACATATATAAATGTTAACAAAAATAAAATAAGCAAAAGGAATCTGTATATTGATATTTACTGCTACATGAGTATCACACTGCACAAATGGTCAAGAATCATTTAAAAATTACAATTCATGCAAAAAAGTTATATTGCATATGTTTTGGAAAACACTTTGCTAGGCAATAGAATATATAAAAATAAATACTGCTCTGGAATCTTATAGTCTTATTTCACTGAATATACTATTAATACCTTCCCATGTTTATAAGTACATCACTATGGTTTTAACAGTTTTATCTTGGACATGAATATATATGTGAAATAATATATGTAAAATATTAATATATGAAATATAAAAATATGTATATATAAAGCAGTCACCATCTTTTTGGTGCATAAGGTTTGTTTCTTATATTGTTTTTTATTTCTAACTAGAGGCCCAGTGCAAAAAATTCATGCACGGGGGTGTGTGTACCTCAGCACAGCCTGCATCCTCTCCAATCTAGGACCCCTTGAGGGATGTCCAACTGCCCGTTGAAATGGGCAGTCGGACATACCTCTCACAATCCAGGACTGCTGGCTCCCAACCACTCACCTGCTTGCCTGCCTGCCTTCCTGATTGCCCCTAACCGCTTCTGCCTGCCAGCCTGATCACCCCCTAACCACTCCCCTGCCAGCCTGATCAATGCCTAACTGCTCCCCTGCTGGCCCGATTGGCCCTAACTGCCCTCCCTTGCAGGCCTGGTTGCCCCCAACTTTCTTCCCCTGCAAGCCTGGTTGACCCCAACTGCCCTCCCCTGCAGGCCTGATCACCCCCAACTGCCTCCCTTTCAGGCCTGGTCCCTCCCAATTGCCCTCCCCTACTGGCCATCCTGTGGTGGCCATCTTGTGTGTTGGAGTGATGGTCAATTTGCATATTACTCTTTTATTAGATAGGATAAACATCCTTGAAATTAAATCTTCGCTCACTTCTATAGTAATTCACTAGGTTAATTTACAGAAAGAGAATTGATGTATGGAGCCATTTTCAAGCTTTTGGTGCTTATTATCCAACTGTGTTATTGAAAGCTTATACTACTTTATTCTCCAAGCAGCAATATATGACATTTTCCACTTTCTTTCATCATTATGAACATTGAGTGTTATCATTCATAAAATTATTGATGATTTGTTCATTTCAGAGTGGCAGCTCATTAACATTTTTATATTTATTTTTTGGTTTATTAGTGAGCCTCTCAATATTTCCATACATTTTTAGCTATTTAAATTTCTTTTTTTATGTATTGCTCATGCATTTCCTTTTGGAATTTACCTACTGGGGTCTTTTAAATTTGTAAAAATGTTTTATTAATTAATATTTATATATTCACATATAAATCTAGTATACTACTAATAAAAAGTATTCCATAAGAAGAATGTTTTTATTTTAATTTTTCAGCTCTTCCATAACACCTTGCACTAAAGTTTTAGGTAATGTGTCATTTTCCCTTTTCATTTTTCTGGGTCTTTATTCTACATATAGGTTGACAGTTTAGCTCAAGGGTAGCATTTTGTCACTGAATTCTTTTGCTAGTTATTTGGTAAAGTTGAGCTTTGGGGGGGGGGGAATAAAACCTTGGCAGAACTGAGAAAAATCCATTTTACAGTATAATGAAGAAGAATATATTTTTAAAAATACAACTTTCCAATGGAGGAAGCATTTAAATGTACAATAGACACCATTCCATATAGTAGAATAGCCAAAGGTATATAGTTTGATTAGGAATTGTAATAGTGTTTAAGATGAGATATATGAGCCTCTATTAAGTACCTCAAGAAGGAGGACATTTTTTACAAGCAAACAATTTGTTAGCAACTGTCCAACCGAGGGGACCTGCATATATGAATTAACCTATTACATGAAGTAGCAAATGTGATAGTCCCAGAATCTCAGAATGTTCTTGTGATATTCTTGTACCATCAGGAGGAGACACTTCTGTGGTACACGGAAAAATCCTACCTAACTTTCAATCATACAGTTAAGATGCTTTTGACCCCTTTTTTACTTGAGTAGTAAAGCTAACTTGGAGTGTATCCATTTGCTTTCTCAGTTGGGGTAAGAGGAAAGGCCCCAGAAGCAGATCAAATGTAAAAAAAAAAAATACCTCTTGGTTCTAACAGAGATAGACACTGCTATTTGATTACTTGCTGCCAAGTATTGATAGAAATATATTGGTAATATTTTTTCTTATTGGAATATATACTTTATCAATGAGATGCCAGAAATAAATAAAATATAAGACCAACATGGAAGGACTACACTCTGTTTGTCAGACAAATGTCAATAAAGACATACTTGTAGCATACTGTGTTCTTTAAATATATTAAAATATACCAAATGGTAGTGCTTTATTTACTTTAACTGAACCTTCCCCTGCTGAAAAATTATTAGGAATGGCTTACAGTGAACGGTAAGGGTTAAAAGAGATGGTGAACATAGAGGATCTGCTTTCTTTTCAATATGTTACAATTTGTAGGAGTTATTTCTATCAAGTTCTTTATATTTTGATTTAGTTGCAGATTTAGTAGAACACTGTTAGAGATCATGTAGTTCAAACTCCTAATTTTACACATGAGAAAACAGAGATCTTAGAGGTTAAGTCACACAGCTAGTTAGTGACAGAGTTGAAACTAAAATACAGGACTCCTGATTCCCATTCAACCTTTTCCACTTTACTGTGATGACTTTTTAAAATAGTCCAAGACCTTAAATTAACCTTCTAAACAGTTAACTTTCCTAAGGTTAGTGAGAATTTCTGCCAAGCAAGTGGAAAATTATATTGATTTAACTTGTTTCACTCTTTAAGGTTACCTGTGTGTTCTTTATTCCTTTGCAAAAACAAAACACAGAACATCATCTAAAAACAATTGTAGCCTAGAAAAATTTTATGTTTATTGTAAAATTGAAAAATAACAGCATAATGTACTCACAGTTTTTTCTTTTATTTTTATTTGAGTTGATTTGCACATTATATATTGGGCAAAGTTTAGAATTGTTAAATGCAACCAATTTATATGTTTGGGTTGTAAGACCCTTCTTTGCCCCTATCATTCTCCCTTCTACCACACACCTTAATAACTGTCATCTATCTGCAACCTCATTTAGGTCCTCAGATAACTTATAGGGAACCAAAATCAACTGGGCATAGAAAATTCAGACTTTACTGACCTCAAGATGCCTACCAGCATTGTGTAAGCCTGCTACAAAATATTAAGACAAGCTCAGAGGTTTGAACATTTCCAGAAATTTATAAATATTACTTATCTAATAACATTATGATATATTTTAAACCCCTTCTAATTAAGCTTTGTCTTGCCAGTAAATTATTTAAAATAATTAATAAACGGAATCATCATTAAGAGAGCAACTTTCCTTGTTTCTCTACAATATCCCATCTTTGTTCATACCATCTTCATTACAGTTTCCAAATTCATGTTATGGTCAACACTGCCTGATAACTAGTTATCAAGATTTATTATAGTAACAATCTTTTAGACATAGATCTCAATTACAACCATAATTGTTCTGCTTAATTCACTAAAACATTTAAGTGAATTACCCCAATGTATAAAATGCTACAGCAAAAATAGTTCAAAATTGAAGGTTACTCTCCTTGATTTTCTTCCTATACACTAATTTTAAAAGAGATTTTACAATGTAAAGACAACCAAAATGACCCTGGAGGCAAAAAGGAAATTAAGCATACTAAAGTAGGAAAACTGAGAAATGAATGTAAACAAAATTTGTGAGGGAGGTTAGGGTATCCAGTGTACTAAAGAAAATCAATGCTAGAGATGTGTCAGAAGCAGAGCATCACTGTTTTGTTTGTTTTGCCCTTAAGGTGCTCAGGAAGATTCACCCTGAGTTATATTGGAGTACTACACTTATTTTAGGTCATGTCCACTTGGCATAGACTCTTGGATAGAGAACTGTAGACAATTTATTGTGGAGTGCTCTTTGGAGATACAACTGTAAAATAAAGTAAGAAGCAAGGCTAGGCAGCAGGAAAACTGACCTGCAATATAGTTGTAACTGAGGCTTCACACAATCATATACAGAGCTTTGGAGAGGAATGACAGAGTTGCCCCAAATTGGGCCAAAGCAGATATGGATTTATATTCTTTAATTAGTAACTCACTGACCTTGAGCCTCCATCCCACCACACCCTGTTGTCAAAAAGATAGAAATTTGGGTGAGCTAATTCCCTGTAGACTGCACAATTCCTAGTGAATGATGATATTGTAGTCCCTCTGAATATAATATGAACAGTGCTGTAGGATGGATGCTTAAGACTTAAGGAGGTATGTAGACTCTAATGAACAGAATAAATTTTTTGAACAAAATAGATGTAGAGACATAGAAGCATAGAACAGACTGTCAAATCTCAGAGGGAAGGTGGGGGAGGTTGGGTGCGTGGAAGAGTTCAATCAAAAAACTTGCATGCATATATATATATATATATATATATATATATATATATATATATATCCCATGCATGCATATATATATATATATATCCCATGGACACAGGCAATAGGGGGTGAAGGCCTGGGTGTGGGCTGGGGCAGGCTATAAGAGATTAATGGGGTTAAAAAAGGGGATATATGTAATACTTTCAACAATATAAATTTTAAAAAAATAAAAGACTTAAGGAAGGCTTGGCTAGTGCTCAGTGGTTGAGCATCAACCTATGAACCTGAAAATCACAGTGCTATTCCCAGTCAGGCCATATGCCCAGGGTTGCAGGCTTCATCCCCAGTGTGGGGTGTGCAGGAGGCAGCCAATCAATGATTCTTTCTCATCAATGATGTTTCTATCTCTCTATACCTCTCCTTTTCTCTCTGAAATCAATAAAAATATATATTTTAAAAAGACTTAAGGAGGATCCCCATCCAGAAACTGAACAAAAGAACATGAGTTGTTATTGAGGTGGCTGCCCTCCTAATTATTCATACTTGATTTCATTTCTGTTAATAGATTAGACATCACAGGTCTGCTTCCCTCTCTGATCATCAGTCTTGCCTTCCTTACTTTATTACAGGATATTACATATTTTAAGAGCTATTACAAGTAAAATTTCTGCACACAACTCTTTTATTCAGAGTCTGTAATTAAATCTAAGAGCACTAGTACCAGAAGTAAAGCTTTAAAGCAAATTCTTAGATGGAATTTTTGGAGACTGATCACTACTAGCTATCTGTCATGAGGAACTCAACATTCTTAGAAGATGGAGTATGAATAGTCCTGGTATGCCATATTCATGTACAGTCATGAAATTGCACATCAATACAGTGCAATTTTTCAAAATTTACATTGATAGTAAAATGGCATGTGACAAGGTAAAAGGGGGTATGCTGGTGTGTGTAACATCTTTGACAATTGAGAAGTAGAAGAAAAATGGTAACTAAAAAGGTTAAAGAATTCTGTGACTGTGATAATGTACCATTGGTTCATTGAAGAGAGAGATTGACAAAGTCATATTTATTAACTAGAGGCCCAGTGCACAACATTTGTGCACTGGAGGGGGTTTCTCAGCCAGGCCTGCACCCTCTTGCAGTCTGGGACCCCTTGGGAATATCTGCCTGCCACGGGGGTGGGAGAGGCTCCTGCCACCTCCGCTGCACTTGCCAGCTGTGAGCCCAGCTTCTGGCTCCTGCCTTGAGCATCTGCCCCCTGGTGATTAGTGTGCATCATAGCAACCTGTCATTCAACTGTTCGGTTGATTTGCATATTAGGGTTTTATTATATAGAATCACTAATGCAAGATAAAATGTTAAAGCCAAAGGACTCCCTTGACTGCATTTATGGAAATCCTAATCATCTTTCACTATATCTGGAGTGCAAGTAGTGTTAGAATGAGCCTTAGGACTTAATCATAAAAACTGACAATTTTATCACTTAAAGATTTTAGCAGAGAACTACTTTAGGTAGTTTCCCTAAGGAAGAAGAAGGTAGAAGGATAGCATAGAAATCTTACATGGATGGTGAACAAAGTAGTTGGTAAATATGTTGGCAATCTAAGTGTTCCATTACAATTATTGTTTAAAAATTCAATATTGAAAAGTCAATTGTGTTTATATACTCAAGCAACAAACAATAAATATATTTTTTTAAAATATATGTCCGTGAAGTATAAATAAACTATAAAAACAAAATTTGATTATATCACATCTTTGTCTTAAATCTTTCAAAGGCTTTCTATCTTATTCAGAGTAAACTCTAATTTCCATAAAATGGCTTCAAGGTCCATCACTAACTTCCTATAATATCATCTCTTAATAGTCTTCAACTTGCTACTTCACACAGCTACTTTAATGTTCATATGACCGTAGAAAAAATATATTCTTGTACTTTAGGACTTACAAAACAAATTTGCTAGAACCTTAGGACCTTAGCTAAATGATATATATGAAAGTAAAAATTACAACTTATTAAATCAGTTGTGCCTAAAACAAGAAAAGAAATTAAATTGGCACTTAAATATCTCCCCAGAAAGTAAAGTGCAGACCCAAATGCATTTAAATATTCTACCAAATATTTAAAAATGAAATAATGCTAATGTTTTACAAATTCTTCCAGAAAATAGTGAAGGGAAAGAGCACTTCACAACCCATTATAAGAGACCTGTTATACCAAAATACAAAAGCCAGACAAAGACATGAAACAAACAAACAAAACACAGAGCAATATGCCTCATGACTATTGATGCAAAAATCCTGAACAAAAACACATAGATACAGACAACAGTGTGGTGGCAGCCAGAGGGAAAGGGGTGTGGGGGTAGGGGGAGGTTGGCAAAGGAAGGGAGGGAGAATGAAGACCGAAGGAGATCTTGCATAGGTCAATGGGTGCATGATGCAGTGTGTAGATGATCTTTTCTTGAGTTGTACACTTGAAACCCATATGGTTTTGTGAACCAATATCACTCAAATAAATTCACTTTAAATTAGCAAATTGAATCAAACAACATATAAAAATAATTAAATACCCATGGCCTAGTGAGACTTACTTCAAGAATGTAAATTTAACTTTCAAAAATTAATTAATATAATAGACCTTTTTAATAGAACAAAGAAAAAATTATAAAACTATTTCAATGGACACAGACAAAACAATTATTTCAATGGACACAAACAAAGCATTTGACAAAATCCAGTATTAATTAATAACAAAAACCCTCTCAACTAACTTGTAATAGGTGGGAACTTTCCCACCCTCATAAAGGCATCTAAGGAAAACCATCATAAAATGTCCCTATTGCCTGTTCTTGCTATTATTTTTAACATTGTACTGGGTATTGGGCAAGAAAAATTAAATAAAATACATTAGATTGGAAAAACTTTATTTGTAGGTGATATGATTTCATATTTAAAAGTTCCTAAGAAATTCACAAAAGAAAATTATTAGAACTAATAAGCAATTACATCAAGGTTGCCTAATAAAAGGTCAATATACAAAAAAAAAAAAAAAGAATTGTATTTCTACATAGGAGAAATGAATGATCCTTAAGTGAAATTAAGAATATAATTCCTGCCCTGGCTGGTGTGAGTTGGCTGGTTGGATGTCTTCCTGTACACCAGAAGGTAATGGGTTTGATTCTAATAAAGGCACTTACTATAAATCAGTTGTAAGACAATGTTTTCACTGGCATACGATCAACATAGATTAATGAGTCAATAAATAAAATCCCACCCAGGTTGCCAGTTCGACCCCAGTCCAGGTGCAAATGGGAAGCAACAGATCAATGTTTCTCTCTTATATTGATGTCTCTCTCTCTCCATCTCTCACTCTCTTTCTCCCCCTCTTCCTCTCGCTCTCCCCCTTCCTCTCTCTCTCTCAAATCAATAAAAATGTAACATTGGGTGAGGATTAATATCTATAGATATATAATTATATATAACTAGAGGCCCATTGCATGAAGAGATTTATGCAATAGGTCCTCCTTCCCCTGGTTTCCAGCACTGATTTTCCTCCAGCACCCGGGACCCAGGCCTTTGCTCTGGCCAGAGTCTGCCATCTTCGTCTTTGCTGCAGACTCCAGAGTCTGCAGACTTTCTTTGCTGCAGCGCTCCACTCCTGTAGATCCCTTTGCCCCCCGCCCTCCCTTTCATAGCAGGCGTCCTGCCCTGCCTGGCCACTCCATGTCTGGAGTAGCTGGGCCGCCGCCATCTTTGGCCTTCTAATTTGCATTCTCACTCTGATTGGCTGTGGGAATAGAGGAGGTATGGTCAATTTACATGTTTTTCTATTATTAGGTAAGATTCCTTTCACAATACCATCATCTATACTAATAAAAAGGTAATATACTAGACTGGACATCTTCTGGATGTCCTTCTGGACAAAGCCATGATGGTGGGGGCTGAGGCAGAAATGGTTAGGGGTGATCAGGCTGATAGGGGAGAGAAGTTAGGGGGCAATTAGGCTGGCAGGGGACCAGTTGGGGGTGATCAGACCGGCAGGCAGAGGCGGTTAGGAGTGATCAGGCAGGCATGCGAGCAGTTAGGAGCCAGTGGTCCCTGTGGGATTGGGCCTAAACTGGCAGTTGGACATTCCCCAAGGGGTCCTGGATTGGAGACAGTGCAGGCCAGGCTGAGAGAAACCCCCCCCCCCATGTACGAATTTTATGCACTGGGCCTCTAGTAGATAATAATACTTAGGGATAAAGTTAACCAAAGAAATGCAAGCCTTGTACACTGAAAATTACAAAACACTGATGTGAAAATTAAAGATGACCTAAATAAATGGGGAAACATTTTATTTTCATGGATTTGAAGACTCAATATATTGTTTAAAGTCATCTTTTTTTAAAAATTTTTTTATTGATTTTAGGGAGGAAGGGAGAGGGAAAGAACAACATCAATGATGAGAGAATCACCGGGCTGCCTCTTGCATGCCACTACTTGGGATTGGGCCCACAACCCAGGCAAGTGCCCTTGACTGGAATCGAACCCAGGACCCTTCAGTCTACAGGCTGACACTCTATGCACTAAGCCAAGCCAGCTAGGGCAAGACTCAATATTTTTAATAAGGCAATTCTATCAAAATTGACTTACACATTCATTTCAAAACTTATCAGAACTCCAGCAAGATTTTTTTTGTGTGTGTGAAAATTGACAAGTTGATCCTAAAATGTATGTGTAAAAGCACAAAGTTCACATAGCCAAACCAATTTTGAAAAGGGATCTTAAAGTTGGAGCACTTTCAATTCCCAATTTCAAAACTTACTATAAATCAGTTGTAAGATAGTGTTTTCACTGGCATAAGAACAACATAGACTAATGAATCAGTAAATAAATCCTTACATTGTGGTCAGGTGATTTTGGCCAATGCTCTAAGTCAATTTACTGGGGGAAAGTAGAGCCTTTTAAAAAATTATAGTGGAACAATTGGACATTGACATGCAAAAAGTTGAACTTAGACCATTACCTCACAGCATATATAAAATTAACTCAAAGTTGATCATAACCTTAAATGTAAGAGTAAAGCAATATTACTTGTGAAGGAAACATTTCTTGGTGTAGGCAGAATTTTCTTAGAGATGACATGAGAATAATGGTCGGTGAAAAATAAAATTGGTAAACTAAAAAAAAAAAAAAAAAAAGATTAAATGTTGTTCTTTAAAAGGTACCAATTGACAATGCAAAGATAAGCCATGGAGTAGAAAAGAAAATTTGCAAAATATTGATAAAAGGGAGGTATTTAATCCTTAATAAGTAAATGAAATAACCCAATTTAAAAAGAAAACAGGCAAAGGATTTGAGTAAACATTTAAGTACAGAAGATATATAAATGAATATTAAGCACATGGGAAGATTCAGGATTTTATTACTCATTAAGGAAATGTAAATAAAAAACAAAATAAGATATCACTTTATATTCACTAAAATGGCTGTGATAACAGCAATACAAAATAACAAATGTTGGTGATGATGGGGAGGACAAGAAATTTTTATACACTGCTTAGAAATGTAATATGATTCATTCACTTTGGAAAACAGCTTAGTAGTTATTTAAAGGTTTAAATAAACATAGGGTTACCATATAACCCAGTAAGTCTATCTTTAGTTATCTATCCAAAAGTAATGAAAACATATATCCACAGAAACTGTTGCACACAAATGTTCTCACTAGCATTATTTATAACTAGAGGCCTAAGGCATGAAATTCAGGCAAGGAGCTTGGGCCTCGTATCCCTGGCTTCGTCCAGAAGGTCTTTTGGAAGGTTGTTCAGCTGTCAGGTCTAATTAGCATTTTATGCTTTTATTATTATAGAGAGACCAAAATTGGGAATGGCCAAAATGTTCAACTGAGTGGTGAGTGGACAAAATATCAGCACAATAGAGTATTTTTCAGGAAAAGAGGAATAAACTACTGATGTGTGCTATGATATCTATGAACCATCAAAATATTATTCTCAGTGAGATAATCAAGACACAAAAGAGCACAGATTCTATGATCTTATTAATATGAAGCCTAGAAAAGGCAAACCTATAGAAATAGAAAGTGAATAGTGGTTAGAGTGAGAGAGTAAGGAAAATATATTAATAAATTCTCATAAAGAATCTTATTGGGGTGATAAAAATATTTAAATCTGATTTATGTTGACTGTTGAACAACTTGGTAAATTTGCTTAAACTTATTGAAGTATACTTTTGAAATGGGTATATTCTATTACATATAAAATGTCTCAATAAAGTTATTTTCCAAAGGACCATTAATTGCTTAGTGAGAAATACAGATAGGTTAACTTCTCTATAAGTGTGTGTTGCGTTTCAAGGAAGTAAGACCCAGAACCCTAGGGACTCTCCTGGAATGTACACTGGTCTTAGCTTTCTCCTGGAGAGATTTGTTTGTGTTCTAAAGAGTTAGAAATGGAACACAGGTTCTTTTTACCATAACATTTAAAAAGAAATTCTCTAACAAGATGAAAGAGGTGGATTGTATTGCTTCTTTCTCCCCTGTTAACAGCATCCAGATTTTTTTTTAATTTAGTGTTTCTCATGTATAATCCAGATGTGCATATCTATACTAATAAAAGGGTAATATGCAAATTGGTCATGACACCCTCACAGTAACGACCAAACAGCAGGCTGCGTGGGGCAACAAGGCCAGCAGGAGAGTTAGTGAGGGACAACCAAACAACTGAACAGCAGGCTGTATAGGGCAACCAGGCTGGCAGGGGCGGGGGGAGGGCGGCAATTGGGGGTGACCAGGATGGCAGGGGGGGCAGTTAGGGGTGACCTGGCCAGCAAGGGGGGGGCATAGGGGCAACCAGGCCAGCAGGCAGAGGCAGTTAGGGATGATTAAACTGTCAGGGGGAGCAGTTAAGGGGGATCAGGCAGGCAGACAGGTGAGCAGTTAGGACCAAGCAGCCCTAGATTGTGAGATGAATGTCCAACTACCATTTTAGGCCTGATCTTGAGCCTAAACCGGCAGTTGGACATCCCCGGAGGGGTCCTGGATTGGAGAGGGTACAAGCTGGGCTGAGGGGAACCCCTCCTCATGCAAGAATTTCATGCACTGGGCCTCTAGTATGTAAGATAATTGCCTTTCATTTCACCATTTCAAGGGTAAGAACTGAGAGACAAAGAAACTGAACAGCCTATCTGGTTTGGCTCGGTGGATAGAGCATTGGCCTGCGGACTGAAATGTCCCAGGTTTGATTCCAGTCAAGGGCACATGCCCAGGTTGCAGGCTCAATCCCTACTAGGGAGTGTCCAGGAAGTGTCCCATTAGTGATTCTTTCTCATCGTTCATGTTTCTGTCTTTTTCTTCCTCTCCCTTCCTCTCTGAAATCAATAAAAATATCTATTTATATAGTAGAAGAATATGCAAATTAGCTGGGACACTGTAATGTCATGACTGAACAGCAGGGACCTGAGGCTGATGGCACCTGGCTGGGGCGAGGGACCTCAGGCCATGCCCTTTGCCCCAGTGCCAGGCTGGGAGACCTCAGGCCATACCCCCTGCATGGTAGGGCTTGATGGGGGACCTCAGGTTGTGCCCCTTGCCCAGCGGGGCTTGAAGGGAGACTTCAGGATGTTCCCCCCACCCTGACGCCTGGCTGGAAGACCTCAGGCTGTGTCCCCTGCCTGGCGGGGCTTGATGGGGGACCTCAGACTGTGACCCCCTACCCCAGGGCTGGGCCAGGGGACCTCAGGTCATGTCCCCCACCCAGTGGGGCTTGACAGGGGACCTGAGACTGTGTCCCCCAACTGGTGCTAGACCAAGGGACCTCAGGCCATGCCCCTGCCCAGCAGGGCTTTACAGGGACCTTAGGCCATGTCCTACCCCCCCCCCCAGTGCCAGGCCCCCTGCCCAGCGGGGTTTGACAGGGGACCTCAGACCATGCCCCCCTCCACCCCAGTGCTGGGCCAAGGGACCTCAGGTCATGCCCCCCACTCAGCGGGGCTTGACAGGGGACCTGAGACTGCGCCCCCCCACCTGGCAATGGAATGGGGGACCTGATGCTGCACCTCTCACCCTGTGTGAGGCTGGGGATCTGAGGCTGTACCCCCTGCCTCTAGGGGCTTGACGGGGGTGGTGCCGGCCAGGTCTGGGTCTCCTGTGTTTTCGAAGCACATGCAAATGGTGGGTGGGAACTTGACTCTAGGTCCTGTGGTGCACCCCAGACTCTGACAGGAGGGAGATTTTCATATACATTTTACTAATTTTATTTCATCTTTGGCACTTCTATTATAGAGAAAGGGAAAATAGCAATATTAAAATATTTCCTCTAATTAATTCCCTTTTCATGTGCATGGATTTCATGCACCGGGCCACTAGTATTAAATTAAAAAAAAAAGAAACTGTACAGTAATTATTTGCTCAAAATAATAAACAAACAATAATCCATTTTGTTCCAGAAACCTTACATGTCAATTCCAGATAATTTAAATAAGTATAAATATTAAAACTTTAACAGTGTCTTTAGTGTTTTAAGCATACCATGCATGCTCTGGCCTTTGATCTTTAAAATTATTCCTATTTGGACTTTTTTTTTGGTATATATACAAATGGCTGGTATCTTCACATCATTTAGGTCCATGATCAAATTAATTAGAAGTTTGCCTTCCCTTGTCTCTTCCTACAAAGTAGCTCCCTCCACCCTGCATGCTCTACAGTTTATACTGGTTTCTCTTTCTTTGTAATTCTTATCACCATCTGAAATATATATTCAGTACTTTCTGGATCTCCTATATTCCTTCATGTCACTCCATAAGAGGAAGGGTTCCATGCATTTCCATTCACTGCTATGTCCTCATTTTACTACCTGGAGCATGGTTGAAGCTCAATGACCACTTATCAAATTAATGTTGAATGAACGAAGAGCCATTATCAAGGGTTGATACATTAAGGAGGCTTTATAGATAAGATGGCATTTAAGCCAGGATTTGAAGAAAGGGTAGTCAGAAATGACAGCAAAAAAAGACTTTCTAGCCAGCTGCATAGAAGAAAAAAATATATAATCAACATTTTCACCATCTTTGGAAATTAGGAGGAGATCTTATGACTTGGTAAAAGCAACTTCAGGAGGAAAAAAGGATTATTCTCCAACATATTATTTAATATTTATAATATTTAATATATCACAATATAAAATATAATCCATAATATACATACACATGGTAGGTTTTCAGTTGTTCATATTGAAAATAATACAATAATTAATAAATAATAATACAAGGATAAACTCTGTTTCACATATAACTATAAACCCACTCTTATATGATACATCTTTCTGTATGAAAATCTATATAGTAACTGAGTAAGACTTTATATTAGTTGTTTTAGATCCCTTTTGTGGCAGAACTACTAAGCTTCTAAAAGATTGTAATTATTATGAGTCACTATTAAAAAGCATTTTATAAAAACTGAATTAAAAATATAACATCAGAAACTTTCATTTTGGTTTCTCCTTTCTAAGTAAAAATATGGTTTAATAAATAATGATTTGATTGATACAGTGGAAAAGAACTCTCTTACTTTGTAATTAATGGAGTTTAGCTTCAGGTTAACCAACTAAGTGAAATGTTTCTTAAATTTTGAATATTTAAATAACTTTTAAAAAGATAATTAACTAGTAAAAATACATCATGAATACTAACGTTCTTTCACATAGCCATCTTAAATGTTGAGAAATTTCATTTGACGGAATCCTCATGGGATTTTTGTTTTTCCAAGTCTAGAGTCAAAAGATATTTAGATTAATGCTAAGAACTTGCCTAGTGAGTAATTACTAGTTGCATTGCACACAAATCTTAAATGATCAGTGACTTCACACAAAAAAAGTCCAGTATTCCTTTATGCTCAATTTAATATGAACTTGCAGGAGCAAAGGGGCGGATTCTCCTCAATCTGGGACATAAGCTTCCTGTATCTTCTATTCTTGCCATCTTAACACATGGCCTTCTAATTCACAGTGTTGGGGAAGAAGAATTGTTCTGGATGACATACTACATTTCCATCCACAGCGCTTTACATAAATTAGTGACACCCTTTTCTTTTCAAGAGAGTCTAGGTAGCTGAGTCTTCCAAAATTCCCAAGAAGTGATATATGCTAACTCTAATTGTCTCTACTACCCTTGGGAAAAGTGTGGTAACAATCAGGGATGCAGTACTAAAGTGAATGCTCTCTGCTCAGTTTTCAAGTATCCCAGTAGTGCTTTTATTTAGCATTTTTTCTTATTCATGATCTTAAAATACATTAGGTAATTAAAATCATCCCACATATTAGTTATTAAATTTCCTAACCTATTAAACAGGCTTTCTACCAACAGAGTGCAAATTCTACATTTTTCTTTCTCTTCTTCAGTTATGCCATCTCAATTACAATACTTCTATATCTTAGTTCTTGGAGCAACAGTAAACAAATATTTTTTTTTAAAATTGATTATAGTTCAACATTTAAGCTAAATCCCTCCATAAAGGAAAATATCAATTATTATGCTGATATTGTTTACTACCATGTTTGTTGAAGTCAAAAATGCAGAAGAATTAGGAAACTCTGTCTATCCAATTAGGCTACAATTTTTACTAAAAGCAAAATCTACCACATGAAATAATTTGAAAATAACACCAGAATATAATTAAGTAATACATTTTTTAGAGAAGAGAAGTGTAAATGAAGTTGCTGAGTAAGGAAAGCTTTGGGAGAGAGTTGTCAGTTTGCCAGAACCTTGAACAATATGGATCATTGGACTCAAATGATGCGTGCACTCAAGGTTTGGGTAATTAAGAGAGGGTGGGTATTTCTTTGGACAAAAAGCAGAGCAGATCATATCACAGTGGTTAAATCTACAATTAAAATGTAAATGGAAAATTAGGCAAATGATACATATCATTTTAGGTTAAAATAAAACTTTAGTATGCCAATTTGTCTGTTGTTGGTTAATTCCAAGAACAAAAACTCTAAAATTCACTAATTAAGCAATTAATAATATTTTCACTCTACTTTGAATTATAGATGTACCCAGGGTGAGAGAATTTATTCTGATCCATGATCAGATGTTATGATATCTAGATTCTAAAATACAAGTTAAAATATGGGAATACAAAACATTTGTTTTAGATTTAGTTTCTAACATATCAATGTAACTATATTTGACAGAGAGAAACAGTTATTTCTGTTATTTCTATAGATTATTTATTTCTCAGATTAAAATGATTACAGGCATGTTTTATGAAGATATTTAAATCATTTTCAGAAAAAGTCATTTCAATTTTATTTAAAAATATACATTATACATAAAAATTTTAGCAAGAATTCAGCTTCTCTAAATAAGTACAAATGACTTCTGAACGAGATGATATCCCAGTATTGAAAGCAGTACAAATGTTTGCAGATGGATAATATAATAGTGGCCATGCTTATTTCTAAAATGCACAACTAAATCCCTGTTATTTAATCTGAGACACTAGTATAAATAAAAATTTTGCAGATATCATTATTTTGATGATTTTACATGAAAACAGAGACTCAAGTTCTGGAGTGACAAAAAAAATCTTCATATTCTAATGACAAAAACAAATTACTGAGGCCTTACTATTTATTTATGTCAGACATTTGTCAAGCAATACATTAACAAGCACTAGGATTATTTAATTAGATGTGAAAATAAACTTTACTATTACAAGAGACAAGTAAAGGGTCATTATTTTGTCTCCTCTGGTCAAATAAGAACATATTGAATTTTTGCTAAAGTCATTACAAATGTGTAGTACAAAGAGTAAGTTCCCTGTGACCATCATCATTACTGGATAGTAATGAATTCCTTAGTATGGAGATTTTTACTATTTCACATAGACACTCATAAAATCAATTAGAAATAAATTTCTACTGTTTGATCATGGCTTTCTTTAGTGTTGTAGTTTCCTAATGCCATTGTTTTAAAAAAATGCAACATATTTATAACAACTCTATAAGTATAAAAAATGAAAGATAATTAAAAATAAGAAAAACATGGGGACAGAACTCATAATTAATTATCCCCATGTTCATATCACAAGTTTTATAATATAAACAATCAAGAATAGGTTTGCTTCAAAAGTAAAATGTTACCAAAAGTTTACTCTAACTGTTCTCATAAAAAACTTACAGACTGCAGCATTCTAAGTTTTAAAAAGAATTTCAATTAAGTGAATAATGTATATAATATATATTTTTTTCATGTTACCTTATTGTAGAAATTATCAAAAGTACAAGAAAATTTTGGGTAAAAATAATAAGTATCAGGACAGAGAAGAAAAAAGAATCAGGGTTGTCCTCCTGCACTGCTGGTGGGAATGCAGACTGGTACCACCACTGTGGAAGACAGTATAGAGTTTCCTCAAAAAGTTAAAAATGAGACTCCCATTTGACCCAGTAATCCCACTTCTAGGAATATATCCCAAGAAAACAGAAACACCAGGCAGAAAGGATCTATGCACCCCTGTGTTCATAACAGCACAATTTACCATAGCTAAGATTTGGAAACAGCCTAAGTGCCCATCAGCAGTGAGTGGATTAAAAAACTGTGGTACATCTACACAATGGAATACTATGCTGCTATGAAAAAGAAGGAATTCTTACCATTTGCAACAGCATGGATGGAACTGGAGAGTATTATGCTAAGTGAAATAAGCCAGTCAGAGAAAGACAAATACCATATGTTCTCACTCATATGTGGGTTTATAATGATCAACATAATTTGATGATCAAGAACAGATCCAGAGAAAAATGGCAGGGGAGGGGGTTTTAGAGAATAACCAAAGGACTTGTATGCATGCATATAAGCCTAACCAATGGACACAGACACTCGGGTGGTGGGGGCTTGCCCAGGCTGGGAATGGCTGTGGGGGTCAATTGGGGAAAAAGGAGACATATGTAAAACTTTAGACAATAAAAAAAAAATTATAAAAGAAAAAGAATCAGGTTTGTATTTGTAGGTGTCCCATATTGCTGATACAAATTCAAATATGTGTATTTATTTCCTTAAGAAGATATATTTTTACATTAAAGATAAGCCTGTATAAATGAAAGTGTTTAGTTGATGAATTAAAACTTTATAGAACAACTAGAGGCCTGGTGCACAAAACTCATGCAGGAGTGGGGAGTAGGGTCCCCTCAGCCCAGCCTGCACCCTCTCCAATCCAGGACCCCTTGGGGGATGTCTGACTGCCAGTTTAGGCCCAATCCCTGAGCAGGAGATCAGGCTTAAACTCCTAACTACTCGCCTGCTTGCCTGCCTAATCGCCCCTAACTGCCACGCCCCCGGCTAGTATGATCACCCCTAACCGCCTCTGCCTGTCGGCCTGGTCGCCCCCAACTGTCGGCCTGGTCACCTCTGCCAGCCTGGTTGCCCCTAACTGCCCCCCCCCCCACTGTTCTGTTTGCCCCTTACTGTCCCCCCTGCTGGCCTGGTCACCCCAACTGCCCTCCTGCTTGCCTGGTCACCCCCAACTGCCCTCTTGCTGGCCTGGTTGCCCCCAACTGCCCCCCTGCCAGCCTGGTTACCCACAATTACTCCCCCTGCATCAGCCTGGTCTCTCCTAACTGCCCCTTCCTAGCCGCCTGGTCACACCACACAGCTTGCTGTTCAGTTGTTTGGCCATCCTTCACTACCCCCATGCAGGCCTTGTTGCCCTATGCAGCCTGCTGTTTGGTTGTTACTGTGACAGCGTCTTGGACAGTTTGTATATTCCTCTATTATTAGTATAGATGGTTTTTTGTTATGTTATTTACTTGTGTTACAGTACTTCAATAACATGAAATAATTTAATTCAGAATAATATTTGTGTTTAAAGTATATCAGACACTATGTTGCCGACCCTCCCAAGCCAGGAACCCAAAACAAGGTCCTTCTGTCCAGTGCCATTCCTGCAAATAGAATAAGATTGAGTTTGGTAAAGCAGGGCAGAAACTTTATTCTTTGATCAAGGAATGCAGAAGGGTGAGCCCATACTCTAATGCCACCTTCTCCCTGACTGAAGATGAGCCTTCTGTATTATAGGATGTGGCACGAAGTGATTAAATTCTTTTTAAGTATAGATAGTTATTCTATTTTAATGACCCTCTTGCACTCAGCCCTTTTGCACTCAATGCCTTATCACCATCTTAGGTTTTGTACTGGGATCCTTGGTCTCTGTGGTTGGTAATCTTTTTCAGTTACTGTACGAAAGCATAGCTTGTGACAGTTTATGTATTAAGAAACATTGGGGTCTTTAGGGTGATAGCCCAGTAACAACTATGAATGATACACAACACATAATACCATTTTCTACTTGAAGTTATTTACAATCTAGCTAGGAAGAAAAACTTGTACTTCTGGAAACTATAAAGGGCAATATAAAGCACAATTAAGCATAAAGAACAAGTATAGTTTTAGATTGTAAAATGTTGGTAGGTAAAATATAGGAGAGATTAATGTAACCCAGAATAATCAGGTCAGTACGCCACTTGGGTAATGATAGACTTCAGATATATCTTTAAAGACAGATAAGATAGACTTAGGGGAATAGTTTAAAGAAGTTTAAGAAGGTAGTAATTTCACCCATTAACCTGTTACCTAGAATGATGTAACTATCTAACGATAGGTGTATAAATGGTCTAATTCACCCCCAAATATTAATATATATAATTAAGAGCACTTTATTTTTTAAACTATGAATTAGAATGCTTACCTGTAACTAGAAGAAACATATATAAAATATTAATAAAAGAGAAGCCAAGAATAGAAAAAATTTCATGTACTCTTGCAGGATAAGAAGGCTTACTTAAAAGAAAAAAAGAAAAAAGCGTTAAAATTAATAATGAAAATGAGAACAAATTGATGGATTCCAGAAGGGAGTAAGGTGGGAGAATGAGTGAAAAGAATATGAATAAGAAATACATACTTCCAATTACAAAACAGGTCATAGTGACATAATACAGGGAATATAGTCAATAATATCATAATAACTTTTTATAATGGCAGATGATTACTAGACTTGTAGTGATGACAACATTGCATGATATATAAATGTAAAATCATTATGTTGTACACCTGAGAATAACATAATATTGTATGTCAGCTATACTTTAATAAAAAATTAAAAAAAGAAGTGAAAATAAGTGCAAGAAGATTAAACTTGTCATAGAGCTGTAATAATGACACATAGACCACGGCAATATTAAATGAGCATTATATCTTTATTTGTAGAAGTGGGCCCAATGGACATCACAGTCCCAAAGATGTTAATTATAAAACCAAATATTTTAAGTTTCTACCAGGAGAGGAAAACCACCATGGATCCTGAATATCCCTAATGTTACTACTGAGTATCAGAAGAATTAAGGGCCCAGAAAACTCTTTATTCAAGCCATTTCATGGTTGTGTTTGCAGAAAATTTGAGAGATTAGGTACATTTTACCTTGGATAAAGAGCAGGCCTATTTCCACACACCATAAAAGTAGTGGAGCCTCATGTTCATGGTTCCACTACTGTAATGCAACCATTGAGAGTACATTTATAATGAGCTGTTAGTGTTGCCTACCAGTGGGACTTGGGAGTCATGCAGAACCAAAGCAAATGAACATCAAACTTTGAACATTATTTTTCCTGTAATAAAATTGTTTGTCTCAGTCACAGGAGTCTTATGTATTTTGCCAAGGCCCATGAAATAGTAACTGACTTAGCTTATAACTTAGCTTATAAGTAGGGTCAAATCTCAGACCCTATTAAAAAATTCTGTGCGTGCAAGAAATAATAAGAATAAAATAACAACAATGACAATAATAAGAGTATTAAACATTTGTAGAGTGCTAATTATATGCCAGTAACTACTAGTATACTACATAATTCATCTATACTAACTTTTTCCCCCATAAAAATATAATTAGTAGCTACTATTTATTACTCCCAATTTTCTGCTGGAGAAAATGAGACCCCAGGAGACTTTTAGCCAAGATCTCACAGCTAGCAAGAGAAACAATTGGGATGCATATGTAAATGCTCTAGTTCCAGATACTGAGCGCTTTACCACCGAACCTTATTGTCTCTATTAGTGCACACCTAAACATTCAAGTGCTTTTAATACTAATGATGCTACTGAGGGAGTTGATGATGATGAAAATAATTTCAAAGACTTAACACTACAATAGAGTTTTTATTATTGTTTTATTTCACCTGTGACCAAAATCTATGTGACTCTTCCAATATCTATTAAACAAAATTGAGCATTCATATAATCTGTACTATTTAAAAATCACTCTTTAACTTTATTCTACCTACTAATATATTATTCCATTTAGAATTTATATGCTTATGATTTTAAAGACTTTTAGATAACTAAACAGATTGGTCACTGTTTATTCAAATATTAACCTTGCTTATTCAAAGACTTGTATAATGTGTTATTTTTATAATTGGCTCAAATAAAGTGTTCAGGACTCATTAAAAGGGAAGAAAAATAATATAATGTTTCTACAAATTATAGAAACAAGAATCTACTATATTCTAGGGAATAAAGTTCTATATGACACACAGATACAGGGTTCCTGATCTTATACTGATATATTTCTTTCTGTTTGTCAAGTTATGTTTTAGGAATTTAAAAAATAGGAATAGAGCTTCAGAAATATTAACTATCCCTTGGAAATGGTTTAGTACTAGTATAGTTTTAGACTAAATCTTTTTTTATTGATTAAGGTATTACACATGTGTCCTTATCCTCCCATGGCCCCCCGCACCCCCTCACTCATGCCCTCGCCCCCTGGTGTCTGTGTCCATTGGTTAGGCTTATATGTATGCATAGAAGTCCTTTGGTTGATCTCTCTCCCTTACCCCCACCCTCCCCTACCTTCCCTCTGAGATTTGATGGTCTGATCGATGCTTCTTTGTTGTTGGATCTGTTTTTGTTCATCAGTTTAGACTAAATATTTTAAAGTTCATGTTTAGCTCAGAGTAAAGCTTCTGATGGTAAGCTCGGAACTACCTCAAAAAGAACTGGGAGCCAGGACAGTGTGGCTAAGTTGGTTGAGTGTCATCCCATACACCAGGAGGTCACGGATTTGATTCCAGGTTCAGAGCACATGCCCAAGTTGCTGGCAGGATCTCCAGGAGAGGGTGTGCAGGGAAGCAGTTGATAGATGTTTCTTTCTCTCATCAATGTTTCTATCTCTTTCCCTCTCCCTTCCTCTCACTAAAATAAAATTTAAAAGCATAAAAGAGAAAATGGGAGAATGAAGATCCAATGAATTGAACCGAATGAGGTGATTTAATAAAATTAAATAGCTCTAGATATGTTTACAAAAAATAAGGGAGATTGATATTAATATTCAATCTCTTAACAAACAACTATAGCAAGGACCTAAAAGAGATGCATTCTGATTACAACTATCAGCAGTACAATACTACTACTTATTTTTTAACAATTGTTCATGCAGCAAAGCACCAATTATGGTTATGCTTTGTGAGCAATGCCACATAATCTATATTTTTTGCTATTAAAATGAGGAAAATAAAAGCTGCATGTGTAAAACAATCCATTTTTAGAGGCAAACTTGTTTATGAATCAACAAGATTGTGTTCGAATGTTTCCTCATCAGTGTATCTACATCAAAAGAGAATTGAAAGAAAAGCCTTAAATGAGTGAGTTACTCTTATCTACCTCAACAAGGGAAGAACTAGTTTCTTATGTATATTAATTATATTGAGGATATATTGGAAACAGCAATTTTAAAAATAATCTGTTTTGTCATGTTTCTTCAACTAACATTTTTATGACAATTAACTCTTTAGTTTTATTTTTCTTATTTCTTAGGAGATAGGGGACATAAAAAAAATGTTTCACATGACACAAGAAAAAAGCAAAACTGAGAAAGGGGATGTGAAGCCCAGAAGTAAAATAGGGGAGCACTGGCCTGTGTGCTCAGTGGTTAGAACATTAGCCTGCACACTGGAGGATCTTGGGTTCAAATCAAGAGCACAGAACTGGGATGCAGATTTGCTTCCCGAGTGGGCTAGGGG
The DNA here is from genome assembly GCA_026230045.1 of Corynorhinus townsendii. Taxonomy (NCBI): domain Eukaryota; kingdom Metazoa; phylum Chordata; class Mammalia; order Chiroptera; family Vespertilionidae; genus Corynorhinus; species Corynorhinus townsendii. The sequence goes on along the minus strand of JAPDVU010000001.1, from coordinate 116,272,267 downwards.
AATGTGCTGGATACAACCAATCAATATGTCTCCCTCATGTCGATGTCTCTTCCTCTCTCTCTTTCTCTTCCCCACCACCCTTCCACTCTCTCTAAAAATCAATAGAAGAATATCCTCACTCCTTGGGTGAAGATTTAACAACAACAACAACAATAAAATAGGAGAAATGAGAAGGGCCTGCTTTAGATGTCACACTAAGGAATTTATCCCATCCTTCCATAATCATTTGAGATGCTGCTGAGTGCAAACTTTAGTCAAATTTTGATGAGGGTATGATTTTTATATCATGGTGATTCTCACCTTTTTCTGTGAGCTTAAATCATGAGAAAGCTTACTCTTAGTATGGACACAAGAGAACTGCAGTAGGTGCATGTGTGTATTTAATATGATCTACAAAAAAAAGGACATATTGCATTAAAACCTGGGGAATCATTCCAACTGGACTAACTAGAACACATGTTAAACAAAATGTTAAAACAAATGAGGTCGTACTGGTTGGTTAATAAGTACTGTCTTCCCTTGCAGTGTCCATATTGTAGGCTGGGATTGATCCCATACAACTAAAATGGGAGATGAGAGAAATAGATACAGGAGGTGGTAGCAAGAAGAAAGTTGCCATGGATCATCTACATCTCAAGAGTGAACAATGAGGAGTAACTGAGGTGTTTAGTAAGTAGGAGACTGGCATGGTGCAACTTGGGTTTTAGAATCATCATTTTGGTATCATTATAAAGAATTTTTGGTGAAGCATCATCTCAACCACAATGGCATAAAATTAGAAATAAACTATAGTAAAAATAATGAAAAATTCAAACACTTGGAAACTTGAATAGCATGCTATTAAACAATGATTGGGTTACCGAAGAGATCAAAGAAGAAATTAAAAGCATCCTGGAAACAAATGACAGTTAAAAAAACAACTATCCAAAATCTATGGGACACAGTGAAAGCAGTCCTAAAAAGAAAGTTTATAGCTCTACAGGCCTACCTTAAAAAAAAAAAAACACAAGAAAAAATGGTAATAAACCATCTAACTCTACAACTTAAAGAATTAGTAAAAGAACACCAAGAAAATCCCAAAGTGAGCAGAAAGATGAAGATAATAAAGATCAGAGCAAAAAAAAATGACACAGAGACCGAAAAAAAAAAATACCAAAGCTCAATGAAACCAAGAGCTGGTACTTTGAAAGGATAAACAAGTCAGGCTCATGAAGAAGCAAAGAGAGAGGACCCAAATGTACAAAATCAGAAGGGAAAGAGGCAAAATAACAACAGATCCCATAGAAATACAAAGGATTGTTAAAAAAATACTATGAACAAATCTATTCCAACAAACTAGACAACCTAGAAGAAATGGACATATTCCTAGAAAAAAATACAACCTTCCAAAACTCAATCAAGAAGAATCTAAATATCTCAATAGACCAATAACTATGGAGGAAATTGAAGCAGTCATAAAAAAAAAAAAAAAAAAAGCCCAGGACCAGATGGTTTCACAGGGAAATTTTACCAAACATTCAAAGAAGAACTAAAATCTATCCTCCTCAGACTATCCCAAAATATTCAAGAGGAAGGAACACTTGCAAGTTCATTCTATGAAGCCAGCATCACTCTCATACCAAAATCAAATAAAGACAACACAATGAAAGAGAATTACAAGACAATATCCCATATGAACATAAATGCCAAAATCCTCAACAAAATTCTACCAAATCAGATTCAGCATCACATCAGAAAGATCATACACAATGACCAAGTAGTATTTATCCCAAAACCAGAAACACCAATCAGAAAGAATATATGCACCCTTATGTTCATAGCAGCACAATTCACCATAGCTAAGATTTGGAAACAGCCTAAATGCCCATCAGCAGATGAGTGGATTAAAAAATGGTGGTACATCTACACAATGGAATACTATGCTGCAGCAAAAAAGAAGGAATTCTTACCATTTGCAACAGCATGGATTGAACTGAAGAATATTATGCTAAGCCAGTGGTCAGCAAACTCATTAGTTAACAGAGCCAAATATCAATAGTCCAACGATTAAAATTTCTTTTGAGAGCCACATTTTAAAACTTAAACTTCTTCTAATGCCACTTCTTCAAAATAGACTCGCCCAGGCCGTGGTATTTTGTGGAAGAGCCACACTCAAGGGGCCAAAGAGTTGCATGTGGCTTGTGAGCTGCGGTTTGCCCACCACTGTGCTAAGCGAAATAAGCCACTCAGAGAAAGATAAATATCACATGTTCTCACTCATTTATGGAATATAATGAACAACATAAACTGATGAACAAAAACAGATCCAGAGAAGCATCCATCAGACCATCAAACCTCCGAGGGAAGGTAGCAGAGGGTGTGGGTAAGGGGGAGAGATTTACCAAAGGACTTGTATGCATGCATATAAGCCTAACCAATGGACACAGACAACAGAGGGGTGAGGGCATGAGTGAGGAGGTGGGGAGGCAACGGTGGGATAAGGACACATATGTAATACCTTAATCGATAAAGAAAAAAAGGAATTTTGGTGAAAGCAACTTACTTTGGAGGTTTTCTAAGAACTGCTTTTTTTTTTCTTTCTTTCATTTTTATTCCCATATAGCCAATGCATCATTACATCTTACTTATTCTCTCTGTTATAAAAATTATAAATTTATAGTAAGTACCTGGGTGTGCTAGATGCTCTTCTGGGATATATCTTTACAACAAGAAGAAAGTAGGCATAGTCCTTGCTTCCACACAGTTTTGCACATATTGATATCCAAAAGTCTCTTCTACTCCCATGGCTTACTTACCAAGAACATTCTGAAAATTTTTAAATATTTCGACCTGTCTCCTGAAGGGAAGTAGTATTTGTATCCCCCCTCCCAAATATACTGTTTGTGTTACTGATTTTTAAGTTGGTTATTAAGGAACAAAAGACCTAGGAAAAACCTTTTACCTCCACCCTAACTTAAATTTAGATAGAGGACCTGAGATAGGAAGAGATAAGGATAGTTCAATATGAACCAGTATGTAGATAAGAAGTAACTAGCAAAGCCCATTTATTCAAAGCCCTTTTCCTGCCCCATTGTTAAAGATGGCCAAGCAAACATCTGTTTATCAAACATCTGTTTACCAAGCATTTGTTTTTCCATCTCGCTGTGTATGGCCTTCCTGTCCTTGGAACTCCTAAACCACAGCCTCCCTTTTTTCTTAGCTACAGAATGGCATATTTTAGTATGTCAGTATACTCAAATAAGTTATTTTATTATAAATGTTTTATTATACATTTTAAATTTTTATAATGGTTGTTTATTATTATGTTATTATGATTGCAATTTATTATTTCCAACTGCTTCTAGTATCCAAGCTAGCGAGTAAATAAAGGAAAATTCTTGTACTAATAAGGGATTAGGATTATATTTTCTACACAATTTCAGAGAAAGGATAATGGAGAAAGGGCAAAGAGTACTTTTTAAAAAGGAACATGAGATTTAAGTTAATAAAACAAAGAAGAAACAAGAATATGCTGATAATTAGACTATGAAGAAAACAAAGTGCCTTATAAAGTAAGAGCACATAATGAAATGAGAGAGATAGGGCTGTTAGTGATCAGAGAATGAGATGTTAAAAGTTTATATTTCTGAAGCAGAGTACTTTTCAGTAATGGTTAGATTCAAAGTGTGGCCATGGAATGAGATATTTTGGGAACAATCATATCTAATAAAGAGGTAATATGCAAATTGACCATCACTCCAACACACAAGATGACCACCCCCATGTGGTCAAAGATGGCCACCCCCCTGTGGACACAAGATGGCCACCACAGATGGCCAGCAGGGGAGGGCAGTTGTGGGTGACCAAGCCAGCAGGGGAGAGCAGTTAAGGGTGACCAGGGTTGCAGGGAAGGGTAGTTGGGAGGGAAAAGGCCTGCAGGGAAGGCCAGTTGGGGGTGACCAGGACAACAGGGGAGGGCAGTTAGGGGCAATCGGGCCAGCAGGGAGCAGTTAGGAATCCATCAGGCTGGCAGGAGAGTGGTTAGGGGGTGATCAGGCTGGCAGGCAGAAGTGGTTTGGGACAATCAGGCAGGCAGGAAGGCGAGCGGTTGGGAGCCAGCATTCCTGGTTTGTGAGAGGGATATCTGACTGCCCATTTAGGCCCAATATTACTGGGCAGTTGGACATCCCTCGAGGGGTCCCAGATTGGAAAGGGTGCAGGCTGGGCTGAGGGACACCCCCCACCCGCCCCGTGCGGAATTTCGTGCACCGAGCCTCTAGTATAGGATAATAGGTTAGTAAAGAAAAAAAAATGGTATGTGTAAAAGAATCTCTGGATAGTTTAACTTGCAAAATAATTTTTAAATATTGTCTTTAAAGAAAATGGTTTTGCATTATATGTGCATATTCATGCAGGCAAATTAGAGAAACCAACTGAATATGAAATCAGTGATAAGCTAGCTATAAAACAATCCTTTCAGCTGGAACAAAATCTGCTTTTAGGAACCAACTTCTTAATTAAGAGCATTTATTAGCCTTCTATTTCATGGTTTCGTTTATTAAATTTCAGGAAATCTCAGTTAAAATATTGTCAATTATGTATTGAAAGATTATTTAGCAACTAAAACTGAAATAGTGAAAGAAATGTATGTTAGGTCATTTTAACACTTATTTTGTGAAAAGATAGCATCCAAATAGCCTAGAGAGAATTAACCCTTTTTATTTCCAAGTTCTCCAATAATGTTGTGCATGTAATATAGAATTTTCATACCTCCAGGTACTTTAAAATATTTTCTTTTAAGTTTCTGGCATAAGGAATAAAATACCTCATCAAGATTTTTGTGAATTCTTCAAAGAGAATACAAAATAGGAAATAATGGATATTGCTTATTTTGGTTATTAATGTGCATTCATAATGATAAAATAATTAAACATTAAAATAATAAAAAAACAGTAAATGCATTAAGAGAAGCCTCTTAATGTATAAACTTGAGTCTCTTAAATTCTTCTCTCAGTAAAAGCTTTGAAAAGCTAAGGAGGTAGAGGTTTCTCTGAAATTTTCAATTTAAAGGCACAGTGACTATGTTTACACAATAATGGCTTCCTTAATCCATGGAGACTATCCCTATCCCTAGTCGATATAAATATGGTGTTTCATAATTTCCAACTTTGCATATGTAATTGTGTAACTCTGATTGTAACAGGGACTGAACCAAAACAACTATGTAGTAATTTAATAACTGTGTGGCAATTAACTGCGTGGAAGATAAAAATCAAGTGCCTATCAGTACACGAGTGAATAAAAGTGATGGTCTACTGTTGTTTGCTTACAGGGTATTTTTTTATTTCAGGGGAACATATATGCATATATGCATAGCCCATGGACACAGGCAATAGTGTGGTGAGGCTTGGAAGAAGGAGGGAACCAGAGGCGCATGGATGGTGAGGCTTCATCTACTTAGGATATTAGTGGAAGTAAAAAGGAAAATTTCCATAATTGACATATTTTGGCTAAATGGAACCAACTTGAGACATCATACCAAGATTGAAGAATGACGAAACACATGTGTATTCACAGAAACTATCTGGTCCATTGCTAAGATTTAATAAATTGAATTCTGAATGCATAAATAAAAATAAATATCAAAAATACCAAATAAAGATTTGAAAAGAAATGTAATATTGTAAACACTTAAAGAAAAACAAAACTAACAAACTATTACTATTGGACAAGATGCTTTTCAGTGTCTATTAAAACCTCATACTATAAAATCATGCAAGCAAGTAGTGCCCAAAGGAAGTTGCAACCCATAGTATAAATTAAGAAATTTGTCTTCATGGTGAACATGAGCCTTCTGTTCAACCAACAGCCATCGTTCATTAAACAGTGAAGTACATTAGACAGCATGGGAAAGTAGTGCTATTCATGAAGGATTCCCAAACCCAGTGAACTGTCACTTTACACATCACCTTGTTAGTAAGGAAGTCCATTTATATTATCTGCTTGGCTGAATTAGGAAAGATGCTTAGAGAGCAAATTTGGGACACATCCAGAATCATAAGATAATTGTCTGAGCCCCAAGTACCAAATGATAACTGTTTGCCAAGGAGTAACATCTGGGTATCTCACAGTACAATCCCCATAACAGTGAAAATGGGTACAACATCCAATTTTCATCCATTATATGTGCTAATACTGCAAATACATGTGGCCCCATTTGCTGGTTCAAATAAAAGTACCAGAGCATCATTTCAGGCAATTCTACACCCAGTGAAGTTAAATGTGTGTTTTGGAGCCAGATATCATGTTCTTCAAATAAATATGATTCCTGCTTTAGAGAGCCTTTTATCAACAATATTGGAAGATTTTACTTTGTGAAGAAATTATTCATAAAAATTATGTCCTAAAGAATCATTCAATACTGACAAGTAAAGGCCTGTTCAAATATTTCCTAATTGCTTGTTTTCTGTTCCTCCCTCAGGTTTTATAAAGTCTCAGGTCCCTCTTTCACTATAACCATAATTATTCTTGACTCCTCTTTCTCAACAGACAATATCAGAAATTAAATTACAAGACTAATAAATGTATTGCATTTATTCAGTTAAGAGCTACATATATTTAATTTTTTGTCACAAATCATGTAGCACTGTCATTAAAACCATCCTTCCAATAGCTCAACCTGTCAATTGCTGGACCTTCTCACTACCAATGATCTTATCTCTACCTCATCTTAACTGCCATTCACTAGTTTGTATTGTAACTGTATCACCTCAATCTCAAATAAGGTCCTTCCTAGTATTCTTCAAAAATAATTTAGATTACACCTCATCTCATAATCTATAATATTGTCATATCAAGCTTCCAAATACCCTATAGATTTGGGAAGGTTTATAGCCATTTTCTTAAATACAGGACCACACATAGAGATGATTAGTGACTGTTTATTGAGTACTTAATGTAAGCCAAGCTTTGTATGTTCGGTTCAGAAAAACACAGTATTATTATTATTTTTTTTACCTTTAGCCTTGAGTATGCAGTAAAAATACTTTCATTAAAGTACTTAGGTCATTTGTAACACAGACACATTTGTCACAGTTAGCATTCTATCTTGTGTCTAGTCCTAGTTTGTTTTTATTGATGTTTTTGTTTGTTATTTACATATACAAAAAATTACTCTGTGGTGTACAATTCTGTGGATTTTGACAAAGGCATAAAATCTTGTGTCACCACCACAGTCACTTTGATAGCAGTCCTATAATAAAGGATGTGCCTTTATAAACAATTCTGTCTGCTACTCCCAACCCTATTTCACCACTGTTTTCTTGCTTGCATCATTTCTCATGAGAAATATTCCCTCATGTTCATCTTAGCTTCTCTGTATACATGTCTTTTTTTCTCTGGTTGCTTTAAAATTTTCTTTTCATCACTGTTTATTAGCAATTTGACTACGACATGCCACAGTATAGCTCTTCATATGTCTGTGCTTGGTGGGATATAAATGGGTTTATAATTTCCATTATGTTTGGGAATGTACTGCCTATTATTTTTTCACATTTTTTTCTGTCTCATTCTTCCCCACTGAAGGTGTATATTTATATATACTATATAGTAGTCTGCTTGCAGATGACCTACCAGTTACTGATGCTGTTTTAATTTCTCTTAAGTTTTCTCTCTCTGTATTTTATTTTAAATAATTTCTATTAATATGACCTCACAATCATTGATATATTTGTCTGCATGATCTGATATGACATTTATCCTATTGAGAATTCTATTGAGAAGTTTTTCATCTAAGATACTATAATTTTCCTCTTCAGAAGTTGGATTTTGATCTTTTAAAAGTATTTCCTAGATCTTGACCTTTGAGTAGCAATATGATAGCTATTTAAATATATTTTTCTGATGATTCAAGCAACTGTATAATGTCTATATCTTGATTGATTGATTTTTTTCCCTTTCATTATGTTTTATCTTCCCTGACTCTTTGTGTGCCTAGTAATCTTTGAAGGTTTTCTGACACTGTGAGTTATACTTTGTTCCACGCTGGATAATTTCTAAAATTCTTAAGGTTTGTTCTGAGGAGCAATTAGGTTACATGAAGATGGTTTACTCTTGCTGCTTCACCTCACACTTTTATGTTAATGGAATTGGCTTCTTTCCTTAAACCTCATGAACCAGCCTCTGTTAGCTTTAAACTTTTCTTCTGTAGCTTCTGTGCCTCTCTCAGCCTTCATAGAATTGAGGTGAGTTAGAGCCTTGCTCTGGATTAAGCTTTGGCTTAGTTGAACAATGTGGCTGGTTTGATCTATTGAGACCACTAAAACTTTCTCCATATCAGCAATAAGGTTGTGTTGTTTTCTTATTCTTGTGTTCACTGGGTAGCACATTCAATTTCCTTCAAGCATGTTTTCTTTGCATTTACAACTTGGTTAAATGTTTGGTGAGAGAGGCCTAACTTTTGGCTTTGTCAGCTTTAGATCCGTCTTGGTTTTTAATATGCCTTCCTCACTAAGTTTAATAATTTCTAGATTTTGATTAAAAGTAAGAGATGTGAGATTCTTCCTTTCACCTGGAACATTAGAGGCCATTGTTGAAGTTATAAATTTGTGTAATTTCAATATTGTTGAGAGAAAGGGGCAGAGAGAATATGATTGGTCAGTGGAGGCATTAAAAAACACACAATTTATCATTATGTTTGCTGTCTTATATGGTATGGTTTGTGGTTCCCCAAGATAATTACAAAGATCACCATAACAAGTACAATAATAATGAATATGTTTAAAATATTTCAAGAATTACTTCATGACACAGAGATAGGAAGTGAGCAAATACTATTGAAAATACAGTGCCAATGAACACTGGGTTTCCACAAACCATCATTTTGTAAAAACAACAACACAGTATCTGTGAAGCACAATAGAGTAACAAATAGTATACCAAGGTATGCCTGTAATTATCAACTAATTCCTTATCTTTAATTTTACTAATTATTAAACACTGTTTGCAGATAAAAACATATAAACAAACAATGTATGAATTGGACTAAAATGAATCTAATTTTAATAAATAAGTTCACATTTTTATATTTATTTACTAAGAGAAAAGAAGAATTCTGAGGCAGTTTTTATAACACCAATTTTTTTTTAATATAGATTTTAATGAATTTCAGAGAGGAAGGGAGAGCTAGAAACATCAATAATGAGTGAGAACCATTGATTGGCTGTTTCCTGCATGTCCCCCACTGGGGATAGAGCCCGCAACCCAGACATGTGCCCTGACCAAGAATTGAATCATGACTTCCTGGTTCAGAGTTGATACTCAACCACTGAGCAGCACTAGCCAGGCTGGAGATCTAATTTATGAAATATTTGTGACAGCAACCTCAATCTAGCCAACAAACATTGGCATGGAAATTAAAATACTGGAGTTCACTAATTGCATCATTGTGTGTTAGCTGGTCAGACTACAGTTGTAAATATTTCCTAAAAAATGATAGTCTACATGGCATTATTCAGTAGTTTCTAAATGATTCCAGCATTTTTTGTTGTCAATTCTCATAGTGAGACAAGAAAGCTTTGCAACAACAACTTTGATATGAGCAGCAAACTCCATTTTTCTTTTCCATACCATTGTTTCGTATGGCTTTCACTGTGGATCTGCTCTGGCAGCCACAAGACAGATGTGGCTATTGAGTACTTGAATGTGGCTAGTCTGAATTGAGATGTGCTATAAGTTCTAAATATACACTATTTATAACAGTATTAAAAAGAATAAAACTCTCTTACTATTAATTTTTGTAATTATTATATTTTAAAATAAAATTTCGAATATTTTTATTAAAATGTGTTTAATATATCTTAAATATATTTTTATTGATTTCAGAGAGAAGATGGGAGAAGCAGAGAGAGATAAAAACATCAGTGATGAGAGAGAATCATTGATCAGATGCTTCCTGCATGCCCCCTCCTGGGGATAGAGCCCTTAACCCAGGCATGCATCCTGACCAGTAATCAAACCATGACCTACTGATTCAATCACTGAGCCATACCAGATGGGTATGTTTTATTTATTTATTTTTTGTCTGGGGCTTCTAGAAAATATTTTAAGATTTGGGCAAATGTTCTCAAAAAGGGTGGATAATAATGGCAAATAATTTGGTACTTACTCACTATTTATCAGTAGTAAATTATTTTTAAAATATTACTATAATACACTCTATTTTTCTAAACTCATTCATTATAATTATAATGAGAATCCAAAATAAAATGTTGAAGCCCATACATACCAAGAATATAAATGAAGCAATAATCCTATATAATAAATGGCTATTATGCAAATAGACCAAACGACAGAACAACCGGTCGCTATGATGTGTGCTGACCACCAGGGGTCTTGTGTGGATCATGGCATGCATTGGCCACAGCGGGATGGTGGAGCAGGTGAGCAGGGGCACCAGAGCAAGGTGGGGCACTTGTCACTGTCATCAGGGCGAGCCTCTGGTGGTTACTGAAAATTCTTTGCTCCCATGCACCATGGTCCTGCCCAGCACTCACACCTGCTGCTGGTGCCAGACCCACTTGCACCTGCTGCCAGTGCTGGAGCTGCCGCTCATACCCACTGTCAGTGCCCAGCACCAGTCCTAATCACTCAGTGCCATCAGCAGGTTTGAGCAGTAGCTGCCGGCCCTGATCACCCCTGAAGGCTTCTCTACCTCCCCCTGCTTCTGAGGAGCTATTGGGACAGCTGTCGCCACTCGTATCCACTGACAGTGCTGGCCCCGCTCACACCCACTGCTGGTGCTGGCCCCAATTTCTCTGTGCCATCAGTGGGTGTGAGTGGGGCTGGCACCATCAGTGTGTGGAAGTGGCAGGGGTGGGAGTGGGGCTGCTGGCAGACAGGGGATGGAGGCCATGGAGGGAGGGGCCAGGCAGGGGCATGGAGGATGGGCCAAGACCTGCCCCTGTGCCTACCACAGCCTCACAGCCCACAGTTGCTTTCAAGGTGCACGAATTTGTGCACTGGACCCCTAGTAATAATAATAAGGATTAAAAATACATTATTCCTGCCCTGACTGGTTTGGCTCAGTGGATAGAGTGTCGGCCTGTGGACTGAAGGGTTCCAGGTTCAATTCTGGTCAGGGGCATGTACCTTGGTTGCGGGCACATCCCCAGTGGGGGTGTGCAGGAGGCAGCTGATCAATGTTTCTCTCTCATTGATGTTTCTAACTCTCTATCCTTCTCCCTTCCTCTCTGTAAAAAAAATCAGTAAAAATATATTTTTAAAAAAAATACTTTATTCCTTCTAGGACTATAGTGTGTATATTGTTATGTTTCTTTCTTGCCTAACTTGTGTAATATAGTAAATTTACAGTAAACAGAAATGCTTACAATGAAGTGACTTATTTTTGATGCCAAAAGCAAAGCTCTTTAAAAGCTAGCCTCAAAGTTGTGTGTATTGTGTAGTACCACTTCTGTTAATCTATCAATTCTTGACATTTTTTTCCTGCACTTCATAAAAGGCCTCTTAGGTCTGGTCTGAAAATTCTTTTTATAATACATATCACATCTTAATTTTTGGAAGTGTATGAAGTGATAATAAAATTTAGAAATCTGTTCAAAGGAAATAGATGTTGAAAAAAATTCTCTCAAATGTAGACCCTTACAATGTGAACAACAGAAGATGGATTTCATTTTCTAGATCTGATCACGTCCATGTTATTTTATATTCTGAACAACCATTTGGTTCCCATAAATTGTTTTTCCCTGGCATCACCAGTAATATTCATTGGAAAAAACATTGCTGCAGATAACAATTATAAAATCTGGATAAAACATAATTTCCTTAAGGAACTAGAGACAGAATCAAACAAATATTCCATGGTAGTTGACACAAGGAAGAAGGGAATGACATGGATTAAATTACTATGACTAATTCTGAGGGAAGTCTCAAGTCTTTATTATCCAATGTGGCTAAAATTTAACAAAAACCCTGCAGTCTTACTGGCATGAGGGACCATGGGACAGGTTTTAGGATAACTGCAGCCACTTAAAGTAAGGGAGAAAATTCCAGAAAGAAAAGTGAAAGGAGATTCCTAAATTGACATTTGGGCAAAGAGTTTATACACTCTTTGCTCAGATGTCTAACCTCTGCATACACATACATAAGGAAAACTCCAAACAGCCAAGTTATGGCTAAAAGGGGGGTGGGGGAGAATGGAGTTTCATATTTTAATTTCAGCTAAGTTCCATGTCATTAAAAATAAGTCTTTAAAAAATAGCCTTGAGAGGATTATATAATTAGAGGTTTCTAACAAATACTTAGTTGCAATGTCTAAGACAAAATAAAAAATTAGTCAATATCCAAAGAAATAGGAAAACATATTCAATACGAAAAAGAAAGGTCAATCAAAAAATAAGACTGTGAGAACTAGGTGTTGAAACTTGTAGACAAGAAAATTAAAGAAACGAATATAATTATGAATCTCAGAAGGAAGTGGGGGTGGGAGAATGGATGGGAACAGATCAACCCAAGAACTTGTTTGCATATATGTATAACCCATGGACACAGACAATAGGATGATGGAGGCCTGGGGTGGGGAGCAGGAGTGGGCTGTAAGGGGTCAATAGAAGAAAAAAGGGTATATATGTAATACTTCCACAATAAAGGTTTTTAAAATAAATGCATTAATTGATTAAAAAATAGAAATAAAATCCAATAAATAAGTAAATATGTAGACTATAAAAAGAAGATATAAAGGGAAATATGATCATGATTAATAATAGATAGTAACTCTGAATAAGGAAATAGAGATTAAAATCAACCACTAGGAAAATGTAAAAATAACTCAAAAACAAATGTGAAATAAGCCTGGCTGGTGTGGCTCAATGGTTGAGCATCAATCTATAAACTAGGAGGTCATGGCTCAATGCACCATGTTGCGGACTCTATCTCTGATAAGGGGGCAAGCAGGAGGTAGCTGATCGATGATTTTCTCTCATCATTGATGTTTCTATTTCTCTCTTCTTCCTTCCTCTTCCTTCCTCTTGAAATCAATAAAAATATTTTTTTAAATGAAATGTGAAATAAAATTCACTGGCTGATATAAAATACATAGTAATGACTGAGTAAAGAATCAGTGAACTTAAGGATAGATCATTAGAAATTACATCATATGAAGAATAAAATACATGTGTGTGAATAGTATAAATATAATAATGTAAATATATAAAATAAATATTTTTTTGTTTTTGTATATATCATCAGCCAATAGGACAATTTCATATGACTCAAATACATGTAATTGATATCCTAATATTTTAGTCAGGGTTCTCCAAAGAAACAGAACCAAAAGAATGTTTACAGAAAGAGACTGAGAGAAAAAAAGTTTTACTGTAAGGAACTGACTCACATAATTATGGAGGCTGGTAAGTGCTAACATTTTCAGTTAACCAGCTGGCAACCTAAAGACCCTATGGTGTAATTTCAGTTAGATTCTGAAGGGCAGAGAACCAGCAGAGCCAATGGTGTAGTTCCAGTCTCAGTGCCAACAGGCTCACACTCTACGTCATAACCTATAAGAGATGATATTAATGTTTGAGTCTGAAGGCAGGAAGAGCTAATATTCAGTTAGAGTCCAAAGCCCTGGTCAAGGCAGTTAGATAGGAGAACTTTTCTCTTACCCATTGGAGAATTAGCATTTTTACTTTAGTCAGGTACACAATTGACTCTGTAAAACCCACCCACAATGGGGAGGGCAATACATTCTACTTAGACTTCCAATTCAAATGTTAGTCTCATCTAGAAACACTCCACAGGCAAACTCAGAATAATGCTGGACCAAATGTCTGGGCTCCCCTTGGCTCAGTCAAGCTGACACATAAATTTACCATTACAAGGCCATCCCTAAGGTGACACTAAAGTCATACTATCTTGCATACTGCCAAAAATATACTAACCCTTCCCCTGAAGAATAAAGTGCTTGAATAATGTTCACTCTTGAGGGGGAAAAAATGGCAGCCAAGTAAGAAGATGTGTTCTGATCCTTTTCCCAGAGCAGATAGAAGGAGCATCTAAATCAAATAACATCCACCTGGAAGTGGCAAAGTAGACACAGCTGGTGAGACAATTTGGAGCCAGGAAGGTCAAAAGAGGCCTGGAGAATAGTAGGATCAGGGATCTGGGCTGGAGAGAGTTGTGAGACACCGAGCGGAGAGAGTCAGAAGGAAGCTGCACAACATCAAGTCCGTGTCCCTTGGGAACAGGCATAACATTTGACTGTGGAAAGGAAGTCCACAGGGCTGCTGACAGTAGGGGATTCTAGATCTAAATACATAACCTAGAAAGGCTGAGCCCAAAGAGGTGGCCTGAAGTACTGCCTGAACTGCGTGGTGCCAGGGGCATGGAGAGGGGAGAGACTAGCAGCAGTCTCACGATTGTTTTGCCTGTTTGGTCTTTGCTTTTATTCACTAAACCCAGTTCATAGGACCTTTCAAATACAAACACACACCCATGGCTGAGGTGCAGGTGGAGGTGCAGACTTATGGAGTCTAGGGAGAGGCTGTGGAGGAAAGTGGATGGGGGAGAGGTGACTAGGAGTCTGGCATTGGGACATTCCTGACACTCCAGACCTTAGCAGCTATTTTTCTCCTGAAAAGCCACCCCCTGCCAGAAGCCTCAAGCCAGCTAATATAGCCATACTAGCCTATACCTTGGAGATGTACAAAGAACACAAAAACTCTCAATAGCTCCAAAGAGTCTTCCTAGACTGGGTTGAAGAGAGGCCTTTCAGTCCTGGAAAGCAATTAAGCACCGTCCCTAACTATAGCCCTGTCAAAAACAGTGTCTTAAGAAATTAAGATTGACAGCAGGCAGACAGGCTAAGTGGGCAGATTGGCCCCACCTGATTGCAGGCAAGGCTGTGGAGATAGAAACAAACAGAGGAGTGGTGGATCGCTTGGAACTTCAACACAGTGCTGACTACCTAATAGGAAACTGAGAAATGGCTGACAAAACAGAAGAGAAGGATCTAAAACCAGCCCCAGTGGGGCATTAAAACTCAGCTGAATTGAATGACACTTCACTTTTTTATTTTTTATCTTTTATTTAATTTTTTCTTTATTTTATTTCACATTATTTTCTTCATTCTGTATTTATTTTCTCATGTTATTTTATTGTATATTATTTATTTATTTATTTTCTGTTTTTTCTTCTTATACACTCATTCTCTTTCTACATCCTCTATACTGAACCAAGGTTCTCCCATTATTCATTCAATTCCTTAACCTTACTATCTACTTATTCTCTGTATATAAGAACTGCCTACAGATTCTGCCACCACCACCAACCCCCTCCCCCCGCCCCACCACTTTTTTCTGGGTGTCTGTTGCTCACATTTTTTGGTTTATCTCTTTGTTTTGTGGTGTTTTCTCCCCATATATATTTTCCCTTTTTTCTTCTTTTTCTTTGCTCTCATACCTTATTTTTCCCCTAGATATTATTTTGGCTCTATTTTCTCTCTCCTAATATTCTTTTCTCTGGTGCTCACTTATATTGGGTTTATCAGTGTCATGGGTACATTTATGTTTTGTTCCCTTTGTGTTGTGTCTTCTCAAGTTGTATTCTGTGATGTTCAGTCAACATGGTAGAAAGCAAGCCACATAACCAGGCACCCTGAGAGGAGATTCCATCCATGAACAGGACAATAATACTCAAGACCCAACTACACCAAGAGAACCCAAATATCCCAAGTAGGGGGTATCCCTAGATTACCCAACCCAGAAGACCAGAGAGATTACACCACTGGGTCCTTCAAAACATCTACTATATAAGACAAACTCGAAAAATCAGGGTAGCATAGCAATTTGACCTAAGACATAGAAAAATCAGGTAGAAACAGCAAAAATGGGGAGACAAAGAAACAACCTCCACTGGAACAAAAATGAGGACTCACCAGAAAAGGAAATAAATGAAATGGAGGCAAGCAATATGTCAGAGAAAGAATTCAGAGCAATGGTTATAAGAATACTGAAAGGATGGAAGACAACAACATGTGTAAGAATCAAGATGAAATGAAGAAGAATCAGGAGGAAATGAAGAATGACATAGCTACAATAAAGAACACACTGGGAAGTTTCAACAGTAGACTAGAAGAAGCTGAGGACCACATCAGCAAATTAGAAGGCAAGGTAGGAAAAAAAAAACACAACCAAGCACAGCAGCAACTGAAAAGAAAACTTAAAAAGCAGGAGGATGGATTAAGGGAGCTTTGGGACAACATGAAACAAAACAACATCCACATAATAGGGTTAACAGAAGGAGAGAAAGCTGAGCAAGG
The DNA here is from genome assembly GCA_026230045.1 of Corynorhinus townsendii. Classification (NCBI taxonomy): domain Eukaryota; kingdom Metazoa; phylum Chordata; class Mammalia; order Chiroptera; family Vespertilionidae; genus Corynorhinus; species Corynorhinus townsendii. The sequence continues at coordinate 116,255,955 of JAPDVU010000001.1, read as the reverse complement.
AATAGAAAACCTGTTTGAAGAAATAATGACAGAAAACTTACCTGATGTTGGGAAGAAAATGGCCACACAAGTCCAGGAAGCACACAGAGCCCCAAACAAAACGAACCCAAAAAGACTGACACCAAAACCCATCATAATTAAATTGGCAAACATCAGTGACAAAGTAATAATCTTAAAGGCTACCAGAGAGAGACAAATAGTTACACACAAGGTATCTCCCATTAGACTATCAACTGATTTCTCAACAGAAACACATCAGGCAAGAAGGGAATGAAATGAAATATACAAAGTGATGCAAAGCAAGGGGCTGAATCCAAGAATATCATTCAAACCTGAAGGTGAAATCAGGAGCTTCACAGACAAAAAAGGACTAACGGATTTTATTACCACCAAGCTAGCAATGCAAGAAATGCTAAAGGGACTGCTGTAAAAAGAAAAAAATAGAAAGGAAAGAAGCAACACAGGCATAAAGAATAAATATGGCAACAAACAAGTACCTATCAATAATAGCCTAAAATCTAAAAGGATGAAAAGTTCTCCAATCAAAAGACATAGGGTAGCTGAATAGATAAGAAAATGTGACCCATATATTTGCTGTCTACGAGAGACCAAACTTAGAACAATGAATTTGCACACACTGATAGTGAAGGGATGGAAATAAAAAATTTCAGGCACATGGAAAAGAGAAAAAAGCTGGGGTAGCAATACTTATATCTGAAAAAATTTCTCTCAAAGTAAGGCCATAATAAAAGAAAAGGAGGGTTACTTCATAATACTAAAGGGTGAAATTCGACAAGAGTGTATAACACTGGTAAACATATATGCACCTGGTACCAGACCACCCAAATACCTAAAAACAGTTCTGGAAAATATCAAGGGAGAGATCTATGGCACTAAAATCATAGTAAGGGACTTTAATGCCCCATTGACACCACTGGATAAATTGATTAAACAAAAAACCAGCAAAGAAACATCAATCCTAAATGACTCACTAGATCAGGTGGAACTAATTGACATCTTCAGAACATTTCAATCCAAAGCTACAGAATATACATTCTCCACAAATGCACATGGGATGTTTTCAAAGGTAAACCACATATTGGGACACAGGCAAAGTCTCTTCAAATTCAAAAAAATAGAAATATATCAGGCATCTTCTCAGATCACAATGGCATAAAATTAGAAATCAATTACAATAAAAACAATGAAAAAATAACAAACACTTGAAGCTAAATAGCATGATATTAAATAATTATTGGATTACCAAAGAGATCAAAGAAGAAATAAAAAGCAGCCATGAAACTAATGAAAATTAAGCACAACAATCCAAAATCTATGGGACATAGTGAAAGCAGTCCTGAGAGGTAAGTTCATAGCTCTACAAGCCTACATAAAAAAAAAGAAAAACTAGTAATAAATTATCTAATTCTTACTTAAGAATTAGAAAGAGAACAAAAAGAAAATCCCAGAGTAAGCAAAAGGAAGGAAATAATAAAAATCAGAGCAGAAATAAATGACATAAAGACAAAAAATCACACACGCACACACACACACACACACAAAAAAAAAACACCAAAAAGAGTAATAAACCAAGAGCTGGTTTTTTGAAAAAATAACAAGATTGCTGAACCTCTAGCCAGGCTCACCAAGAAGCAAAGAGAAAGGACCCAAATAAATAAAATCAGAAATGCAAGAGGTGAAGTAACAAAGTAACAACCAACCCCCTCAGAAATACAAAGCATTATTTAAAAAAATACTAAGAACAACTCTACTCCAACAAACTGGTCAACTTAGACAAAATGGACATATTCCTAAAAAATGTACAAGCTTCCAAAATTCAATCAGGAAGAATAAAAATGAAAGAGAAGAAAGAAAGAGAAGAAAGAAAGAAAGAAAGAAAGAAAGAAAGAAAGAAAGAAAGAAAGAAAGAAAGAAAGAAAGAAAGAAAGAAAGAAAGGAAGGAAAGGAAGGAAGGAAGGAAGGAAGGAAGGAAGGAAGGAAGGAAGGAAGGAAGGAAGGAAGGAAGGAAGGAAGGAAGGAAGGAGGGAAGGAAGGAAGGAAAAGAAAGAAAGAAAAGAAAGAAAGAAAGAAAACACGAATAGGCCTATAACTGTGGAGGAAATTTAAACAGTAATAAAAAACTTCCAGCAATCAAGAGCCCTGGATAGATGGCTTCACATGGGAGTTTTAACAAACATTCAAAAAAGAACTAAAATCTATCCTTCTCATACTACTCCAAAAAATTCAAGAGGAAGCCACACTTCCAAGCTTTCTATGAAATCAGGATTACCCTAATCCCAAAACCAGATAAAGACACTACAAAGAAAAAGAAATACAGGCCAATATTCCTGATGAACATAGATGCTAAAATCCTCAACAAAAATTTAGCAACTCAGATCCAGCATTACAATAGAAACACCATACACCATGACCAACTGGGATTTATTCCGGGGATGCAAGGCTGGTACAATATCTGCAAATCAAAAACTGTGATACATTACATAAGCAAATTGAGAGACAAAAATTACACACACATATCAATTAATGCAAAAAAACCCCCACATTTTTACAAAATCTAATACCCTTTCTTGGTAAAAACTCTCAGTAAAGTGGGAATAGAGGGATCATACCTAAAAACAATAAAAGCCTTATATAACAAACCTACAGCTAACATCATACTCAATGGGCAAAAACTAAAACTATTTTCCCTAAGAACAGGAACAAGACAGGGATGCCCACTTTTACCACTCCTGTTCAATATACTACTGGAAATGCTAGACATAGCAATCAGACAAGAAGAGAAATAAAAAGCATCCAAATTGTAAAAGAAGTAAAATTGTAAATATTAGGAGATGACATGATATTGTACACAGAAAACCCTAAAGACTCCATCAAAAACTACTAGACTTAATAAATGAATTCAGCAATGTAGCAGGATGCAAAATTAACACCCTGAAATCTATGGCTTTTTTATAAACCAATAATGAATGCACAGAAACAGAAACTAAAAAACAACCCCACTTACCATTGCAACAAAAAATTAAGATACCTAGGAATAAACTGAACTATGGAAGTAAAAGACCTGTACTCAGAAAACTAAAGAATATTGAAAAAAGAGACATAAGAATACATAAACAAATGGAAGAATATACCATGTTCATGGACTGGTAGAATCAACATTATGAGAATGTCCATACTACCCAAAGCAATCTATAGATTCAATGGAATCTCCATTAAAATGCCAATGGCATATTCCACAAACTTAGAATAAACTGTCCAAAAATTCATATGGAATAAAAAAAAGACCCCTAATAGCTGTAGCAATCCTGAGAAAGAATATCAAGGTTGGAGGGATCACAATAACAAATATAAAGCTATAATACAAAGCCACTGTTCTCAAAAGTGCCTGGTACTGGAACAAGAATAGACATATAGATCAATGGAACAGAACAGAGAACCCAGAAATTGACCCAACCCATTATGTTCAATTAATACTTAAAAAAGAAGACAAGAGCGTACAATAATGGAGTCAAGACAGTCTCTTTCATAAATGGTGTTGGGATGGACATATATGCAAAAAAATGAAAGTAGACCATCAACTGACACCATACACAAAAACAAACCCAAAATAGATAAAGGTCTTAAATGTAAGACAGGAAACCATAAAATCTTAAAAGAATCCATAGGCAGCAAAATATCAGACATGTTGTAGCAATATCTTTTTGATACAGCTCCTAGGACAATGGAAACTAAGGTGAAAATAAACAAATGGAACTACATAAAAATAAAAAGCTCTGTACAGCAAAAGAAACCATCAATAAAACAACAAGAAAGGCAATTGCATGGGAGAACATATTTACCAATATTATCTCTGATAAGGGTTAATCTCCAAGATTTACAGGGAACTCATACAATTTAACAAAAGGAGATACAAAATCCAATAAAAAAAATGGGCAAAGGACCTAGATAGATACTTCTCAAAAGAGGACATACAGAAGGCCAAGAGACATATGAAAACATGCTCAAAGTCACTAATCATCTGAGAGATGCAAATCAAAACAACAACGAGGTACCATCTGACACCCCTCAGAATGGCTATCATCAAGAAATCAACAAACAACAAGTGCTGGCAAGGATGTGGAGAGAAGGAACCCTTGTGCACTGCTGGTGGGAATGCAGACTGGTGCAGCCACTGTGGAGAACAGTATGGAGTTTCCTCAAAAAACTAAAAATGGAGCTCCCATTTGACTCAGTAGTCTCACTTCTAGAAATATATCCCAAGAAACTAGAAACACCAATCAGAAAGGATATATTCACCCCTATGTTCATAGCAGCACAATTTACAATAGCTAAGATTTGGAAACAGCCTAAGTGCCCATCAGCAGATGGGTGGATTTAAAAACTGTGGTAGATCTACATGGTGGAATACTATGCTGCTGTGAAAAAGAAGGAACTTGCAACAACAGGGATGGATCTGGAGAGCATTACACTAAGTGAAATAAATCAATCGAGGAAAGATAAATATCACACGATCTCACTCATTTGTGGAATATAATGAACAACATAAACTGATGAACAAAAATAGAATCAGAGTCATAGACACATTGAACAGACCATCCAACCTAAGAGGGATGGTGAGGGTCAGGGGCGGGGATAAGAGATAAAACAAAGGACATGTATACATGCATATGAGCATAACCGGTGGACCCAGACAGTTGGGAGGTGAGGGCAAGTGCTAGGGGTGGGAGTGGCTGGGGAGAGGTAAATAGAAGAAGTAGGAGAGTTATGTAATACTTTAAACAATAAAAAAAATTTTAAAGATAGAAAAATATGTCTCTTGGCCTTCTTTCTGTCTTCTTTCAAAAAGTTTCTATTTAAGTCCATTGCCCATTTTTTTTTATTGGATCATTTATCTTCCTTTTATTTAGTTATATGAGTTCCCTGTAAATGTTGGAGATTAAACCTTTATCAGTGGTAACATTTGCAAATATGTTCTCCCATACAGTGGGGTTTCTTGTTGTTTTGTTGATGGTTTCTTTTGCTGTGCAGAAACTTTTTACTTTGATGTAGTCCCATTTGTTTACTTTCTCTTTAGTTTCCATTGCCCTAGGAGTGGTATCGTGAAGATATTGCTTTGGCATATGTCTCATATTTCTCTGCCTGTGGATTCCTCTAGTATTTTTATGGTTCCCATCTTATGTTTAAGTCCTTTATCCATTTTGAGTTTATTTTTGTGTATGGTGTAAGTTGGTGGTTTAGTTTCATATTTTTGCATGTATCTGTCCAATTTTCCCAACACCATTTATTGAAGAGACTGTCTTGATTCCATTGTATGTTCATGCCTCCTTTGTCAAATATTAATTGAGCATAGTGGTTTGGGTCAATATCTTGGTTGTCTATTCTATTCCATTAGTCTATATGTCTGTTCTTGTGCCAGTACCAGGCTGTTTTGAGAACAGTGGCTTTGTAATACAGCTTGAAATCTGCTATTGAGATCCCATCTACTTTGTTCTTCTTTCCCAGGATTACTGTGGCTATTCGGGGCCTTTTTTTATTCTAGATGAATTTTTGGAGAGTTCTTTCTAGGTCTGTGAAATATGCTGTTGGTATTTTAATGGGGAGTGCATTGAACTATAGATTGCTTTGGGTAGTATGGACATTTTAATGATGTTGATTCTACCAATTCATGTACATGGTATGTTCTTCCATCTGTTTATGTCTTTCTCCATCTCTTTTTTCAGCATTGTGTAGTTTTCCACATATAGGTCTTTTACCTCCTTAGTTAAGTTTATTCCTAGGTATCTTAATTTTTTGGTGTGATAATAAATGTAAACATGCTCAAAGTCACTAATTATTTGAGAGATGCAAATCAAAACAACAATGCAGTACCATCACACACCTGTCAGAATGGCTATCATCAACAAATCAACAAATGACAAGTGTTGGCGAGGATGCGGAGAAAAAGGAACCCTCGTGCACTGCTGATACGAATGCACACTGGTGCAGCCACTGTGGAGAGCACTATGGGGTTTCCTCAAAAAACTAAAAATGGAACTCCCATTTGACCCAGTGATCCTACTTCTAGGAATATATCCCAAGAAGCTAGAAACACCAATCAGAAAGGATATATGCACTCCTATATTCATAGCAGCACATTCATTCTTTAACACATTGACATGGAACTATTAAAATATCAAATAAAGCCCTAACTGGTTTGGCCTGCGGACTCAAGGGTCCCAGGTTCGATTCAGGTCAAGGGCATGTACCCAGTAGGGGGATGTGCAGGAGGCAGCTGATTGATTTTTCTCTCTCATCGATGTTTCTAACTCTCTCTCCCTCTCCCTTCCTCTCTGTAAAAAATCAATAAAATATATTAAAGTATATATATCAAATAAAATAAAGATTATCTTAAAAGTACCCAGAGAGAAAAGACAGATGTCTTACAGTTAAACAACCAGGCTCACAGAAAGCTCCGAAAAATAAAAAGAAATTCAGAAGAGAGTAGAATATAATCTTCAAAGTGCTGAGAGTAAATCTCAACCTTTATTTACACAGAAAAACTTTTTTACGATTTGGGGTAAAACAGACATTTCTAAATTTTAAAATATGGGAAACTTATCATAAATGTTCTATACCATAGGTAATTATAAAGGAAGTACTTTATTAATTAAAAACATTCATTTACCATTTATTTATTGTCTACTCTGTGTTAGATACTATTCTGTGTCCTGAAAACAAAACTAAAAGCCTTCTTTATAGTCTATTTGTGAGATAAAAGTATAAATAAAAAATAAACAAATGATAATATACATACAAGCATAATATATAAAAAATACATAGCATGTTAAAACATATTGTACAGCCTTTGCTGGTTGCTCAGTGGTTAAAGTGTTGGCCTGCAGACTGAAGGGTCACAGGTTTGATTCCAAGTCAAAGATACATGCCTTGGTTGCAGGTTCCCCAGCCCCTTTGGTGGGCGGAGACAATCAATCGATGAATCTCTCTCATTATTGTTTCTTTCTCTCTCTTCCCCATTCCTCCTTTCAGCTCTCAAGAAATCAATGGGAAAAAAAAAAATCCTTGGGTGAGTATTAAATATATATTATAGATAATGACAAAAATAAATCAGAGAAGGAAATATGGAGTGGCTAGAGTAGGACTGGGGTTTTTAAATGATAGAAAAACTCATTTAAAATATTTGAACCATATGGATATGTAAAGGAAAAAAAAAAATGAGCAAAAGGAAAACAAGTGAAAAGATTCCTACATAGGGACATGCCCTATCTTTTGAGAAACTGTAAGGTCAGAACCGTTAGAAAAGATGACAGCAATGTAATAAAGGAAGGGTGGAAATAATACAGCTCTATGTAGACCACCAGAAGGCTTTGGCTTTTAAAATAATTAAGATGAAAAGTTTTTGAAGGATTTTGAGTAAAAGGCTGAATACATGATCTGAGACTTACCAAATAATCTACCTGCCTTTTATGAGTAGAGATAGGTAGGAAAGAAAACAAAACAAGAAATGGAAGAAGGTAGAGAAAGAGAAGAGGGAGAGTAGGATAAGGTAAAGAAGTACATGTGAAAGAAGAGAAGGGGAGGGAATAGAAGGAGGAGAATGAGGAGAGACTATCACAGTAAGTACAACAAAAAGTTGGGCCATTGACTGGATCAAAGTGTCTGCAATGGAGGAAAAAGTGTTGAATGGTGTCTGAAAATAAAAAGTCAACAGAAATTACTGAGGGATTGCTGAGAGGTATAAGAAATTTTTAAAAAGATGATCTCAGGGTTTTGAACAACTGCAAGGATGTTGCCATTTGCTGAGGTGAAGTCTCAGGTAGAAAAAGGTTTGTAGGGAGATATCAGAGTTGGGATTCAGTGCTGTTATGTCTGGGATGCTTATTTTGCAATTCAAGTAGATATTCATAATAAGCAGATGGGTCATCTGTGGATGGACTGCAAAGAAGGGTTCAGGCTAGAAAAGGAATGTGGGGAGTCATTAGCATATAAGAAGGAACAAAATTATTTCACCAAGAGAATGAGTGAAGATAGAGAAGAGGTGTAAGCAGTAAACACTTGAATTTAAAAATTAAAATGCTGTATAAATGCCAATATCATCGAATATTTAAATCAAAAGAGATAAATTCTTGAAAAATGCAAAATAATAAAGTAACACATAGAAAAACAGAGTAACTCAATAAAAATATAAAATAATATACAAGAATGTCCAAAGCAATATTATTCATGAAATTCATAAACTGAAACAATCCATATGCTAATCCACATTTGGTACAGTCATTTAATACAATATCACAAAGCATGAAAATGAGCAAAATAATGCAGGATGCAATAGTTAATGTGGACTCCACAGAGGTCATGTTGAGCAGAAGAGGATCAACTCAAACTATATTATTCCCTTTTATAAAGTTCATGTTCAGGCAAAGCTAACCTATCATTATAAACATAATGTTTCCTGTGTGAGCTGATAATGATAAGGCTGGCTGATAATATTTTATATCTTGACGTTGGCTTAATTACTTGAGTCTTTAAATATGTTCAGCTTTATTGTGGCATTATTTGTCTTTTTTATTGTAATCATTAATCAAGCTTGTACAGTTTGTTTGTCTACTTTTTATGTTAAACTTAAAATATATTCTTCATTGTTAGAAAATAAAACACAATTAAGTAAGCAGAAATAACCAGAAATACGTTGAAAAAATAGTAGTGTATGGTGACTAGCCTGATAAGTTTTAAAATATTTTATAAATCTATCATTATTTAATAGGGTTTATGTGGGGATGATAATGGTATGTTAAGAGAAACACAATTTAGGTACAGAATAGAAGTGAAAGAATATTACAGACAAGATGGAAAGATAAAAATATACAGTGGTGGGCTAAAATAGGTGTGAGTATGCGAAACACAGAGTTTATTCTTGTCTGATTTATTTATTAATTTTTGTTTTATATACTTATTATTATTATTAACCTACTTCTCCCATTCCTGTATATAATCTGAACAGTGAAAAGGCTTCTATGAGAAATAGACATACAATATAATGATAAATTTGCCTGCATATATTTTGAAAATATCTGAGTATACAAAATGAAAACACCATAGACACATTGAGAAAATGCTTGAAAAATAAATGATAGGTAAATATCCAATTTTTAAAGATTAATAAGAATAATATTAACTGCTAATAAAATATATTTAAATAATATAAAAAAGCCCACAGTAAAAGAAATACAAGTATTTATTGAATATAAGATGCTCAATATGACTCATGATTATATTTCCTAATTCTACTTTATTAACATGATAATACAGTAGGCATGTAATTTCTACATAATATGAGAAAATATTAATAAATCTATATAAAATACAATTTTCAGTAAATTTTTAACTTAAATTTTGTTATGCTTGGAAAATTTTTTATTAAAATTTGATATGTTGTACAATTTCTGAAGTTAAGAGGTTTCTATTTTACCATATGAAAATTTACATCATTGCCTTCAAATTTTTAAACTGCAACCAATAGTAAGACATTTTATATTACAACACTGTACTCATAAAAACACACATTTGCTAAACAACATGTATGTCTACTACTTGTAATGCATGTGTAAGTGAACTGATCTATCCTATTCTATTCTACCCTGTCATGCTTTAATAAAATAAATGCTAGATAAAGTCACTAAGTTGCTATCATCAGACTGTGGCTCACAGTTTTAAAAGCATTGCTCTAGCAGGTGCCAAACGAGCTTAGAGTTAGTCTAAATAAATTAACATGAATTTTGTGATATAGTAAGAGTATTTTATTTATGACAAGTCAAGTCTACTATAGCAAAATGCAGCTGTGATCAAAAGATTCCAACAGGAGTAAACATCTGTGTAGCACCCAACCTTTTATGCCAATCCAGACATAATTGTTGACTTTCACTACAGGTCTGTGATATAAATGAATACTTCCTAAAATAATGTGCATTACTTACCTTTCTGAAAGAGATAAACTTTTAAAGAATTATGTCATCCTGAAGAGAATATAAAAAAGAGTTATGGCTTCAAATCTAGGTATCTTTGTGTCAAAGGATGATAATATTTTCATCATGTTAACATGATTCAAATCATCATCTTAATATGATCAAATAAGAGAACATGTAAAACTTCTTTATGATCCTATCAAGGATTTTCACAGTAGTATTTCAGTTCCAAATAAAAGGAGTATTATTATGATTATTTTTAAAAGGAGTATTGCAGGATTCCAAACTGGTGACAAAATAAGTGGAAGCTACTCTGAGAAGCTCCCAGGACCAAACTGGAATTACAACTAAAATATAGAAAAATCATCTTGAATAATCAACTGAAGACTCAGTGTGGAGAACCCTGATCATCAAGGATGGAAAGTGGAGACTGCATAGAGACTGGTAAGAAGTACAGAGGTGCAAAAGGGCTGGCTGGGGTCCCACAGACAGCAGCTGAATTTCCAGAGGGATATCCCAGCTGTGGGGGGTTCCCACTGAGAACTCTGTGGTCAAAGCCCAAAGCTGAACTCCCCAGCCAAGAGCACCAGAACTGAGAAAGGTGCCCACACAATATTTGGCTGAGAAAAGCAGCAGAGTTGCTATATGCCAGAGGGAGAGATGACTGGAATGCAGGCAACCTCTAAAAAGGCCAACACACAAAATTTCATGTGAGCCACTCACATTGGGCACTGGCAGAGGGAGGGCAGAGTGGACTAGAGTTGTGTTAATGTTAACAAAAGTATCCTATTTTTATTATGATGATTACTGAGTACCATACCATTCAGTTACTAGTGAATGAGTCTCTGGAATATACCGAATCTTCTTTCAATGTCCAACATGTACAAAAAAGAAACAAATCAACAAATGACTAGTGCTGGTAAGAATATGGAGAAAAGGGAACCCTCATACATTGCTGGTGGGAATGCAGATTGGTGCAGACACTATGGAAAACAGTATGGTGTTTCCTCAAAAAACTTAAAATGGACCTCCCATTTGACCCAGTGATCACACTTCTTGGAATAAATCCTAAGAAACCCGAAACACCAATATGAAAGAATATATGCACCCCCAAGTTCATAGCAGCACAATTTACAATGGCTAAGATCTGGAAACAGCCCAAGTGCCAATCAGTAGATGAGTGGATAAAAAAGTTGTACATTTACACCCTGCAATACTGTGCAGCAGTGTACCCTTTGAGAAAGCATGGAGAGACCTGTAGAGTATTATGCTAAGAAAAATAAGCCAGTCAGAGAAAGACAAGTATCACATGATCTCACTCATATGGGAATCTAGTGAACAAAATAAAATGATGAACAAAATAGATCCAGAGAAACACAAACATGTAACAGACTGTGGAATCTCAGAGGGAAGGTGGAGGTGGGCTGGTGGGAAGAAATTAACCAAAGAACTTGTATGCACTTATATGCACAACCCATGAACACAGACAATAGTGTGGTCAATGTCTGGGGTGGGGCTTGGGGGTGAGCTAGAAGGAATCAATGGGGGAAAAAGGGGACACATGTAAAAATACTAAAATGAATATCTCAAGTTTAACACTACCCTGAAATAAAACACTTATTTTACTAATGGTAGTGAAATAAGAAGACTAACATTTAAATCAAGACTAGAAAATGGTAATAAGAACTATTACTGACCCACAAAATATTAAGATGTTAATAATATATTTGCATCATAAAGTACCTTGTTGGATAAAGACCAAAAAATAGAGGATATGGTAAAACATAATTTTAAACATAATATTCTTATTAAATTGAATAATGTTGATTGTCAAGCATATAGTAAGTGCTTAATAACTGATAACTGATTGTCATGTATAAAACTAATTTTGCTTTCAAAACAATTCAAGATTCAATTTCTTAAAAAGGTGTGTTCCTATGGAAAATCTGAAACATTTAACTAATCATTCATGTTTTGTATAATATACTTTAGAATATATTTATTTTTCCTTTATTTACACTAGGACTAAATTATATATAATTATTCATATAAACAAAGTTAAATATGCAATAGCACATATTATTTTTTTTAAATATATGAGCCCAGCTGGCATGGCCCAAGAGTTGAGCTGCGATCTACGAACCAGGAGGTCATGGTTCAATTCTTGGTAAGGGTACAAGTCTGGGTTACGGGCTCAATCTCCAGTAGAGACCATGCAGGAGGTAGCCAATCAATGATTCCCTCTCATCATTGATGTTTCTATCTCTCTCTCTCTCCCTTCCTCTCTGAAATCAATAAAAATAATATTTTTTTAAAAAAGAAATATATGAAAAGGTGATGGTTGTTATGTTTAAAACAAAGTATAAAATTTAACTGAGATGTGTTTAAATCTTTACCGTTTATTTTTAAAGTATCTATAGTCCACGACACATACCATAAAATGTACTTGATTGCTTGCTGTACCACAGAGCTCCTTTTGTTTACTTTTGTACCATATTGCCCTTTAATTAAGAACATTTCCAGAGAACCACAACATCAAAATTTTGCTTTTTTAATGAAATGAAAAAGCAAAGCAGTGTTACTAGTAATATGAATGATACTATTAAGAGCAGATTATGATTTGAGGAAGTAAATTTAAAATAGGGCAAACTTTAGTGCAGAGTACACAAAACAAAAACAAAGTGCACAGTAATTGATTATTAAGTGAGATAGGTTACTTCATGGTTGCCAAATACGTGTATACAGACTCTAGAGGCCTGATGCATGAAATTCATGCAAGGGGCTGGCACTCGCAGCCATGGTGGCCTGCCTCAGCCCTCGCAGCCCTGGCTTCATCTGGAAGGTTGTCTGGAAGGATGTCCGAAAGGTTGTTTGGCTGTCCAGTCTAATTAGCACATTACACTTTTATTATTATAGACTGGAGGCCTGGTGCATGAAATTTGTGCAAGGAGGGGATCCCTCAGCCTGGCCTGCACCCTCTGCAATCTGGGACTACTGGCTCCTAACCATTCACCTGCCTGTCTGCCTGATCACCCCTAACCATTCTGTCTGCCAGCCTGATGCCCCTAACTGCTCCTCTGATAGCCTGATTGCCCCTGAACTGATCCCCTATTGGCCTATTGCTCCCTAATTGCTCCCCTGCTGACCTGATCACCCCCAAAGTGCTCCCCTCCTGGTCTGATCACCACCTAACTGTTCCCCTGCCAGCCTGATCTTCTCCTAACTGCCCTCCCCTGCTGGCCTGAGTGCCCCTAATTGTCCTCCTTTGCCAGCCTGACTGCCCCTAACTGCCCTCCCCTGCCAGCCTGATTGCCCCTAACCACCTCCGCTTTGGCCCCCACCACTCTGGCTTTGTCCAGAAGGATGTCCAGAAGATGTCTGGTCTAATTAGCATATTACCCTTTCATTAGTATAGATTATAGATGTAATGTAAAATATTGCTTTTGTAAGATATTTTAAAGCACCACATCTCAAAATTGGAGATCTTCTGCTTTACCAAAAATTGGAATAATGTCATATAATGGAAATATAATTTAGTGTTTGCCCATGTGTGTGCACATGAGAGAGACACACAGAACAATATACATGTAAATATACATTCATAACAACACATGTAAAGAAATTATTTTTGGCTTTATTTTTAAAACCAAGGGACTGAAAATAAAACTGAAATTGACAACATAATCACTGCATATATAACAACATAATAACTTTTATATAAATGTATTATAACCTATAGGTTATAATACATTTATATAAAAGTTATTATGCAGTCAATAAATACATCCAAGTTGTATTATTTTGAAGGAGGTGAAGAAGGAAGATGTGGAATAGTTAGTATTATACACTTCTATTTTTAATATCCACATAAAATTGTATAACCTTTTAGGTTTTGAGCAATCCATTTTGAGGGTCATTTGGTAAGCTAGACATGCATACTCTCTTTAAGAGTGTTTCCATTCTAGGCTAAAGCAATTATTATAGTAAAGGCATATGTACATGCTTCATTTCTTTTTGGAGTGTAAGATAAATAAGAAACTGTTAATAGTGAAAAGTTGGAAATAAGATCCTGATGTTTATTGTTATTACTATTTGAATTTTTTAAATGTTTAGGTATTAGTAGACAATTTAGTTTTTAAAATAAAAGACCTTATAAAAATTTTTATTTGCCTCATTAATTCATGTTTTAGTCTCTCCTAAATATTTTAATATAAATCATAATTTATCCAGCTTTAACAAAAGGATAATATCCTTAAAGAATTAAAAGTTGCTTTCTTAGTAACTTTCAAATATACTGTATAATGGTGTATTACTAACAATAGTAAACATTCTGTACATTTCAGAATATGTACACATATCAAATCAGTATGCTGTACACTTGAAACTAATATGTAATGTTTATTATATCTCAATAAAAATAATTGAAAGTTAAATAATTGGAATATTTCCTTTTTTTGTTATATAAATAAAAATTAGGGTTTTCTTCTTACAATTATTTTATCATGAAAAAGAAGGTGACTATGAGGAAAATGTGTATTCTGTAAATCCACAGAAAGTGCCCATAACTAGATTTAAAGATTGCTTGAACCTATCCTGATAGGACTCTAAAATGCTTTCTAAGACTAAAGCACTTCTAAAATAGATGTGAACATGTTAACACAAAAGGATTATTTCTAATATTCTTCGGGGGCAGAAGTCAGGGTCAGGTGGGCAGGCTTTGCAATAGAGCAGCCCCAACTAATAAATCACTTCAGCCTTTGTAGGATTTTCAAAAGTGATATTTGTTCCTATGAAAAAATAACAAAAGTGATTATCTATAGACCTGTATAAAGTACAGGATTAGTTTCAAGTTGCTTTGAATAAATGCAAATATCTGTGCTAATCACACATTTTCTAGAATATGAACATAAATTTAACATATATTAAAATGATCCCTAAAAATCTCATAAAACTACACATAGATACTTTTTTACAGAAACATGCATGTCCATAGAAGTATACATGTTATAGAAACAGCATGTTTACAGAAACATTGTGAGAACTTAAAAAGGGGAGACAGATTAGGTGAATTTATTTATTTACATATTGGGCATCTCCTAGGCATCAGGTAAAGCTGTGGGCATCAGATAGGTACAAGCCTCAAAACATAACCTCTTAAAGTCAGAAGTCCATTTCCACTGTCTCAGAGTTAAATTTTGTCCATTATCAATAGATTGAAGGGTCTGAAATTTTACCTTGCTTGCATGCACAGGTTGGCCTGTTATATTCTCATGGATATCGGCAGTTGTCACAGGAGTCCTGGGTCAGAAATAAAGGTCTTTATTACTCATAGCACAGCAAGCATTTGAGCATCATGTGCATGCTTGTTCTCCTTGCCTCCCAAATCCCATGAAGGTGTTGCAGAGACAGGCCCAGGTGGATGCTGCACATAAAGTGGGTCTTCGAGGAACCCTGAGAGCAGAGGAACCCTGAGTTTAGGAAATCCCAATTTGCTAAAGTTGCTAGCAAATCTACTTGACCTTTGCCTCCAATGACATTGTCTTTATTATTTGGAACAGAAAGTAATTCTGAACTTTGCCTCAGAAGAGGCACTACTTCTATCTTCCAATATTGTCTGCTATACAAACATGTGTGAAAAGATAATACAAAACACAGGTTTTAATGTCTCTGTTTGGAAGACATGTAAAGGGCTCTGGAAAATTAGCTCCCAGCACATAGTTTCTGCACAATCTTCTAACAAAAATAATAATGCTTCCCTTTTGAAAAAAGATTTAAATTATTTTTAAATTAGAATACAATTCCATCTAAATTTTCTCAATATTAGATTTGTCTGAGATTTCTGGACTCAGCTAAGTTTCAATTATCTATACAAAAAGGTCTTGGTTTGATTTGCTTTTCAGACTTCAGTAAATATAATTTCTCAAGAATCTGTTGAATTCAGGATCCACTAAACAGAACATCATCAGCTTCAACTCAACAAGGATTTAATTCTTAGGTTGATCTAATAAGTTTCTTCAGAGATTGGATTTGCTTTTTAATGACACATGTAATTTGAAAAGTGTTAGACAGCTTTTTGCTCTAATTGCAGTATGGAATAATAATAAATGATAATCTGACTGTAGAGTGTTTTTAAAACCATTCCAATATTTGTTCTGTCAAGGAAAACATCAAAAAGTAGAAATACATTGCAAAATATATGAAAACATTTTAAAAGAATTCTCTTTAATCTTTGCCACTTGGTAGGTAGCTGTGTATTGATATGTGGGGATACACAGAACATTCAGGTTTTACTTTTGCTTTCATATTTTCCCTAGGAAAGTCAACATGATAATCTTTGAAAATTAATAGTAAATATTTGTCTATTTATGTATCTTATATCCTTCACTTTCTTCTTGCATTCCTCATTTTCTCATAATTGCTCCAATTTACATAAATTGGTTGCCAAATACTCTTTATTTTCTTAACTTAAACTTTATACTTTTCCAGGAAAATCAACAGAATATAACACTGTGGCTCAAGAAGAAATTCACAGTAGAGAAGGTCAGAAAATTAAGCAATTATTGTTTTGATAATCAGATGAAACTGGTGACTAATAAATTAAACTTAAATACTGTATTACAGAGAATAAGCAAGGGGAGGAATATATTACTCTTTTTGAGAATATCTTCTGATTGATTTTACATAAACAAACATCTGTTCTATTTCAAATTGTTATATAAGAACACTACTTAAAATATTATTTCTCTTTTTATATATTTGGAAAAAAAGTACTTTGTCCCTTTGGAACATTATATGGATTAGTAGTGGAATGAAGCTATAGTAAACTGAATATAAACACAGATTTTGTTCCTGAATTACCTGCCATCCATATGTATTTCACTTTTCTATGGTCTTTTTATGTCTAACTATTTTACAGTCTTCTACTCTGTTCCTTCTGTTTCTACAGTATTGGAAATTACCTGCTAGACTCTGGGTTCTCTATTACACCTGCTCCAATTTCTGGACTTAATCTGAGCATTTTGAAAATGGTTCAGCAACCCCTTACTTGAGTCTCCAATAATTATACCAGAAATGTCCATGTTCTTGAGATTTTCTTAAAAGGAACAGAAGAGCCTCCTTTGCTTTGTGGCTCTGAGATACTGATGTGATTCAAGACCAGGTAGCCACAGAAAGTGATGACCTTAGAGTTTAAATTTCTCTTTATCTATAAGAAGACATGAAATGGAACTAAATGAATATAGAATTTTGGTTATAAGTGAACTGAAAGCTGTTTACTATTAAATTATTTTAGCACATAATAGTAGGGTCAGTGTGCCCATTCCTCTCAGTAAGTAGCCCCAGGCCTTACACTAGCAGCAGCCTGCCTTGTTTCACAGCTTGGCTGCTCCTGGGCACTTCCTAGCCCAACAGTTACCAGCCATCTTCAGATTGCTCTGTAGCTCATGACTGGTGGACCAAGGCAGGGAAAAGCCAGGGCACCCAGTGTACAGCTTCAGACAATATCAAATTACAATTCTACACATCCACAAGTGACACACTTAAGGGGCAGACCCAGTGAGCACCAAAGCCACACTTAAGCAAGTGCTGTCCCATGGAGGTGTCTCCTGCACAGCAGCTCTTCCACTGTAGTTGTAGCTGATCCTCACATCCAGTTGGCCTGGAGGTCAATTCCTCCCAGTGACACCAATAGTAATCAAAGCTCAACTACAGCAAGACTGTGCACACAGCCCATTCAGGGGTGCACCTAGAGTGCCCAGCTCAGGTGACTGGGGATGTTGAGCCACTGGGCTCTACAGGACACCTAATATACCAGGTCACTCTACTAATTCCAAAAGACATAGCAGTTCTACCTCATATATAGAAACAAACACATGGTAGCAGCCAAAATGTGGAGACAAAGAACCATGTCACAAATGAAAGAACAGAAGAAATCTCCAGAAAAATAATTAAATGAAATGGAAGCAAACAAACTACTAGATACAGAGTTCAAGACAACTCTTCACAGGACTTAGTAAGACTTTCAAGGATCTTAGATGAACATCAAAGCATGAAAAAGGATCAGTCAGAAATTAAGCATACACTAGCTGAAATAAAGAATAATTTACAGGGAATCAAGAATAAAGTAGTGGATGCTGAGAATCAAATCAGGAAGCAAAAAACACCCAATCTTAAGAGCAAAAAGAAAAATAATCCAAAAAATATGAAGATAGTTTAAGGAACCTCTGGGGCAATTTCAAATGTACCAGCATTCGCATCATAAGGGTAACAGAAAGAGAATAGAGAGAGCAAGATATTGAAAACCTATATGAAGAAATAATTACAGAAAACTTTCCCTACTTGGTAAAAGAAATACTTACAAGTATAGGAAACACAGAGAGTCCCAAACAAGATGAACCAAAAGAGGCTCACATGAAGACACATCATAATTAAAATGCTAAGGGCTAAAGGCAAAGAGAGAATCTTAAAAGCAGCAAGAGGAAAGCAGTTTATTGCCTACAAGGGGATGCCCATATGACTGACTGTCAGCTTTGCAGAAACTTTGCAGGCCAGAGGGAGTGGCAAGAAATATTCAAAGTGATAAATAGCAAGGACCTACAACCAAGATTACTCTACCCAGCAAAGCTATCATTCAGAATTGAAGGACAGATAAAGAGCTTCACAGACAAGAAAAAGCTAAAGGAGTTCATCACCACCAAACCAGTATTACATGAAATATTTGAGTATTCTTTAAGAAGAATTAAAAAATATATAAAAAATGGCAATAAATACATATCTATCAATAATGATGTATAAACATAAACAAACAATAATTGTATCTAAAAATCAAAATAAACTGATAAATAAAATAAACCAGAGTACGACAACATGGAATAGACTGATGAATCTCAGAGGTAAGTTGGGTGGGGTGGGATGAGATTAACCAAAGTACATATGCTTGCATTACTATGGACCCAAGCAACAGGGTGGTGAAGGCCTGGGATAGGGGAGGAGCCCAGTGTATGTGGACTAATAGGGAGAGAAAAGGGGGACATCTATAATACTCTCAACAACAAAGATTTTTAAATAATAATAAAATAGACCTAGTAGGATTATCAGTTTGTATAAGTGATTAGTGTGCAAGTTTTAAGTTATCTCTAAAAAGTAACAGAAAGCAGTCATCTATAATAATAAAACCTTAATATGCTAATTATATGAGATGTCCTTCCAAATGACCTTCTGGACAAAGCTGGGGCTGTGAGGGAAGCCTGGGTCCTAGGTGCCAGAGGGAAGCCAGTGCTGACACCCGGGGGAAGGAAGGCTTACTCTTGTATGAATTTTGTGCATCAGTCCCCTAGTAAATAATAACTCAAAAGGGAAAAAAAAATTGCAATTTTTATAGTTAGAAAGTTTCTTTGCTTTTTGTGTTAAAAGTTTAATATTTATAAGTTATTAGAAAAGTAGCTTTTAAATGTAGTGCCTTCCTGTAGCAAAAGTGATCAGAGATATGTAGACCAACTTTCAAGGTGAAAGTAGTCATATTTTGCATATCAGCTTTCATATATGAATAGCAGAGCCATTGATACTCACAGATACCTCAAAACAAAGTATTCCTTTGTTTTAATGTTATAAGCCTAAACAAGTCTCTTAAAGGTTAGGAACATGACACATCAGCATTTTCCTAGAAGCATTTCAATCTGTTAATGAAGGAGTTAAGTACAAGCTTTCTGGACTTCAATTTATCACATCCAAATCCAATCTATCTAAAACATGTTTTTAACTTTCCAAGATATTTATTCACATTAGATTTGAGTTTAGAGATAAGGTTCATAGTTATTTTTTGATTCCTAATGTAATGATATGGGAATAAATATATTAGCTAATAAAATATTAAGTACCTACAAGAACATATAAAATGAATAATGTAAAAAATACATTATGATTGAGAAAAGTTTCTTGACATGTTTTTTAATACTAATAATTTGAATTTGTTTTTCAGTTTTTTTATATTTTACTAGAGGCCCAGTGCATGAAATCCGTGCATGGGGGGATCCTTCAACCCAGCCTGCACCCTCTCATAATTTGGGACCCCTCAGGGAATGTACAACTGCCAGTTTAGGCCAGATCCCACAGTCAGACATCACATCCCTCTCACAATCTGGGACCGCTGGCTCCTAACTGCTCATCTGCCTGCCTGCCTGATCACCCCTACCTACTCTGCCTGCCTGCCTGATCATCCCTAACCCCCCTGCCTGCCTTCTTGATCGCTCCTAACAATTGCCTGCCTGCCTGATCACCCTAACCACCCCTGCCTGCCTTATAGCCCCTAACTGCTGCAGCTTCCTCATAAAGGACGTCCAGAATAACAGAAGGTCATTTGGCTGTCTGGTCTAATTAGCATATTATGCTTTTATTATTATAGATGGTCATACAATTTAAATAAAATTTAAAAGTATTTAATATATATTTTTTATGCATTTGTGTTTCAGTTACTGTGTGTGATAAAAAAATGGCAAGGCAAAAATCCTAACCACAAGAGCCTTGAGATGTGACAGGAGCCATAAAATATATATGGAGAGGTATGGAAAGAGAGCATTATAAATGTATAAACATATGTACGAATTATATATATACTATGTATATAATAAATGGCAGAATATAATTCTCATAATATAAATATAAAATTTAATTACATAATGTAAATTTCAGATGAAACATCCTAGTAATAAGTGTAAATTAAAATAATGGCATATATTTCAAGAGTCATTAAAATAGTTCTATTTTCCTTTCCTAGGATCTTCTCCCAGCCCACTTATCTAAGCAATAAAACACTTATATGCCTGAAATTTGTTATTCTGTGTCAAAAGAAACTAAATGTTGAACAATGGCAGCACAAATTAATTTTTATAATTCATATCAATCATATACAATGCTGCATTAAAAGGATAATTTTAGACTGTAGTAACAGAAAATGTGTTAAGTAAACATGACTTTAATTTCACTAAATCATGATACAATTATTTTAGAATTAAGAATTATTACAAGAATTATCCTAGAAATATATTATTGCAGGCAAATAATGAAAAACACTAAACACCATTGCCAATTTAAAATGTGTAACATGGAATAGTGATTTTTGTTATTACTTGAATATCTGGTTTTTATTTTTCCCCTTTTAGAAAATAGATAGAAACATCTTGGTTTTTCCCTCACCCTTATTTTTGCATACAATTTGAAATTATTTAATTAAATTTTTTAAAATTTAAAATATGATAATAAGTTATTTAATTTTTAAATCATATTGCATACCATTTTAAGTTATTTAAACTGTCTATTCTTTAGACAGTTTTTCTAAGATTAATACCTAGTAGTTGCTTAATAAATATTTATGAATTGAAGAATTCTTTACTGTTGAATAGAATAAATAAATTTTTGCCTGTAAGTCCTCTCAAATATATAAATCTTTGACATTTAATATACCATAATTTGTATTTATGCTATATTGTTAATTATCAAATCCACTTCATTGTTCTCTAAAGTACATGGAAGAAACCTTGGAAATGCACTCCCAGAGTCTCTTGTCAGCAGGATTCCAGGTAGATTATACCACTGCAAGGCACTCAGGTAAGATCTGAAAGACTGAAGAAAAGAAGCAGTTAACCTCCTCTGGCAGTGATGGGAAAACACACAAGATTTGTACGAATATGTGAGTGAAAGAAAGGGGAGTTCACTGAAAATCTGTTTTGTATATATTCTGCAGCCTCCTAATCTCTTGAAAAGACATAGTTCTCTGACTGTTGTTCTTCAATCCCTTCTGAAGTTCTCTAAGCACACCTAATTTTGTGTGTAACTTATTTTTGTTAAAATTGCTAGGGTATTTGGAAATAGTTCTTTCTCTAACATTTTAATTATGTGTACATTCTGACTAATAATTTATGTTCCCAGCCATAACTGTTTTTTTATGGCTATGCATAAATAAACCTACACATACTCATCCATTGATAAATAGGAATTATTTAGAGAAATTATAAAAACTATTGCTAGAATTACCTTTGAGCAATTATTTCTATGAAATCATATTTCAACTTATATGTCACTAAAATGTTTTTCTAAAATATCTAACTTGGAACGCTACTATAGTTCACAACTTTACCTAGTTGCATGAAAAGAGTTTTTTATAGATATATTTAAGTAATTTCTGAAATAGTAAATTAAGAATAAACTTTTAATTTTAGTGCATTTTTTCTGATTCTATTCATAATCAAACAAAGAAGCAGAATTATTGGTAAGAGCATTATTTCAATATTTATGTTACTTTCTTGGAAATTATTTAGAAAATTTTACATCTATCACTGTCTACATTTTTAAATTATAGAATCTAGTAACTGTACTTGCTGTAAATGAAGATAATATGTACACTGTCATTTAAATTTTCATATCAATAGTTAATTCTATTTTCCAGGTCTTTTGATTAGAATTTATTACAGTGCTTGAGAAATGACAGTTCATTGATGTAAACAATTTCTTAGAATAAAAATCACAGATCTTTAAAACAGACATAGAGGTATCCTAATATATAAAAAGCTAGGGGCCGTCACGACCAAAAACAACTGGATGGATGAATGAACAGCAGGCCAGCAGGGAGTTAGTGAGGGACAACCAAATGACTGAACAGCAGGCTGCATTGGGTGACCAGGCCTGCAGGGGGGGTAGTTGGGGGAGACCAGGCTGCAGCAGAGGAAGGTAGGGGTGACCAGAATGGCAGATGAGGGCAGTTGGCAGTGACCAGACTGGCGGGGGTGGGGGGGAGGGCAGTAAGGGGCAACCAGGCCTGCAGGAGGGGAAGTTGGGTGCATCCTGGTCAGCAGGGGGGCCAGTTAGCAGTGATCAGGCCAGCAGGCAGAGGCAGTTAGGGGTGATCAGGCTGGCAGGCAGGTGATCAGTTAGAGCCAGCGATCCCAGATTTGGTCTGCCAGGAATTGGTCTTAAACTGGCAGTCAGACATCCCCCGAGGGGTCCCGGATTGGAGAGGGTGGAGGCTGTGCTGAGGGGACCCCCTCCCATGCACGAATTTCATGCATTGGGCATCTAGTGTAAAATATTGAGTTAAATATCAAATCTGCATAAAAATATAAAATAATTCTAAATTGTTGAAAGGGATAATTATATTCACTTAATTATCATTAGTGGGATATATAATTCCAGACAACTAATGTTTATAGACTATCAGACTATCACTGTGGGTGTAGGGACTAAATTATTTTACACTTGGATCCTACAAAGAACTAGCTGGCCTTTTCTACTCCTTTGTACTCACCTCAATGCCTTTTTACCTCAACTGATTTACAATTTTTCTTGAAGTCACCTTTTATTCTCCTGTAGCAAACTCAATAAATTAAATTATTTACCATTCTCTCTTGTTGCAACAGTCTCTTAAATGGCTTTTCTACATTCTGAGTATCTTTTTATGACACAAATATGATCATGCCATTTCCTTACTTAAACAATTTAAAATCTTACACTTTTCTTTCAATAAATGTTCAATACCTAAATAGAATTTATAAAGCCCTTTCTGTTCAGGTCCCCACTTAGTCACCAAGCCATATGTCTTAAAAACTGCCTCTTCATGCTCTTCGGTTCTAGACTTAATTACTTATAATTTCCTGAATATGTGATGTTATCTCCAGAACAACTCCAGACTTTTACTAAATAGAATGAGAGTAGAGGGAATGAGGGAAGTAGAGGACCTCAGATGGATGGGGCGCAGGAAGATATTCAGAGGGCTGTAGACACTCACACCACCTCCACTGGGCAGTCAATTCTGATTTCAATTCCTTGTAAGAAATAGAATAATTTCTCAAAGAAGTGGTGGTAAGAGGATATATCTGTAGAAGTGATCATGGAATACTAAGAAAAGGCACAGTTCCCTCCGTGACATAGGCATCGCTTCTGAAAAACCTTCAAAGCTGGGATGGATGCCCTTGGTGTTGTTTTTCCACAACACTTTGTATCTTCACTCATTTGATAATACATTTTAATATAACGATTTTTTTCAAATTTATTTTAATTACAGATATATATATATATATATGAATACTTTTGTCCCAATAAGTTGAAATAATATCTTTACTACAGTAAAATTTTTATCAGTTAACTCATTTATTGCCTCTTAATTATCAGAGTTGGAAACTGCCAACAGGACATTTGTATACACAAGTATAATATTTTAGGTACTTTTAAATTTCAATTATGTATTTTAAGTGTGGAGTTTTGGAATACAATTCTTTTGAAAAAATATTTCTTCTCATGAAAGTTTAAAGACTAATTAATATGGTAAAGAATAGGAGAGTATAACATTTAATACTGACGTTTAGTAAAGAAGTGATAAGTTATATATTCAGAGTAGAGAACAGATAGGTTACAAAGAAATTTATTATAGTACTTTCTGTTTAAGTAAGTGTCCTTCTGAATTAAATGTTAAAAAACCTTAACCTACTTTATCTGCTCCTAAATTATCATCAAATGTATATATTTTAGGTCAATAATAATTAACTTTATAACAACTTATTAACTAATGTAACAGGCCTTTGTCTCATTTACCTTTTATAGTTGTAGAATTTTGTTGATTCTGAAACTGTTCAGTTCCTTCTTTCTTCCATACCAGTATCTCAATTCTGCATCTTCACTTGATTTGACCTAACTATCCCAGTGAGTCTTTCAGCCTCTAAAGCCTCTGTTCTTACTGCTGTTGTCTCCCAAAATAAATTGGGAGAGTTTTTTTCTACAAGCAGTATAGGACCTGGTCTTCCTCATAGATGCCTTGGATCTTACAGAAAATTGCGCCTGGTCTCTGCCAGGTCTCAGGATGCAAGGGCCCTGCCATTGCTGCCTTCATTATTCATCCTGCCAATGTCTGTATCAAGCATGCCTTCTGTAAAGTATTGAACATTTTAAGTAAAATGTTTGACCAGCATTCTGATATACTTTAATGACATTAAATCTCTTTCTGATAAGTCATGTTTACCCATGTACTTAATCTTCAGTTTGTGAGAAATCAAAGAACATGACATTTAAATATTTAAAGGTACAAGGACTTTAAACCAACCTTAATTATCCTAGAAGTCATTTTTAAAAGTATTTCTTGTATCTAATCTAGAGCTGTTAGCCATTCTATCTTTGTATAAAACAGTCCCAAAACATATTGTGAACATGCTTTGTTGCTGGTTCCCTTAACATGAGTTTTAAATATAAATTTTACATGTATTTATAATCAATTAATTTGACAGTTATTTTATCAAGTTACTTTGATAATTTCATTCATTAGGTTAAAGTAGAGAGCATCCCATAGATATGGAATGAAGATCTTGCATTTACCAAATGAAAATGACTTTTGTGTGGATTAAAAAACTGTGATACATCTACACAATGGAATATTACGCTGCAGTAAAAAAGGAGTTCTTACCATTTGCAACAGCATGGATGGAACTGGAGAGCATTATGCTAAGTGAAATAAGCCAGTTAGAGAAAGATAAATATCACATAAAGAAATAAAAAAAAAAAAAGAAAATGACCCTGCTAAAAAGTACAGCCGAAAACAACCAAACATAATTGTTTAATTCAGGTATTATCTAATTAATACTATTTTCATTGCATATCTTTCTCAACTTTATTGTTAGAATTACAAAATGCTCATTTTCACTTTCTTTTTTTAAAATTTCTTTATTGATTAAGATATTACATATGTGTTCTTATCCTCCCATTACTCCCCACCTCACCCCCCCCACTCATGCCCTCACCCCCCTGTTGTCCGTGACCACTGGTTAGGCTTATATGCATGCATACAAGTGCTTTGGTTGATCTCTCCCCCTTACCCCACCCTCCCCTACCTTCCCTCTGAGGTTTGACGGTCTGATCGATGCTTCTCTGTCTCTGGATCTGTTTTTGTTCATCAGTTTATGTTGTTCATTATAATTAAAATCTTTCTCTTAATTTATAGGTATAATTATCAAAAATCAATGGCTAATTGTTATAATTTTGTTATTGGCATTTCCTTTCATTCTTTGATTATTGCCTAAGGCGGCTGCACTTAATGAAATTTGGAATTCATCACAGGGCAGGCAAGTATTGCTTCTAGAATTTGAGATTACTAGGAAAGTTTAGGTGAACTGAGGCACATGAGGGTCAACTTAATAAGAATGGACCTTCATAAAATAACCAGAAGCCATTTTATGAAAGTTGTAAAGTGTCTTAAAGATAATATTACTCTGTGCTTGAGATGAAAAAGGAACAAAGATAAAGAGTTCTTTAAAAGGTATTTGAAGCCAAAACCGGTTTGGCTCAGTGGACAGAGTGTCAGCCTGTGGTCTGAAAGGTCCCAGGTTCAATTCCAGTCAAGGGCGTGTACCTGGGTTGCCGGCCACATCCCCAGTGGGGGGCGTGCAGGAGGCAGCTGATCGATGTTCCTCTCTCATGGATGTTTCTAACTTTCTATCTCTCTCCCTTCCTCTCTGTAAAAAAATCAATAAAACATATTTTAAGATAAATAAATAAAAGGTATTTGAAAATTTACCTCCACAGGTTGATTATTTTAAGACCTTCCCAATATTTAGATAATATAGAGGAAATACATTTTTCAAAATAATGAATCAAAAGGTTAAGTCGTATTTGTTAACATGACCTATCCAGAAAAAAATGTCAGATTTATTTACTAGTCCAATAGGATAAGATAAACTAAACCAATAGTAGCTAGGCATTTTTATTCTGTCTTACAAGAAATTACACAATTGAGATTAAGCCCCCTTTGAGAAGAGGTACCAATGCAAAGCTGGTTCCATTTTTCCTTTGATTTTTTTTGAAATAATGTGAGATTCTTAGAAGAGTTGCAAAGAGAGTGTTCTGGTATGTCCTTCACTTAGCTTCCTTTAATATTAATAGCTTACATAACCATGGCCATTTATCTAAGAATTTTATTTTGATGGGCAAATGTTAGTGAAGAATTTGAGGCTTCAAAAATAAGCATCCATCCTTTTATTCCCTATTCAATGCTTTGATAATAGCATTTACTAGATTAAAATGGAGAGTAGCCAAAATAGGTAGTTTCAGGCACTGTTTTAGGTGCTGGAGATAGCACAATAAACAAAACAGACAAAACCCCTGTGCTTATGCAGATGACCCTTTTGAGTAAAAGATAGACAAAAGATAAGGCAAATAAATAATATAGCATAGTGGATATGCTGAGTAGTGATGGCAAAATTAAAGCAGGTAAAAGAGATGGATACTGCCAGGGAAGAAGAATTTTAATTTGAAATAATGGGGTCAAGTAATGACTCAATAGAATTTATAAAGAGAAAAATTGAGTATCATGCCAAGAATTTGTGTTGAAACAGCTAGATACAGTTTAGCATTTTATTGAGGTAAACTGGTGGAACAGATTTAGGGAACAGTAAGAGTCAGAAGTTCCATACTAAAAATGATTATCTGAAGAATGAGTGTGGAAAGAGAAGTTGAACTGAGCTATGAGTACTCCAAGTAATAAGAGTTATTTAATGAATAGTTAATATTGATAGAGCTATTGGTGAGCTTGGAGGTTATTGGTGAGCTTGGCAAAGCATATGAACACCCTTGCCCACCTCGCTCCCTGCACACACACATTTCCGCTGATATTGGTCTCATAAGCATTTCCTTCCCTCCCTTATAAAAACATTGAATTAATCACCTTAACATTTCATTTATTTGGGCTCTGGCCAGGAAATTCTCAGATTACAGTTACAGGTTCCATACTTTTAACTGGAAACCTCACAATAATACTGGTTATGTTTCTTGGTCTATTTTGGCAACATGTTAGCTGTGTATCATTGATCAGGGCCTCTCTTGTCTTCAATGTCTTTTCACAAAGAGAATGGATTAAATTGTTTAGAGACTACCTGTCCATCTAAGCCTGAGGGAGGTCCCTGGACACTAAGTGACTCAAGTGCTACTGTGAGAATCAATTGTTTTAAAGGAGCAGAGAATCAAGAAAGAGCACATAAAACTACATCAGAGAAATTTTGCCTTTAGTTAGCCACGGGCACCAGTCCTCATTTACTTGAGCTGTCTTCGGAAGTTTACAACTCAGTATAAGCATTGGAGCTTAATGTCACCAGGAAAGCTCACAAATCTTATGATAGTACATTTTGTTACTACTAGAATCTCATTAAAATCTGCTGTTTTCTTACTGAAGTCAGAATGATGTGTAATGCTAATGAAATGACAATGACACTCAAATGTCACTTTAAAGTTTTAGAGAACAAGTTCTAAAGAAGCTAAAATGTTATGTTGCTATATATTATGGGCCAGTCACTTCATCAATAAATGTTTATTTTCTCAATAAAATCTACTTAAATTATTCTGGGGGAATAGAACTAAATTATAATATAGGTAACAGATGATAATTTACCCTTATATATTATATTGCTCTAAATGGTTATATAAATTAATTTTTTTCTATTTGAAGTTCAATTTTATTGAAAACATTGATTGAGACATCCTCCCAAATTTTTATTTTAGACCTATTAAAGGAGGTATTGCTGGGCATTTAATCTAAAGAAGTGGATAAGTGACACAAACTTTTATGGTTTCCCTTCACTTCTGCAATCTCATTCTCACATTAAATGAATGTCCCTAAATGTGTATAAACCTGAAAAAGAAAGAAAATGCTCACAGTTGTATAGCCCATAGTATAATACCTTTGTCCAAAAGAGGTATCAAATATTTGTTAATTTATATGTGGCACTACACCATTCAGTTTTCAGGTCAAAACAATTTAAGAATTTCAATTATTTTTTTTTTCCTTTTAGAACACATTTTAACTCATATCAGAGCCTACAGGTGATCTATGGCCTACAGAGAAGCCTGTCATTGCACAGAGCAATAGATGTGGTGATCTAGTACTTATGGACCATAATGATAGGAACTCATGTAAAATATGTAAATCAAAATCAATAACAATATATTCTTAAAAGTCAATTTTAGGAAAAATGTATATATTTTTAAATAATATATTATTTACTATCATATTAGTTATGACTTAACAAAACCACTTCCACTTTCTAAAGTTATGCCAATGATTATATGAGTATCATATGCTGCATTGCTCCATAGTCTATTATAGAGAAGTGTCCACTGCTCAGAGACAGCAGGAAATGAGGTTTCCTTCCTATGATATTCCAGCTGGATAGCCATTAACAAGTGATCAACTTTTCAAGTTCTAATTTGGTCACCTATAGAATGCTAATTATTAATTCATTCAACAAATATTAATTTTGTGACTATTACATGCCAGTTATTCGGCTGTGAAACAGTTGTAAAGAGACATTTGTAAACAGGACATATGAATTAACTGATGTTCCAAAACTTTCTTCATATGGTATATTAAACTGATTAACCCTACATAAGAAAATTTCACATATTAAGAAATCGTACCCTGACCGGTTTTGCTCAGTGGATAGAGTGTCGGCCTGCGGACTGAAGGGTCCTGGGTTCGATTCCGGTAAGGGGCATGTACCTTGGTTGCGGGTACATCCCCCAGTAGGGGATGTGCAAGAGGCAGTTGATCGATGTTTCTCTCTCATGGATGTTTCTAACTCTCTATCCCTCTCCCTTCCACTCTGTAAAAAATCTATGAAATATATTTAAAAAGAAATAAATGAATCCTATAAAAACTATGTTAGATGCAGAGGTAATTAAAGTCCTATTTGAAAGCATATGAATAAAGCAAAAGCATGAAATTTTATAATAAAATCAACACCAAGGGCATAGCAATTATATAAGTCCTGAGTTAAAAATAATCTATTATATTTAACTGACAGAAAGAAAGATTTTTGGCAGCAGCAAAAGGTGGTAGAAGATGAAGTAAGAAAGGAAGGAAGGAAACATGTAGGGTCATGAAAGAAAGTGAATGGGGTTTGATTTTTATTCTAAAACAATGAAAGTCATCAGAAACTCCTTTATAGGAATTAATAGATTTTAGAGCAGTTTTAGGTTTACAGGGAAATTTAGTGGAAAGTACAGAGTTTCTGTATAAATCCATTGTCTTGCTCCTGCCACACATATAGTTTGCCTTATTACTAACAACTTGCCATATTGTGATATATTTGTTACAATCGATGAGCCAAAATTATTGCATTATTAACTAAATTCCATAGTTTACAATCAGATTAATCCTTTTTTTTTTTTTTTTTGTACCTTCCATGGGCTTGGATAAATGTGTGACATGTATCCACCATTACAGTGTTACATAAAATAGTTTTCCTTGCCAAAACACCCTCTGTGTTCCCAGTTTCTCCCCTCTTTAACAATCACTTAACATTTTACTGTCTCCATAGTTTTGGACTTTTCGAGAATGTCATATAATTAAAACTGTACATTATGTAACCTTTTCAGATTGCTTATTTCACTTAGCAGTATACATTACCAGATCCTCCATATATTTTTGTGGTATGATAACTCATTTCTCTTTATTACTGAATAATATTACATTGCATGACATACTACAATTTCTATATATATTCACTTATTGAAGGACCCCTTGGTTACATCTAAGTTTTGGCAGTTATAAATAAAGCTACTTATTTGTACACATCATGTGAAAATTTATGCATGAACATAAGTTCACAATTTCTTTAGCTAAATAGTAAGAAGTGTAATTACTAGATTGTATGCCACAGAGTATTAATTTCATGAGAACCTGTCAAACTGTATTCCAAAGTGTCTGTATCATTTTGTATTCCCACCAACAATAAATAAGAATTCCTCTTTGTTCAGCATCCTTGTCAGCATTTGGTGTTGGGTGTATTTTGGATTTTAAATATTCTAACAGACATATACTAGAATCTTGTTGTTTTAACTTCTAATTTTCTGATGACATATTTTGTTGAACATTTTTTCTTATGCTTGTATGCATCTCTGTATCTTTTTGTGAGCTGTCTGCTCAAATATTGTTTCTATTTTTTATTGGATTGTTTGACTTCTTATTGTTGAGTTCAAGAGTTATTTGTGTATATTTTATACTAGTCTGTTATCAGATACGTGCTTTGCAGAGATATTTTTCCAGTGACTGATTTGTCTTTTTGCTCTCTCTTTTCTCTGTCTTGCAGAACAGAGGGGTTTAGTTTTAATGGAGTCCAATTTTAAGCTTGTTTTTTCAAGGGTCATGCTTTTGGTGTTAGATCTAAAAAGTCATCATCAAACCCAAAGTCATCTAGATTTTTTCTTATGTTTTCTCCTAGGACTTCTGCTATTTTTCATTTTACATTTAGACCTATGATCCATTATGAGTTAATTTTTGTGAGAGGTATAAGGGCAATACCAATATTCATTCATGTTTTGTTTTTGTTTTTACACATGAATGTTCTAGCCTCATTTGTGGAAAAGACTGTCTTTTATTCATTGAATTGCCTTTATTCTTTGTCAAAGATCAGTTCAACATCAGGAAATTATAAAAGGGGCAACTGATTATATCAATTCTTGTTTTTCAAATATAACTGCTATATGAAGAATGGATTAATGGTGTTAGGAAAAAGAAGATTAAGAAAGATTCAGGAGAATGAGTCAAAAGAACTGGCTATTTTGGGATGTGAAGGTAAAAGACAGTGAGAGATAAGGACATAATAATGCTTTTGCAATCTGAATATAGAGAATGAAGGTAAACAACCTCTTTAAGTCACATTTAGCTTAAGGCTCTATAGCTTTAATGCTAACTGAAGTTTGTGAGTTTTTAAAATGATGGAGGGTATTGTTTATTTCTGTTTCCACTTTTATTTTTGCTTCAAATAACATATTTTATGATTTAAAACTTTTAGATGTATATAGTTTTAATTACTATGAAGTTAGTATTTTATAAAATTAGTTACTTCCCTGGCCTGTGTTGCTCAGTTGGTTGGGCATTATACTTTGCACCAAAAGGTTACTAGTTAAATTTCTGATCAAGGCAAAGGCTCCAGTTTTGGGCTGGATCCTCAGTAGGGGATGTGCAGGAGGCAGCTAATTGATGTTCTGCTCTCATACAGATGTTTCTTTCTCTCTCCCTCTCTCTCTAAAAATTAATATATATCTATAGGCATATATATATATATATATATATATATATATATATATATATATATATATAGACTAGAGGCCCAATGCATGAAGATTAATGCAAGAATGGGCCTTTCTTCCCCTGGCTGCCAGCACTGCCTTTGCTCTGGCCGGAGCCGCCTTTCCACCTTCCCATGCTGCCCAGAGGCCTGGAGCTGCTGGGGCTGTGCAGGATGCCTGCGTAGTTGCATGACAATGATGCAAGCATCCTGCCCCGCCTCTGGCCACTTGGTGCCTGCATATGCAAATTAATCCTCCATCTTTGTTGGGTTAATTTGAATACTCACTCCTGATTGGCTGGTGGGCATCACGAAGGTATAGTCAATTTGCATCTTTCTCTTTTATTACTGTAGATATGTTAGTTACCAACATACCATGCCTTAGGATGGTTAGAAGACAAAAAACAACAACCCAGTTGAAGATGTGTCCTTAAGATATCAGCATCTTAAATACCTTAACCTCCTTTTTTCAAAATAACAGTAACAAAAATGATGAGTAATATTTTGCTTTGACATAACATTGAATAATTTCTAACAATGTAGATCATAATACATTGGTTTCTTTTTAAACTTTAATTAAATTATTACAGCTAATTTTCCAAATGGCAGAAAAAAATGGTACTCTATGTAATCTTTTCACAGTGTCAATTAACACTTCTAAAAGAACTGAAGAATAAAAAAGACAATAGATTTTAATAGTGAACTCTTCATAAACTAAAACTCGCAAAGAAATTTGTCATACTAGTGATAATAATCTTATACAAACAACAGTCCACTTGCATAATTAGGTAAAATCACAATGGAGAAAATAACTATTGTATCAATTGTAAAATGAAATGTCCATCCTTTATGGAACGATAGTCTAATAATTAGAATAAAGTTTCTAAAAATACTGCTTCTACTTCTCCTTTCATTTTGGATACAGTAAGACCATAATATTTGGGAGGTTCTTACTGTTTATTTTTGCTACTAATCCACCAAGGTGACCATAGAGGTTTATACACAGAGTTAGGACAATACTTCTATGTGAATAATTGTTCCCCTCAAACCTTTCATATGATTCCACATCTCTTTTTCAAAATACTTGTCATGAAACCAACCAAGCGATAAATAATTGCCATATTGTGCAGACATGAAATTTAAAGTTTTAACAACATATTTCACTGTAGCAATTGTCACCCTTAATAAGTTTTTCAATTATAGCATGCCTATACAAATGACTATATATTATTTCTACTGAAAAATCTTGAGTAAGAAAATTGTATTTTGTTGAAGACATGTTTTCATCAAACAAAACCAATTAAAATGTTACCTTCTAAGGTATTTTCATTATTCATTTATTTTTAGCTGTGTAAGGAAAGGATAAATTTCCACCACAGAAGTGCCTTCAGAAAGTTTGTAATCCCAATTTTAAATGTTGAAGGAAAATATAAAAGTCACATAGTTTCAAATATGAATCTGACACATGAAATCCCTGCAAAATGTCTCATTCTGTGGTTCTCAATCTAGTTCCAATTAGGATCTTTCCAGAATTTTTTCTTTTTAATTACTAATGCTTAGGTTCTATGCAGAACAACTGAATCAGAGTATGTGGTGGTAAAACCTGTTCATCAACAGGTGTTAAAAAATCTCTACTGTGGGGAAAAATGGGAAGTATTGAGAAATACTTTTCCAGAGTATGTGTGACAACTAGTTAGTATCATTGCTATAATTATTCTCTAATATTATATAAGCAAAACTAATTAGGGAATTTTGAAATCCTGGAAGATCAATAAAAATTTGCCCTGGACTTCTGAAGTGGCAGTGTGAGGAGCTCAATGAACCCTCTCCCAGTAAAACAACCATTTATCTGGTGAAAATATTTTAAAATAATAGTAACCATTTAAATTATTAGGAAAGGGTCCTATATTCATACAACAATTTGAGAAACATTTCTTCAAGGAAATCTACTAAATCTGGCTAAAGATAGCAAATCTATGATATTTGAATCACAAGCTGCTTTCACCCCTTCAAGCCCCCTTACTTGTTACTGAAGCTGCTCCCAGCTGCTCTTCCTTATGAAAAGCAGAAGGAGTCCTCCCCTTTCCTAGGACTCCTACTCCTGAGCTGAACTTTCACCCCCGAGGGGCTGGCCTTCCAGCAGCCCTGTGTTGTAAAAGCACTCTACCACCCAGAGCTCCTCATTGCGAAAATTCAAAAGGATAAAGCTCTACCCGAAAGAGGTTCACAGCAGCAGGGCATTGAGGCAGCATTATATTCAGTGAAACTCAAGTGAGCAGAAAACTAATGTAGCTTCCTAAACTGACTGGTAATCCCAAGGAAGCATTTTCAATTACGAAGGCTTTGGCGTTGTTCATAGTTATTCTCCCTAGCATGTTAAAATGTGTGTAGAAATGATATTCAAAGCTATTTTTAAACAGTTGGAAAACATACTTTAATAGACATATATATGTAAATAACAAATTACATATTTACTTTTAATTTCTATGAAGTAACTACATATTAAGGAACTTCATACTCAGTTAAAATATGAAAGGAAGAATAATTATGCTTTCAGCATAAGAGAATGTCTTAAAGAACATATCTTCCATTGTAACTGAATTTTAGAGTAAATAATCCATTTAGTCATATGGATTCCCTATAAAATAAGCAAATATGGCCCCAGCAATTTGAAGCTCATTTTTGTCTTCCTCTTTTTACCCTAGAGATTCTTCTATTTTAAGGCATTACAATGCCCAAGCCCAAGTTCTGTTTTCTCTCTCTCTCTCTCTCTCTCTCTCTCTCTCTCTCTCACACACACACACACACACACACATCCATATAAGTGTTCATCCATCTTCAGACTCTCTCATTTCTCAGGGGGGAGTCCCTCTTTAACAGCCTACTGGTAAGTATTGCCATGGAGAATTAGAAAACAAATAGAGAAAGTAAAGACCATAGAGATGGAAGGACTCTCACAAGGAAATGTAAAGTGAAATTATACTAATCTTACCTAATAATAAATAAACATGTAAATTGACCGTACCTCCGCTACACCCACAGCCAATCAGAATGAGTATGCAAATTAACCCAGCAAAGATGGCAGTTAATTTGCATACATACCTGGGTCCCTCCCAGCTGGCCATCGGAGGGCCTAAGCCTGCAATTGGAGAGGTGGAAGGGGGGTGCTTCCCAATCCTAAAGCCTGGAGCTTGGGAAGGGGCGGAGCCTGGGACCAAAGGCAGACCATTGGGAAGTCAGTGCTGGGTTGCCCAGCTGTAGCCTGGAGACCCAACACTGACTGATCAGGTGGCTGAGACCCAGAAAGTGAGTCAGGATCTGATCTGCAGCCTCAGTAGAAGCTGTTATCAGTGTACTCACCTCTCTCTTTCTCTCCCTCTTTCTTTCTGATCTTCGCCAGCAGCCAGACTTTTCTTTCTCTCCCAGCCTTCCAGGGAGCTTCTGTTAAGCCCCACCTCTTTGATCAGGCCCAGAAATAGGCCTAGAGATGCTGACTGGCATAGAAACCAACCAATCAGAACCAAAGGTGGGTGCTGTGGGGAACCAATGGCTGCCTAGGAGGCGGAGCTTCTGACACTGACCAATGAGAAACAAAGGTGGGTGCTGTGGAGAGCAAATGGCTGCCTAAGAGGCAGAGCTTCTGACGCTGACTGGCATAGGAACTGACCAATGAGAAACAAAGGTGGGTGTTGTGGGGAGCCAATGGCTGTCTAGGAGGCAGAGCTTTTGATGCTGACTGGCATAGGAATGGAACAATGAGAACCAAATCTGGGTGCTGTGGGGAGCCAATGGCTGACTAGGAGGTGAAGCTTTTGATGCTGGCATAGGAACTGACCAATCAGAACCAAATTGGCCAGCAGAGGAGGGTAGTTGGGGGGCGACATCAGGCCTGCAGGAGGGGGCAGTTAGGGGGTGATCAGGCTGGCAGGCAGAGGCAGTTAAAGGCAATTAGGCAGGTGAGCATTTGAGAACCAGGGGTCCCAAGTTGGAGAGGGTGCAGGCTGAATTGAGAGAATCCCCCCTCCTTGCACGAATTTCATGCTCCGGGCTTCTAGTCTATATAATAAAGGGCAAGAAGAGACACTCTGGGCAGTGTCTGCCATAATTTGAAAAGAGAAAAGGGATATAGGAAGTATTTATCAGTGTTATAACTTAAAGAGTTTCAACAATGTTTTTGGAATATGTGCGTTAAGGATTGAATTATTTTAAAATTACCTTTATGGCTGCCAAACCATGTTTTTCTGAAGGTAATATTATGCTAAAATGAATCCTTGACCCCTGGTTGGTAGTTTCAGTTGGATGATAGATGCAAAAGGCAAGTCTTTGTGAATATGGGCTGGAGGGGTGGCAAGCTTATTGGCATGATGCTGTTGAACTTGTTTTACTTACAATGTATTCCCTCCTGAAGTACCATTTATACATTATTGTGGAAGCAGCAGAGCATCGGGTCTTTGCAGTTAGTTAATGTTTGACATTAGGCTTGTTGTTTTACTCATTTTTTTTTTATCAACTTAAAATGGATTAATTAAAGAATTAACTTTCAGATCTTCCTTGAGATTTAAATGAAATAATGCATATGAAATGCTTACTAAATTTCTGGAACATAGTAAAAATATAGTAATAATAGCTAGTTAGTATTAGCTATGGATTGTAGTTTTAGGAAAGTAAACAGGAGAACCAAGAGGTAATTTTGACACAGAAGGGGAAACAGAATGGTCAGTGAAGAAAAGCTTTCTGAGAAAAATACAAACAAAAATGCTTAATGGGTGTCTGAAAATGTAACTTTGAAATTCATGGAAACTTTTTATAACTCTATTTAAATAGCGAATGTTTAACGTTTATGATGTTAAAAATGTTTCAATGGAATAAATACTTTCATTAAATTTCTCTTTCATATCTCAGTTCCCCCCCCGTTTAAACATCTTTCATTCTCTAAAAATATTAATGCTCTTCACAATTTAATGAATGATTAATATAGCTAAAGTATTCTTTCTAAAATACAGTTAGAGCTCTGCTGCTAACTTAATATATAAAGTATATTAGTCTTCCTTAAATAGTATTTTCAGTATGTTTAATATAAATCATTCATTATAAAATTATATAACTAATTGAAACATATTGTCTAGCCATTATTTTGTTATGTTGGGTATCTTGTCTGACTATTTAAAACTAAATGATTAAATAAGATTCATGTAGATAGATGACTATTTATAATTTGGTACATATGCGTTTACTTACTTGTTTCAGATAAACTTGTTAACTAATAAAAAATAAAATAATATATATAAGCTCGGACAGTGTGGCTAAGTTGGTTGGGCATTGTCCGATGCACCAAGAAGTCACCACTTTGGTTCCCAGTCTAGGCACATGCCCCGTTGCAGGCTCAACTCCCAGTAGGGTGAGTACAGGAGGCAGCGGATCAATGTTTCTATCTCTTTAGCCCTCTCCATTACTGTCTCTCTAAAAATAAAGAAATACATACATACATAAACTAAATAAATATATATACTAGTAAGAATCACATGTTTAGTAATAACATTGGAATGGTGAAAATAACTTATGAAAATAACTAAAACAGCTGAATGACACATTTTAAAAACTTCTTAAAGCATCAAAGGATAGAAAGGATATGTAAGATAGCAGAAAATAATTGTGTCAATATCGAAGTTAAACCAGGAATCTAGGAAGTAAGGCAAGTGTTAAATTCTTTAACTGAAGAGCACTTTTAGAACCCAGAAATTACTAGCTTGAATGCCTGGATTAAAATAAATAAGCCAAAGGTGTTTACATAGGGAGTACAAAAGGCTGCATATTCAAGTTAAGGGTGACCTGATAGCAAACTTGTCATAGACCCATACCCCAAGGGACTGCAAAGAAAGTAGTCTAGGAAAATGCTACAAAACTGTCACTTCTACTCTCCCCTGACAAGAATTTGCCACTCAGGTTGCCATTACCTGGGCATTCTAAAACCTTAAGCCACAAATGTAATCTGAAGTCTTTCAGATTGTGGACCTTGTTGCTTTGGACTGAAGAGATGCATGTCTATGCTAAATGAATTTCCACAAATATTATTATAAGAAAAATAAAAACTTTAAAATATTAATAAATGTTATTAACAATGCATTATGAGAGCCAACCAAATAACAGTGATGACAAATAGACCACCAAAAATTTTAGGAAGGAGGCACAGCTGGTGAGACAGTTTGCAGCTGGTAAGAGCAGGGATCCCCCGGATAAAGGTAAAATCAAAGATCTAGGCAGTAGAATCTCCCGGACCTCTGTGCCCAGAAGGTCAGGGAGAAACTACACAGTGCCAAGCCATGTCCCTGAGGACAGGCAAGGTCTGAAGGATTTTAGGCCATAGAGTCTGGATTTGGGTTCTGAGCTCAAAGGCAGCCTTTAAGAGCTGCCCGACCACGGAGTGCTGGCAAGAGAGGAACTGGCAGAGACGCGGTCCTTCCTTGCACTGGGGCCTGCGCCTTTCCCCACTGAACCTAGTTCGTGGGACCTTTTGGAGACAGGCGCTTACCTGTGACAGAAGTGCGGGAGAAGGGGTAGAGTTGTGGAATCTGGGCAGAGTGGGCAACGGACAGTCCATGAGAAGTGGTAGCAAGTCTGGTGCTGAGTCATATCTAAGCCCACAGAATCCATTTTCTCCTGAGAGATAGCCCCTCCCCCCAGTCTCCAGGCAACCAATATAGCCACACCCAGATTCCACCCTGATTAACACCATGGAATCTGAATACTCCCTGAGGCCATAGGATCTACTCTAAAGAGAAATCTTTAGAAGCTAAGCACCTCAATTAGGCGGCTACACTGTCAGGGCCCTCCAGAGTGTTTCAGTGTACCTCGCTGGCAAACTTATCCCCAATGCTCCTGTAAGCCGCCACCTGGAGAAAGCGCCTACCCACCACAGACACAGCAGGGAAAGTTGAGTCTGCCCACCTCACAACTACAGAACTCTGGGCAACACAGTTACCCCTTTCCAAAGTGTAGCCCCTGAGTCACATCACCCTGACAGACGGTTCCTTGGTGCCACTGTGAAGCCCCACTGGGCACACGTGATTTAAATTGGGACACTCCCCTCCATAGCAGCTGACTTCTAGGCACTACAGTTGTGCCTCTCAAGCTTACAGGCCTACATCAAGAGAACCCAAATAGCTCAAGTAGGGAGCTACACTAGATAACCAAGCCCAGGAGAACAGAAAGATTTCACCAGTAGCACCATCACCAAAAGAACCTGGGTAGCAAAGCAATTGGATCTACAATTAAAACATTTCAGGAAAACATGGGGAGACAAAAAAAGCAATACCCAAAGGAAAGAAAAAGAGGAATCACCAGAAAGGGAGTTAAATGAAATGGAGGCTAGCAGCTTAACAGAGAGAGAATTCAGAGTAATGGTTCTAAGGATGTTTAAACGGATGGATGACAAATACACACAACTCAATGAGAACTATAAGGAGCTGAATGAAAATGTCATCAACATGGAAAGAAACCAAGAGGAGATGAAGAACAACATAGCTGCAATAAAGAACACATTGGAAGGCTTAAACAGTAGACTAGAAGAGGCTGAGGACCGCATCAGCGAATTAGAAGACAAGGTAGGAAAACACACACAAACACAGCAGCAAATGGAAAGAAGACTTAAAAAGCAAGAGGAGAGCCTAAGGGAGCTTTGGGACAACACAAAACGAAACAATATTAGAATAATAGGGATACCAGAAGGAGAGGAAGAGAAGCAAGGAATAGAAAACCTGTTTGAAGAAATAATGACAGAAAACTTCCCTGATATTGGCAAGAAAAAAACTATGCAAGTCCAAGAAATACATAGAGTCCCAAACAAGTTGAACCCCAAAAGACCGACACCAAGACACATCATAATTAAATTGGCGAATACCAATGACAAAGTAAGAATCTTAAAAGCTGCCAAAGAGAGACAGAAAGTTACCTACAAGGGATCTCCTATTAAAATATCAACTGATTTCTCAACAGAAACACACCAGACCAGAAGGGAATGGAATGAAATATACAAAGTGATGCAAAGCAAGGGACTGAATCCAAGAATACTATACCCAGCAAGGTTATCATTCAAAATTGGAGGTGGAATCAGGAGCTTCACAGACAAAAAAGGGCTAAGAGAATTTATCACTACCAAGCAGCAATGCAAGAAATGCTAAAGGGACTGCTGTAAAAAGAAGAAAGAGAAAGGCAAAAACAAACACAAACACTAAGGGGAAAAATATGACAACAAACATGTACTTGTCAATAATAACATTAAACGTAAATGGATTAAATGCACCAATCAAAAGACATAGGGTAGCTGAATGGATAAGAAAACATGACCCATATATTTGCTGTCTACAAGAGACCCACCTCAGAGCAAAGGATTCACACAGACTGAGAGTGAAGGGATGGAAAAATATTTTTCAAGCAAATGAAAATGAGAAAAAAGCTGGGATAGCAATACTTATATCTGATAAAATAGACCTCAAAGTAAAGGCCATAACAAGAGATAAGGAAGGCCACTACATAATACTAAAGGGAGCAATTCAACAAGAAGATATAACTCTGGTAAACATATATGCACCCAACACAGGAGCACCCAAATACATAAAAAAAACAACTCCTGGAAGAGATCAAGGGAGAGATCGACAACAATACAATCATAGTAGGAGACTTTAATACACCACTGACATCACTGGATAAATCCTCGAGACAAAAAATCAGCAAAGAAACAGCAATTTTAAATGACACACTACATCAGATGGACCTAATTGACATCTTCAGAGCATTTCACCCCAAAGCCTCGGAATATATGTTCTTCTCAAGTGCCCATGGGACATTTACAAAAATAGACCACATACTGGGTCACAAACAAAGCCTCCCTAAATTCAAAAATATTGAAATCATATCAAGCATTTTCTCAGACCACAATGGCATAATATTAGAAATAAACTATAATAAAAACATTCCAAAAAATTCAAACATGTGGAAACTGAATAGCATGCTATTAAACAATGAATGGGTGATCAAGGAGATCAAAGAAGAAATTGAAAACATCCTGGAGAATAATGACAATAAAAACACAACAATGCAAATGCTATGGGACACAATGAAAGCTGTCATGAGAGGGAAGTTTATAGCTCTACAGGCCTACGTCAAAAAACAAAAAAAAATGGTAATAAATCTTCTAACTCAACAACTCAAAGAATTAGAAAGAGAGCAACAAGAAAAGCCCACAGTGAGCAGAAGGAAGGACATAATAAAGATCAGAGCAGAAATGAATGACATAGAGACCAAAAAACAATACACAGGATCAACAAAACCAAGAGCTGGTTCTTTGAAAGGATAAACAAGATTGATGAACCTCTAGCCAGGCTCACCAAGAAGCAAGGAGAGAGGACCCAAATAAACAAAATCAGAAATGAAAGAGCTGAAATAACAACAGACCCCACAGAAATACAAAGGATTATTAAAAAATACTATGAACAACTCTATTCTAACAAACAACACAATCTGGAGGAAATGGACACATTCCTAGAAAAATACAACCTTCCAAAACTCAATTGGGAAGATTCTAATAATCTCAGTAGGCTGATAACTATGGAAGAAATTGAAGCAGTCATCAAAAAGCTTCCAGCAAACAAAAGCCCAGTGCCTGATGGCTTCACAGGAAAGTTTTACCAAACATTCAAGGAAGAACTAAAACCTATCCTCCTCAGACTATTCCAGAAAATTCAAGAAGAAGGAACACTTCCAAGCTCCTTCTATGAGGCCAGCATCACCCTAATACCAAAACCAGATAAAGGCAACACAATAAAAGAGAATTACAGGCCAATATCCCTCATGAACATAGATGCCAAAATCCTCAACAAAATTCTAGCAAATCGAATCCAGCAGTACATCAGAAAGATTATACACCATGACCAAGTAGGATTTATCCCAGGGATGCAAGGATGGTACAATATTCGCAAATCAATAAACGTGATACATCACATAAACAAATTGAGAGATAAAAATCACATAGTCATATCAATTGATGCAGAGAAAGCATTTGATAAAATCTAACACCCTTTCTTGATAAAAACTCTCAGCAAGGTGTGAATAGAAGGATCATAACTGAACATAATAAAAGCCATATACGACAAACCCACAGCCAACATCATACTCAATAGGCAAAAACTAAAACCATTTCCCCTAAGAACAGGAGCAAGACAGGGATGCCCACTCTCACCACTCCTGTTTAATATAGTGCTGGAAGTACTAGCCATTGCGATCAGACAAGAAGAAGAAATAAAAGGCATCCAAATTGGAAAAGAAGAAGTAAAACTGTCCTTATTCGCAGATAACATGATACTATACATAGAAAACCCTAAAGACTCCATAAAAAAATTATTAGACTTAATAACTGAATTTGGTAATGTAGCAGGATACAAAATTAATGCCAAGAAATCTATGGCATTTTTATACACCAATAATGAACTTACAGAAAGAGAGACTAAAAAAGCAATCCCATTTACCATCTCACCAAAAAAATTAAGATACTTAGGAATAAACTTAACTAAAGAGGTAAAAGACCTATACGTAGAAAACTACACGACACTGAAAAAAGAGATAGAGGAAGACATAAACAGATGGAAGAACATACCATGTTCATGGATTGGTAGAATCAACATCATGAAAATGTGCATACTACCCAAAGCAATCTATGCATTCAATGCACTTCCCATTAAAATACCAACAACATATTTCACAGACCTAGAACGAACTTTCCAAAAATTTCTCTGGAATAAAAAAAAGAACCCGAATAGCTACACCAATCCTGAGAAAGAAGAACAAAGTAGGTGAGATCTCAATACCAGATATTAAGTTGTATTACAAAGCTACTGTTCTCAAAACAGCCTGGTACTGGCACAAGAACAGACATATAGATCAATGGAATAGAATAGAGAACCCAGAAATTGACCCAAATCAATATGCTCAATTAATATTTGACAAAGGAGGCACGAACATTGAATGGAGTCAAGACAGTCTCTTCAACAAATGGTGTTGGGAAAATTGGACAGATACATGCAAAAAAATGAAGCTAGATCACCAACTTACACCATACACAAAAATAAACTCAAAATGGATAAAGGACTTAAACATAAGAAGGGAATCCATGAAAATACTAGAGGAATCCACAGGCATCAAAATCTTGGACATATGCCGAAAGAACATCTTCACTGATACTACTCCTAGGGCAATGGAAGCTAAAGAAAAAATAAACAAATGGGACTACATCAAAATAAAAAGCTTTTGCACAGCAAAGAAAACCATCAAGAAAACAACAAGAAAGCCCACTGCATGGGGGAACATATTTGCCAATGATATCAATGATAAGGGTTTAATCTCCAACATATACAGAGAACTCATACAACTTAACAAATAGAAGATAAACAACCCAATCAAAAAATGGGCAACTGATCTAAATAGACACTTTCTGAAAGAAGACAGAAGGCAGGCCAAGAGACATATGAAAACCTGCTCACAGTCACTAATCACCAGAGAGATGCAAATCAAAACAACAATGAGGTACCATCTCACACCTGTCAGAATGGCTTTTATCAACAAATCAACAAACAACAAGTGTTGGCTAGGATGCGGAGAAAAAGGAACTCTTTTGCACTGCTGGTGGGAATGCAGACTGGTGCAGCCACTGTGGAGAACGGTATGGAGCTTCCTCAAAAAAATAAAAACAGAACTCCCATTTGACCCAGTGATCCCACTTCTAGGAATATATCCCAAGAATCTAGAAACACTCATCAGAAAGGAAATATGCACCCCTATGTTCATAGCAGCACAATTCACTATAGCCAAGATTTGGAAACAACCTAAATGCCCATCA
Source organism: Corynorhinus townsendii (assembly GCA_026230045.1). Lineage (NCBI taxonomy): Eukaryota > Metazoa > Chordata > Mammalia > Chiroptera > Vespertilionidae > Corynorhinus > Corynorhinus townsendii. The sequence goes on along the minus strand of JAPDVU010000001.1, from coordinate 116,211,997 downwards.
GCAGATGAATGGATTAAAAAACAGTGGTATATCTATACAATGGAATACTACGCTGCGGTAAAAAAGAAGGAGTTCCTACCATTTGCAACAATATGGATGGAGATGGAGAATATTATGTTGAGTGAAATAAGCCAGGCAGAGAAAGATGAATATCACATGATCTCGCTCATTTGTGTAATATAATGAATGGCATAGACTGATGAACAAGAACAGATCCAGAGGCTGAGAAACGGTGAAGAGAACATCATACCTCAGGTAAGGTAGGGGAGGGTGGGGGTAAGGTGGAGAGATCAACCAAGGGACTTGTATGCATGCATATGAACCTAATCAATGGACACAGACAACAAGGGGGCGGGGCATGAAGAGAAATTGTTTCATGTGACAAAGATTTTTAAATGAAACTCTCTGTAGATTGAAAATTATTTTGGAAGGAAACAAAGAGAAGTTTCCTTCAAAAGTCATAAGGATTGTAATTGAAAGTCAACATATTTGGCCTCTTGAACTAAAGTAAGTAACTTGTGTTTTTGCCTCCCTGACAAAGTTTATATAAAGCTACAAAAAGAAATTGACAGCCAGTTTGAAATGGAATTGCCAGGGCCTAGAGCAAAGAATATCCTTACATGCTATTATTCTACAATGTCATTATAATTTTAGATATTTTACAACAGCATATTTTACAATTTTCCCAAACAAACTTGTAGAGGGTTGCCTGGGAAGGCACATGGGAATTTCTTTAAACTGTTGTCAGCTGAGCCCGAGGCGATTGGCAGAGCCGCATCTCGGTTACACCCTCCCCAAGAAGGTGGGGGTGTTATCAGTACTGACTTTACCTTTGTCCAGGTGTCGGCCTAGCAGGCTTTGATATGTAAATCCAGGCAAGCACCAGAAATGCTAGGGATACTTCCTGGTATTTGGGGGTATAAAATAAACTTGCTGTGTAAGTTCATCGTCTTTGTCCCTGCCTCTCCATCAGAGAGGATGGCATCCCACCTGGCTCCCAGCTTTGTTTCTATCTTCGTGTCTGGTCTCTTTCTTTCTTTTATTTCTCAATCCCTGGCCGCCTCCACTTAGAACCGGTTCATTCATCTCTCTTTCCGTGCTGGACGTGGAAAAGAGAGATCCCCGCCATGTCTGGCCCGCCGCAGCTGGCCCCTGCACAAACTTACAAACTAATTCTTTGAATGGTTGGCAGCAATTAAAAAAAAAAAAGGACATGAAAGGATTTAATCCCTTGCAGAAGGAATTAAGGCACTGGGAAGGCACTTGAGCATCCTATATTGGCCCCTCTTGCCCTTTGTGCCAAGAGGGACCCTCTTCTCACAATCCAATTGCCCTCAGCTGTTACCTGAGCTTTCTGTTCATGCTGAGCTTGAAGCCTCGTGGGGGCTGGTACCATGGATCTGTCTCACATCCAATTGTGTGAGCTGGGCCCTCACTGGAGAAGAAACCCGAGTTCCCCGAGATATGTGATCAGCACCGGGACCCTGTCAGCAGGCCAGGGGTTCCCAAGGCAGGTGCTGGGTGTGGAGGCCATGGGGGCATAGGCTACCAAGGAGACAGAACTGAACCTCACACCACCCTGCTTGGCCCCGGAGGATGGCTGGTTAGCCAGAGACGGGTAAGATTCCTCAAGGAAGGAACAACCTAAGACAGGCACAGTTGCAGAGGGGCCATCAGGAGAGAACTTGGGGGGGGGGGCTACAGAAGTGGGGTACAGACCCTCACCCCCCCCAACATTGCAGGGGCTTGAACCCTCACCCCTTCCGAAGGAGGTCTCCTGCCCCCATGGCTGCTTCTCGCTTCCCACACCCAGTTCAGAACAGGACCCAGGCAACAGAAAGAGACCTGGCCCAGCTCACATCGAGATACAGGTGACAGACAGAGACTTGACCCAGCTCAGATCGGGACCCAGGTAACAGACAAGAGACTTGGCCGACAGCAGTTACCCTATATCTAAATTCAGCCGAGCATCTGGAATGCTCAGGGCCCACTCAAGAATGCAAATAATCCTTCCCACTAATATTTACAGGGTAAACTAAGATTGTTGGTAGAGTATTAAATTTGACAGTAAAATAGTAATCCAGTTTTCAGATTAATTTAAATAGGCTAATTGAAATAAGTGAATATTCAAGTAAAGTTAATTGTACTGGACAAAAAGCTGTTCTTAAAGTAATAACTAAAATTTCTATTGGTAATTCATCTCATGGTAAAATTCCTGAATATGCAATGAACCTAAAGCAGTCATATGTGTGGGGAAAAAAAATTTAAATTTAAAGTTATCAAGACTGCATTATAAAATTTACAAAAACCTCCATTAATGAAAAAAAAGGGGGGGGATAGTAGGGCAATATCATATAAGGATAAATATCCTATAAGTAAATTACATGTAGAAAATTTTTACTTTACCAAATTGTTTCATTTGCAATGCTAACAGCAAGACGGCCATTAAAAACACACATGGTGTCTAAATAAGACAAAGGAAAATCGTTTGAACAAAAATAAAAAGGATCCCAAATCAATTATATAGAAAAGATTCCTTTATTAACTTATGGTCAAGAATATATTTGTATATTTTCAGAAAATAACCCCAAGACCAGATGGATTCCTGCAACAGAGAGGAATTGGCAGGAGTGATCCAACCATGAAGACAAGAGGAAAAAACAGTCCAGACATGGAAGACTCTGACAACGCCTTGCCACAGGAGCAGTCAGCAGCTATGCACCGCTGCAGGTTACCTAGGACCAAACCAGAGAGGGTCGGACCTGAATTGCCACCATGTGCCCACCATCCAGATATCACTGCTGACATGTACACATAAGGAACTGTTGGACATTGAAATTGGGACTCAAACATTTTTTTGTTTTGTCTTGTTTTGTTATTATATGTTTATTTCCAGTCTGCAAAGGCAAAACTTTTTAAAGGAAAGAAATGGTGGGAAAAAGATACAGAGGCAAAGAAGCATTGAACAGACTGTCAGACTACATTGGGAAGACAGGGGAGGTTGGGCAAGGGGGGCTGTAAGAGACCAACCGAAGGACTTGTACGCATGCATATAAGCACAACCAATGGATATAAGACACTGGGGCGGGAGGGAGGGTGGGCAGGTGAAGGCATGTCCTGGGGGGTAGAGGAGGTCGGTGGGAGATCAATGGGGGAAAAAAAAGGAGACATATGTACTACTATTTGTAATACTTAAAACAATAATAAATAAATAAATAAATAAATAAATAAATGTTAGATATTTTAGAAATAAGTATTATTAGATAACTATAACATAATAATCTTCACTATATTTAAAGATATAAAATGCATGCTTTTGGACTTTTATAAGATATTAGAAATAGTGAAAATGATCAGATTTTAAATAATCTAATACAACTGATACAAAAGAAAATATGATCAAAAGTATGACACTATGAGCTGAAATTAACATGCAATATTGACTAACATTGTTTATATTAAGTTTTGACATAAAGTATGGCTTTCAATTTTGCTCTTTAAAAAAATTGCTTTTATTATTCTATATTCCATGAATCCATATAACTTGTAGAATCAATTTCTCAGTTTGTATTAAAAAAAACTATTGGAATTTAGATATTTTATTAATTAATAGGGTAGAATTAACATCTTAACAATATTAAATTTTCTGATTTGTGAACATAACTAACTATTTAGGTCTTTAATTTCTCTCAATAACATTTTTTATCTTCCACTCTAGAGGTTTGTGTTTTATTATTCCTATTTATTTAATGCCATTTGGTGATGTAAATACAATTTTATTGCATATTCTAGTTGTTACTACTATGTAACAATTTATGTCTGTATACTGACTTTGTAACCTACATTCTTCATAATGTTGCCTACTCTAATTCTAATAATGGTTTTTTAAGTTTCTTAAAGATTTTTAGTGCGAAAATGGTTTTCTGTTATAAGGAAAGTTTAAATTCTTCCATTTTAATCCTATGGTTTTTTAAAATATATTTTATTGATATTTTACAGAGAGGAAGGGAGAGGGATAGAGAGTTAGAAACATCGATGAGAGAGAGAGACATCGATCATCTTCCTCCTGACACCACCTACTGGGGATATTCCCCCCAACCAAGGTATTTGCCCTTGACTGGGATCAAACCTGGGACCCTTCAGTCCACAGGCCGATGCTCTATCCACTGAACCAAACTGGTAAGGACAATCTCTATGTTTTTTATCTTTAACTTATTATACCTCAAAATATTTAATAGAAGTTACATTATATTACCTTGTTCTCAATCATAAGGAAAAATATTCAGAATTTCATCATTAAATGCAATGTTTATTTTTTTAATCATTCAAATGCACTTCTGAATATTTTTTTAAAACTTTTGTTGTTCATAGTATTCCAGATGCCCCCCATTTCTCCCCTCTGTTTATTTTTAAAAATGTAATTTTTTTAGATTGTGTAAATTATTTCAATCTTACTTTCCTGAAAAGTTTTAGTATAACTAGAGATTGAATTTTACGAAATTATCTTTATTCAATCTTTGAAATGATCAATTGATTTTTGTGCTTTTTTCACTGTTATTGTGGAAAATTAGACTGATTAATTTTTTACGTTAAAACAATCTTGATTTCTTGGATTAAATTGCAATGCTTATTATCTTTCTTTATTATATTTTGCTGAATTTTAGTTGCCAATATTTTATGAAAGATTTTTGGAGACTATATTTCTGAGGGAAATTTGCCTATAATTTCTTGTCTTGTAATTTCTTAGGCTTGAGTATCAAATGTATTCTGATTTGTAAGTATCATTGGGAAATGCACTCTCCAGTGCAAAAACCTTGCAGGCTACATATTGTAGATTTCAAAGAAACGATGTGGAAGTACTCAACTTAATGCAAAATGAGTGGCACTTGATGAACAATGTGGCACAGAAGAAATGAAAAGCACTGATTTTCTTAGATAAATCTGAAAATCACAGTTACTACTCTGATATAGTTTGATGATCCTGAGACACTTTCTAACAGATTTCCCGCATGCGGTGTCTGCTTTCCAGGGAATATAATCGGTGACAAGAAATGAGCCCACAAAGTTTCTGATGTATCTTAGAAGTCATGGAAGTTTTCATGCTTCATGTAATAACACAAAGTTATGGAGTAACAGGAGTAGGAGACTCTGCAAAGTCAATGGAACACCCAATCCAGGAAGAAGGTTGAGACAGTTACTACTGACAGATCTGAACAACTCTCAAGGGTAGAACTGAAACTAACACCTCTTCAAGAAAAGCCCACGTAACATCAATGTGGAGACAAGGACTTCAACAAGGATACCAATCAAGCAGACAAGAACATATGGGTCCTGGACTACTTCCTCACCACTGCCAAGTGGCTGTTTAGGAAGGAAGACCACTCTGCCTCAACTATCCCCCTTCAGAGCCTCAACAGTGGAGATCTGGTTCTTAGTTAGGAGAGAGGGCATCTCAGAACCAACTCACACCTCTGCCATACTACATGCAGAGACCTGTGCTGCAGTAGAAAATGAGTGATAATCTCTGAATCCATTTCAAGCTTGAAAACTTTTAATGAGAAATAATGAGTTCTAAATACCAAAATTAGACAATTATAGTAAGCAAGGGTAACTGAAATCTGGAAAAAATAAAGGAACCTGGCATATATGAAAGATGAAGGCTCAACAGTCATCGTTGAGGGACAGTTGTTATAATCACAGTGGATCGAGCCCGCAGCCTGGGCCTGTGCCTTGATGGGGAATTAAACAGCAAACTTTTGGACACAAGATGATGCTCAACCAACTGAGCCACACCAACCAGAGCTCCAATTTAATTCTTAATATTGTATTCCTCCTCCTCCTCCTTCTCTTCCATCACCTCCTCCTCCTCCTTCTCCTTCTTCTCCTTCTTTCTCCTTCACTCTTTTTAGAGTTTCTCAATCTTATCTTTTCTAATAGCTAACTTTTGACCTGTTAATTTTCTCTATGGTTTCTATCATATAACCTAGTATTTATATTTCTCCTTATGTTAAATCACACTTTTAATTGGCAACATTTAAATCAGATAATCACAACCCATACAGAAATTAAAGGTTTACTAACTAAGGCAGATATTGCAAAATTTAAATTCAAATTCTATCTGCCTCCAGAAGCTCCATATTACTCTGTCTTCCTCAAAGGACTTCCAGGATAGGCAATGGATCTTGCACTCTGGGTTCTCACAGAGTTAGTCACTGCTCTTGTAATTTCTGAAAAAAAAAAAAAAAGAATTGGTTGCAGAAGCCCAGCTTTACCCAGAACTTTAATAATTTTTTCTTGAATCAGGAAACAAACATAGTCGGCAGCTGTGCCATGCACCCCAAGGAAGTGGATGCCCACAGAGCTCCACAAATGCAGTGCACCTGTTGTCAGCTTGGATCAGCTCTCCTTGATAGAAAAACAGCTTGGGAAACAGAACCAGGTCAATGGAGAAGGTGAGGACAATGTTGACAGCAGTGATGGACAGCAGAACCACAGTGTGCCTCTCAGACAGCTGGACCTGCTGGCACAGATCTGTCAGGCTCCTCCTTTCTGCTTTGTTGTGATTTTATTTGTTTTAGGAACTGACTTTTAAACTATGCATTGTCCAAACACACTGAATAGAAGGAATTATAATTTAAACCATTTTTAATAAAGCAGTCAAATCTTAGAAATAATCAAATATCACTTAGGAACCAAATCATAAACTGGTTATTTTAAATAAAATTTATCGCTATATTTGAGTTCTCATTATTATTTAAGAAAGAAATGATCCATCATACATAGCTAAAAATCTTGACTCATGATTAATGATGATTGTTATCAATGGTAATTCATACTTTTCAATGCATTTCTTCTCAAATATCATTCCAGGACAATTCTTAGCTAATAAAGATATTAATTGGCATTCTGTTTCATGAATGAATTAATGAGTAATGAGTATTATTATGTAGTTAATTAAGGATGGGAAATTATCATACTTTACAGTCTAACTAGAGGCCTGGTGCATGAAATATGGGCACAGGGCCAGATGTGTGTCCCTCAGCCAGACCTGTGCCCTCTCTCAATCTGGGACCCTTGGGTAGGGTCCCTAGGCCTGGCTGGCTATCAGGGCTTACTGGGGCTTTCCTTCACCAGCTTCCAGCAGCTGGCCCCCACCAATGCCACTGCTTGCCATCTGAGTGGCGCTGCCCCCCCTCCCCTGCCACCAGTTGCCTCCTTCTGTGGGTGACAGGCATGGGGTGCAATCACTTGGCTGACCTGGGCCTCCCTCTGCAGGGTGATTGCTGGCTGGCCCCGCACACCCACCACAGCATTGCTGCTCGGTGGTCTGGGCCTCCCTCTGTGGAGCAATCGATCACAGGGCTAAAAAATAAGATATAGTTTTTGTTTTTGACAAATTTTAATGCATTATTTAATTGTTCTTTGGTCAGTTGCAGATGTATTATATTAATAATTGTATTTTTAGTTTTTTTTAAAGTATAGTTGGTATCCAATCTTATATTGGTTATATCAGTTTCAGGGATACAGTATAATGATTCAACATTTTTATACTTTACAATGTGGTCAGCCCCCTAATTCTAGTAATTGTCTATTAGCATGCAAACTTATCACAATATTATGGACTAAATTCTACTTCCTATTTGCTTCCATCCTCTAGAGGGTAACCATCCCTTTGGACTCTTTTTCTATGAGTCCATTTTCATTTTGTTTTGTTTGTTTTATTTTGTTTTTATATTTCACATGTAAGTGAAGCTATACAGTATTTGTCTTTATTTGCCTGATTTATTTCACTTAACATATTCTTTAGACTCATCCATGTTGTTTCAAATGGCATAATTTTATTCTTTCTTATTGCTATATAATATTTCACCATATATTTCACATCTTCTTTATCCATTCATCTACTGATGACACCTAGGTGGCATCCACAGCTTGTCTATTGTAAAGAATACTGCAATAAACATGAGGGTACATATGTATTTCCAATTTGTTTTCCCTGTATAAATACCTAGAAGTGGAATCGCTGGGTCATGTGGTATATTCATTTTTTAGTGTTTGGAGCAATCTTCATACTATTTTCCATAGGAGTTGTACCAGTGTGCAGTCCTACCAACAAAGCACAAGAGTGTTCTTTTCTCCACATCCTTCCCAATACTTTTTATTTGTTGACTTTTTTATAATAGACATTCTGACTGTGTGAAGTGATATCTCATTGTGGTTTTGATTTGCATTTCTCTGATGATTAGTGATGTTGAGCATATTTTCATATGTTTGTTGGCCATCTGCATGTCTTCTTTGTAGAAATGTCTTTTCATATCCTATGTCCATTTTTCAATTTATTTTTTGTTATTATTTTGTATGAGTTTTCTATATATTAGATCACTGAAACAGAATAGATAGCTCAAAAATAAACCTTCATTTATATGGTCAACTAATCTATGACAAAAAAAGTAAAAATATATACAGGAGTAAAGACCATATCTTCAACAAGTGGTATTGGGAAAACTGGGCAGTTATATGCAAAAAAAATGAAACTGGACCACTCTTTTATACCATATACAAAAATAAACTCAAAGACATTAAAAACTTAAATGTAAGGCCTTAAATTAGAAGTAATCTTATTATGTAAAATATGTGATAATATTTGTTTTAAAGAGGAAACCTAGAAATATCTATGTCATAGTAGATATTGATCAATATAGCTCTTCAGACTTTTTTATCCATTTCAAAATAATGGATATTTTTCTTTTCCATTTACCTTTGTGTGGTACTGTCAAAGCAAGTTAGACAGATTAAAATTATGATATCTTTAAATTGCTAACCTATGAAATTTTAACATCAATTCATAAGTTCAATGAAATGCCTCAGTGAACTCCTGCTCTTGTATTTCCCATGATTCTCTCATGAATAGTGGAAATTGGAAGCTGATAAAAAGCAGCAAGTTTGCGAACAACCCCAAATTCCTGCCTATCCCCTTCAGTTGTGTCTTTTCTCAGAGCTTTGTTTTCTCTCTCAGGAGCTATTTTTTTTTTTTTCAGAGATAGTTTCCTTTTCTTTTAATCTATTACTTTTTCCCCTCTCAGAGGCCTACCTACACTATTCTCTGATGGGTATCTAATTCCAAAAATCAGTGTCTTCTTAACAGACTTATTTACTTACTGCTCAGGTCTTTTCTGCTCCCCTTGACTCCTTCTAAGTCCTTGCTATATATTTTCTTTCTATCTTTCTACTTTCATGAAATTGAGTGGCAAGTTCTACCTATGAGAAACCAGAATATATAAACTTGTATTCATCCCGTAGTTACTTCTCCTAAGGCAAGAGTCAGATATGTGGAATTTACTTTGAATCACCTGTGCCGTTAAATATATGATTGGGTTTCTAAATGTCTAGGTAATGGTAATAAAGGTGAAGAAGATTAAGCAAAGATAGAGAACTTATAATCATTTTCTACTTCTGTTATGTTGGAAGTGTTTTGAAAAGACACTCTGAAATGCACTTAAAGTTAACAATTTTTAATTCGTCTTTAAGAAAAATTTTTTCAAAATGTGATCCTTTTTTATTGCTGCACCTGTGTAATCTATGTGACCAGTCTATTCTGACTTCAAAAGCAATTTGCCTCGTTAGAGGCAAGATGTAATTAAGTCCTTAAAATCTTTAATTTTATGTCTGCTAGAGTTCACTGATGGCATTGTGTATATTGTCTTATTCTTATGAACTTATTTTTTCCTTTCTAATTATCAAAATTATGTATATTACCATTCTACAGATTAGTTTGTCACTGTTGATTATTTCTTTCATTGTGCACAAGAAGTTTATTAGTTTCATGTACTCCTATTTGTTTATTTATGTTTCATTCACTGTACTTGGGTATTAGATCCATGAAACCATAGTGAAGATCAATGTAATGAAGATTTCCCCCATTATTTTCTTCTAGGAGTTTTATAGATTTCAATCTTAAGCTTAAATTTTTAATTCATTTTGAATTAATCTTTGTGGATGTGTAACATATAAGTCTAATTTTATCCTTTTGCATGTGAATATACTTTTTTTCTCAGCACCATTTGTTGAAGAAACTATATTGTATATTCCCTATTTTATATTCTTGTCACCCTTGTCGAATATCAGTTGACCATATATGTGTGAGTGTATTTCTGAGCTCTTGATTCTGTCCCATTGATCCATGTGTCTGTGTTATGCCAGTACCATACTTATTGTTTTATTTATTATAGTTTTGTAATATATTTTGAAATCAGAAAGTGTGATGCCTCCATCTTTGTTTGTTTTGGCTATTTGGGGATCTCTGGTTCTATGTGAATTTTAGGTTGTTCTTTCTATTTCTGTACAAAATGCCAGGGGGATTTTGATAGTAATTACATTGAATCTGTAGATTTCTTTGTGTAATATGGACATTTTCACAATATTAACTACAATGTCCAATCCATGCACATGGCATAACTTTTTGCTTGTTTGTGTATTTTATAATATATTTCATCAGTCATCTGTAGTTTTCAGTGAACAAGTCTTACATCTCCTTGATGAAAATACTTGTAAACCATATGTCTAAAAGGGGTTAATATCCAAAATACATAAGGAGCTGTAAAACTAACAAACCCAAATGCCCCAATTTAAAAATGGGCAAAGGAACTGAATAAGCATCTTTTCAAAGAAGACATACTGGTGACCAACTGTTACATTAAAAGATAATCAACATCACTAATCATCAGGAAAATTCAAATCAAAACCACCAGAGATATGAACTCACACCTAATTATAGATTTTAAAAAAAGATAACAGGTGATAGCATCATTGTAAGAAATTGAATCTCGTACAGTTTTGGTGGGAATGCAAAATGGTACAGCAGCTATGGAAAACAGAATGGAGAGTCCTAAAAAAGTTAAATATAAAACTGCCATATGATCCAGCAATCCTACTTCTGGGCATAATCCAAAGGAACTAAAACCAGAATCGTAAAGAGACATTTGCATTCCCATGTTCATTAACACATTATTTGAAATAGCCACAGTAAGGGGAAAAAAATCATTTTCCACCATAAGTGAGTGGATAAAGAAAATGTGGCATATGCATACAGTGAAATATTATTTGGCTTTTAAAAAGAAGGAAATTCTGCCATTTGTCACAACATGGATGAACTTGGTGGACATCATGTTATGTGAAGTAAGTCAGTCATAGAAAAACAAATATCACATGATTCTATTTATCGGAGGTATGTTAAGTAGTAAACTCATAGAAGCAGATAATATAGTACTGGTTTCCAAAGCCGGGGAGAGTAAGAAATGGAAAGTCATTGTTCAGTGGATATAAAGTTTCAGTTATGCATGATAAATAAGTTCTAGAGATCTACTGTACAACACAGTGCCTATAGTTAGCAATATGATAGTGTGTACTTTAAATTTTGTTAAGGGGATAAACCTCAAGTTAAGTGAATTTACTAAAAAAAAGGGGGACACCAGAAGTCTTGGGAGGTATTGACTAAGTCTTCACTTGATGATAGTGGTAGCATACTAGGTATTTACATATGTCCAAACATCAAATTGTATATATTAAGTATATACAGATATTTATACATCAATTATTCCTCAGTGAAGGTGCTTTTTAGGAAAAGAATGAGAAAAAGCAAAGATATAAACACCTCCATATCTCATTTATATTCAGCCTTAAAATAGACACTTGAAAGAAATGATAGACATAAGACTTTCTCTTTCTGCAAGTGATATGTTGTTTACATAGAAAATCCTAAGTAATCCTATATAATAAAAGAGTGATATGCAAATTGACCATCACTCCAACACACAAGATGGCTGCCCCCATGTGGACACAAGATGGTCGCCACAAGACAGCTGGCAGGGGAGGGCAGTTAAGGGTGACCAGGCCTACAGGGGAGGGCAGTTGGGGAGACCAGGCCTACAGGGGAGGGCAGTTGGGAGAGACCAGGCCTGCAGGGGAGGGCAGTTGGGAGAGACCAGGCCTGCAGGGGAGGGCAGTTGGGGGGGACCAGGCCTGTGGGGGAGAGCAGTTGGAGGTAACCAGGCTGGCAAGGGAGGGCAGTTAGGGGCAATCAGGCCGACACCGGAGTAGTTAGGCATCTATCAGTCTGGCAGGGGAGTGGTTAGGGGGTGATCAGGCTGGCAGGCAGAAGCAGTTAGGGGCAATCAAGCAGGCAGGCAGGCAAGCAGTTGGGAGGCAGCAGTCCTGAATTGTGAGAGGGATGTCCTATTGCCCGTTTAGGACATCCCTCAAGGGATCCCAGATTGGAGAGGGTGCAGGCTGGGCTGAGGGACACCCCCCCCCGCCCCCGTGCACGAATTTCATGCACTGGGCTTCTAGTATATAAGAAAATCAGAAGTTCTAATAAGTCCTATTTTTCAAGACTTGATGGATGCAAAATCAATTGTAGTCTTATCTATTAGTAATAAAATTTAGAATATGTAAGTACCTAAACTCAAAATATTTAGAAATAAATATGAAGTCCTGTATACCAAAAATAACAAAAAATCAGTAATAAAATATAAAGATTCAAATAAATTGTAAACTATACAATATTTATGTATTAGAGAACTCAGTATAATTATTATTTCAGTTCACCTTAAACTGATCTATACTAGTACATTCAGTTATAATGCCCACAGGCTGCTTTGAAGAAATTATCTAACTGATTATAAAATTTATATGGAATGTCAATGGACTTAGAATATCCAAAATAATATCCCAAAAGAAGAACACATATTACCTAACTTAAAGACCTAATATAAGCATGTGAACTAACCTGAATTTTCACATATTTGTGATGGGATTATAAAATGGTATAAATACAGTATATTAATGTTTTCAGGAGCTTAAATTATACTATTGAAAAACTGGAATGGCCCACATAGACATAAATAGTTGATTGGAAAAACAAATTGTAGTGAATTCATACACTGGAATTTTATTCAACTATAAAAAATAGAATACTATCGATTTATGCAACATGTCTTAATCTCAAAAGCACAATGCTGCATAAAAATTAGATGTAAAATGCTTCGTAGAGTATGATTCCATTCATATGAAGTTTCATAACGGACAAACCTCTTATATGGTAGGAAAAATCAGAATGGTGCCTGTTTAGGAGTAGAGATAGATAATAAAGAGGCAAAAAAATTTTCTGGGGTGATGTTAATATTGTATATATTAAAAGTATTTTTATTATGTAGGTATCTACATTCGTCAAATCTCACTAAATTATTTAACATACTCACATATATTAATATACTAAAATTTTTATGTCAGTTTTAACTTAAAGAAAAAAAAAACCTGTAAAATATATTAACTCCAATTTGTGGTATTAATGATAAAGCTATAAGGGAAAATATACTGGTACCTGAAACCTATTTAAAATGCATTAAAAAATAAGATGGGCTGAATAAAAATAAGTAATAAATAGATGTGATAAAAATAAAAATATGATATAATATTTAGTGATTATATTAACTATAAAACTTTTTCAACATTTAATGTTATAAATTTTGTAACAAAATGTTACAAAAAGTATAACCTGGTTTGAACCATAAATCATATAATTATCATCTTTATGATGAAGTAAGACTTACAGTTACATTAAAAACTCTTAAGAATGTATAAATTATGTATAATTATGAGAGATATTCTAAACCATCCACAAATGTGGGCAATATAAATGAAAATATTGATAAATCTAATTTTATTTCCAAAACTTCTTTACTAATAAAATCATTAAAAATGAAATTGAAAAAACACCTTTTTTTTTTTTGCTGAGAATGTATGATAAATAATTAAAGCACTAAGCTACAAACAAAACAACATTTTAACTAATAGAGATCCAGAATTTACAAGTAAATAAAAATATCAATAAAAAGAAAATTCCCCAAAAGAAAAGTAGTTAAAATATGATTGATTATTTAATAGAAGAGTGAATAGAAATAAAGTATAAATCTATGATAATATGTTCAATCTCATTATAATTCAAATTAAAATAATAAAGGAAAACACTTTCCATAGAGCTAATTAGTAAAAGCATTGAAGGCAGTCTGAAGATTATGAACTTTTGTAAAGAGACTAAGCAAATAGCATTCTTACAGCTTGCTGGTAAGAATGCAAGTTTATGCAACCACTATGGAAAAAAGTTGGTATTAACTCATGAAACTGAATATGCTTAAACTTTGATCTGCTGTAGAGCCGATGGTCTTAGGCTACCCTGCTAGCAGTTCTCAACCTGTGGGTGGATAGCCACAGGTTGAGAACCTCTGCTGTAGAGCCTAAGACCATCGGAAAACACAGATATTTACATTACAATTCATTAATAGCAGCAAAATTATAGTTATGAAGTAGCAACAAAAATAATTTCATGATTGGGAGTCATCACAACATGAGGAAATGTATTAAAGGGTGGCAGCATTAGAAAGGTTGAGAACCACTGCATTGGAGGGAATCAACAGTAGATTAGATGAAGCAAATGCTTAAATCAGCTATTTAAAACATAAGGAAGCCAAAAACACCAAATCAAAATAACAATTTTTTTAAGTACAAAATATGAGATTACTATAAGTGACATCTGGAACAGCATAAAGCATACCAACATTCATCCGTATGGAGTACCTTATGGAGAAGCAAGAGAGCAAGGAATTGAAAACCTATTTGAAATAATAATGACTTAGCTAACCTGGCAAAGGAAATAGATATAGAAGTTCAGGAAGCACAGATAATCTCAAACGAGATGAATCCAAAGAGGTCTCATTAAAATGCCAAAGGTAAAAAAACAAAGAAAGAATCTCAAAAGTAGCAAAAGAACTACAAGAGAGCTCCTATAAGACTGACAGCTGATTTATCAACAAAAACTTTGCAGGCCAAAAGGGATTTGCACAGAATATTGAAAGTGAAGAAAAGCAAAGACCTACAACCAAGTTTAGTCTATCCAGCAAAGCTATCATTTAGAAGTGAAGGATAAATCTTTTACCTTCAAAATAGTATTACAAAAATATTACAGGTACTTCTTTATAAAGAAAGAGCTCTGGCCATTGTGGCTCAGTTGGTTGAGCATCATCCCAGGCATTGAAAGGTTACCAGTTTGATTCCAGTTCAGGGCACATGCCCAGGTTTTGGGGTATGTGCAGGAGGCAGCCAATCCATATTTCACTTTCATATCTATGTTTCTTTCTTTCTATCTGTTTCTCTTCCTGTCTCTCTAAAAATCAATACAAAAATCTTTAAAGGCCTCTTCCTTTTTTAAAAAGAAAATCTGAATAATAAAATGGCAATAACAACATACCTATCAATAATTACTTTTAATGCTCTAATGAATAAATATAAAATGAAATATAGGCTGAATGAATAAGAAACAAGACCTATACATAAGCTGCCTACAAGAAATCCACTTCAGACTGAAAGACATGCACAACTGAAAGTAAAGGGATGAAAGAAATTTTTGTCAGGCAAATTAAAATTTAAAAATAACTGGGTTAGCAATACCTATATCAGACAAAATAAACTTTAAAACAAAGACTATACTAAGAGACAAGAAGAACCCAAGATTTCAATTCTAGGTATTTATCTAAAGACACCCAAAACACTAATTTGAAAAGACATGCATCCCTATATTCATTGCAGCATTAATTACAATAGCTAAAATATGGAAGCAACCTAACTGTCCATCCATAGACAAATGAATAAAAGAGGTGATAAATGCATATACAGTGGGATATTACTTGGCCATAAACAATGAAATCTTCCATCTGCTCCAAAATTGATGGATTTAGAGAGTATTATCCTAAGGAAAATAAGTCAGACAAAGAAAGACAAATACCATATGATTACACTTATATGTGGAATCTAAAAACAAAAATATATAAATGAACAAAACAGAAACAAACTCATAGATACAAAGATCATTTTGATGTTGCCAGATGGAAGGGGGTGGGGGGCTGTGGGAATGAATGGAAAAGAAAAAGGGATTAAGACATTCAAATTTTATCTGTCCAATTTTCCCATCACCATTTTTTGAAGAGACTGCCTTGACTCCATTGTATGTTCTTGCCTCCTTTGTCAAGTATTAATTGAGCATAATGGTTTGGTTTGATTTCTGGGTTCTTTATTTTATTACATTGGTCTTTATGTCTGTTCTTGTGCTGGTACCAGCCTGTTTTGAGAACAGTGGCTTTTTAATACAGCTTGATATCCCTCCTTCTTTGTTCTTCTTTCTCAGGATTGCTGCAGCTATTTGTGTTTTTTTTTAATTCCAGATAAATTTGAGGAGAGTTTGTTCTAAGTCTGTGAAATGTGCCGTTGGTATTTTAATGGGGAGTGCATTGAATCTATAGATTGCTTTGGATAGTATGGACATTTTAATGATGTTTATTTTACCAATCCATGAACACAGTAAGTTCTTTCATCTGTTTATGTCTTCCTCTATCTCTTTTTTCAGTGTCCTGTAGTTTTCTTAGTACAGGTTTTTTACCTCATTAGTTAAGTTTATTCCTAGGTATCTTAATTATTTTGGTGAGATGGTAAATGGGGTTGTTTTTTTAGTCTCTCATTCAGTAAGTTCACTATTGGTATATAGAAATGCCATAGATTTCTTGGCATTAATTTTGTATCCTGCTACATTGCCAAATTCATTTATTAAGTCTAATAATTTTTTTATGGAATCTTTAAGGTTTTTTGTGTACAGTATCATGTCGTCTGCAAATAATGACAGTTTTATGTCTTCTTTTCCAATTTGGATACCTTTTATTTCTTCTTCTTGTCTAATTGTTATGGCTAGCACTTCCAGAACTATTTATAACAGGAGTGGTGAAAGTGGGCATCCCTGTCTCATTCCTGTTCTTAGGTGAAATGGTCTTAGTTTTTGCCCATTGAGTATGATGTTGGCTGTAGGTTTGTCATATAAGGCTTTTATTATGTTGAGGTATGATCCCTCTATTTCCATTATAAAGAAAGGATGTTGGATTTTGTCAAATGCTTTTTCTGCATCAATTGATATGACTATATGATTTTGATCTCTCAATTTGTTTATGTGATGTATCACATTTATTGATTTGCAGATATTCTACTCGGTCATGGTGTATGATCTTTCTGATATAATTCTGGATTGATTTGCTAGAATTTTGTTGAGGATTTTGGCATCTATGTTCATGAGGGGATACTGGCCTATAATTCTCTTTCATTGTGTTTATCTGGCTTGGTATTAGGGTAATGCCGGCTTCATAGAATGAACTTGGAAGTGTTCCTTCCACTTGAATTTTTTGGGATAGTCTGTGGAGGATAGGTTTTAGTTAGACAGATACATGAAAAGAAAAGAAACTAGACTACCAACTTACATCACACAAAAAATAAACTCAAAATGGATTAGGGATTTAAACATAAGATGGGAAACTATAAAAATATTAGAGGAATTCACAGGCAGCAAAATCTCAGACATATGTCAAAGCAAATTCTTTACCAATATAGCTCCTAGGGCAATGGAAACTAAAGAGAAAATAAACAAATGGGACTACATCAAAATAGAAAGCTTATGTACAGCAAAAGAAACCATCAACAAAACAACAAGAAAGCCCACTGCATGGGAGAACATATTTTCCCATGTTATCACCAATAAGAGTTTAATCCCCAACATTTACAGTGAGCTCATAAAACTTAACAAAAGGAAGATAAACAACCCAATCAAAAAATGGGCAATGGATCTCAATAGACTTTTCAAAAAAAGACAGAAGGAAGGCCAAGAGACATATGAAAACATGCTGAAAATTACTAATAATCCATGAGATACAAATCAAAATGACAATGCGGTACCATCTCACACCTGTCAGAATGGCTATCATCAACAAATCAACAAAGGACAAGTGTTGGCGAGGATGCAGAGAAAAAGGAACTCTTTTGCACTGCTGGTGGGAATGCAGACTGGTGCAGCCACTGTGGAGAACAGTATGGAGTTTCCTCAAAAAACTAAAAATGGAACTCCCATTTGACCCTGCGATCCCAGTTCTAGGAATATATCCCAAGAAACTAGAAACACCCTATGTTCATAGCAGCATAATTCACCATAGCTAAGATTTAGAAAAGCCTAAGTGGCCATCAGCAGATGAGTGGATTAAAAAACTGTGGTACATCTACACAATGGAATACTATGCTGCAGTAAAAAAGAAGGAGTTCTTACCATTTGCAACAGTATGGCTGGAACTGGAGAGTGTTATGCTAAGCACAATAAGCTAGTCAGAGAAAGATAAATATCAAATGATCTCACTCATTTGTGGAATATGATGAACAACATAAACTGATGAACAAATACAGATACAGAGACAATGAAGCATCTATCAAGCTGTCAAACCTCAGAGGGAAGGTAGGGGAGGGTGGGGCAAGTGGTAGAGATCAACCAAAGGACTTGTATGCATGTGTATAAACATAACCAATGGACACAGACACCAGGGAGGTGAGAGCATAAGTGGGGGGATAAGGACACATATGTAATTCCTTAATCAATAAAGAAAAATAAATAAATATAGACATTCAAATTGGCAGTTATAAAAACAGTCATGTGGATGTAGTATAAAACATAGGGAATATAGTCAATAATATTTTAATAACTATGTATAGTGTCAGATGAGTACTAGACTTATTGGGGTGATCACTTCATCTATACTAATAAAAGGGTAACATGCTAATTAGACTTGGAGACCTTCAGGATGTCCTTCCAGACAAAGCCATGGTGGCGGGGCCAAGGCAGTGGTGGTTAGGGGCTATCAGACCAGCAGGTTGGGACAGTTGGGGGTGAGCAGTCCAGCAGGGGGGGCAGTTGAGGGCAAGAAGGCCAGCTGGAGGGGTCAGTTGGGGGTGAGCAGGTCAGCGGGGGAAACAATTGGGGGCGAGCAGGCTGGCAGGGGTGCAGTTGAGGGCGAGCATGTCAGCAGGGGGAGCAGTTTGGGGAAAGCAGGCAAGCAGGGGGACAATTGGGTTGAGCAGGCCGACGGGGGGTGGGCAGTTGGGAGTGAGCAGACCAGCAGGGGGGAGCAGTTGGGGGTTATCAGGCCAGCAGGCAGAGGCAGTTAGGGGTGATCAGGCTGGCAGCAGGGATCAGTTAGGGGTGATCAGGCAGGCAGGCAGGCAGGTGAGCAGTTAGGAGCTAGCAGTCCCAGATTGCAAGAGGGATGTCCCAGTGCCAGTTTAGGCCTGATCCCTGTGCTGCCCGACTGCTGGCTCCTGCCTGCCTGATCACCCCTAACTGACCCCCCCTGCCAGCCTGATCACCCCTAACTGCCTCTACCTGCCAGCCTGATCACCCCTAACTGCCCCCCTGCCAGCCATTTTCCCCCAACCACCCCACTCTGCCTGCATGATCACCCCTAACCACCTCTGCCTGCCTGCCTGATTGCCCCTAATGCCTCTGCCTGCCTGCCTGATTGCCCCTAACTGCCTCTGCCTGCCTTCCTGATCACCCCTAACTGCTCTCCCCTGTTGACCTGATCTAGCCCCCAACTGCCCTTCCCTGCCGGCCTGGTTGCCTCCAACTGCCCTCCCCTGCCAGCCTGATCTCACCCCTAACTGCTCTCCCCTGCCAGCCTGGTTTCCCCTAACTGCCTCTGTCTGCCTGATCTTGCCTCCAACTGCCGTCCCCTACTGGCCAATTTGGTTCTGACTGGTGAGTTTCTATGCCAGTCAGCATCAAAAGCTCCTCCTCTTAGGAAGCCATTGGCTCCTCACATTTAACCCAGATTTGGTTTTGATTGGTTGGTTTCTATGCCAGTCAGCCTCTCTGGGCCTATCTCCAGGCTTGATCAGAGAGGTGGGGCTGATCAGCAGCCCCTGTGAAGGCCCAGAGAGAAACAGAGGCACAGCTGCTGGCAAAACCTGGAGAGAAAGAGAGAGGCAACAGCTGATCAACAGCTACCACAGAGGCAGAGGTTCAGATCCCGTCTCTTTCTTCAGGCCTCTCACTGGGCCTGATCCGCAGCCCCCTTGGCAGTCAGTGCTGGGTCGCAGTGCCTGCACTGGTGGCAGTCACTGCTGGGTCACCATGGCAACCCAGCACTGACTGCAGGACTGACTTCCAGTCGCTCAAACCTTTAGTCGTTTGGATGTTATTACCCTGGGTTTTTATATATTAGGATACTTTATTTTTTGAATGAATCATATAACAAAGATATGCCACAAACAACCTAGAGCTTATCTACTTTCTTTCTTTTCTTTTTAATGAAAATGTGGAACTTATTAGACCTTAACTAATTCAGTGGAATGCTGATTTCAATAGGAAGTAAGTAGTGAGTTTCCTGTCAGGTTTTGGCATCAAAGACACCTGGCTTTGCATCCTAAAAGTCTTTGTTACTATAGGAATGGTGAATTACTTAAAATATTGAATCCTCATTTTGCTGATTTAATCATCTACTACCAAAGATGTTATACAAATTAAGTGAATAACTTCATATAAAGCACTTAGAATTATTCTTGGCATAATAGATATGCCATAAATAAATACTACATATTATCAGTAGTATAGGCATTGTCATTATTTTCCTGAATGACAATTTAAGAATTTATAGTATGAGTAAAAATTAGAAGAGTGAGTTAAATTGGGTGACTTTGTAATATTTTTTAAGTTTGCAAAATATGACAGCAAAGCATATACCATTTATATCCCTTGAACAAATTAACTAAGGCAGTAACATATCATCAACCATTATTCAAGTTAATATGTTTTCAGCATAAACTTAGAGTTTGGTACTTATGGATATTTCCTTTCTTGTTTAGTATATCAACCTATTTTTTTTTCAACTGGGTCATATGTCAGAGATAGGAAGGAAAGAATATTAAGTACTACAATATATACATGTGCTTGGATACCAATTTTTAAATAACATTATAAAATTAAAAAGATTTAGTGCAATATATAGCATGTAAAATCCAGATAAATATTTCAACAAATATCATCAAATACCTTGGCCATCAGAATTTTCTATTTGATACTTACTGTATTATTTGTATTTTATATTAATGAAATGATCAATTATAAGATTTTTTCATGGGCTTTTATCCTTGGAAATTTTTAATAATTTATATTATGCTAATTGCATTCTATAATTAAAGGTAGACATGCTTTCTTTCCCAACTTTCCTTTTTAAACAGATTTACATAGATGTAGCTTACATACCATAAAATTAATCCATTTTAAGAAGGGAAAAGCAATGACTTTGAATGAATGTAAAGAGTTATGCCACCTTTATCACAATACAGTTTTAATATTTTTTCAGCACCCCAAAATATCTCTTATGGACTTTACCAGTCAATGCCCATTCCCACCGTTAGTACTGATAATCACTAATAAACTTTTCTTTATAGGATTTTTTTATAGATTTACATTTTTTGGACATGTTCTCCATTTTTTTGATGTTGTAAATAATAAAAAAAAAATATTCTGTCATTATTCTATTACCTGATGTTACATTTGAAAATTAAGAGGGTTTACTTTTTACTTCAAACACTAATTTTGGAGGACTATAGTTTTTCCATGTTAAATTTTAACTCACTAAAATATACATGCAATGGGGGCAGGTCACTTGCCTGTGTGATTATTGTTGTATACATAGGAGGCACTCAGAGAGCTGTTGAACAAATATGAAATAAATTTTTTATTTAAGTATCTCATTCTTCTCTTCATATGACACCAGTAAAAAGTTTAACTGTAGCATGAGTTTCCTATATATTCATCAGTTAAATGCATAGTTTTATGCAATGAGAAATTAATTTAGCTATTGCCACTAATATTCATAGTTTATCATTATTTGAAAATACATGTAAAATAGTGCAGGATGCACTTTTCATATTAATTTTCTTTCAGATTATCACCTTCCAGCAAAGTGCTGGTAAAGTGAGTTTTATTTTAATTATAATAATACTAGAGGCCTGGTGCATGAAATTCATGCATGGGAGGGGGGCCCTCAGTCCAGCCTGCACCCTCTTGAAATCTGGGACACCTCAGGGGATGTCTGACAGCCAGTCGGAGATACTTCTCACAGTCCGGGGACACTGGCTCCTAACCACTCACCTGCCTGCCTGATCACCCCTAACTACCTTTGCCTTGACCCCCACTGTGTCAGCTTAGGCCGGAAGGATATCCAGAATGACGTTCGGAAGTTCATTCAGCTGTACAGTCTGATTAGCATAATTACACTTTTATTATTATAGATGCTTCCATATATTTTTGCATGCATGCTTATTTATGTAGTAGTACAATTTTTACCTATTTTACTGTGCTATTGTATTATGTGTCATCAATTTAATCAGTTCTAAGTATATCCTTTCACATTTTTGTGTCTCTAGGTGCTTAAAAGTTCCTTGGCTATGTCTGTCACTCTATTTTGTAGGAAAAAAAAATAAAAGAAAGCAAACATTTTTAACCTTCACTTCAACAAAAAGTTTTCAAGTAACAAACTTAGGAAAAAAAAACAATTAAGGCATTAATAAATAATAACTTCTCTCTGCACAGACTAACTGAATTTCATAAGAACATATAAAAAGTATAGGCTACAGAGTTAGATTTCTGTTTCTCAGTGACTGTTTTTAATGATCTTCAATATTACAGTAGCTGCTGTGCTACAGAAAAGTTTGGAGACCTCTTCATGGCTCAGTGCTCGGGAAGTATTAGGATAGCTATAAAATGGCCCTTTGAATTTTTGAAACATTACATTTTAAAACTCACCATGTTTATAATATATTGAGAGGAATAAAAATTGACCAAGAAACCTTAGCTGATTTGGCTCAGTGGATAGAGCATAGACCCTTCGACTGAAGGGTCCTGGGTTTGATTCTGGTCAAGGGCACATACCTCAGTTGCAGGGTTATTCCTCATCCCAGGTAGGAGTGCATGTAGGAGGCAACCAATCAATGTGTCTCTCTCACATAGATGTTTCTCTCCCTCTTCCTTTGCTGTAAAAATCAACAGAAAAATATCCTCAGGTGAGGATTAACAAACAAACAAAATTATCCATGAAGGGGAAATGTTAAATTAGGGAACAATATCAAAAATTCTCCATCATTTGGATATACTTTACTCAGGGTAAGAATATATCTTGCTTTTGTCCACATTGCATAATATCCAAGATCTGATTAAGAGCTGATAGTTGTATTAGAACCAAATTCTGATTTCAACTGAACTAAAGTATATTTTTGTGCCTTTTGTTCTATAATAGTGATTTTATTTAGGGCCAAATAAACATATTTAAACAATATTAAAGTTAAAACTTCTCTTAATTGGTTAATTAAATTATACAAAAGTGCCATTTTATAGGTATCTGTGGTAAATATATAGTTTGCAAATACATGCTATGAACATGCACAGATACTATAAGTCTGAATTAAACTGTGAGGCCTTCAGGGAGTCTTGTTTTTTTTCACTTATTGGAAACCAATTATTAGTCTGGTGGTGGCTAAACTGTGTACTATACATTTTCTTCCATTAAGGAACAGCTATTTAATTTGAGAGGGTAAGGATGCAATAGAGAATGAAACGGGCCCAAGTCAATGTCCATATCTGTGATCCCTGCTCCAGAGGGTGGTTATTCATCCCTGTTCTGTTTAAATTAGGGATAGAAAATAGCATGCTTTAGCTAGTAATAGCTAAGCACAGGTGGTGTCACTTCTTATCAGAAGTTTTAAAAACCAAAATGTGGTTTGCTATGATTTTCTTTGCTTTGCTTTGCTTTTTTTAAGAACAGGAACAAGACAGATATGTCTGCTTTCATCATTCTTATTCATCATAGTACTGGAAGTCTTGGCCACAGTGATCAGACAAAAAGAAAATATAAAAGGCATCCAAATTGGAAAGGAGGAAGTGAAATTGTCGTTATTCAGAGATGACATGATATTGTACATAGAAAACCCTAAAGACTCCACCCAAAACTACTAGATTTAATAAATGAATTCAGTAAAGTATGATAGAAATTGATGGCATTTTTTACAACATTTATCTCCCCTATACTTTTCTCCACCTTCCCACATCACCTCTCCCCCAGCAATCACCACACTGTTGTCTATGTCCATGAAAAGAGAAACTTAAAAAAAAAATACTATTGCAACAAGAACAACAAAAAAGATAACTTGGAATAAACTTAACCAAGGAGGTAAAAGACCCATGCTCTGACTTTCTTTTCTTCTACTTAGAAAACTATATTCTCTAGCCTCAAGCTACTTCTGTAGAAACTTGCTAGTTCAAAGCGCTGCCCCATCAACAGTCCTAAGTGCCTATCTTTGGCTGTGAAGTAGTATGGTTTCAAGCACAACTGAGAAACTAATTCACTGTAGGTGCTGGAACATCCTAAGATGGCCAAAGTACCAACACAGCTTCATAAAAAATGGGTGGCTCCTGATAGATGAATATGGTGTCAGAAGGTAGAGATGAAGACACTAAAGTTGAATACACTGAATGTCAGGCATGCTTCAAACATAGGTGGTAAATTCAATACCTCTGCCTAATCAAGTAAATTTTTTAAATTTTATACCTGGCAAAACCAAATATGCATTTCAAATTCAAAGCTTCAAGTGTCTAATTTGTTTGTTCTATAGCAATGGAAGCCTCAATTTTCTTCTATCCATGATGATTCTAGGACACAAATTCTCTGGGTTTGCCCTAAGACATGCAAGTTCACACTTCTAAGTTAGTAGTGTGGCCTTCTTAAAAGCATCAGGTTGGCATCACAAATAATCCTCTTCTAAGTCCAATTCAAGTTTGGAGATTGAAGTAAATTTGAAGACAGATTAGATTCCAAATGTATAGAAGTAAACAAAACTTCTAAAATAAATTACTATTTCAAGTAAAGTTTCAAGTTTTCACAAACTTGAAAGCTGATAGCAGTTTCTCACCTTTTGTCCAATAGGTTCTACATTTTTTTTCAGGTGTCCTTTTCTAGGATAATCCTTTTCCAAGATGACCATTAATAAATGACCCTTAGTTGCTTTTTTCTTTTCCTCTTTATTGATTTAGGGCAGTGGTCGGCAAACTCATTAGTCAACAGAGCCAAATACCAACAGTACAACGATTGAAATTTCTTTTGAGAGCCAAATTTTTTAAACTTAAACTTCTTCTAACTCCACTTCTTCAAAATAGAATCGCCCAGGCCATGGTATTTTGTGGAAGAGCCACACTCAAGGGGCCAAAGAGCCGCACATGGCTCGCGAGCCGCGGTTTGTCGACCACTAACTTAACGTGACACTGGAAAACAAAATAATACAGATTTCAGGTGCACAATTCTATGACACATCATCTGTACATAGAACTGTGTGTTCGCCACCTCAAGTCAAGTCTCCTTTCATCATCATTTATCCCCCTATACCTTCCTCCACCTCCCCCACACCCCTTCCCCAACAATAACCACACTGTTGTCTATGTCCATGAATACTAGTTGCTCTTTTTAAAATATAACATTTTGTACTTTTATCTAATCCTGATAGCTTCATTTTGCCAAGTTTTATTTTGATAATTTTGAACTTGAAGCATATCAATTAACCTTGAAATCTTTAATGCAAAGGCTTTCTCATTAACTTTTATATTTTTTCCATATACATCATTCCTTAGTGTTAGAAAATGACATGACCACTGATTAGCTACTCAGTAAACATCTTTTCTAGGTTAGGGATGGTGGGAAATAATCTTAGTTATCATAGAATAAGTATTTCTGATTAATTTAGAGTACCTTTCTGTTAAGTAAGTTAGCCCTTAAATTTTGTGTCAGGCTTGAATAACTGCTTTGGCAACTTTGTAATCTGATCTATGGCCTTTGTGGCATGATAAGAGCCACATTCCCAGATACCATCTTGACCTTGAGTAACACCTAAACCAGCTGTCTCTGTGGCTTATATCTGGCCAGTCTTTATTCACCCCCCAGCTACTTACATTTCACGACTTATAGTATATCTTTCCTACACCTGTCATCCTCCTTGGATGTGCCAAAAATTTGCAGCATGATTCTTCAACCAGTTTCCAAAATTTTTGATAAGTTTTGATCTTAGGTATTAATCCACTTTCTTTTTATTAAATTATATCAGTTTCTTTAATGTTCTTAAGTTATAGTTCATATGTTATAATTGTGAAAAAAATTACAATTATTTCTATTTCTTCCTAAAAGATCGGTATAGTGATGGCTTTTTATGACCCAATTAGCCAACTTAAATTGAGATCAGAGGTTATATAGTATTTGGCAACTAGAATGTTTCATTTAACATTCTTATATTTTATGTTTTCCAAAGCATTAATCTAGTCTATAATTAGGTCCCTGATTCTTCCCACCTACCTCATACAGCTTAAAATATCCAATCACTCTCTGCCATATATATATATATATATATATATATATATATATATATATATATAGCAGTCGCTCCATTAAAGTTTGAGTTGACTAAATTAATTTATTTATCTTTTTGTAGATCTATCCTATTTAATAAAGAGGTAATATGCAAATTGACCATCACTCCAACACATAAGAGGGCCACCTTCATGTGGACACAAGATGGCCAACACAAGATGGCTGGCAGTTGTGGGTGATCAGGCCAGCAGAGGAGGACAGTTGGGGGGGACCAGGCCTGCAGGGGAGGGCAGTTGGGGGAAACCAGGCTGGCAGGGGAGCAGTTAGGTGTTGATCAGCTGGCAGGGGAGTGGTTAGGGGTGATCAGCTGGCAGGCAAAAGTGGTTAGGAGAAATCAGGCAGGCAGGCAGGTGAGCACTTGGGATCCAGCAGTCCTGGATTGTGAGAGGGATGTCCGACTGCCCTCGAGGGGTCCCAGATTGGAGAGGGTGTAGGCTGGGCTGATGGACACACACAACCCATGCACAAATTTTGTGCACCGGGCCTCTAGTACAGAATAATGATTAAGATTTTGTTCTCTGGCCTGGCAGCATGGCTCAGTGGTTGAACACTGACTGATGAACCCAGGAACATGCCTGGGTTGTGGCTTAATCCCCAGGGTGGGGTGTGCAGGAGGCAGCCAATCAATGATACTCTCTTATCATTGATGTTTCTATCTTTCTCTTCCTCTCAGAAATCAATAATTTTTTTTTAGTTTGTTCTCTGTATGGAATCTACTTGGTTTGACCACTTACTAGCTTTATACACTCTGTATTTTAGTTTACCCTATGTAAACTGGGCATAAAATTAATAATCCCACTTATCAGATAGGGTCATTATACATTTTAGAATGAATTTTATATGTATCCACTGAGGAGGGAGGAAATCAAAGTTTTAAGTTAAGAGACTCATTACGGTAGAATGCTATAACCTAGGCGACATAGGTGTTGATTGTATGTGTGAATAGTAATGGTAGGTGTGATGAGAAGAAGCTGAACAAAAGATATATTGTGAAGGTAAAGCCAAGAGGACTTTCTGTGGGAACAAATAAAGGGATGTGATAAGAAGATGAGAATAAAATGACACCAAGGTTTCAGCCTAGATATTTAGAGCAGGAGTGGGAAATGTCCAGCCCACAGGCTCTATAAGGCCCTGGGAATTCTTTGGTCTGGCCCTATCAAGGCATTAGGGATAAATTAATTAAATGTTTGACCAAATTTAGCAGGCTAATTTTTAAGTTGATAATCTTGTATGGCCTGAAAATCCTATCTAATAAAAGAGTAATATTCCAATTGATCGTACCTCCACTACACCCATAAGCCACACCCACCAGCCAATCAGGATCAAGTATGCAAATTAACCCAACCAAGATGGCTGTGGCCATGGAACGAGCAGGAGGCTTGGATTTCCCCAGCAATGAAGGAAACCAAGCTTCCTGCACACCATGGCTGGCCCAGGCCTCTGCTCAAGGCTACAAACTTTCAATTACAGAAGATAAATAAATCCCAGATACCAGGGCCTCTGCTTGGGTTGCTGGGGGGTGTGGCCTGCCTGCAAACCACCACAGGCCCCTCACCCAGGCTGCCCCACTCCCCAAAGGAACCCCCGCCCTGATCCAGGACACCCTTCAGGGCAAACCAGCTGGCCCCCACCCATGCACCAGGCCTCTATCCTATATAATAAAAGAGTAATATGCAAATTGACTATCACTCAACACACAAGACGCCTGCCCCCATGTGGTTAAAGATGGCTGCCCCTATGTGGATACAAGATGGCTGCCACAAGATGGCCAGCAGGGTAGGGAAGTTGGGAGGCCCAGGACTGCAAGGGAGGGCAGTTGGGGGTGGTCAAGCCTGCAGAGGAGGGCAGTTAGGGGTGACCAGAATGGCAGAGGAGGGAAGTTGGGGGTGACCTGGTCTGCAGGGAAGGGCAGTTGCAGGGGACCCAGGCCTTCAGGGGAGAGCAGTTGGAGGGGCCAGGCCTGCAGGGGAGTGCAGTTAGGGGCAATCAGGCTGGCAGGGGAGCAGTTAGGCATCAATCAGGCTGGCAGGGGAGTGGTTAGGGGGTGATCAGGCTGGCAGGCAGATGCGGTCAGGGGCAATCAGGAAGGCAGGCAGGCATGCAGTTTGGAGCCAGCAGTCCTGGATTGTGAGAGGGATCAGGCCTAAATGGGCAGTCAGACATTCCTTGAGGGGTCCCAGATTGGAGATGTGCAGGCTGGACTGAGGGACACACCCCTCCATGCACAAATTTTGTGCACCGGGCCTCTAGTCTATACATATAAAAGGGTAATATGATAAAGTGCCAACTGTCCAACTGGCCACTATGATACACACTGACCACCAGGGGGCAGAGGCTCAACACAGGAACTGCCAAGCTGCAGTGACCTGGCAGTGGCAGTTCTCTGGTGATGCACCCCGAAACCAGAGAGGAGGGAGCCCAATTCCAATTCCTCACAGGGCCATGTGGTTCCATCCTCGGCCATGGGTTATGTTGTTGCTGGGGCACTGTTGGCCCTGAATTCGGTTTACTGCACACTTGTGCTTGCGTTCCACACCCTATACTACAGCAACTTTGCAGAGTGTCCTCTTACACTCCAGGACCCCTCTGGGGATGTCGGAGAGCTGGTTTTGGCCTGATCCCCACAGGCCAGGCAGAGGGACACCTACTGAAGGTACCCTACTTACTCCACAGACACCCTTTGAGCCATGGTGCCACCCAGGTATGACCTGCTGGGGAAGGACTGCGGGAGGTTGGTTCCTTGGTGTGTCTGGCCCATCTTGCCCAGTCCCACCCCACCAACCACCTTCTAATTAATTTTCTTTCAATGTGCATGAATTCGTGCACTGGGTCACTAGTGATGTTATAAATATCCAAATGGCCCTTGTCAGAAAAAAAGTTCCCATCCCTGATTTAAAGTACAGAATTTTCATTTACTGACGTGAAGAATAATATGGAAGTATAAGTGCGAGTTGGGGGTAGGGAATAGATGGGGATTGGTTGAATATTAGAAGTTCAGTGTTAATATGTTGTTTCATATATATTTTAGCCAATCATCTAGTCACCTAATAGTACAGTAATATATTTTTCAGTAGACCCTGAAGAGTATCATCCATACTCGGTGGTTTAGGGTTATAAGTGAGCCCCAAAAGGAATATCCTAAGAAGAATGATGTAAAGGATCAAATCCAAAATTTCAATGAAGTCCAAAAAGATTGACTTTTCTGCTTTCCATTGGACAATAATCTTGATGTTTAGCCACAGTGGGAAATACTATGTAAAATCTTCATGTATCATCTTTTGTTAACTCCATGTACTTCCAATGCTTCCAAAATTGATCTCACATTTATTACGATAACTGATACATAATTCTCATGGTTTCTATTTTCTCTTTGTAAGCTTTATGTACTTAAGCTATATCCTATAGTTATCAAAAGTTATAACTGATGACTTTGTGATTACATCTATTAATTTTTCAAGTACCCAAAGATTTGTTTATCAAGGTTTTGTTGATTTGATTTACAACAAAGCTTTGATGATTTGGCTTTACAAAAATCCCAGATTGAGAGGGAAAGAATACTGTTAGACTCCTTGTTTTTCATTCCAGGTAATTTACTCTCACTGCTTGATTTTAACTGCAGATTGTGAATTATGTGGCATAAACAAGTAAGTGTGCTTCCTATGTTAATTTCTTTGGCTAATTATACAGTCATAGAGGAAAAAAACAATAATATCAAATTAGTATGTTACCTTTCAAGAAGTTATACAACATCCAATGGTAAACAACTGAATAATAAAAATTATAATTATTATTGACAACTCTGAGTGTAAAAACATCAGAAATAAACAAGAATCTCAGAATCTTGGTCCACCTATTACAGTTCAAGCTTTCTGAGAAATCTTTGGACAGAATATACCTAAGGCAAAACCTCTTTAGAAAGCTAGCAAGACCATTTTTCTACAAAATCCAGTGAATGGTTCTAGTAAGATGATCTGGAAAACATGTAGACATTGCTAACTTCAGACTGTAAACTAGATTTAAAATATCCTCCTTAATCACTTTCATTTAGGTGCTACTTTAATGTTTATTTTTAATGTTTTTTTTCATATTAATATATTTCTGCTTTCTATTTGTTAACTGACATAGTTAATCTCCTAAAGTCATCTCTTTTCTCATAAATAATTTTAATTATTAAAAAAACACAAAAATTGTGTATTTTTGAGCAAGTTAATTCTATATACCAATAAATTGCATGCATTAAATTTTAATTAACTTAAAAAAAGAATATGTTCTATTTTCCATTGATTAAAAATAGAATTGGACTATAAATAAAATAGCGAAAAGGCAAATTTATTTGTATTGAAAGCAAAATTTTTACCGGGATGGATTTTTTTTAAAGTTATCATGAAAGGAAATGAAATTTGTGTTAGAGAGATCAAAAAATTTCAGGAAAAGAAAATGCTAAAATAAGTCATAATTGAACTAACAAAAAAGCCTCAATATCAAGTTGCTAGTAACAATTTCCATCAAATATTTATTTTATGTTACCGCTGACTTGATTTAGAAGCTCATTCTCCTAGAAATCAGCAAGCATCTGCAGAATTCTGCAGCCAACCTCAGTCACCACAATAGGCAAAATGATGCAGAGACTGGAGCAAATTGAGAGAAGACCAAATTAAATGATTTAAAAGACATAAAGATTTTTTAAAATGTTGTAAAAACAAGTATGGCATGGCATAAGTAAGCAGAAGGGAACATACTTATTAAATTCTAGCTAGAACAGGAAGAACTTACAGATTTTTGATCCAATTCCACCATTTGACAGATAAGGAGATATTTTCAGCAAAGTGAAATGACCTGTACAAACTTGGGCAGTAAAGGAAGGGTATTGCTTAAAATTGTTTAGATCCATAAACTCTGCATCCTATGCAACAAATTATGTTAAGATGCATAACTAAAACTAAGGAAGAGGAGGCAGGGTACTGTGGAATAAGCCTTTTTTAATATATATTGAGGGATTAAATTTTAGTAAAATGATAGGCCCAAATTTCTAAAAAAGAAATAATAGTAATTTTTTTTTAGATTATAAAATTTAAATGAGCAGAGGACAAGACCATTATAAATAGTATATACATTTTTTATGATTTATTTTAGAAAACAGTAAGATAATCAGTTAAATATTTGTACATGTTTTTACATATCTGTACAAATGTTTGTATTTTCATTTATATAGATATATTCAGATAAGCTGAGAATTTTAGGTAGAACTTATAGTTTGTACAAAATAAAGTTTTTATTCTTGATCATTGTGATTATTAATCAATTATCTGTGTGAGTGTGTGTATGTGTGTGTGCTCACACGCACATGTGTGTATGTGTTTATAATACTGTTTAGAAATAGACTTCATTTATTGTGTGGCTCTGATGCCAGACACTGTACTGTGTTTATTATTTTTAAATTTTATGATAATTTAATTCCCAAGTAAAAGGTATTCCATTCACATTTCATAAATAAATAAGTTAAAATAATTTTACAGGGAAAATTTACATGATTTACCTAAGGGTACATACTATAAAGGCTACCCTTCCTTCCTTACTTCCTTCATCTTTCCATTTGTCTATTATCTATTTATGTGGATATATATATATATATATATATATATATATATATATATAAAATCCTATATAATAAAAGGCTAATATGCAAATTGACTGAATGGAGGAACGACCAGTTGCTATGAGGTGCATTGACCACTAGGGTGCAGACTCTCAATGCAGGAGCTTCCCCCTGGTGGTCAGTGTGCTCCCACAGGGTGAGCACCGATCTGTTAGAACCCGGGCTCAAGCTGGTGAGTGCAGTGGTAGTAGTGGGAGCCTCTCCTGCCTCTGCAGCAGCACTAAGGACTCCTCAGCAGACATCCCCTGAGGGGTCCCTAACTGTAAGAGGGCACAGGCCAGGCTGAGAGACCCCCTCAGTGCATGAATGTCATGCACTATATAATAAAAGGCCAGCGACCGTAAGTGTAATGACCACAAGGACCGCTCGACCAATCACTGAGTTTGGGTGCCAGTGAGGGGCACCGAGTGTCTGGCAACAGCAGTGGGCCAGGATCCAGGGCCAGCAAAAGGAACTGGGTGGCTGGCGGTGGCAGCGGGACAGGACCCGGGGCCAGCAAGGGGAACTGGGTGGCTGGTGGTAGAGGCAGGGTGGGACCTGGGGACAGCTAGGGGAAATAGCTGGCTGGCGAGGGAGGAGGGGCAGGACTGGGGACTGGCAGTGTGGGTGGAAGATGGGCCCGATTGCAGGCTAGGTCTAGGGACCCTACCCACACACAATTTCATGTGCGGGGCCTTTAGTATATATATAATGTTTATATAGAATTTACTTGTGCAGCTATATATGAAAGTTATAAGTAGAAAAACTAGAGAAGAATACTATTATCTAGACTAGTCATGTGTTGATTGTGTGAATGAATAGTAATGGTAGGAGAAGCAGCTGAACACAGGATACATTTTGAAGTTAGAGCCAAGAGTACTTTGTGAGGAATCAAATGAGGTAATCCTATCTAATAAAGAGGGAACATGCAACTTTACCATAACTCTGCGACAAAGATGGTCGTGCCCACAGCCAATAAGGAGGGAGTATGCAAATTGAGGGTCACTCTGCTACAAAGATGGCGGCTGGGTGGGGATGCAGGTGTTCTGCCCACCACACCTGCAGAGGGCCTGTGGGCAGTGTGCAGGCGTGGAGGCACAGAGTGTCCAGGGTGGGGCTGGACACCTGGCTTCATCGCCAAGGCGATTAAGGTAGGCATCCAGCCTCACCCCGGGCCACTCCAAGGCAGTGGGCAGCGTGCACAGGCATAAAGAGGCCAGTAGGCAGCACGCTCCAGGCCAGTGGGCAGTGCACGCAGGTATCCCACCATGCCCAGGCTGCTCCGGGCTTGTGGGCAGCATGTGCAGAGAGCCTCTGGGTGGGAGAGGCAGGACTGCAGAGGGCAACCTGTACTCCCCACATGGCGGTGGTGGCAGCCATGAGCGTGCTGAGGAGCCTGCAGGCCGAGGTCAAGTAGCACCTGCAGGCCATTAGCACCAAGGAGTGGCTGTGCAAGTCCTGCCTCCTGGCCCAGAAGCTTTGCGATCGCAGGGACAGCCACCTTGGTGGGCCAGATTGATGTCCTCCTGGCCGCGCCACTGGGGTTTGTGGATCTGCACAGCTGCAGGCCTCTGGTGCGCACATCCTCTCCTCCCCCCCTGGCATGCGAATGCCCCCCAGCATGCTGTCACCCACATGCGCCTGCAACAGTCCCGGACCATAGCACATGCAAGTTCTCCCCATTGCCCCTCTGCTGCACTTCCACCAAGCCCACCATGCCTACAACCCCCTACAGGATGTGCACACGTCCCCTCTAGCATGTTCACGTCCTTGAGAGTGTCTGGGTATTCTGGGTGCTGAGGGTGGGCGCCTGTGAGATGACAGTGAGAGGACGGAGTGGTGATGTCCTGTTTATGCAGAGGTCAGTATAGCAAGGAGATCACCTCCGTGGGGTTAATGCAGGGGCTGATGCGGGAGCAGGTGTGGACAGACACACCTGTTGGGCACAGGCAGCCCTCGCTGAGGTGCCTTCGGTCAGCATTAGAAATCAGGAACCCAGAGGAGGCGAGGAGGTCCATCCTCTCAGTGAAATGGTGGGATAGTCAGGGCGACTGCAGAGGAGGAATGTGCAGTGCACTTTGGGTGCCAGTACCCAGGAGCGAAGGCTGCCCTGACTGACACTCACTCGCTTGGGGCCTAGCACACTCCTACCAGGCAGTGGGTGACAGGAAGTTCTTTTCCGAGTTAATGAGAGAAAACATTGATTCTCCCGCTGCCCGCGAAGTTGGAAAGTGCTGTGAGGAGACATGCAGGGAGTGAGTGAGGTTCCCTGTCTGGGGGTTCCAAATCCACGATTGGTTCCTTTCACTGCTGACTAGAGATATAAAGGGTGTCCTTCCAAAATGTATACACACTTTGAATACCTACTAAATCCAATGGGTTTAAGCATGAAAAGAAAGAAACAACAATGGAGCTGTCATCTGTTGAAAGTGTGGGCACAAACCAGCAGTTGGACATTCCCCAAGGGGTCCCGGATTGGAGAGGGTACATGCCAGACTGAGGAGCCCCCCCCCTCTGCTCCCCAGTGCACGAATTTCATGCACTGGGCCTCTAGTTGTTATATATATACCAATAAAGAATTTTCCATCTACTTCATATTGTCTGATCATACTCAAAGCCTGATCAGACAACACTAATGACAAAAATCTGCTATATAGATTTAAATTACAATTCTAATGTGTGATGAAAGACCTACTAGATTATATTTTGTCAAAGAATGATTCCTAAAAATGTTTTCAGTGAATTCATTTCACCAAGAGTAATTACTTAAGAATCAATCGAAAACATAAAGAAAACACACTCAATTATCAAATTACACCTTAATGGCTTCCCTCCAAACAAGTCTATTTTATAGTTTTTCAAATATAATAATGATGAAAATAGCTGCCTTTGGTGCAACTAGCATACAACTTTTTAAATATATCTTTTTTGTTGAAAGTTTTACAGATGTCCCCTTTTTTCCTCCATTAATCCCCTACAGCCTCCTCCACAGGCCTTCAACACATTATTGTCTGAGTCCGTAAGTTATGCATATATGCATAAAAGTTCTTTGGTTGATCTCTTCCCACCTCCCTCCCCCTTTCCTCTGAGACTCATCAGTATGTTGCATGTGTCTATGTCTCTGCATCTATTTTTTTCTACAGTTTATTTTGTTCATTAAATTCCACATATAAGTGAGAACATGTGATGCTTATCTTTCTCTGACTGGCTTATATCACTTAGTTTAATACTCTCCAGCCCCAATCCATGCTGTCTCAAAGGGTAAGATATTCTTTTTATAGATGCACAGTATTCTATTATGCAAATGTTACCACATAATTTTTATCTACTGATGAATGGATGGGCACTTGGCTGTTTCCTGTTCTTAGCTATTGTAGTAGCACTACTATGAATATAGAATGACATATATTATTTCTGATTGGTGCCTCAGCATTCTTACATACAATTTGAAATCTATCTGGAATCATATATAATCACCAAAACTACATATTTACAAGTAAATCCCCAAAGAAATACATAATAATATAATTAGGAGAAATATGCTATAGCTTGCATGACTTTCAAATTTTTAGCAAAACGTCTTACAAGGAGTTTGTATTTAAAGGTTTTGAGAGTTGAATATGGAATGATTGAAAATCATCCATTGGTACCAAATGAAGCTAATGACATTTAAGTAATCCAGCTATCCTCGATATTAATATTGGAAATAGAAATATGCTAAAATGATCTACACTTAGTTTTTAATGTTTCAGAATCTGACATAATCTCACTGACCTGTGGAATTTTGGGAATTGTTTAAAAATAGAAGCATAATGTATTTGTATATCAATCTGTAAATTATATGTAGAAAAATAAGTAAACAATGTAAAATATTTAAAATAAAATTGATTGTGTTATAAGTTATATACTTGATATACACATGCATATATAGTAGAAACCATATGTCTTTTTCTATATAACTAGAGGCCCGGTGCATGAAATTCATGCATGGGGGGTGTGTCCCTCAGCCCAGCCTGCACCCTCTCCGATCTGGGACCCCTCAAGGGATTTCTGACTGCCCATTTAGGTCCGATCCCATTGGAATTGGGCCTACACTGGCAGTCGGACATCCCTCTCATGATCCAGGACTGCTGGCTCCCAACCACTTGCCTGTCTGCCTGCCTGATTGCACCTAACTGCTTCTGCCTGCCAGCCTGATCGACCTCTAACTGCTCCCCTGCTGGCCCAATTGACCCTAACTGCCCTACCCTGCTGGCCCGGTCACCCTGAACTGCCCTCCCCTGCAGGCCTGGTCACCCCAACAGTCCTTCCCTGCTGGCCTGGTCCCCCCAACTGCCCTCCTGTGCTGGCCTGATTGCCCACAACTGCTCTCCCCTGCCAGCCATCTTGTGGGGGCCATCTTGTGACCACATGGGGCAGCCATCTTGTGTAAGGGTGTGATGGTCAATTTGCATATTACCTCTTTATTATATAAGATTAGAGCCAAACTCATTACTATCTAATATAATTCTCTAGATTTAAAAAAATGGGAACAAATAAAAACACTGCCTTTATATTATTAATGTCATTCTCAGGTTCAAGAGTGATTATTGTGGTTATAACTAATACCTTCATTTCTGGCCTTCATTCATCATTAATTTTAATAAAATAACAAAATGTGTCCCAGTGATTGAGCTGCAGCTTCCAGAAATAGTGGCACATCTTTTTTGCACCTCTCTCAACCATTTTTAAGTCAACTGATATATTCTGAGTTTACGCATACCAGTGGCCTAATTCTGCATGGGACATACACCTGCATCTCTGAAGGTCTAGGTCTGTGTTCAGATAATCCTTTACTTCCTGAAATTGTTTATAAAAACCAAACTATCTAAATTAGACTCATAACTTTCCATTAAAACATAGCTTAAACTCTGTATTCAATACTGTGTATGACACAATTGATTATAAATATAAAAGCAAATAAAGTATGCAAGAATCTCATATTCTACTGGGGAAGGAAACAGGTGTGCAGGTGACTATAACCCATCCCTCCTTTAAAAATAGAGACAAAACTGAGTAGAGAATGGAGCTAATCACCATTCTCATTTTTCTAAATGTACATTTTCAAGGTAATTTTCCTTATATCCTACATAATATTAGACATGCCACTATTTTAAAATAACCTTAGTTCTGGATAAGGGTTTGTTGTGGTATATTTAGTAATTATCCTAATGATAGCACAGATGTGGAGATAAGCTTTATGACTTCGAGAAACAGACAGCTGCAGCATCATACCTCCTTAAAGAATCCGTTCATTAGAATATGTGCAAATATTTGTTTCAGATAAACCACTATAGAAAGAAAGACATTTTGAACATTTATAAGCCTTCCAAAACTGAAGTCTTTACCTTCATTTTCTCATTCTATTGTTTCATTTCTTTATAATTTCATAAGACAACATAGAACTCTATGATGTGATTTATCATTCAAAGTGCTATTCAAAAAATTCAACTATTTTTTCTTCTAATTTTATGCAACTTTCTAGGTAAATTAGGCAGAATTCCATTATGGAGCTGAATACGCATTTATACTAATTGTATACATACACTGTTAAGGAGAATTTAGACAATTGTAGACAAATTAAAACTAATTCTACAAAGCAGGCTTGCATTAATGTGGATGCCTTGATGATCATGAATAGACAGGTTTTTCCTGAATAACTGAGGAAGGTACATATACACCAGGGGATAGGAGTCTCAGGATCATCTTATAATTCTGCCTGTATTTTGTTAAAAGTCTAGAAAGCTATGTTTTTTAATTTATTAGTTTTCCTTATGGCAATTGCTCTTATATTTTTATTTCAGATTTTAGGAATAAGCCTACAGCAATAGTTCTTAATATTTGGTTCAAGGGTCCCAAGTATCATCTATATAAAATTACATAAAAATTTAATCTGTATGATGAAAGTGAATATGCATTCACTATACCACACATACAATTATAACTATATATTGACAGGTTGAAAATTCTAAGTGTAATTTTCAGCCAACAAGAAGTTCTTAAGCTCTGCTGACTCTAATAGCATAAGAGAAAGTCAAATATAGCTCTGTGGTAGATAGAAATGCTAGATATGGATTCACTATTACAGCTCTCTAAAATCTCAACCCTCCTGAAGACAAGTGACTGAACAATTTAATAAGAGTGTTGTTATGGGTCTTCCCTCTGTGCAGATAGAAGTGTTTAACCAAAAGAACAAATTAACCAGAGTCAGCAGGTTTGTGAGAAACTCTGTGGTTCTCAAAAAGATAATGCAGTCAGCAATCATGATGTCAGCATTTTGACCAGGCGTAGGACACAATTTTTATCCACTGTGCTTGTTTGAAGCACAACCTGGAAGGTGATTTCCCCATGAGAGCAATCATAAAATGGCTGTACATTAAGTGCAGACCCTGACAATAAATTCCTCTGTGTTAAAGTGTTTTAATCTGATGATAGCAATTTAATTATCTCTTTCTGAAGATCCTCTGAAGGAGGCCTGTGAAGAGAGGTGGGGAGGGGTTAAGAGGAAATGAAAAGTGCTTTGTCACAACTAGGATAAATCTGTTAATTAATCCAATCCCCCCTCCAAATACAGGCATTTTTAATTTACAAATTGCTGAAAGCTTGCTATCAAATAAATTGATTAGCATAATTCATAATCAAAAGCTCAGATTAGTAAATTGTGGAATCAATTAATAGGAGCATTTATCCAAAAATGTTTTCCTACAGAGAATAACAAATTAATTGTTCTATGTTCTGGAGATAAGTAACCCTGGACTTTGAAACATGCAATTATTCCTGGGACATGGCTCTTATATGAGCTTTTTTTAAAATTTGTTGTGTTAAGAAATGTTTTCATGAATATCTGAACTTCACTTTTAAACATTATAATATTAATCAATCATGTTTGAAGTTATTTACTAGTTAGAATATTTTTCAAACTAATTTTTAAAATAATCTGTTAGACCTGCCTCAGAATGAATGACAAACACAGACTGAAAGTAAAAGGATGGACAAATATATTGCATGCAAATGCTAACCCTAAAAATGTAGGGTAGTGATATTATATTAGACAAAATAGATTTTAAATCAACAGTTATAATAAAATACAAAGAAGAAGATTACATAGTGACAATGGGATCAACAAGAGGATATATCCATTGTGTACATTTTTGCACCCAACATAAGAGCACCAAAATATATAAAGAAAATTTTGATAGACATAAAGGGAAAGATTGATGGAAACACAATCATAGCAGGGAATTTTTACACACCATTGACATCAATTAATACATCTTCCAGTTAGAAAATTGATAAGGAAACAGCAGTCTTAAGTGACACTCTGGACCATATAGTTTTAATTGGTATTTTCAGAGCATTTTACCTCAAAGCAGCAGAATATGCATTCTTTTAAATGCTACATGGAACATTTTCTAGGAAAGACCACATGCTGGGACACAAAACATGTCTCAAAATATTTAAGAAGACTAAAATCATGTCAAGCATTTTCTTCAGTTTCAATGATATCAAAATTAGAAATAAATTCCAAAAAACTGAAAAATAAATAAGCACATGGATTGTAATAAGATGTTACTAAAAGATGAATGGGGTAATAATGAGATTTAAAAAATCAGAAGATATCTTGAGACAAATAAAAATGGAAACATAACAACCCAAATCTATAAGACAAAGAGAAAGCATTCTTAAGAGGGAAATTCATAGCATTACAGGCCTACCTCAAGAAACAATAAAAATTTAACCTAAAGGCAAAATAAATAAAAATAAATAAATAAAAATCCCAAAGTGAGAAAGAAAGAAATAATAAAGATTATACTAGAAATAAACAAATAGCATCCAAAAAATATAACAGGTCAATAAAACCAAGAACTGGTTCTTTGGAAAGATAAAGAACATTGATAAACCTTTAACCAGACTAATCAAGAAAAAAAAAGGACAGAAGATCCAAATAAATAAAATCAGAAATGAAGAAAAGTAACAGCAGACAAAAGAAAAATGCAAATTATTATAACAAAATATTATGAACTATAATCCAAAAGTTTGGACAATCTGGAAGAAATGGATACATACCTAGGAACATACTATGTCCCAAAATTGAAAGAAGAAAACCAAAATAGAATGATTACAAGAATTGAAGTTGAAGCAGTAATCAGAAAACTTCTAACAAACAAAAGTACTAATCTCTTTGGCTTTACAGGGGAATTTTACCAAACATTGCAAGAAGAACTAACACCTATCTTTATTAAAGTTTTCAAAAAAAATTCAAAAGGAGGTAAGGCTCCCAAGTTCACTTTACAAGGTCAGCATTATTCTGATTCCAAAACCAGATAAGGACCACTATGAAGAAATAAAATAATAGGCAAATATCATTTGACATAGAAGCAAAAATCTTCAACAAAATATTAGCAAACTGAATTCAGCAATACATTAAATAGATCATATATCTATGATCAAGTGGTATTTTTTTTCTGGGATGCAAGATTTGTACAATGTTCACAAATCAATTTATGTGATACACCACATAAATAAAATGAAAGATGAAAATCATATGATCATATCAATGGATGCAGACAAAGCATTTGACAAAATCCAGCACCACTTCTAAAAACTCTCATCAAAGTAGGAATAGAGGCAACATACTTCAACATAATAAAGGCCATGTATGCAAAACCACATCTATTGTAATATTGTACTGAATAAGAAAAACGAAAAGGATTTCCCTTATAATCAGGAACAACACAAGACTGTACACTCTCACCACTTTTACTCAACCAAGTACTGGAAGTCCTCACTACAGCATCAGGCAAGAAGAGGAAATAAAGGCATCCAAATAGGAAAAGAAAAAGTAAAACTGTTATTATTTGCAGATGACATGATAAAGTATAAAGATTCCACCAAAAAATTACTAGAACTCATAAGTTAATTTAGTAGAATAACAGAATACAAAATTAGTATTCAGAAATCTAATGCACAAAATAAACTGATGAAAAAAAAATAGACCCAGAGGCATAGAATCAAGGGACAGACTCTCAAATCTCAGAGGGAGGGTGGGGTTGGTTGGGTGGATGGTTAGAGATCAACCAAAGAACTTGTATGCATATATGCATAATCCATGGACACAGATAATAGGCTGATGAAGATCTGGGGCAGTGGGTGAGGGTGGGCTAGAAGGAGTCAATGGGGGGAAAATAATAAAGATAAAAAAGAAAAGAAAATTAGTTGCACTTTTATATAATAATAAAGAATTATTAAAAAGGAAAACTAAGGAAAAATCCCATTTATTACTGCATCAAAAAATAAAATATCTAGAAATAAATATACAAGGATGAAAAATATTGTGCTCAGAAAACTAGAAAATATTGAATAAAGAAATTGAAAAATATACAAATAAATCAAAGAATATATCATGCTCATGGATAGGAATATTTAACATTTTGAAAATGCCCATACTACTCAAAGCAACCTAAGATTCAACACAATGCTTCTCAAAACATCAATGATGCATTTTTACAGAACTATAACATATAATCCAAACATTTATATGGAATCACAAAAGAACCTAAATAGCCACAACAATCTTGAGGAAGAGGAACAAAGTTAAAAGTATCATTCCACCTGATATCAAACTATACTACAATGCCATGGTAACTAAAACAGCATGGTACTGGTGTAGAAATAGACATATAGATCATGGAACAAAAAGAGAGCCCAGAAATAAACCTACACCTATGTGGTCAGTTAATATTGGACAAAGAAGGCAAGGATAGATAATGGGATAAAGACACTCCATTCACTAAATGTTGTTGGGAAAATTGAACATACATATGCAAAAAAAAGAAAAGATTTCATATACAAGAATAAAGTCAAAATGGAGTAAGATGAAACTATGAAATTCATAGAAGAAAGAAGTAAAATCTCTGACATTTCTCATAGCAATTTTTTTTTGTTTTTTTTTCTGCTACAACTCCTCAAGCAAGGGAAACAAAGAAAAAATACATAGTCCTAGCTTGTTTGGCTCAGTGGATGGAGCATCGGTCTGTGGACTAAAGGGTCCTGGGTTCAATTCTGGACAAGGACAGGTCCCCGGGTTGCAGGTTCCTCCCTGGCCCTGGCCTTGGTCAGGCTCCCGCAGGAGGCAACCAATATATGTGTCTCTCTCATATCAATGTTTCTCTTTGTCTTTCCCTGTCTCTTCCACTCTCTCTAAAAATAAATGGAAATATATCCTCGGGTGAGGATTAGAAAAAAAAAAAGTACTCAAAAAAAATACATAAATGGGACTACATCAATCTAAAAAGGTTTTGCAGAACAAAGGAAGCCATCAACAAAACAGAAAGACAACCCTCTAAATGGAAGAAGATATTCGCCAATGATATGCCTGATAAGAGTTACTATCCAAAATTTATTAAGAACTCATACAACTCAACATAAAAAAAAGCAAACAATCCAATTTAA
The DNA here is from genome assembly GCA_026230045.1 of Corynorhinus townsendii. Taxonomy (NCBI): domain Eukaryota; kingdom Metazoa; phylum Chordata; class Mammalia; order Chiroptera; family Vespertilionidae; genus Corynorhinus; species Corynorhinus townsendii. The sequence goes on along the minus strand of JAPDVU010000001.1, from coordinate 116,169,493 downwards.
AAAAATGGGCAAAGGACCTGAATAGACACTTCTCTAGAAAGGACATACAGCTGGCCAATAAACATATGTAAAGATGCTCAATGTCACTAATAGTCAGAAAATGCAAATTCAAACCACAATGAGATATCACCTCCCACCTGTCAGAATGGCTGTCATTAATAAAACAAACAACAAATGTTGACAAAGAGATAGAGAAAATGGAACACTGGTAGAAATGAAGAATGGTGTACCCACTGTGAAAAACAGTATGTAGTTTCCTCAAAAAATTAAAAATGGAACTGCCTTTTGACCCAGAGATTCCATGTCTGAGAATATATCCTAAGAATCCCAAAACACCAATCAGAAAGATTATTTGTACCTCTATGTTCATAGCAGTATTATTTACAATAGCCACGATATAGAAGCAACCTAAGTGTTCATTAATAGATGAGTGAATAAATAAGTTGTAGTAGATATATACAATGTAATATTACTCAGCCATAAGACAAATTAAATCTTGTCTTTTGCAACAACATGATGGTCCTAGAAGGTATTATGCTAAGTGAAATAAGTCAGAGAAAGACAAACTTAATGTGATATCACTTATATGTGGAATCCAAAAATACTAATAACAAATTAACAAACAAAATAAAAATAAACTCATAGATACAAAAACGAATGGTTGCCATGTGGGAGCGTGGTTGGAGGACTGGATGAAAAATGTGAAGAAATTAAGAAGTTCACATTGGCATATATAAGATAGTAATGAGGATATAAAGAACAACATAGGGAATGTAGCCCATAATGTTCTAAGTATGGTATTAGGTTGGTGTTAGACTTACTGTGATCACTTTGTATGATATATAAGTACATAGTCACTTATACATCTGAAACTACTATAATAGTTACACCTGAAACTAATATAATATTGTATGCCTTGATTTAAACATAAAAATAAATAAAAGCCATCGTTAATAAAGTGTTCAGTCAGGTTTTTTGACTTAGATATTTATAACTAATTCATGTAAGGCTAAATAAATATTTTTCAAAATTACTAAAATTTCAAGTGGACTAAGGCTTATTAAATAAAATGGATTCCTTTAATTTAGAATCCAGTGTTTGCTTGCAGTTTTTTTTTCTGAGTAGAAAAATTTAATATAAATGGTTAAAGTATATAATATACAATTCTAATATATAGGTGTTTTAAAATAAACAACTAGTATGTTACTGAATCACCATTTTCAAAACATTCACTAAAAAAAACCTTAAGGCAAAATAGTTTGTGCCTATTTCTATTTATACATATTCTTAAAAGTATTCTATAAACATTTGTAAATCAGTCATTTTATTAAAACACATTAAGTAATGCAACCGAATCTTACATTTTGGCATTTGATTATACATTAAGACAAGATAGAGAACTATCACTTACTTGATCTATGAGGAAAATATAATCAAATAACTTTTAAGCCTTATTTTAAAACTTCAGAATAAATGTGTATATGTTATGCTCTCTTTTGTAAAAGAAAACATACCACTTCTATATGCTTTCTATTTTTCAATTCTTCTCTCCAAAGATAATTTGAAGCAAAGAAGGGTAGAAGTGTTAGTTATACTTTATTTTACTTGCACCAACATTTTATGTATTATGAAGCAATATTATATTTATGTGTAATGCCACCTTTCCATCATTTGGAATAATATAATTTTGCAGAATCATGTCTGAAAATACTCATCATAATTTTAGTTTTCTTATTGTGTGTATATATATATATATATACATATATATATATATATATGTATATATATATCCTATAGTACTGAAAAATTGAAATTTCTTATTAATCCAGAAGAGAAGTGTTTAAAAAAAACGGACTCTTTATTCAATATCAACTTATTCTGTCTTGTCTTTGGTGACATATTCAAATATGGTGATAGCTCAAAATGACCAACCAGAAAGTTCCGACATGAAGTGAGAACATAAGGGCCTTATCAGCTGAAGTCAAGTTCTGCTAATTTTAAAGGTGATTAATAGCAAGAGACCATTCCAATTATACTAGAGGCCCATTGCACGAAGTTTCGTGCAATAGGCCTTCCTTCCCCTGGCTGCTGGCACCGGTTTTCTTCTGGCACCCAGGACCCAGGCCTTCACGCTGGCCATTGCCTTCTGTCTTTGTTCTGGCCATAGCCTTCAGTCTTCGCTCCAGTTGGAGCACTGCTCCTGCAGCTCCCTTTGCCTCCCACCCTCCCCCTCATAGCAGCCATCCTGCCCCACACAACTGCTCCATGTCTGCATGTGTGGTGCCCACAGGCCCAGAGCGGCTGGGACTCAGGACCGCTGCCATCTTTGTTGGGTTAATTTGCATACTCATTCCTGATTTGCTGGTGGGTACCACAAAGTGATGGTCAATTTGCATATTTCTCTTTTATTAGGGTAGATACATTACATGAACTTTCCTAACTTCCATGGGATTTTTTATTTAAAATTAGGCATTTATTTTTACTCTCAGTCAGGCTGGAGTAACAGGGACTGACTTTACCTTCCTACCTAAAACATCTAATACATATATACATCCTATATAATAAAAAGGTAATATGCAAATTAACCCTCACGCCCTCACAAGATGGCTGCTTACAACCAGGCCAGCAGGGGGGTTAGTGAGGGATGACCAAAGGACTGAACAAGCAGGCTGTATGGGGCGACCAGGCCAGCAGGGGGGGCATGAGAAGTGACTAGGCCAGCGGGGGGGATGAAGTTGGGGCAACCAGGCTGACAAGAAGAGCAGTTGGGGGTGATTAGGCTGGCAGGCATGGTAGTGAGGGACGACTAGGCCAGCAAGGGGCAGTAAGGGGTGACCAGGCCATCAGGGGGGGCATGAGGGGTGGCCAGGCCAGCGGGGGAGTGGGGATGCAGTTGGGGAAACCAGGCTGGCAGGAGGGGCAGTTGGGGGCGATTAGGCTGGCAAGGATGGCAGTGAGGGGCAACTAGGCCATCAGGGGGGGCAGTAAGGGGTGACCAGGCCGGTGGGGGGGGCAGTTAGGGGCATCCACGTAGGCAGGCAGGTGAGTGATTAAGAGCCAGTGGTCCAGGATTGTGAGAGGGATTGGGCCTAAACCAGCAGTCGGACATTCCCTGAGGGGTCCCGGATTGGAGAGGGTGCAAGTAGGGCTGAGGGGACTCCCCCCACCCCCCTATGCATGAATTTTGTGCACCAGGCCTCTAAAATATATATGAAGAGTACAATTTTTAAACCTGCAGACATCAGGGTTTAAGGAAAGTGATCCCGAAAGACAGGAAACCAATGAGCCATATAATTGCACTAGATTTTTGCTTAAAGAAAGTTTCCACCTGAGTTGAGAAAATGAAGCTGAGGGTCCTGAGAGACCCAAGCAGCTAAAGTTCACAGGGCAGAGTACAGAAGAGTGAGCTACACAGACAGAGGACTTTAGGAGTCTTCAAGGCAGTTCCCTGCAGCCTTCAGCTGACTACTAATACATATATGGATTTCAGGAAACTGCCACCCCAGGAAAGAATTACTCGAAATCATTACAGGGAAAAATCTGCAGAACTCACACAGAGCTAGAAATATACTAGTTCCCACCAGTCAGATTAGAAAGATTTTCAGGGCATTGGATAGGCTACGCAGACGGTTAATGCCTTTAGTTATAAGGAAAATTAGTCCTGGACCACCTTCTGCTTTCATCTCATCTCACAATGCTCAAAAACAAGAAATAAAAGGAGCAAACTATTTCCAAGTAACTTAATTGCATACTAGAATAAAATTTAGAAATACACTGAAAATAATCCAGCATCAAACAAATCTCATATTGTTCAGCATTCAGCCCTAACTGGTTTGGCTCAGTGGATAGAGCATCGGCCTGCAGACTGAAGGGTCCCAGGTTCGACTCCAGTCAAGGGCACATGCCCAGTGGGAGGTATACAGAAGGCAGCTGATCGATGTTTCTCTCTCATTGATGTTTCTAACTCTCTATCCCTCTCCCTTCCTCTCTGTAAAAAATCAGTAAAATATATTTTTAAAAAATGATCAGGAATGCAAATAGAAAATGTAACCAATAATGAGGAGAAGCATCAACCATTTGAAATAGACCCAGAAGTGACACAAATGTTGGAGTTAGTAGATATGAACATACAGAGTTTATATAAATGCATATTATGTATTTAAGAAACAATAAGGTCAATGGGGGATAAAGGAGGACATATGTAATATTTTCAACAATAAAATTTAATTTAAAAAACAATAGGAAATATTAACAAATTAAATAGAGCAAAAGAAGATATAATAAAGTACCAATTTCTAAATTTCAATGATGAAAAACACAGTATCTGAGAAAAAAATATTATTTAGATGTGTTGACCATAAATTAAGATTTTCAAAAACTACCTCAAAAATATTAGTGAATCTGAAAACATACAAATAAACATTATCCGAGATAAAACAAAGAAAAAAGTGAGAAATAAAATGAACAGTGCATCAGTGAGCTGTGTAACAAAGTCAAGCAGTCTAATGTGCATGTAATTAGAATCCCTTAAAAAGGAGGTGAGACAAAAAAGGTGGGATGATGAAAAATGTTTGAAAAAATTATGGCAGACCATTCTCAAATTTGCTAAAAACAAAAGTGTAAAATTACAAATTACAACAAACTCCAAGTACAAGAAACTATTTTAAGTGCATCATAAGAAAAATGTTTAAAAACAGAGAAAAATGTGATATCTTAATAGCAGTGTAAAATAAATTATATATAGATAAAAGTGATCACAGTGTTTTGGCAGGAAAAATATTGCTAGGTAGATAATATTGGAGCAACATCTTCAAAGAACTGAAAGAGAAAATAAACCCTCACTTTCTTTGCTGCAAAAAGAAAAATATGTCAACTTAGAATTTTATAACATGAGGAAATAGTTTTTAAAAAATGAAGATTAAAAATATTTTTCACACATACAAAGCTTAAAAACTTCAACACCAGCAGACCTGTACCATTTATTCAAATGTTAACTGAAGAGCTTTAGGGGAGAGAAAAAGATACTATGTTATGGCATAAACAGTGATTATCAGATTAGATGAAAAAGTAAGAGGGAAAGACAGGTTAATGTTAAATTAGAAGCTGTGAAGGGACTGAGATATTATTCTACTTGCAAGATATATACTAAAAATAGATTAGATATATAGATAGATAGATAGATCTACATATACATGATAGAGAGATAATGATTGATAGACACCAGCAGAAACTGTAGTCATCTGAGTCAGAAACCAGAGCTTTATCTAGTTGATCCCCCATGCCTAGCACCCTGCAGGTAACATGATGGGAGTCAGATGAATAATTCTACCCATACGGTTGGATCAAACTACAGCAAGCAGATAAAGCAAATATGAATTTAAGAGTTTACACAGAAGGGTAGCTGCTCTCCCCTGCCCTCCTGATGGAAGAATAAGAGCCTTTACTCCCCAGTATAAACACATCCTCTTCTGGAGGAGGAAGGGGAGGATCCTGGGTTTGTACCCTTTCTAATATAAATAAACTAGAGGCCTGGTGCACAGATTCATGTACTGGTGGGATCCCTTTGCCTGGCCTGTCCGAGGGACCCCACCAGTGCACAAATCCATGCACAGGGCCTCTAGTATGCATATAAGATCTTTGGTTAATATTTTTCCACCGTCCCTCCACCCCCTTTCCCTCTGAGATGCATCAGTCAGTTCCATGTTTCCATGCCTGTGCATTGAGCATCTGCCCCCTAGTGGTCTTATGTGTCATAGCCACTGATCCAACAGTCCAATGGTCCAATGATCAGACAGTTGCTTAGGCTGTTATCTATATGCTAGAGGCCCGGTGCATGAAATTCATGCATGGGGGTTGTCCCTCAGTCCAGTCCACACCCTCTCCAATCTGGAACCCCTCAGGGGATGTCTGCCTGCTGGTTAAGGCCTGATTCCACAGGGATCAGCTCCTAACCATTCACCTGCCTCCCTGCCTGCCTGATTGCCCCTAAATGCTTCTGGCTGCCAGCCTGATCACCCCCTAACCACTCCGTTGCTGGCCTGATTAACACCTAACTATTCCCCTGCCAGCCTGATTGCCCCCAAATGCCCTCCTCTGCTGGCCTGATCACACCCTAAACTGGCCTCCTCTGCTGGCCTGATACCACCACCAACTGCCCTCCCTTCAGGCCTTGTCCCCTCCAAACTACCTTCCCCTACAGGCCTGATCACCCCTTACTGCCCTCCCTGCCAGCCTAATCTTGCTCCTAACTGCCCTCCCCTGCAGGCCTGATCTTGTCCCCAGCTACCCTCCTCTGCCAGCCAATTTGATTCTGGTTGGTCGCTTTCTATGCCAGTCAGCATCAAAAGCTCCGCCTCCTAGGCAGCCATTGGTTCCTCACACTTCACCCAAATTTGGTTCTGATTGGTCGGTTTCTATGCCAATCAGCATCTCTGGGCCTATCAATGGGGCCTGATCAGAAATGTGGGGCTGATCAGAAGCCCTGGTGGAGGCGTATAGAGGAATGGAGGCAGGGCTGCTGGCCAGGCCTGGAAAGAAAGAGAGATACAAGTGCTGATCAATAGCTGCCACAGAGGCTATGGACCAGACCCTGCTTCTCTCTCCAGACCTCTCTCTGGACCTGATTCACAGCCCATTCAGCAGTCAGTGCTGGGTCACTGCACCTGCTGCCATAGTAGTCAGTGCTGGGTCACCACGGCAACCCAGAGCTGACTGCAGGACTGGCTTCCAGTTGAGCGAACCACCTGTCATGATGGACCCAGGGTTTTTATATATTAGGACTAGTGGCCTGTTGCACAAAATTTGTGCACAGGGGCTTCCATCAGTCCAGCCTGCAACCTCTCTAATCAGGAACCCCTTAGGGGATGTCTGACCAACGGTTTAGGCTTGATATGGGATCAGGCCTAAACCGGAGGTCGGACATCCATCTCGCAATCTGGGACCACTGGCTCTTAACCACTCACCTGCCTACCTGCCTGATCACCCCTAACTGCCCCTGCCTGCCTGCCTGATTGCCTCTAACCTCTCTGCCTGCCTGCCTGATTGTCCCTAACTGACTCCTGCCTGCCTGATCTTGCCCCCAACTGCCTCTGCCTGCCTGATCACCTTTAACTGCCCTCCCTTGCCAGCCTGATCTCACCCCCAACTGCCCTCTCTTGCCGGCCTGGTTGCCCCCAACTTCCCTCCCCTGCAGGCCTGGTCATCCCCAACTGCCCTCCCTTGCAGGCCTGGTCCCTCCCAACTTCCCTCCCCAGCTGGCCATCTTGTGGTGGCCATGTTGTGTCCACATGGGGAGCAGCCATCTTTGACCACATGGGGGCAGTCATCTTGTGTGTTGGAGTGACGGTCAGTTTCCATATTAGGCTTTTATTGTATAGGATTCTTGAAAGTACAGACATACTACTGTTTATTTTTTCTTTAATTATTTTTACATCCTGTTCTCTTGACTGCCAACATTACTTTGCTTCCCAAAACAGAAAAGCTCCTTTCCTGTACCAGCATTCCTCAATAGAACTATATGCAATGATGGAAATCAAGGAATTAGGTACCATTTCATTTCTATAGATTGAACACAGAATAAAAGACCGATATCACCAAATGCTGGTGACAGTGTGGTGTAATCCGAATATTTGTAATATTTTGGTAGCTAGGTTAACCCATACAATTCTTTGGAGAAAGGGAAAAATAACATTTGACAGTTGTGTTATATTTTCCATGGCCTCATCATTATAGTATAAATAAGCCTTGTTTCAGCATCTGCATTTTTACCTGAGAGTAATTTCTCACCTCACACTCCCCCCAGGTATACACAGAAGGCATACAGGGTAGGCCAGAAGTGCTAGAGAATTCATTGCTCTAAAAGCAGCTCTCAACCAGTAACATAAGAGTTCATGTACAAACGCTCCAACTCCCTCACACTTAAAGCTGGATATCTCTGATGTTCAACCACATTCCACACTGGTTATGATAGTTTCTCAACAGAATTAGGTAGCAGCTCCCCAGAATGGTAATTTACTTAAATATTCACCCTTTATTGGTTGCTTTTCCTTCTTATGTCACTTCCTTTTGGGATCACCTGTCATATAAACTACTCATAGCTGATTCCTTCTTTAGGGCATGCTTCTCAGGAACACAAAGGCTTTTTAAATTAAATTGAATGAAGTACATATTCTATATAATAATAGAGGAATATGCAAATTAACTAGGATGCTGTAACATCATGACCGCTCAGCAGGAGGCATGCACAGCAGGAGTGGGTGGGCAGGGACTGCCATCATCAGGAGGCCTGGCCGGGAATAGCCCCTGGAGGAGGTGGCCCCCACACGGCCCAGCTTGAAGGCCGCCTGGCCCGGGGGTGGCCCCGGCAGAGATGACCACTGGAGGAGGCGTGCACAAGCCTGCACAGCGCTAACATAACGTTGCCTGCATAGGTCCCCGCCCAGCACTGATGTCACGCTGCCTGCATGTGTCCCTGGCCAGGGACATGACACTGTCTGCCTGTGTCCCTGACTTGGGACGTGGTGCTGCCTGCGTGCATCCCTGCTCAGTGCTGAGGTGAAGCTGCCTGCCTGTGTCCCTGGCCTGAGATGTAAATCTGCCTGCATGTGTCCCCACCCAGTGCTGACGTGATGCTGCCTGTGTGTATCCCTGGCCAGGGACATGACACTGCCTGCCTATGTCCCCAGCCTCAGATATGAAGCTGCCTGCATTCATATACATTTTACTAATTTCCTTTCATCTCTGACACTTCTATTATAGAGAAAGGGCAGATAGCAATATTAAAATATTTCCTCTAATTAATTTCCTTTTAATGTGCATGAATTTCCTGCACTGGGCCACTAGTATATCAATGAAACGGCAATTCCACCCCCAGGTATTTATCTTAGAATATGTGTTGCATGCTAAGGGACATCTACAAAGAAATGTTTGTAGTACCCCTTTTTGTACTGGCAAATAAATGGAAATAGAAGAAAGGATAAACTACTACCTTCATATAATGGAACACTCCTCAGCAATAAAAAGTAATGAATTATAACTATAAGTACCATTAAGTAAAAATCTCACAAAGAATGTTTAGAAAAAAATAGTTTTTGAAGAATACATGCATTATGATTCTCTCTATCTCTCTCTCTTTTTTAAAAAATATATTTTTATTTATTTTTTTACAGAGAGGAAGGGATAGGGATAGAGAGTTAGAAGCATCAATGAGAGAGAAACATCAATCAGCTGCCTCCTGCACACCTCCTACTGGGGATGTTCCTGCAACCAAGGTACATGTCCTTGATCGAATTGAACCTGGGACCTTTCAGTCCGCAGGTCGACACTCTATCCACTGAGCCAAACTGGTTAGGACTCTCTTTTTTTTATGTAAGAACTCAAACTATAAAACTCTTAGAAGAAAACAGGCATAAATCTTTGTGAACTTAGATTTAGGCAATGGTTTCTTTGATATTATACCAAAAGTATAATTGACAAGAAAAAAAGTTGAAAATTGAACTTCATCTAAATAAAAACTTATTTTTTTAATCCTCACCCAATTATATGCTTTTTTATTTTTAGAGATATAGAGAGAAAAAACAAAACACAATGATGCAAGAGAAAAACATCCATTGATTGCCTTCTGTATGCACCCTGACTGGAATCAAATCTGCAACCTAGATATGTGCCCTGACCAGGAATCGCACCAACAAAATTTTGGTGTATGGGATGACTCTCCAATGAACTGGACCAACAGGTCAGAGCTAAATAAAAACATATTTTTAGTGGAACTTATTGGGATGACATCTATAATAATAAAAGCATAATATGCTAATTATACAGGACAGCTGGATGACCTTCTGGACATCATTCCAGACATCCTTCTGGATGAAGCCACAGAGGCAGGGCCAAGGCAGAGGCAGTTAGGGGCGATCAGGCAGGCAGGCAGAGTGGTTAGGGGCGTTCAGGCAGGCAAGCAGGTGAGTGGTTAGGAGCCAGCAGTCCCGGATTGTGAGAGGGTGCAGGATTGCAAGGGGTCTCGGATATTGAGTGGGCTGAGAGACCCCACCCCCATGCATGAATTTCATGCACTGGACCTCTACTTGGTTAAATAAAATTATATAGGTTTCAAGTGTGCAATTTTATAATACATTCTACATTGTATATTGTATTATGTGTTCATCACCTCAGGTCAAGGCTCCTTCATCATCATTTATCCTCCCTTTACCCTTTTCTAAATGTCCCAACCCTCTCCTTTCCTCTGATAATCACCATATTATTGTGTGCCCTTAATTTGTTTTTCCTTTACTTTATTCCTTCATCTCTTTTACACAGCCCCCGATAACCCTCCACTCTGACAGCTGTAAGTCTGTTCTTTGTATCTCTGAATCTGTTTCTATTTTGTTTATTTATTTTGTTCATTAGAATCCATATGTAAGGGAAATCATATGGTTCTTTTCTTTCTCTGACTGCTTTATTTCATTTAGCATAATAATCCCCAGGTCCATCCATGCTGTTACCAAAGGTAAGGTTTCTTTCTTCTTTATGGCTGAATAGTATTCCATTGTGTAAATGTGGCACTGCTTTTTTATCCACTCATTTGATGTGTATTTGGGCTGCTTTCAAATCTTGACCATCATAAATAACTCAATGAACATAGGAGTCCATATATTCATTTGAATATTTGAATTAGTGTTTCAGTTTTCTTCTGTTATATGCCCAGAAGTGGAATGGCTGGGTCATAAGGCAGTTCCATTTAAAAAAAATATATATATATATATTAGAAACATTGATCAGCTGCCTCCCACATGCCCCCTACTGGGATCAAGTTTGCAACCTGGGCATGTGCACTGATCAGGAATCGAACTGGCAACCTTTTGGTGCATGGGTCTACACTCAATCACTGAGCCACACTGGCTGGGATCAATTTTTAATGTTTTGAAGTAACTTCATACTGATTTCCATAGTGGCTGTGAACCACTATGATTCTCTTTTCATAAAGTGAGAAGTATGTTAAAGAAAGTGTTTAGGGATACTAACATATGTGACAATACTATAAAGAAAAGAAAAGTAATAAAAAATGCAATATTTAGAAAATATAATAATGGATAACCTTGAGGAAGAAGGGAATTGGTTGGAATAAGGCATACAGTTCTTCAAAGATGTTAACAGTCTTCTAAATTAAACTGAGTGTACTGATGTTTATTATTCTTCCCAAATTATACAAACTTCATAAATAATATTTTGTTTATACTTGATATTGAAATTAGAAAACTTTTAAAAATAAAATTTCATGAACAGAAAGGTAGTTATTCTACACAGAATCTGTTACATATCTGACTGAAATGTGTATGTGATTCTATATTATTTAAGATCAAGGAAAAATTCAGTTTTCCATGAACTTTGGAAAATATTCTAACATTGCAGGCAAATTGGAAAGTTGCTCATTTACTAATTAGTAAAGGGTAATTGCATCCAAGTTTGGGCTTGACATCTGTAATTACTTAAATTTTCACCAACAGCGTGATGAATATTGTTATGTTTTCTCACATGGGAACAATTCCCCAAAACCATTTTTTGACTGAATAGTATATAAAATACAAAGGTGTTGAAGGATTGCAGAATATATCAAGCATACAAGAGAGTTAATTTTAATCAACCCTGGTCAACAAGGATTTTGTAGATTAAAAAAATAATCACCCTGTCATGTATCCAGATGATTTAATGGCTAGATGTATAATATTTCCTTAATTGTTTTGTTTTTTGCTAAAACACCTTAAGAGTTTCTAGTTGTCTGTGATTTGTCTTTGAATAGATCAGTAAATGCAAACACATCATATGCCAGGTGGTCATGGAGAGCCCATTGATGGAGCACGGACTGCCATGCTGTTTTCTCCACTGCTGTGAAAGGCGGCAGTATTTTTCCTTCTTCTTGGGTTTCCCTTTCAACAGAACATATTTTGCAGATTATAAAGTCATCTTTATCTATAAAACAAGAAAAACAAAGTCTCTACTACTAAACAAATGGTTGCATTGAGCCTTAAATGAGATGAAAGTATTACAATGTTTTGTAAACAGTAAAACGTGACACACAACCAAGGCATTTTGGAGAGTATGTATTTTACTGATTCTCATTGAGGGTAATATGAAAGGACATTTGTCTTCTCTGTACTTAATTCTCTACTAATGGAAAGATGACAGGCTATTTTTAAAAATATTTATCTGACATTTTAAAGCTCAACACCTCAGTAACAGATGCTGCTGTTGATAGTTTGGTCATGCAACGTTCAATCCAACTCTTTTCTAATGTGATTTTGTGGGAGTCTGGTCCATATTTGAGGTGCCTTCCCACTCAAAATCCAGGGGTAGACACATGACATAAACTAGCAAAATGGACAGTTTTTCCTAGTACTCCTTTTATTGAGCCAAGTGATTCCGCAATTTGAAAAAATGGTTAAAATATTAACAGTTACCTAAATTCTTCAAGATAGCTGTATTCCTATGTGTCAAATTATCCCAAATTAGTACCATAGACATTTTATCCACTTACTGAAGTCTCACCTCAATAACTTAAGTTTAAAAATAGAAATGTGTTTTCTTTGTTTTTGTTTTTGTTTTTTTTTGTAAGGGAATAAATCAAAGAGTTAGCTTGGATTTTATTTTTTATACTAGAGGCCCAGTGCATGAACTTGTACATGGGTTGGGCTCTTGGCATGGCCTGTGGGGATTGGGCCAAAACTGGCAGTCCAACACCACCTGCTACTCCTGCCTGCTGCTTCCGCTCATCCTGGCCCCACTGTGCCCAGTCAGTCCTGATTGGGAGAGGCTCGCACCACCAAAGCAGCGCTCACCAGCTATGAGCCCTGCATCTGCCCATCCCAAAGGGGATGGGGGGACTGGGATGTGATCAGCCCTCTGGGCAGGTGGTGGGACACCCTTGTTGGCCTGGGATCTGGATCCATCACGCTGACATTTGCACTGGTTGTCAAGAACCACCTGGTGGCCACTTATATATCATTTCTTCCTTATGGAGCATCTAGGGAGGAAAAGCAGGCACAGTGCCTGGAGGCCAACTTCCAGGAGGCCAGCAGCACTGTTAGCATCATGCCAGCGGCACTGGTCCATCAATGCCTGGCCTGTTATCCAGGATGGGTCGGTCAGTTGAATGGCACTCCTGCTGTAGGAGTGCACTGACCACCAGAGGGCAGCTCCTAGATTGAGTGTCTGCCCCCTGGTGGTCAGTGTGCATCATAGTGACCGGTCAACTGGTTGTTCTCACTTGTTCGGTCGCTTAAGCTTTTATATATATACTAGAGGCCCGATGCATGAAGATTTGTGCAAGAATGGGCCTTCCTTCCCCTGGCTGCTGGCACCACCTTCGCTCCAGCCCAGAGCCACCTTTCCACCTTCCCACGCTGCCCAGAGGCCCAGAGCTGCTGGGATGGTGCAGAACACCTTCAGCGTTGCCATGGTAATGATGCAAGCATCCTGCCCCACCCCCAGCTGCTTGGTGCCTGCATATGCAAATTAACCCACCATCTTTGTTGGGTTAATTTGCATACTCACTCCTGATTGGCTGGTGAGCATTGCGAAGGTGCGGTCAATTTGCGTCTTTCTCTTTTATTAGTGTAGATAGATTTCTTAAATATACCAACACACTATATAGCAGTTACTATGAAATGTTTGTGTTTGGTATAGGATAGGTAAATAGCAGTGGAAATCAGAAGGAAGCTAAATCCCTCCAGTTAGGATAACTTCTCAGAATGCATACATTGTATATAAATAAATTGCTAAGTTGAGTGTGAAATCAGTGATTTTGTCATACTCATATCTTTCTGAATGAGTGCTTCACAAATAAAATGAGAATCTTAAAACTAACCTCTTTCTGAGTATACATGGGTTTTAAAATATAAAATTATTATTAATTTACGTGAGTTAAGAATTAATCTCCACTGTCAATTTATCTCTTTTCCTTCCTTTTCCATGATATTTAAGCTCCCATGTGGTGACAAGTGGAGTGTCATTTGGTCTTCCTTTTTTTTCCACTACCATAGTTTGTCATAAACTTATTAGTTAATTTCTATTTTTATTTTTTACTAACTTTAAAATAAATAAAAATAAGCCAATTATTGGGTTTAGGGACCCAATCTCTTGAAAGATTAGAAATTGCAATCAGAAACTCCAAACATTTGTTTTCATCTGTGCAAGAGTTTTTTGCCTGATTTCTAAGAAAAATCAGAGCTTCTTTGCCTTGTCCCATTATAGAGACATTGTCCTATAAAAAAAACATATTATTAAGGATTTTTTATTAAGGGAGAAGAAAGCTGGTCCTCTAAATGAAATAAATGTATTTCATACATTTTCACTGGCAATGAAACTGGACAGAAAAATCTATTTTAATGAATATTTTCTGGATATTTCTGTCCCTATGACTACACTTTGGTTGTAACAGCTGGAAAGTAATGTTGGCAGACTAAAGGTGACATGTAAATTTATTTTTCATAAAAAAAATCAGAAATACTGCATAAACTTTTATCTTTAGTAAGAGAAAACCCCCATGAAACAATTTTATATTATCTGATATCCTGACTGTCTAAGCAACAGACTTATAAATTTAGTGAGTGGCTTATTAGTGACATTAGTTTGCACTCTAATATTTCTTAAGTATTCCAGATAAAAAAAGAATTTTTGTAGTTAAATTTATTCAGAAAAATATTAAGTGGAAGACACTTGAAAATTGTGAATAAGTGGCATCTATTTAAAATTCAAAATTGAGCATTTTGCATTGCTGTGGCTTTTTAAACAAAACCTCAACAAAAATGAGGACACAGCACCATTTAAAACTACAATGAACTCAAATGGTTTAGTTTCTTTTCATATCTTCAATTACATACACCAATCCCTCACAAACTCTTCAGTCTGTTTTTAGACAATCTATCCTTTAATTGCTCCAATTTATAGTCATCATGTACTGATCACTTAAAAACACTTATTTTACCTGATAGTAACCACAAAGCAAAAACCTATAGTAGATGCACAGAAAATAAAGAGAAGGGAATCAAAGACTACCACTGTAGAAAATCACCAATTCAAAAAGGAAGGCACAAAAAGAGGAAGAAAGGAACAAGAGACTTATACAAAAGCCAGGAAATAATTAATAAGATGGCGTTAGTAAGTTCTTAGCTATCAATTACTTCAAATGTAAATGGTTGAATTATCCAATGAAGACATACAATGGCTGAGTGTATTAAAAAAACAAACACCTGCGCTGGTGGAATAGGGAAGTTGGTTAGATCATCGTCCTGATGCACCAAGATTGCTGGTTTTATCTCTGGACAAGACACATGCAACAGTGAATGCATGGATAAGTGGAACAACAAATCAATCTCTCTCTCTCTCTCTCTCTCTCTCTCTCTCTCTCTCCCCCTCTCTCTCCCTCCCTCCCCCTTCCTCTCTCACTCTAAAATCAATCAATCAATCAGTAAAAAATAAAAAAGCACACTCACTATGCTGCTGACATGAGACTTCAAATTCAAGGATACAAATAGGCTCAAAGTGAAGAAATGAAAAAATATATATCATGCAAGTGAAAACTAAGAGAGCAGATGTATCTATAGTCATATCAGAAAAAAATAGGCTTTCATTAAAAAGCTGTAGAAATAGATAAAGAAGGCCATTTATATACTTAACAAAGATGTCAATTCATTAAGAGGATATAACAAGCATAAATATTTTATCATTCAAATACTATATTTAGAAAAACTCAGATATCTGAAGGGAAAAATAGACAGCTATACAATAATAGTAAGGGACTTTAATACTCCACTTTCAACAATGGGTAGATTATCCAGGCAGGAAATCAATAAGGAAACACTAGGCTATACTTTAGACCAAATGGCCCTAACAGACATATATAAAGAATATGCCAACTAAAGGCAGCCTGGATACATATTCCTCTCACGTACAGATGGAATTTTTCTAATATAGATTATAATATAGGTCACAAAAGAAATATTAGAAAATTTGAGAAGATTGAAATCATATCAAGTATCTTTTCTGACCTCAATGGTATGAAACTAGAATTCAATAACAGAAAAAAAAATGACAAAATTTGTAAATATTTAGAAATTAAATAATACACTCCTGAATAATCATTGGGTCAAAGAAGAAATCAAAAGAGAAATTAAAACTTTTCTTACAACTAATAAAAAAAAGTAAATAAACCATACCAAAAATTATGGAATGAACAAATTTAGTTCTAAGAGGGAAATTTATGGCAATAAATACATATATTAAGAAAAAAAGGTCTGATATAAACAACTTAACTTCACACCTCAAGGAACTAAAAAGAAAAAAAAGAACAAACTATGCTCAAATTTAACAGAAGGAAGGACCAAACCAAAACAGAAATAAGAAATAAAGGCCAGGAAAACAATAAAAAAAATCAATGAAACTAAGAGCTGGTTTCTTAAAAAGATGAACAAAATTGACAAACCTTTAGCTGAACTAAGAATAAAGAAGAAAAAATAAATAAATGAATCAAGATGTTTTACAATTAATACCACAGACTATCAGAGAGAGTATATGAACAAATATGTACTAAGAATTTGGATAACTTAAAAGAAATGGACAGATTCCTAAAAACATCAAACTACCAAGACTGACTCATGAAGAAATGGAAAATCTGAAAAGACCAGATATGAGTAAGGAGATTCAATTAGTAATCCAAAACCTCCCAACAAATTAAAACCTAGAACCAGATGGTTTCACTAGTGAAATTCATCAAACTTTTAAAGAAGAATAAATACCAATCCCTCACAAACTATTCTAAAAATTTGAAAATAAGAAAATACTCCCAAACTCACTTTAAAAGATCAGAACTACCTTAATACCAAAGGCATATAAGGACATGACAAGAAAATTAAATTGCAGGCCAATATCTCTGGTGAATATATATATGCAAAAATTTTCAACAAAATACTAGCAAAACTGAATTCAACAGCACATTGAAAGGGTCATACACCAGATCAAGTGGGATTTATCCCTGGAAAGTAAGGATTATTCAATGTATGCAAATATGATACACACATTAATAGAATGAAATATAAAAATCATATACTCATCTCAAAAGATGCAGAAAAAGTGTTTGACAAAATAAATAACCCTTCATGATAAGCATTCTCAACAAATTGGATATAAAAAGAAACAGACTTCAACATAATTAAGGCCATATATACCAAACCCACAGCTAACATCATACTCAGTGGTAAAAGGTCAGAGGCTTTTCATCTAAGATCATGAACAAGACAAGGGGGGTCTGCTCTCACCACTTTTATTCAACTTAATATTGGAGGTCCTCACTAGAGCAATTAAACAAGATAAGAAATACAAGCTACCCAATTGGAAAGGAAGAGGTATAATTTGTATCATTGGAGGATAATATGATTTATGTATATAAAAAATCCTAAAGCCTCAAACAAAAAATGTTGAAACTAAGCAACAATTCAGTAAAGGTGCAGGATATAAAATCAATATAAGAAATTAGCTGTATGTCTATACACTAACAACAAAATATCTGTTAAAATATCTATTTACAATAGCATCAAAAATATTAAAGTACTTAGGAATAAATTTAATCAAGGAAGCAACAGATCTGTAAAATGAAAACTATAAGACTTTGATAAAAGAAATTAAAGAAAAAACAAACAAATAGAAATATATCACATGTTCATGGAAGAATTAATATTTTTAAGATGTCAATATTACCCGAAGCTATGCATAGATTCAATGCAATCCTTATGAAAATTCCAATGGTGTTTTATATGGAAATAGAAAAAATCCTAAAATTCATATAGAAACCCAATAGACTCTGAATAGCCAAACAATTCTGCAAAATAACAAAGCAGGAGGCATGACACTTTCTGATTTCAAACTATGCTATAAAACAATAGTAATTAAAACAGTATGGTATTGACATTAAAAGAGCCATAGACTAATGGGATAGAATAAAAGCCTAGAAATAAACCCTCCATATACATTAAAGTACTATTTGGCAAGGTAGCCAAAAATACTTATTGAAGAAAAGATAGTCACTTTGATAAATGGTGTTGGTAAAACTGGATTTTCATATAACAAATGAATTTAGACCCCTATCTTACACCACTAACAAAATTTAATTTGAAATGGGTTAAAGACTTAAATGTAAGACCAAAAACCATGAAACCACGGGAGGAAAACAGGCAAAAAGTTCCTTGACATTGGTCTTGGCAGTAATTTTTTATATTTGCTACCAAATGCACAAGCTATAAAAATAAAAATAAATAACTCAGACTACATCGAATAAAAAGTTATTCACAGCAAAAGAAATAGTCAAAAAATGAAAAACATATCCTGAAGAGTGGGATAATATATTTAAAAACCATGTATCTGATAAGGTGTCATATCCAAAGCATATAAAAAATTTTAGAACTCAATAGCAAAAAACCATCCAAAATAAAAATGATCAGAGGACTTGGAATAAATATTTGTCCAAAGAAGGTATACAAATGTAAACAGGTACATGAAAAAGATACTTAATAATCCTATTCATCAGGGGAATGCAAATCAAAACCACAGTGACCTATCAACTCACACCTATTAATATGGCTTTCTTTTAAAAGAGTTAACAAGTAGGTGGGGATGTACATTTTCAGCCACTATGGAAAACAGTGTGGACCATCCTCAAAAAATTAAACATAGAGCTACCATATGATCTAGCTATCATACTTCTGGGTATATAGTCAAGAAAATAAAATTGGGAGCTCAAATAAATATCTGCACTACTATATTTACTAAAGCATAATTCACAATAGCCAACATGTGGAAACAAAGTGTCTGTCTCTATGGATGAATGGTAGAGAAGATGAGGTATACATATGCAATGAAATATTATCCAGACATGGAGAAGAAAATACTGCTATTTGCAACAACATGGCTGGATCTTGAGAGCATTATGTTAACTGAAACCAGTCAAAGAGAAAGACAAGTACTGTATAATCTTTCTTATATGTGGAATCTTAAAAAAAGAGCCAAACTCAGAAATATAGAGCAGAATAGTAGTTACCAGTGGTGGCCAGGTGGGGGACATGGACAGATGTTGGTCAAACAGTTATAAGATTAGTGAATTCTCAGGATCCAAAGTACAGCATGGTGACCAGTTAACAATACTGTATTATATACTTGAAAGTGGCTAAGAGAGAAGATATTTAATTTTTTTACCATACACACATCATAGTGTGCTTATGTGAGATGACTGTGGTATTAACTAACCCTAATTGTTAATTATTTCATAACAGATACATATATCACATTGTAGTCTTTAAACTTACACAGTATTATGTCACTTGTACCTCAACATAGCTAATATATAAAAATAAATCAAAAGTAAAATATATCTATATATATAAAAGACAGTGACCATGATGACCGAAACAACTGTTTGACAGGCCACCATGTGGTGCTGGCATAGAAGCATAGACACAGGTAAAGTCTAGGAGTGAACTAAGAATGAACAAAACAAATGCTTTCCTTCATGGAGCTCTCACTGCAAGAAGGTTAGGTCAGGGATGAGTATTCAAAATTTCCACCAGCACAGACCTGAGATGCTGCTTCTTAGAGCAAAGAGAAGAAGAATTAACACCAATCCCTCACAAACTATTCTAAATACAGAGATACACCCAGTAGCGGACTGGGGGAGTGACTGAAGGACTGGCACTGATGTGAAGGCAGAGCCATTCTGGATTTCCCAGAGGAGCCAATGGCTGCATAGGAGGTGGAGCTTTTGATATTGACTGGCATAGAAACCAACCAATCAGAACCAAATCTAGGTGAACTGCAAAGGCAAAACCTAAGGTGGGTGCTGAGGAGGAGTTTTAAGGGCAACAGCTGTTTGGTGTAAGGTATAAGAAAGCTGTTCAATTTTTTAATAACCAGTTTGGTAGTATAGTGCATATGGCTGGTTATCAGTTCAGATATAGGGGTTATGTATTTTTGTCTGCCAAGAGCATCTTCTCCTGCTGAAAAGGCTTCCCTCCCCGCCCCCCCATTTAAGCAATTCTATCCTATATAATCTATCTATACTACTAAAAGGGTAATATGCTAATTAGACTGGGTTACCCAGCCATTTTCTGGACGTCTGACAAAGCCATGGTTGTGGGGGCTGAGGCAGAGGCAGTTAGAGGTGATCATGCCAGCAGGGGAGAGTAGTTAAGGGGTAAGATCATGCTGGCAGGGGGTTTGGGGAAACCAGGCTGGCAGGGGAGGGCAGTTGGGGGTGACCAGGCCAGCAGGAGAGGGCAGTTGGGGGCATTAGTCAGGCAGGCAGGTTAGTGATTAGGAGCCAGTGGTCCTGGATTGTGAGAGGGATGTCTGACTGCTGGTTTAGGGGTCCCGGATTGGAGAGGGTATAGGCCAGGCTGAGGGATCCCACCCATGCACAAATTTCATGCACTGGGCCTCTAGTGTATATATAAAAGCCTAAGTGACCATTACAACCCTTCGACCGAATGACTGAAAACCAGTCAACCAGTCACTATGACGTGCACTGACCACCAGGGGGCAGATGCTCAATGCAAGAACTGCCCCCTGATGGTCAGTGCGCTCCCACAGCAGGAGTGCTACTCAGATGATTGACTCATCTGGTGGCCCACTAGCCCCGGCGGCAGCCACTCACTTCCTCAGTAGTCTTGCAGGTCCAATCTCTGGAGAACGGGCCAGGCAATGACAGACTGGGGCCACTGGCATGATCCTGACAGTGCCACAAGCCTCCTGGAGGTTGGTCTTGGGCACCATGGCTGCTTCTAGACACTCCCGTGAGGAAGAAACAATATAAAAGTGACCACCAGGTGGCTCCCAACAACCGGCATGAACATCAGCAGGATGGATCCAGATCCCGGGCCCAGACGCAGGGCTCATGGCTGGCAAGTGCCACTGTGGCAGTTTGAGCCTCTCCTTATCAGGACTGACTGGGTGTGAGCCTGCAGCAGGCACAGTGGAGTCATTATGAGCAGGAGCAACAGGCAGGAGTGGCAGGTGGCATTGGACTGCCAGTTTCAGCCCAATCCCCACAGTATATACCAAGGGACCCCACCCATGCATGAATTTGTACACTGGGTCTCTGGTATGCATATAAAATTAGTCCTATTAGTGAGCTGAACTATTTCTATATTTCATATTAATTGGTTCTCTTTAAACATGGAGAGCTCCGGACTAAAATGGATTGTAGGTGACACGTGAGAGTGCACGTGAAAATAGGTGTTTATTTAATAGGATAATTTAACATATCTCTTAATAGTTTTCAAGGAAACAAACTGTTTGAAGCATCTATTTCCAGTATCATGAAAGAGTAACTTCCAACTGATCATTTATGAAATTCAGTTACAGTGGACAACAACATACCAGGATCCTCATTTTATTTATTTACTAGAGGCCCGGTGCACGAAATTCATGCACTGGGCAGGGGAGGGGAAGGGTATGACCCTCAGCCTAGCCTGCACCCTCTCCAATTTGGGAACCCTCAGGGGATGTCCAACTGTTGGTTTAAGCCCGATGTCTGTGGGATCGGGCCTAAACCGGTGTCAGACATCCCTCTCACAATCTGGGACTGCGGGCTCCCAACCACTTGCCTGCCTGCCTGATCACCCCCTAACCACTCCCTTTTCACCCTGTTCAATGCCTAACTGCTCCCCTGCTGGCCCAATAGCCTCCTCCAATGGCCATCCCCTGCAGGCCTGGTCCCCCTAACTGCCCTTCCCTGCTGGTCAGGTCAC
The DNA here is from genome assembly GCA_026230045.1 of Corynorhinus townsendii. Taxonomy (NCBI): domain Eukaryota; kingdom Metazoa; phylum Chordata; class Mammalia; order Chiroptera; family Vespertilionidae; genus Corynorhinus; species Corynorhinus townsendii. The sequence goes on along the minus strand of JAPDVU010000001.1, from coordinate 116,147,711 downwards.
CCATAACTGCTCTCCCCTGCCAGCCTGGTCTCCCCTAACTACCTTCCCCTGCTGGCCATCTTGTGGTGGCCATTTTTGACCACATGGGAGCGGCCATCTTGTGCAAGGGCATGAGGGCCAATTTGCATATTACCTCTTTATTATATAGGATTGTTTGTATATTTCACTTGCAAACACAACAGTACTTCTCTACTGTATTTGCTAAAGATAGCCTGTTTTCAAAACTGAAAATAGTGAGGTGATGCTATAGTTCAGCAGCATCTTTAGCTTCAGTCCACAGGCTGTTTTTTTTGAGTTTTAGCCCCTGGCCCTTATCAGCCACAGAGCACAGTAAGAAAAGCCAACTTAGTGGTTTACAGAATTAACAAGAGCAGCTATCTTCCTGGACAGATTGCTCTGTTTAATTATAGCTGTTGAGGATTGAGTCAGCTACTTGAACAATAGGGAAAATCAGAGGCTATTAAGATGGTCTATTAGTTTTCTGTCATGAGTAGCTGCATATCTATAATCTGTGGTATGGCAGAACTTTTTCCAAATTACCAGCCTTTAAAATCCATGGTAATTTTTAAAAATCCCTGTGGCAACTTGAGGGATTAAAAATGAGGTACTTTTGAATGCAAATTTATAGTAGTTAAAATTCATCAGGCAGAAAATTTTCTGTCCCAAATTTGATCTGAAAATATTTTTAAAAGAAAAAGAGAAAACAATCCAATATATCACCTTTTTGTGCTAAAACTATTACTTATTCCTCATGTAACAAGTAAAGGGGACATAATATCCATTTCTTGGCCCATCTTTTTTTCTTGGAAGAACAGACATCTTTTAAAGATTTTAAAAGAAATATTTCTAAAAAAAAACAAAACAAACAAAAAAAACATCCTCTACTTTCTGCCTCTCAGGTGGAATAAAATAACAATCAAAACATTCAATGCATTTCAGGGAATCCATGAGAGCTGAAATAACATTTATTTGGTGGTGATGTAGACTCTTAAAGAATGTCCTGAAACAATAGCAGTGTGTGCAATCATTAAGAACATCCTTCAGGACTCCCTCAAGTACTTTAGCAATCTGCAGGAGCATACAGCTATGCCATCTCAGCAGCCCCAAAATTCTGTAAATATATGGTGTAACCTGCCGAGAACCAATTCCAGCATGTAATAATTACAAGAGTTTTACCAAATGTTGGTGAAGCTTGGGGAGCTCAAAAGGGTTGAGTCAAATGTAGTTTACCTGTTGGAAGGGCTAAAAGGCACTTTCCCCACATCTGAATAGGATTGTTAACTGCCAGACAGCTCAGGGCATTTTGTTGCCTCCTGTTGGCCAAACACCTGAACAGCTGTAGGCTATTCCCCAAACTGATAATGCTTCTGTATTCTACCCTTTGATACCTTACCCTTTGAAGTGTATATTTCTACCTTGCCTTAGAGAGTCTTCAGTTCCTTTTAGCTGAAGCTCCTCTGACCCCCAATGCCTTTCAAAACTATCTTTCATCCTTGGACTCCTTTTTGAATCTACACGCAGACTCTTTCTCCAGAATTCTGAACACTTTATAAGGCTGGGAAAAGAAACCTGACATTATGGTGCCCTAATGAGGAACACCAACAGTAACCATACACTTAAATAGATGATTTTACTGAGATTCAAGTTGTAATGAATATAAACATACACAGTTAGTGGGTTCTATCCCTGGTTCTGAGTGGATATGGGAGGCAATAAATAGATGTTTCTCTCTCACATACATCTCTCTCTTACCTTCCTCTCTAAAATCAATAAGAATTTTTTTTGCAAAAATAAAGACTATGACACCCCTTTACTCCTTCAGAGCATCTATTCTAATTATTGTATGGAATTTTGGAATTTGATACAAAGTAAAAATACACACACACACACACACACACATATATATTAGAGCCCCGGTGCACAAAATTCATGCACGGTGTGAGGAGGGGGAGTGTGTGACCCTCAGGCCAGCCTGCACCCTCTCCAATCTGGGACATCCCTCTCACAATCCAGGACTGCTGGCTCCAAACCGCTCACTAGCCTGCCTGCTTGATTGCCCCTAACTTCTTCTGCCTACCAGCCTGATCACTCCATAACCACTCCCCTACCAGAATGATCGATGCCTAACTGCTCTCCAGCCAGCCCAGTTGCCCCTAAATGCCCTCCCCTGCAGGCCTAGTCCCCCCCAACTTTCCTCCCCTGCTGGCCTAATCGTCCACAACTGCCCTCCCATGCTGGCCATCTTATAGTACCCATCTTTGACCACCTGGGGGCGGCCATCTTGTGTGTTGGAGTGATGATCAAATTGCATATTACTCTTTTATTATATAGGATATGTGTGTGTGTGTGTGTGTGTGTGTGTGTGTGTGTGTGTGTGTGTATGATAATTATTTAGAGTATTCTGACTGAGCCATATTAAATTTTTGTAAAAAGTCAAATATATTTTGGAAAAGAGTGATTTTTTAATCAGTATACAGAAGGATTAGAGGAAGGAAGAGATGTGGTTTAAAGTCATTAAATAGGTAGAATCTTAAAGGAAGAGTAAGAGTTATATATAAAGTGGGGAAAGACATTTCATATATAAAAAAGCAGTAAACAGCAAAAAGTTCAGTACCTTTAGAAATCAAAAATATGATTTTAGGCCATGATATGTTGAAGAATGGAAGTAATCATGGTGAATCATGATTGTAGAGAGATGTTAAATAGGCATATTCTAAATTTATATGCATAATATACAGGGGCTCTTTTTCATTCATTTTTTATTTTGTACCTACAGAACTGAAGTCAATTCCCAGAAAAGAATCATGTTGTTAAATAATATTTTTTGAAGCATGGAAGTTTTTAAATTTAATAATATAAAAGAGAATTACATGAATAGATTTAATTTTAGAAAGTCATGCAAAGGAAAATAAAATGGAGCATTAGGAAGAAGATGTTGTTTGTAAGAAAACATAGGTTAAAGTTGGCTTCAGGCCCTGCTGCAGGTACCAAATGGTGGTGGATGTTCATTAAAAAAAAAATACTAACATATTTCTTTGTCCTGATAAACTGAATGCTTTAATCAGACACACTGAAAGTTGCTAAGAGAGCAACTCTTAAATTTCTCAAAACACACACACCCAATTGTAAATATGTGAGGTGATGGAGGTGTTAACTAACTCTATTGTGGTAATCATTTCACAATATGTAGGTGTATCCAACATACATTGTACAGCTTAATTTTACACAGTGTAATATGTCATTTACACCTAAATTAAGTTGGAAACATTCCACTGCATTTTGCTTAAATTTATAAAGACTAAAAAAGACTAAAAGTAAAAAGTAGGAAAATGTATTCATACTAAGAACCAATTAGAAAAATGTTTATCCTATATAATAAAAAGATAATATGCAAATTGACCATCACACCCTCGCACAAGATGGCCACCCCCATGTAGTCACAAGATGGCCGCCACAAGTAGTCCGGCAGAGGAGGGCAGGTGTGGGCAATCAGGCGAGCAGGAGAGGGCAGTTGGAGGGGACTAGTCCTGCAGGGGAGAGTGGGCAATTTGGGGCAATCATGGCAATTAGGTTCCACCAGGCTGGCAGGGGAGGGCAGTTGCGGGGGACCAGGCCTGCAGGGGAGGGAAGTTGGGGAGACCAGGCCTGCAGGGGAAGGAAGTTAGGAGGGACAAGACCCGCAGAAGAGGGCAGTTGTGGGGGGACCAGACCTGCAGATGTGGGCAGTTGAGGGGACCAAGCCAGCAGAGGTGGGCAGTTGGGGGGACCAGGCCTGCAGGGGAGGGCAGTTGGGGTGATTGGGCTAGCAGGGGAGCAGTTAGGCATCAATCAGGCTGGCAGGGGAGTGGTTAGATAGTGATCAGGCTGTCAGGCAGGAGAGCAGTTGGGAGCCAGCAGCCTCAGATTGTGAGGGAGATGTCTCACTTCACCTGAGGAGTCCCAAATTGGAGAAGGTGCAGGCTGGGCTGAGGGACAACCCTGCCCAGTCCACAATTTCGTGCACCAGGCCTCTAGTATATATACTGAATTTATATATATGTATAAATATATATATATAAATATATACATATATACAAATATATATGTATATGTATAAATATATATATACACACACACACACATATATATATATATGACAGAGATGATTTTAAATAAAAAAATTAGTTGAAATAAACAGCTATTTCATAAGGATAAAGGTTAGTACAATAGGAATCTATACTAATAAAAGAGTAATATGCTAATTAGACCAGGAGACCTGCCAGAGACCTTCCAGATGTCCTTCTGGATAAAGCAGGGGGCTTGGTTGACCTGCAAACCACCCCCAAACGGCCCTCAGCCCTAGACTAGGTCAGCCATGCCTCCCAGCAGGGACCTTCACCCATTGGGGGTGTGGCCAGCCTGAAAATGGCCATCAGCCCCTTGCCCAGGTCCACCCTGCCCCCAGCCGGGACCCTCAACCCAATGGGGACATGGCCAGACTGCAACGGCCATCAGCCCCTTGCCCAGGCCAGCCATGCCCCCCAGCAGTGACCCACACCCCAATGGGGGTGTGGCCAGCCTTCAAACGGCCCTCAGCCCCTCACCCAGGCCAGCCATGCCCCCAAGCAGAGACCTTCCACCCCAAAGGGTGTGTGGCCAGCCTGAAAACAGACCTCAGCCCCTCACCCAGGCTGGCTAGACTCCCAGCAGGGACCACCACCTTAATGGGGGCTTGGCTGGACTGAAAACCACCCCAAGCCCTCACCCAGGCTGGCACCACCCCCAATGGGGACCCCCACCCTGATGGGGGCGTGGCCAGTCTACAAACCTCCCAAGCCCCTCACCCAGGCCAGCCCCACCCCCAAGGGGAACCCTACACTGATCAAGGACCCCCTTCAGGGTAGACCAGCCAGCCCCCACCCATGCACCAGGCCTCTATCTATACTAATAAAAGGGTAATATGCTAATTAGACCGGGAGACCTTCCAGCCATCCTTCCGGAAAAAACCATGGTCGCAGGGCAGAGGCAGAGGTGGTTAGGGGTGATCAGGCCAGGAGGGGAGGGAAGCTGGGGTGAACAGGCAGGCAGGGGGAGCAGTTGGGGGTAAGAATGCTGGCAGGTCAGGGCAATTGGGGGCGAGCAGGCTGGCACAGGGGGGGCAGTTGGGTCTGAGCAGGCTGGCAGGGGAGGGCAGTTAGGGGTGATTGGGCTGGCAGGCAGGTGTTTGGTTAGGAGCCAGTGGTCCTGGATTGTAGAGGGATGTCTAATCCTGTGGGATCAGGCCTAAACCACAGTCAGACATCCCCCGAGGGATCCCAGATTGGAGAGGGTGCAGGCCGGGCTGAGGGACACCCCATGCACAATTTTAGTGCACCGGGCCACTAGTTTCTATATATAAAAGCCTAAGCAACCATTCTACCATTTGACCTTTTGACTGGTAGCTATGATGCTGACCACCAGGGTGCATATGCTCAAAGCACAGGGATGGAAACATGGAACAGACTGATGAATCTCTGAGGGAAGGGGGTAGGGGAAAAGGTAGGAAGAGATTAACTAAAGATCTTATATACATACTAGAGTCCCGGTGCACTGATTTATGAATCAGTGGGGTCCCTCGGCCAGGCCTATCCCTGCAGGCCATGCCGAGGGACCTCACTAGTTCACAAATCCGTGCACTGGGCCTCTAGTATGTAATAACTGAAAATCTGTATAAAAAATAAATTGGCTTAAATGGTAAAATAGAAATTATCCTATATAATAAAGAGCTGATATGCTAAGTAGACCGAACAGCAGAATGACTGTCTGGATGACCTTCCAGATGAAGCTGGGGCGGCGAGGGCTGGCAGAGGCAGCTGAAGCTGCAAGGGGCTGTGAGGGCCAGCTGGGGCTGCAAGGGCTGGCAGGGGCTACAAAGGTCGAGCCCCTTGCACCGATTTCATGCATCAGGCCTCTAGTCCATTTTATAAAGTTAGTGTGAGGTTTAACACACTTCTCTCAGTAAAAGATAATATACATAAACAAAGCTCTTGTAAAAGTTAAGAAAAGTTGAACAATAAAATTAACAATTTTATGTAATTACACTATACCCCAAATGTAGAATGCAAAATAAACTTTCTTATCAAATGTACAAAATGAACTCAAGCTGATGTGAAAATTAAAAATCAACAAAAAATTTATTTAGGTGGTTGTAGTTTTCCATTGATTTAATCACAAGGTCTGGTAGAAGTAAGAGATGTCCTGACCGATCTCTTATACTCTAGATATGCCTTCCTTACTGCCATTGTACAGTACCAGTCCAATTTTTCTTGGTAATAGTGATCCATCACCCCATGCAGCAAAGAGTAAAAACCATGTGAGGACACAGCAAGGAGGCAGTCACCTGCAAATCAAGGAGAAAATTCTCAGAAGAAACTCAACCTGCTGACATATGACTCTTGGACTTCTACCCTCCACAATTAAGAGAAAACATAATTCTGTTATTTAAGCCTTTCAGTCTCTAGAATTTTGTTATGACAGCTCTAGTAAACAAATACAGATTTTGGTACTGGTAGAAAAAGTAGAAAACTTGGGAGAATTGTGGAATAATGTAAGCAGAGGGCTATGATCTCTAAGAAATAATCATGAAGAAAGACATGAAATATTTTTTTTAAAGTCACAGAAATGAAGAATGGATCATCTGTAGACAGAATTTGTGTGCTTGAAGATATGTCAATAAAGCTTCCAAAACAAAAATAAGAAGAGAAAAATTAATGAAAAAAATGCAACAGACTCTCCAAGAACTATGCAATAATCGCAGAAGGGAAAACATATAGATAATGGGAATACCAGAAAGAGAAAAAGAGTGAATTAAGTAGAAGGAATCTTTAAGTAACAATGGCTGAGAAAATTGCAAAACTAATAAACCCATATTATTTAGGTCAGAGAACAATCTATACTAATAAAAGGGTAATATGCAAATTGGTTAGGACGCCCGCACAGTGATGACCAAACAGCAGGCTACATGGGGCGACAAGGCTGGGGGGGGGGCAGTTAGGGGTGACCAGGCCAGCAGGGGGGGCAGTGAGGGGTGACCAGACTGGCAGAGGGGGGCAGTTAGGGGTGATCAGGCCAGCAGGCAGAAGCAGTTAGGGGTAATCAGGCTGGCAGGGGGGGCAGTTAGGGGCGATCAGGCAGGCAGCCAGGTGAGCAGTTAGGAGCCAGCAGTCCCAGATTGTGAGAGGGATATCCAACTGCTGGCAGTTGGATATCTCCCGAGGGGTCCTGGATTGGAGAGGGTGCAGGCTGGGCTGAGGGGACCACCCCCTCCCTGTGCACAAATTTCATGCACTGGACCTCTAGTAAAAGGATAATACCAAAACACATACACCTAGGAATATCATATTAACCAAAAGCAGAAAACCAAAAGCAATAAAAAGTGTTTTAAGAAGCCAGATGGGTCAGGGCGAACAAACACCTTACTTATAAAGGAATCACTTAAGTGTGTACAGGTTGTCAAAGTGATATAGGAGCCAACTGATAGAGTTCTCAATGGTCCAAACTAAAACAATTTGAGCAACAAAATATGTTGACCCATGCACCAGGAGGTTCTGGTTTGATTCCAGCTCAGAGCACTTGCCCAGTTTGGGGCTCAATCCCCAGCAGAGGGCATGCAGGAGGCAGCTGACAGATGTCTCTCTCTCTCTCTCTCTCTCTCTCTTTCTCTCTCTCTCTCTCTCTCTCTCTCTCTTTCCTTCTCCTGTCTTCTCTCTCTAATAAAAGAGAGTTTTTTAAAAGAATTTGGTATGTAAAGGGAAGAGAAAGGGCATCATTTTATACAGAAGTAAACTGATAACCATTACCCCAACCAGGTTATTCTGGTTGTCAGTTTGCCTCTGTATAAAATGATGCCCTTTCTCTTCCCAGGTGATCGAGATTAATATCAACAATAAGAAAGGCACTATGCTTCCTTCTAAAACCCCATGTGGGAACCACACCAGAGTTGCCAGACAACCTAGGCCACTCAGAATGTGAAAGGTCTTGTTGATAGTATGCTGAATGGCCAAGGCTACTCTAAACACAGCTGCAAGGCCACAGCAATCTCACAGTACACTGTGCCCTTCTATAGCCCAAATAATTGATGTCACTTTTGGCACCTAGCCTTCTTTGTCTCTGGAGTAATATCTAAGTTACTGACCAGCTAGTGTGTGAAGAAGTGTGTTGAATTGTGCTATACGGAGATCTGAGGCTATAGAAACCAGCCAGTGTGCTGGACATGGGAGACAGGAGAAGCTGCTGAGCCAAAGCTCTGATACTGCTACACTGTAAGGCTGTGAGTTTAGAGGCAGCGTGCAACTGCTCAGATAATAGCTGTAGATACAGAGGCTAATGCTGCTACTTTGTGGGAAAGATGTATCTGTTCACAGACAGGGTCCGGCTGCCTGCCTGTATGAGATTGCTGTGAAGGACTGTGTTGTCTGATAGCTAAATGGCCACTGGCTTCTGCAATAAAGACTCATTCTTATATACCCACAACCTCTCATGGCTTTTCTGCCTAAGACCTGGCATCCAAGGAAGTCCAGCCCTGGCAGAGGGGTTTGGACCCAAAACCTGTAACTAGTGAGCAGAATGCAAAGGAGGAACTTGGACTAAGTTCCCAACAGTTAGTACAGAGGGCAGGGTTGGAGAAGGAACCTGCCCTGGTTTGGTCGGTAAGAGTTTAGAATATATGGGCTCAGGGCAACTCAGAGCACCAGACTTGTGTAGGGCTCTTGCTGTCTCTGACACTCCATAACCCTTTTCCAGGACTGGCTTAAGGGGCAGAAGGACTTTGGAACCACAAAAATTGTAACTTTACACAAATAAAGCTTTCTTCCACATTCCATCCTCTCATGCGAGCTTCTGAAAATGCTTCTTTCAGTGGTGTTCCAAGAATAGGGCTCTCCCAAAAGACAGGGGAGTTTCACCCACCAGCAACACTATCTTGCCTCAGTGGCTCAAACTTACTAATTCCACTGATTAGAATGTTTTGCTTGCTTCCTTATTTCTCCTTCAGAACTGAAGTTCAAACAGACTTACATAAAGTTCTATATTAACTAAATCACAGTGTATATTCACCAAAGCTTGCTGAAAATGTTTGACTTGTTATTATAGAACTAGAGACCTAATGCATGAAATTCGTACAAGAGTAGGCCTTCCTTCCCTTGGCTGCCTGCACCAGCTTCCCTCTGGCATCCGGGACGTGAGCTTCCCTCACAGCCCCGGCTTTGTTGGGAAGGTCATCTGGAAGGATGTTTGGTCTAATTAGCATATTATGTTTTTGTTATTATAGATACTCCTCCAAATTTCTATTTGAGACTAAAATCTACATGATATGAGTCTAGCTTTATTCTAAGATGTCAGAATTAATTTCATTGTTCAGATATGAATATTAAATAGAAATTCTTCATGCAAACTTTTTGTGTCTTTGGTGTTTAGTAATCTTTAAAATTTGAAAAGCTTCAGAAAGTTTGAAGATATTTTCCAAATATGAAACCATATGCACAATCTTTAAATCATTGTGACATATTTGAGTTATTCACAAGATTAAAAAAGCAGCAAAAAAAATTAAGAAGGGGGATCTCAATGAGTCATAATCAATAGAAATCTGACAAGGTCCCTGAACAGCCCTAGCATTTAGAGAAATCAGGCATTAATGCAAGCAAATCTATTTAATTAAATAAGTGCATACATGCACACTTTTAAATTTGTGGAATTGAATAGATATGCCTAATCTTTAAAAAAATTCCTCTTGAACTTTTTGTCTCATCATATTTCCATTATACATTTCCAAATGTTATTATAACTCTGTCTGCAACTTTTCAAGAGCTGCCCTTTCCTAAGTAGTTCCAGTCTCATATATGCATCCCCCAACTGGCCACAGAAGAGTCACCTGTGTTCTATTTACTAAACACAATATATTTTGTTTACTTTTTACCTTCCTTAACCATTCTGCATCCTTGGACACTATTTTATCTTCTTTTTTTCATTTTTAATACATTTTTATTGATTCAGAGAGTAAGGGAGAGAGAGAGAGAGAGATAAAACCATCAATGATTGGCTGCTTCCTGCACATCCCACACTAGAGATAGTAGGGGGGATTGAGCCAGCAACCTGGACATATACCCGGACCTGGAATTGAACTGTGGCATCCTGGTTCAGAGGTCGACACTCAACCCCTGAGCCACCCTGGCCAGCTTTATCTTTTTTCTTAAAATCTTCTCCCTCATCCTGTGAAAGATTGGGTTGTTGTAATTCCCATTCTTTGTAACCATTCTTCCATAACTAGTACTATCCATGATACTTCTTCTTACCCCTGCCTTATTCTTCCCACATCCTATATTGAATTATATTCTTTGTTCTTTTTCATACACATATTCTCTTTGAACAATTTTATCCACTCCCATGATTTTAGTTGTTCTTTCTAAACATAGGCTTTAAACACTCTATTTACAGTATATGGTCCCTATTAAAAAATGAAACAAACAACAAAAGTACTGCAGTTACTTTTTCTAGCTAATTGTTTAACACACAATCTCCTCTTATCTTTTTCTGTCTAACAAAACCTTAACATCTCTTCAAGCTCTAACAAGTTTGAACTCCTTCATGAAGCCATTATTAATCAATTATTTGTAACTAGAGGCCCAATACATGAAGATTCGTGCAAGAATAGCCCTTCCTTCCCCTAGCTGCCAGAACCCAGGACCCGGGCCTTCACTCTGGCTGCTGCCTTCTGCCTTTGCTCCAGATTGGAGCCGTCTTCCACCTACATGCACTTCCCAGAGGCCCAGAGCAGCTGGGGCAGGTCAGAACGCCTGTGTCATCACCACGGTGATGACCCATGTGTCCCAGCCCAGCCACCGCCATCTTTGTTGAATCAATTTGCATATTTCCTCCTTATTGGCTATAGGCTCCACCATCTTTGTTGTGAAGTGATGGTCAATTTGCATATTCCATCTTTATTAGATAGGATTTGAAAAAATCTCCTGAGCTTGAGTTACTCATAGAAGTTTTATTTCCAATGTCATTCTTGCCTTCTCATAGCAGCTTCATTGTGGAAAGCTCTTTTTATTTAAAAATTCAGAAATTTTAGCTCAGATTTAGTCACAATTTCCTTAAAAACAATCTATTAATGTTACAGATAATTTAAATTAAAGTTCACTTTAGAAAATCAAAGAAAACTCAAAATAGTACAAACTGAGAGGTGGGTTAAAATGTGAGAACAAGTTAGTCAACAAAATAATGGAGAGGAAAAAAAAACAAAAACTTCTAGTAAGAGGATTAATTCAATGTACAAGCATGAAGGCCAAGAATGAACCATAGATACATGAACAGAAATTTTATCATAAGGAACATTTTACAACACTACACAGATTTTAATTTGTAAAAGAGGATGCTTTATTTAAGGCTTAAAAATTTAATTTAGAATTGTAAATTGTATTTTAATTTAAGCACACACAAACACACTGGCATCTGAATATATGATGGATTCACATGTAACTGAGATCAAGTTGGTTGATAAGTGCTATTCAGATCATCTATATCTTTACTGGTTTTCTGTCTGCTCCATCCATTATTGGAAATGAAGTGTTGAAATCTCCAACTATAACTTTGTATTTGTCTATTTCTCATTTTAATTCTATCAATTTTTCTTTCATGTATTATGGAATTCTGTTATTAGGAACATACACATTTAAGACTGTTATATTTTCTTAGAGAATTTAAACCTTCTCATTGTGTAATGTCTTTCTGAATTCCTGTTAGTATACCTTGTTTTGAGGTTTACTTTACCTTATTTAATATAGCCACTCTATTTTTCTTTTGATAGAGTTGCATGGTTACATTTTTATACATTTACCTTCAGATTTAAATTTGGCTTCTTACTGAGCTGGCAGTTGAGTCTGGGTTTTTTTGTTTGTTTGTTTGATTGTTTGTTTTTTTATTTAATCTGGCATTCACTGTCATTGAGAAATTCATTTAAACAATTTATTTTGATGTTATTATTGACATGGTTGGATTTAAATGTTTCATGGTTGGATTACCTTTGTTTCATTTTCCTGCTTTCATTTTCTTCTGTTATTGTTTTAATTAACTGAGTATTTTTATTTTCTCAATTATTGGTTTATTATTTAAACATTTTTATTAATTTTAGAAAAATTTCACAGGGTTTAAAATATATCTTTAATTTTAAGTGTTTCTTCAGATAATATTATATTGCTTCAAATGTAATACAAGGAACTTAGGTAGTATTCACTGAATTCCTCCCTTCAATCTATTGCACTATTATGTCATACATTTTACTTTTACAAATGATCTAAATCCATCATATATTGTTACCATTTAACTTAAAATGATCAGCTATACTTTAAATTGATTATGTTTGGGAAAAGGATGTCTTTTAAATTTACCTTAATTTTAAGTGATTTTAAAGCACATACAGATTGTAATCATTTTAGATATCCCTGGTAAATAATTGAGTGAGGGTAAAATAAATTTCATTACTATATTCACAGAACCCCAGAATCACTTAATTTATAAAGAAGTTGGCTCAGCATTTTTGGTTCATGGTAGGATTGCAACCCTGAATATTTGAACACCTACTCTGGGGAATTATTTTTTCTTACCCAGCAGAGATGAAATAATTTAAAAATAATAAAGAGAACTTATAATTAATTTCTGGTGCACACCATTTTGTCTACATATAAGATTCTGACAAAGGCTGGAATATTTATTTTTAATAATGAAAGAATACCATGATGCATGTGCCTGAATACTATGATGCATTTATTTATATATTTAAGATTTATCATTCAATTTAGTCCTCAAAACCACCTTAGGAGTTAGATACTATTATTATCTATCTATATCCTATCTAATAAAAGAGTAATATGCAGATTGACCATCACTCCAACACACAAGATGGCTGTCCCCATGTGGTCAAAGATGGCTGCCCTCATGTGGACACAAGATGGCCACCACACAATGGCCAGCAGGGGACGGCAGTTGGGAGGAACCAGGCCTGCAAAGGAGGGCAGTTGTGAGTGATCAGGCCAGCAGGGGAGGGCAGTTAGGGGTGACCAGGCCAGCAGAGGAGGGAAGTTGGGGGCAACCGGGATGGTAGGGAAAGGCAGTTGAGAACTGCTGCTGTAGAGCCTAAAACCATCGGAAAACACAGATATTTACATTACGATTCATTAACAGTTACAAAATTACAGTTATGAAATAGCAATGAAAATAATTTTATGGTTGGGGGTCACCACAACATGAGGAACTGTATTAAAGGGTCGCGGCATTAGGAAGATTGAGAACCACTGATATATATAAAAGCCTAAGCAACATTATGACAAAATGATTGGAACGACTGGTTGACCAGTCACTATGATGCACACTGACCACCGGGGGCAGACGCTCAATGCACAAGCTATTCCCTGGTGGTCAAAGCACTCCCACAGCCAACCTCCCACGGCCCCTCCACTTGGCCGGCTGGCCCCCATGGGCCCCTGGTGCTAAACCATTTGTAGAGACCTGCTTCTGGGTTGGCGTTTCATATGTAGAGAGCAGCTCCCTTGCTGTGATCTATTGAAAGTCAGTACTTGACACAAGCATTTGTCTCACTCCTGTCCACTCTCTTCCCCACGGGCTGCCCACCCACCATGGTGGTGGCATGGTGGTGAGAGAAGGAGGAGGGGGCAAGGTGGGAACCGCACGGTGGTGGGGCACCAATGGCAGCATTGGTGTCTGTTCCTTCCATGCCAGACCCAGCAACTGTCACTTCCTCTTCCAACCCTGCCGGGGCCTTTTGGCCTGTGCTGGGACAGGGAACCTGGGATGGGTGGCGGTGGATGCAGTCCCTTCCCCAGGGGAGCTGAGGGCCGGCTCCCTCCTTGGGGCTGGTGGCCAACCTCCAGCGGTCCCTCCCTGCCCCCCATGCATGAATTTGTGCACCAGACCTCTAGTATCTTACATAAAAGAGAATTGAATCAAAGAAATGTTATATTATTTGCCCAAAGTCACAGAGTTATTAAGGCTCATAGTTAAATTAAATATGGATAGAATCTAAAGCTCAATCTCTTAACCATGTGCTTAATGGAGAAAATGGAAACTTTAATTCTAAATTCCAATATATTTGAGAGAAAAAGTAGAGTTCGTGTTTGTATATTCATGTTTTTAAAAGTTATATCTTATTTCTTAAGGAATTTAACAATGGAAGAGAATGTATTTTGAGCTTAACACTAAAGAAATCATTAGCTGTATTTCCTAATGCTATCTGTAACAATTTCATAGGAAATAGAAAGGACTCACAAGATTTCTCAGGGTGCACTAATGATAGGCTTTAATCAAGGTAATAAGCAAGCTGTAGCAGGAGGAAAAAACATGGATAAGCATCTGGAGTCCAATAAACTTTCAGGCACAGCCCCACAAGTTACTTTCTTTGTTGAATAGGAAATACTTTATCTCTGCAATATGAACCATCAAGATATGCATAGAAAATCTTGGTTTTAGAAGACTGTGAGCAAGATTTTTTCAGTGGTATCTTTTATGGCCTATTGGTCATCTAGCCAAGTTTAGCTTTGTATCTTGTTAATCAATATCTAAGTCAGCAATCTAGATATCTCTACCACTAAAGAAGCTCTCCCTGGGGATAGATTGACAGATTTCTCATAAACACCTACTGAAATCATTTGCCAAAATCAGTTACATTTTTGAGGCTAAACCAAACAAAAAATATCATTACTTCATTACTTCTTAAAAGCTATATTTAAATATCCTATCTAATAAAAGAGTAATATGCAAATTAAACATCACCCCTCGACAAAAATGGCAGTGCCCATAGCCACAAGATGGCAGTGCCCAGTCCTCTCAGCCCTGCTTGAGTTCCCCAGTCTCAGGGAGGGCTGCCACTGAGAGCCTGCAGAGTAAGCAGCCTGGCAGAATGCTGCCCAGAGGCCCTCCTGACCCTTTATAAAAAACAAAAATAAATTTACTCCCCATGGCCCAATCCCCTACCAACGATGGCAGCCTGGGCTCTCAGCCTGGCTGGGGTGCAATCCCGTGCCAGCAGTGGCAGCCTGGGGTCTCAATCACTGAGTCACACCAGCCAGGCAGATATGGAGGAATCTTAAATGTTTCTTTTTAAAAAATATATATTTTATTGATTTTTTACAGAGTGGAAGGGAAAGGGATAGAGAGCTAGAAACATCTATGAGAGAGAAACATCCATCAGCTGCCTCTGCACACTCCCCACTGGGTATGTGCCCTCAACCAAGGTACATGCCCTTGACCAGAATTGAACCTGGGAACCTTGAGTCTGCAGGCTGATGCTCATCCACTGAGCCAAACTGGTTAGAGCTGTCCAATATGTTAAAGAAAAAACCCTATCTAATAAAGAGGGAATATGCAGGGGAGGGCATTTGGGGGTGACCAGGTTATCAGGGGAGGGTAGTTGGGGACAATCTGGCGGGCAGGGGAGCAGTTAGGTGTCGATAAGGCTGGCAGGGGACTGGTTAGGGGGTGATCAGGCTGGCAGGCAGAAGTGGTTAGGGACAATCAGGCAGGCAAGCGAGCAGTTGGGAACCAGCAGTCTTGGATTGTGAAAGGGATGTCCGACTGCCTGTTTAGGCCTGATCCCACAGAGATTGGGCCTAAGCAGGCAGTTGGACATCCCCTGAGGGGTTCCAGATTGGAGAGGGTGCAGGTTGGGCTGAGGGACACCTTCCCCCCCAGTGCACCAATTTCATGCACCGTGCCTCTAGTGGTAATATAAAAGACAAAAGTGACTCTCTTAGTGACATAGTTAGGGATTAAATATGATCAAAGTGTAAGTCCAATGTGCCATGAAAAACATACCCTACATTAAAATTCAATAATACTGTGCTCTCCTGGATTTTTTTTCTATTTGACTTTTTTCATGGTACTTTTTAAAATGTGTGCTGTTATCCTTAGCTTCTTAAAATAAAAATACCCTAGGATTTAGTCCTTGGTGATAATCTATTGTCAAGATCCACTAACTTTCTTGATAAACCAAGTCATTATCATAAGATGAAATTCCTTCTATAGGCCAGTGATTATACCCATTTTTTCCAGCTCATACTTCATTCCCAAAATTTGACCTCATAAATCTATCTGCTTTTAAGACATGTCCAACCGGATATTTAGTAGATAGTACAAATCATCAGATACTGAATTGAACTCCTGATCTTCCTGGCCAAAGCTGCTCCTCTAGCAACATCTATCATCTCATTTGACATTATCTTCATTTTTCCTGTTTATAGGCCAGCAAATTTTATGTCCTCTTTCTTTTCTCTTTTTCTTTACACCTCGTGCCATTTATTTGGAAATTCTACTGGCTCTATCTTTAAAATACCACATGTAAAATGTAACAATTCCTCATCACCTCTATTGCTATCTATCTTCTGAGTCCTTATCCTTACTTGCATGGAATACTTAAATAGTCTTCTAATAGTTCTTCCTGTCTAGTCCTTCCCTTCATACTTTTATAAAACACAATAGCTAAAGTGATTATTTTTATAAGGAAGTCAATTTAGCACACTTCTCTGCTTAGAATATTGCAACAGTTTTACTCAATACAAATGTCCAATTTCTAATAATGACACCAGTTATTCTCTAACCCCATATTTAACTACTATCCTTCTTGAACACTCTGCTTCATATAAAATGGTACCATAGTTTTCCCTCCCTTTAACATATAGGGATACTCCAGTCATAGAGGAATCTGCAGTGATTGCTTTTTTTTTGACTGAGTTCTTTACTCAATTCCCTATCTCTCTAACATTCTCTAAATCTTATTTCAAGTGCCATATTTCCAATAAGGCTTATTCTGATTACCATGTTGAAAATTCATCACATTTTCTCTTCAGCATTCCCAAATGCCTTCTATTCTACTGTAGTCTTTTCTTCTTCCATAGTACTAATTGATGTACAGTAATGTATTTATCTAAGAAATTAATATTTTGCATTACTCTTAATTTTTTATGTCTGCTTCATTCAATGAGAATTCACTCTGCAAAGACAGAGACCTTTGCTTTTTTTCCCCACTATTCTATTCTAGAAATCAAGTTGAGGACCTGGATATATTAGCTGCTTAATAAATATTTGGTGGATAAATTAATATAGAAAATAATTGTATCATTGACCCTGAATCAAAATTGTAGATATAAATATACATTTTCTTAAATTGTATTTTGTTATCTTAATGAAAGTACTGAAATTATTTTAAGTATGTAATGAATTAATTACCCATTTATAATGAACCACTCAGTAACCACTCAAGT
Organism: Corynorhinus townsendii; assembly: GCA_026230045.1. NCBI lineage: Eukaryota > Metazoa > Chordata > Mammalia > Chiroptera > Vespertilionidae > Corynorhinus > Corynorhinus townsendii. The sequence goes on along the minus strand of JAPDVU010000001.1, from coordinate 116,130,426 downwards.
GAGTCAAAACTACTTCTGTGTATAACAGAGTCTGTGATGACTGAATAAAGTAGCAAATATATATAACATAAAGAGTTGGTCAAATTGAACCAAGTTAGCTAATAGGCAAGGCATTCATCCCTATGTCTATAAAATTATTACAAATATAAAATGGTATAGGCAGGGCAATAATTTTATTGCAGAAAATCAAAAGCACCTTTGTATTAAAACATATTTATTGAAACAGTTTTTTAAAAGCCTTCCAAGATGAATTGTTAAAACAAAGACAGGAGGGAAAAAATAGGGTGGGGACCATTTTATAAAAAGAATAATAAATGTGAGTGCTTATAAACCAGATAATCTTTCCAAGTTGTATCTTATGATCTCTGTCTCCAAAGCAAGAGTGTACATAAGAGCCCAGACAGTGTGGTGCATGGTTGAGCATCAATCTATGAAGCAGGAGGTCACAGTTCAATCCCCTGTCAGGGCACATGCCTGGATTGCAGGCTCCAAACCCAGTGAGAGGCGTGCAAGAGGCAGTCAATCAATGATTTTCTCTCATCATTGATGTTTCCATCTCATTCTCCTTCTCCCTTCATCTCTTAAATCAATAAAAACATATATTTTTAAAAGAGTGTACATGAGATAATAAAGAATGAAAAAAATGTTTACTGTTGTAAAAACTCATTCCAGTTAGTGTTTCTCCTTAACAACATTTTAATATTGTTTATGTATCATATAGCCATATTTCCCAGGAGATGGATTTTAAATAGTTCAAGCTAATCTGGTAAATCTATAACTTTGTCAGGGCAAATAATATTCATGAGAAAAACTATCTGGTCAATTATATAGTAGAGTGACTCTAACGGAATCTTCTGATAAATTTCTCTTACTCTAAAAGTAGCTTTGGAATTTTTGCATTAAAATTTAAATAAAAATTGAATTAAACATAAATATAGAATGTTCCAAAATCATAACAGTATTGTAGGCTCACCTTCCATATAAAAAATTAGGACTTAATTAATATCCTAAAAGCTATTCCTCTGCTTCTTTCCAGTCACTACAACATAGAAACTAGACTTTTAACACTATATATTAGTCTTGATTGTGCTTCAACTTTATATAGACATCAAATATCTCCTCTTTTGTATCTGTCTTCTTTTGATTAACAATGTTTGTAAAGTAAGCCCATGTTTTTAACCACAACAATAGTTTTGTTTTTTCTTATTCTCATATTTGTATTTTATTACTAGAGGACTGGTGCACAAAATTTATGCACGGGGTGGGGGGGTGTCCCCTCAGCCCAGCCTGCACCCTCTCCAATCCAAGACCCCTTGGGAATGTCCAACTGCCGGTTTAGGCCCAATCTCAGGGATAGGGCTAAACCAGCAGTGGGTCATCCCTCTCACAATCTGGGACTGCTGGTTCCTAACTGGCCCCCTGCCACCTTTATCACCTCTAAGTGCCCCACCTGACTGGTTGCACCCAACTACCCCCCACCAGCTTGGTTGCCCCCAATGCCCCCCCTGCCGGATTGGTCACCCCTCACTGCCCCCTCTGCTGGCCAGGTAGCCCCCAACTGCCTCCCCCTGACCTGGTCTCCCACAACTGCCCCTCCTCACCAGCCTGGTCACCCCCAACTGTCCCCTCTGCCAGCCTGGTTTCCCCCAACTGCCCTCCCCTGCCAGCTTGGTCACCCCCAAGTGCCCTCCCCTGCTGACCTGATCACCCCTTACTGCCCCCCTCTGCTAACCTGTTCACTCCTCACTGCCCCCCTCTGCTGGCCTGGTCACCCCTCACTGCCCCCCCCTGTTGGCCTGGTCGCCCCACACAGCCTGCTGGTCAGTCGTTTGGTCATCCGTTGCTAACCCCCCTGCTGGCCTTGTTGCCCCACGCAGCCTGTTGTTCAGTTGTTACTGTGAGGGCAATGTGACCAATTTGCATATTACCCTTTAATTAGTATAGATATTTTTTTAACATAACATAACATATTTATACACTTCACTATTAATGGTGTTTTGGCTACTATGAATAATGTTTCTAATAATGCAATTCAAAACATGCATGAAGTCGGGGGGTGGGGCAGGAAGACATTAACCAAAGAACTTATATGTGTATACGCATAACCCATGGACACAGACAATAGTGCAATGAAGGCATTGGGGGTAGGGGAGCAGAGTATAGGATGAGGGTAGAGGGGGTCAGTGGGGAAAATGGGGACATCTGTAATACTTTTAACAACAAAGATTAACTATAAAAACCACATGCATGAATAAGCTTTTCATTGTATCATTTCCTCATTGTACTCCATGGTTGTACAAAAACTGGATATCTTTGATTTATTAAAATTTTGGCCATTTTGGTAATTGTGTAGAAAGCTTAATTTGATTTGTTTTTTAAATAATAATAATGTTAAACATATTTTTTTGCCATTGATATATTCCCCCCTCAGTGTAGTATCTAGTAGTTCTTTATTCCAGTTAATTTATAAGAGATACCTATATTTATTGTAAATATTATTTATGTATATATACCTAATTTTGGAGATATATAGATATTGATTCAGATCAAGAATTCTTAAAGGTCATGAATTTGGGCTGTAATGCCTTTTTCTTTTTTAAAACCTTTATTGTTGAAAGTATTAGAGATGTCTCCTTTTCTCCCCCATTGACCTCTTCCAGCCCGCCCCAATCCCTCTCCCCAGGCCTTTACTACTCTGTTATCTGTGTCCATGGGTTATGCATATAAGCATACCAGTTCTTTGGTTGAACTTTTCTGACTCACCCACCCTAGTGTGCCTTCCCTTTGAGGTTCCACAGCCTATTCCATGCTTCTATGTCTCTGAATCTATTTTGTTTATTAGATTCCACATATGAGTGAGATCATGTGATACTTATCTTACTCTGACTGACTTATTTTGCTTAGCATAGTACTCTCCAGGTCCATCCATGCTATTGCAAATGGTAAGATTTCTTTGTTTTTCACAGCTGCATAGTATTCCATTGTGTAAATGTACCATGGTTTTTTGTTTTGTTTTGTTTTGTTTTTTAATCCACTCATCTGCTGATAGGCACTTGTGTTGTTTCCAAATCTTTGCTATTGTAAATTGTGCTTCTATAAACATAGGGATGCACATATTATTTCTGATTGGTGTTTACAATGTCTTAGAATATAAATGGGACCACCAGTCAAATCTTAGTTAGACTTAATTTTTTGAGGAAATTCCATACTCTTTTCCAGAGGGGATGCACCAGTTTTCATTCCCATCGCAGTATATGAGGGTTCCCTTTTCTCCATACCCTTGCCAACATTTGTCCTTTGTTGATTTATTGATGGTAGCCACTCTGACAGGTGTGAGGTGTTACCTTATTATTGTTTAGGTTTTAATTTCTCAGATAGTTAGTGACTTTGGGCATTTTTTCATATGTCTACTGGATTTCTGTATAGCCACTTTGGAGATGTGTCTATTTAGGTTCTTTTCCTATTTTTAAATTGGATTGTTTGTCTTTATTTTGTTAAGTTGTATGAATTCCCTATATATTTTGGAGATTAACACCTTATTTGATATATAATTGGCAAATATGTTCTTCCATGCAGTGGCTCGCTTGTTATTTTATTGATAGTTTCTTTTGCTATGCAAAACTTTTTAATTTTGATGTAGTCCCATTTGTTTATTTTCTCATTAGCTTCTATTGTCCTAAGAGATGTATCAGTAAATATATTGCTGAGAGATGTCTGAGATTTTGCTGTCTATGGTTTCTCCTAGGATTTTTATGGTTTTGACAATTTTTATTTATGTTTTTAAACCATTTTGAGTTTATTCTTGTGTATGGTATAAGTTGGTAGTCTAATTCCTTTCTTTCTCTCTCTCTCTTTCTTCTTTTTTTAATGCATCTCTCCAATTTTCCCAAAATGACTTATTTAAGAGACTGTCTTGACTCCATTGTATGCTCTTGCCTCCTTTGTCAAATAGTAATTGAGCATAATGGCATGAGTAGATTTCTGGGTTCTCTGTTCTGTTCCATTGTCCTATATGTCTGTTCCTGTGCCAGTACCAGGATTTTTTTTTTATTACAGTGGCTTTGTAGTATAATTTGATATGTGGTATTGTGATTCCTACAACTTTGATCTTATTTCTCAAGATTTCTGTGGCTATTTGGGGTCTTTTTTTTCCATATACATTTTTGGAGAGTTTTTCTAGGTCTGTGAAATATGCCTTTGGTATTTTAATGAGGATTGCATTGAATCTGTAGATTGCTTTGGGTAGTATGGACATTTTAATGATATTGGTTCTATAATCCATGAACTATTCTTCCACTTGTTTATATCTTCCTCTGTCTCTTTTTTCAATGTCCTATAGTTTTCTGAGTATAGGTCTTTTACCTCCTTGGTTAAGTTTATTCCTAAGTATCTTAATTTTTTTGTTGCAATGGTAATTGGGATTATTTTATTAGTTTCTCTTTCTGAGAGTTCATTATTGCTATATAAAAGTGACATAGATTTCTGAGTGTTCTTTTTGTATCCTACAACATTGTTGAACTCATTTGTTAAATCTAGTAATTTTTTATATTGTCTTTAGGGTATTCTTTGTACAATACATGACACCTGTGAAGATTGACAACTTTATTTCCTCCTTTCCAATTTAGATGCCTTTTATTTTTTCTTCTTGTCTAATAGCTATGGCTAGGACTTCCAGTACTATGTTGAGCAAAAGTGGTGAAAGAGGGCATCCCTGTCCTGTTCTTGTTCTTAAGTGAAATGGTTTTAGTTTTTTCCCATTTAGTATGATGTTGACTGTAGGTTTGCCATATATTGCTTTTATTATGTTGAGGTATGATACCTCTATCCACACTTGGCAGAAAGTATTTATAAAAAAAAGCATTTTGGTTTTTGTCAAATGCTTTTTCTGCATCAATTGATATGATCATATGATTTTGTCTTGCATCCTGTTTATGTTATGTATCACATTTATTGATTTGTGAATATTGTACTAGCCTTACATCCCTGGAATAAATCCCGCTTGGTAATGTTGTGTGATCTTTTTAAGGCATTGCTGTTTCTGATATGATAATATTTTGTTGAGGATTTCAGCATCTATGTTCATCAGGTATATTTTCCTGTAATTCTCTTTCTTTGTAGTATCTTTATCTGGTTTTGGAATTAGGGTAATGCTGGCCTCATAGATAGAGCTTGGAAGTTTTCCTGCCTCTTACATTTTTTGGAATAGTTTGAGGAGTATAAGTGTTAGTTCTTTTTTGAATGTTTGGTAAAACTCCCATGTGAAGCTGTCTCATCCAGGGCATTTGTTTGCTGAAAGTTTTTAAACTACTGCTTCAATTTCATCAGTAGTTATTGGCCTACTCCAATTTTCTGATTCTTCTCAATGAGTTTTGAAAGATTATATTTTTCAAGGAACATATCCATTTCATCCAGGCTGTCCAGTTTGTTGGAATAAAGTCATTCATAGTATATTTTTAGGATCCTTTGTATTTCTGTGGGGTCAATTGTTTCCTCCTGCTTTTTAATTATTTTTCTAATTGCTGCTCTGTTTGAGTAATTTTCTTCTACCTTGTCTTCTACCTCACTGATTTCACACTCAGCTTCTTCTAGTCTACTGTTGAAACCTTCCAGGGTGTTCTTTATTGCACCTGTCATTGTTCATTTTCTCTAGATTCTTATTCAGATTAGTGTATTTCTCATTCAGCTACTTATAATTGTCATTGAGTTGTTTGAAAATCTCAAACAACTTGTTTAAGCACCCTTATAGCAATTACTTTGAATTCTTTATCTGACAAATTATGTGACTCTATTTCATTTAGTTTCTTTTCTGGTGATTCCTCCTTTTCTTTTATTTGGGGGTTGTTTCTTTGTCTCCCCAGTTTTTTGCTTCTATGTCTTAGATCAGTGGTTGGCAAACCACAGCTCGCGAGCCACATGTGGCTCTTTGGCCCCTTGAGTGTGGCTCTTCCACAAAATACCATGGTCTGGGTGAGTCTATTTTGAAGAAGTGGCATTAGAAGAAGTTTAAGTTTAAAAAATTTGGCTCTCAAAAGAAATTACAATCATACTGTTGATATTTGGCTCTGTTGACTAGTATGTTTGCCGACCACTGTCTTAGATCAAACTACTATGCATCCAAGTCATTGTGGGATGGTTGTATGTAATTGGTGGTTTGTGGAACCCAGTGGTGCAGTCTCTTAGAACTCCTGAGATCAGTGTTGTAGGAAAGCCGCTAACTTGAGTTATTTGGGTTCTCCTTTTGTAGTTTCATCTTGAATGTTATTGTCCTGTTCATGAGTGGATTCACCTCTCAGGGTGGCTGACTATGTGGCTCACCCTTGACCACATCCTAGAAGCTGTTGTGGAGGTGCTGATTGAACAGAACAAAATGCAACATGTCAAAACATGGCACAGAAAAAACAAAAAACAAAACAAGAATCTACACAAGACCCCTACATTACCAACAAAAGCAACTACCAGAGAAGAGAGAAATAGGAAAGAGAAAGAGAGCAATAGGAGAAAAATATGGGGGAAAACAAAACCAACCAACCAACCAACTAACCCAGTGGTCAGCAAACTGCAGCTCGTGAGCCACATGCAGCTCTTTGGCCCCTTGGGTGTAGCTCTTCCACAAAATACCATGGCCTGGGCGAGTCTATTTTGAAGAAGTGGCATTAGAAGAAGTTTAAGTTTAAAAATTTGGTTCTCAAAAGAAATTTCAATTGTTGTACTGTTGATATTTGCCTCTGTTGACTAATGAGTTTGTGGACCACTGAACTAACCAAACAAACAAAAAAAAAGCACAAGCAAAAAACAACAATAAAGGGGGGAGTAGAATACGTACATGCAAAGCTTAAATAAAGAAAATAAGAATTAGAGGAACAGGGGAAGGAAGACAGTTTAGAATAAAGGAGAGAGAAAAGAAATAAAAAGACAATAAAAATTTTGAAATGAAAAATAGAAGAGTAAGCAGAAAGACCTAAAGTAAGAAAAAGGGGGGGGAAAAAGATAAGAAAGAAAACAGGAGAAAAAGAAAGGAGAGAGAAAAGAGAAAAAAATTGAGTAATGAAGGCAAGGTAAATTGAGTATGTGAAGGGAAGAGGAAAATTAGATATAGGAATGAAATAACAGAGACCACAATAGTAACAAATCAATAAATCATATAAATAAAAAAGATAAATTTAAAAGAATGGGGAAAAAAGAAAGAAAAGAGTAAAACTAATAAAGATAAGAGAGAAGAAAAAGTGAGGAAAAAAGAGAAAAGAAATAAAAAGTTAAGTGGTGTTCATTTCAGCTGAATTTAATGCCCCATGGGAGTTTGCTATGGACCCCATTCTTCTGTTCTGTCTGCCCATTCTGGGCTTCCTGTTAGTAACTTAGGAGCTAACCACTGCCAGGCACTATCTTTTGGATTTCAGCAACTTGTTTGAAGTTCCAAGTGACCCACTATTCCACTAATTATGTCTGTCCCCACAGGCCTTGGCTACAAGCAGGAGAAGCCAATTTACCCTCTAAAGTAGATTTGTTAGCCTCACAGGGCCAAGAACTGGTTAGCAAAATTTCCCTGGTTTCCTGGACTCTCCCTCTGCCTGCCTTTGCCTGCTATCCAGCTGTCAATCTTAATCACTCAAAAGTCTATTTCTGAAAGGGCTTTAGGTGGGATAGGTGCCCTTTAGCTTTTAGGGAATATGAAGGGTGTATTTTCCTGTCCCAGAGATACTCCTCCCTAAGTGGCCCAAAATATTACTCTGCCTTTGGCTGGACAGAGATCCTTGTATGGAGACCAATGGGATTGTCTGGGAACCTGGGGTTTTTACCAGTCTGGTTCCCAGATTTTGGGGATGGGAAAGGCTCATCCTCCAATCTAGTCATTGAGAGCTCCTTTTGCCTTTGTTTCCTCTGAAAAGCTCAAAATGCAGGGTGTGGCATGCAGCTCTCCTTAGGGTGGGATAGGTTGTATCACCTGTCCTAAGGGTACAGGAAGGGGTTAGCTATTCTCATAAAAAATGGCCTTTTCAGTTTAGAATACCTATGAAGATCAAATGCAGGACTCCTGGCTACTTCTTCCAGCAGCCCTGCAGCCTTTTGCAGCTGGGTGTTATGTGGACTCAGGTCATGGCTCTGATATTCCAGACTGTGGAGCCTAGTCTGGGCTTTGGGCCTCTATCTTCTGAGGGAACAGAACCTCTTTTATCCCATTGATCCCTCCTCTCTTTGCCTGCTGGCCTGCAGCCCCTGGGCACTGGGTCCTCTACTCTCATGACCTCACCCTGCCTATGGGTCTCCAGGTGTTTTCTGTCCTTCCTTGATATATGTGTCCTTCTCAGCTGGACCTCAGTTGTTAATTCCAGGAGAATGTTCTCTAATTTAGTTGTATTTCCAGTCTGGCACAAGGACGAGGTGTAGGACAGGTCTGCCTATTCATCCACCATTTTCTCCAAATGTAATGCCTTTTTCTATCTTCTATCATCATTTACTAGAGGCCCAGTGCACAAAATTCATGCACTCAGGGGGGGGGTCCCTCAGTCCAGCCTGTGCCCTCTCGCAATCTGGGACCCCTCGGGTAAGGTCCCTAGCCCTAGCTGGCGATCAGGGCCTATTGGGGCTTTCCTTACCCTGGTTGCCAGCAGCTGGCCCCACCACCACCACCACCACTGCTTGCCATCTGTGCGGTGCTGCCCCCATCTCCTGCCACCAGTCACCCCCCTCTGCATGCTACAGGCATGGGGTGCATTTGCTTGGCTGGCCTGGGCCTCCATCTGTGGAGCATTTGCTGGCCGGCCCAGCCCACCCGCTGCAGCGCTGCCAGCCGGGTAGCCTGGCCCCCCCCCCTTTTTTTTTTTTTATAAGGGTAATGCTTACTGAGTGATACAGAACTGATTACTATGAAGGGTTTACCAGGATGGATAGAAATGCACCACACCCCGCCCCTGCCACCCTCAACACCCAGAGACTATAGTACTTAGAAGTTACACACAATGGCCATAACTGCTGAATATCTGTTTGTAGCAAACAAACCATAGCATATTTATACTGTATCACATTGAGTGATTTTATAAATCCAATTATATATTGCTTGCATAAAATATTTTTTGTAAAAAAAATTTTAAAAAAAAGAAAGTATAAAAAACATGTGTAGTTGAAAGCCCTTCCAGGACAGCCAGTCTGTAAACATTCAGTGGGTATGTGCTTTGGAAGGGTGCTTGTACCTTATGCCCACAGCAACTCCAGCAGGGCCAGCGAGGGTGCATCCCAGCTGCCACTTGGGGCAGGACTGAGCTGGACCCTGGTGGGTGGGTACAGCAGGACCTGGAACTGTTCCCTTCTCCAGCCTTGCATCAGGATCAGGGTCAGGGTCAGGGCTGGGGGCAGGCAGATTGCAGTTTCACTCTGAATTCCATCCTCAGCCTAATTTTGGTTGCAGCTCATGGCTTTTCCTGGCTGCTTGGAGGTCTTTTGAATGGGTTCCCTGGTGGAGAAACCAAAGTGCCCACAGCTGCCTGGTTGGGCATTTCTCTGGCCCAGAGCCTCTGACCTGCCTCCTGCAAGCCTGGCCCAGGCAAAACAGGCCCCTCCTCAGGTCTACTTTGGTCTCAGCGCTTGGTCCTGGGTTTCATCAGCCTGGGTTTCTTCCCCTGGTGTGGCTGATCTGAGTTTCACAAAAAAGCCTGGCCGATGCTGACTGTGCTAAGCCTCATTGTAGAGTTTTTCATGCAGCAAGGAAAAGCCTTCTGGGACCCTCCTTCTCCTCCCTCTCCATCTCCTTCTCCTCCTCTTCTTCCTCCCAGCCCATGGTCACTTCTCCAGCTGCTCCAGCAGAGGATTGCTTTCTGGAGTTCGGGGTCTTAATGCTGTCGGTCCTGACGATGCTGGTTGAGCATTAGGATGAGCTGTTGCCACTCCTGCTTCAGCGCCTCCATCTGGGTTTTTAGCTCCGCATTAATGAGCTCCAGACACTCAGATTCCTCCTGCAGAAACTCCGTCCTCTCCTTCTTCTTGTTCCGGCACGGGGCTGCCACCATTTTGGTCTTTCCTGGTGCCTTTTCCTCCACTCCTCTTCCTCATCTAGTTCACTTTTCACAGGTTGAGGCCTTTTGCCCAGTTTCACCTCCAGGAAGTGCAAAGGGGAGATCATGGCCCCGATGTTGCAGATGTCAGCGTATTTCAGCTTCTCTGCAGTCAGGGTGGAGATGGGGAGTCTGGTCAGAGGGCCGAGCCCTGGCAGAGAGTCCGCAGTCAGAGAAGGGTCTAGGATCTGCCCAGGCATCATAGCAGAAGGAGTGGCAGTCCAGCCTTGCAGAAGTCAGGGTGGAGGCAGTGTCCCCAGGGCCGGGCCGACTGCAGGTGCCACTGCTGCCCCACTGCCAAGCTCCACCAGGTGCCCAAGCTCCTCCTGGCACCAGACCCTCCTCTCATTGCAGCCACTGAGTGGCATGGGCTTCCCTCTTTGAGGCAATCAATCTGGGGCTCTGTGATCTATCACCCAACAGAGGGGCCTCCATGATCCATCTTTTCGCATTGGGTGGCCTAGGCCTCCCTCTTTGGGGCAATTGTGGGGTGATGGCAGGACCCCTGACCAATCTCATTTGCACCCACCTTGGCTGGACTGGAGCCAGTGCATGTCATAGCATGGTTGTCTGGAAGGTCGACTGGACGGTTGTTCTGCTGTTCAGTCCTTCGGTTGATTTGCACATTATGCTTTTATTATTACAGATTGTCTTTTACATTTAAATCTAAAAGCTATTTGGAATTTATTTTTGCATGCAGTATAAAGTAATGGCCCAAATAAACAAGTTATTCAGCAAAATTGTTTTGAAATATTATAAATTTTCTATGCTATTTCTCTTTGTTATAATTGACTATCAAGTGATGTGATTTGTGTGTATTTGTTTCTGCATTCACTATTTTATAGTTTGTTTATCCTTCAGTTAACACAACACAATCTTAATTATTTTAGCTTTATAATGTATTTTATTGTTCAGCTTATTTTTTTATATTTAAGATTATATTGGATATTTTAGGCCAATTTGAATTTCTATATAAATTTTGATTTTTTTTTTTACTTTTACTGCAGAAATCCCTGAATTTTTATACAGAATTGCGTAGATTAACATAGACAAATAGATGGATAATTGATATCTTTACAATATTGATTGACCCAGTATATAATATGATATATAACTTTAATAATCTCCAGGGAAAAATTAAAAATAATTCATTAACTGTGATGTGATATAGATGTTTGTAGATATTCTTAAGCAGATTAAAGGAGTTTCTGTTCATACTTTTCTGACCTTGCATCTTTCATGGGTATTTTGTATTTATTGTGGATATCATTCTATTTTTCTTATATTCTTCTATTTTAATTAATACAAACCTTGTACTTTTAAAATAATTGTAGTACATTATTGTCTATATAACGATGCTTTTAAAAAATATTTTTATTGGGAGAAACCAAGATGGCAGCATAGGTAAACACCTGAACTTGCTGCCGTGCACAACCATTTCAAAACTACAACTAAAAGACAAAACGGACATCATCCAGGACCACAGGAAGGCTGGCTGAGTGGAAATTCTACAACTAGAAGGAAAGAGAAAAGCACACTGAGACTCAGAGGAGTTGCGGAAGTAAAGTGCGGAGGTACTGAGGCAAGTGCGGAGAGGGTTGGCAACTGAGTACGCCGCTGGCTTTTTCAACCCACAGGGAGACACAAGCTCCTGACTGCTCTGAACTCCAGTTCCAGGTGAGTCTCTGGGGACCCAGACTCATACGGGGAGAAACTGGACTGTCTGGCAGTGGGCCGAACACGAGGGCAGCTTTCTCTCAGAGGTGCTTACAGCAATTACTGAAGGATACTGAGACCCTGGGGCCGCTTAGGGCAGGGCTGACAGGAAACCATTGCTATTTGCTCTGCCCTGTTAATTCCCTGAGACCCTGCCCCACCCAAGCTGTGCACAGAGGCTTTTGCATATGAATGGCCTGGTCCTTTGAAATCCACACTTACCTAACAAACTGCGGCTGAGTCAGAAAGACCCAGAACATCCAAAAGAAGGCCCAAGGTCCCACAGCAGCTTGTATTGCTTCACATATGGGGCTCATCTGGGCACCTCCAAAACCCAAAGAAAGAAGAGGAATCTGCAGATCTCTCTGGAGCTCCTGCTGGGTGGCCTCAGGCAGAGGCTAAATTAGCACCTCCCTGGAGACCCAACAGCCAGTGTACTCAGGGGTCAGAGTGGGACCATCCAGATTACAACTCCTCAGATCCATAAGGGACACACTCACGGGGCAGACTCAGTGAGCACCAAAGCCCCACTGAAGCAAGTCTTGCCTCATAAGGGTGTCTCCAGCACAGAAGTTCTCCCATCATAGACACAGCTGATCCTCACAACCAATTGGCCTGGAGGTCAATTCCTCCCAGTGATACCAACAACAATCAAGGCTTAACTACAACAAGATTGTGCACACAGCACACAAAGGAGTACACCAAGAGTGTCCACCTCAGGTAACTGGGGAGGCTGAGCCACTGGGCCCTAAAGGACACCTAGCACACAAAGCTACTCTATCAACTCAGCCAAAATGCAGAGACAAAGAAACAGGTCACAAATGAAAGACATGGAGGAAAACAAACGACTGGATATAGAGTTCAAAACCATGGTTATAAGGTTTTTTAAGAATTTTCTAGAAAAGGCCAATAAATTTAGTGAGACCCTTGAGGATATGAAAAAGGACCAACTAGAAATTAAGCATACACTGACTGAAATTAAAAATAATATACAGAGATCCAACAGAAGACTAGAGGATAGCAAGAATCAAGATTTGAAATACAAAGAAGCCAAAAACACTCAACAGGAAAAGCAAAAAGAAAAAAGAATCCAAAAAGTTGAAGATAGTGTAAGGAGCCTCTGGGACAACTTCAAGCATACCAACATCTGAATTATAGGGGTGCCAGAAGAAGAGAGAGAGCAAGATACTGAAAACCTATTTGAAGAAATAATGACCAAAAACTTCCCCCACCTGGTGAAAGAAATAGACTTACAAGTCCAGGAAGCACACAGAACCCCAAACAAAAGGAATCCAAAGAGGACCACACCAAGACACATCATAATTAAAATGCCAACAGCAAAAGACAAAGGGAGACTATTAAAAGCAGCAAGAGAAAAACAGTTAGTTACCTACAAGGGAGCACCCATACAATTGTCAGCTGATTTCTCAACAGAAACTAAGCAGGCCAGAAGGGAGTGGCAAGAAATATTCAAAGTGATGAATAGCAAGAACCTACAACCAAGATTACTCTACCCTGCAAAGCTATCATTCAGAATTGAAGGTCAGATAAAGAGCTTCACAGATAATGAAAAGCTAAAGAGTTCATCACCACCAAACCAGTATTATATGAAATGCTGAAAGGTATTCTTTAAGAAGAGGAAGAAGAAGAAAAAGGTAAAGATAAAAATTATGAACAACAAATACATATCTATCAACAAATGTATCTAAAAATCAGGTGAATAAAAAATCTAATGAACAGAATAAATTGGTGAATATAATAGAATCAGGGGCATAGAAAGAGAGTGGACTGACAATTCTTGGGGGAAAGGGGTGTGGGGGGTGCTGGAAGAGACCTGACAAAAATTATACACCCATGGATGAGGACAGTGTGTGTGGGGGCGATAAAGGCATGGGGATGGGGTGGGAACCGGGTGGAGGGGAGCTCTAGCGGGGGGAAAAATAGAAACAGCTATAATATTCTGAACAACAAAGATTTTAAAAATAGATAAGATATTTTCATTGATATTTAGAGAGAGCATGGGAGAGGGAGAGATAGAAACATTGGTGAGAGAGAAACATCAGTCCGCTGTTTCCTGACTGCCCCCCTACTATGGATCGAGCCAGCAGTCCAGGCCTGTGCTCTGACCAGGAATCAAATCTGTGTCCTCTTGGTGCATTGGTTCATGCTCAACCACAGCCACACTGGCTGGGCAACAACGGTTTTCATTTTTTAATATTTTGCTTTGATATTTGCATCTATATTGGCTTACATTTGGATTCTTATAATATCTTTGTCAGATTTTGTTATCAAGTTTATTCAAACCATATAAAATAATTCACAAAGATATTTTTCTTTTTCTCTTTCTAAAACATACTTGTTTTACATTGGTATTATGTGCTCTTTACACTTTGGGGATCTAGCACTGAAGAGGTGAATACTGAAAACTAAATTTATCAGCAAGTGTTTAAGCATAAATTCAATTTACATAAGAGGTAGAGAGTCTGTAAGTGAATTTATTTATTTTAGTTACATTTTAAATTTTAAATTATTTATTTTAGTTAAATTTTATTGGCATGATGTTGCTCATGGTGCTTTTTTGTCTAATCCTGGTATTGGAAATTGGTTCTTTTGTTAGCTGAGTCCTCCAATAAGCAGACACTAAGAAAGGAATAATAAATGCTATGTTGAAATGTGATGATTTGTTTATCATGTAAATAATATTTAGTATTTAGACTTTTAACAGTAATGTGTTGACATTAATAATCTCATTTGGATATATTTTGAAATGTAAGGTTAATATTTTTAGAGACATTTTATTTACTCCCGTGACTAACAAACTGATTTTTTTCTGGCTACTCCTTGTTACCCTACCTGTGCAGATGTCATCTCCTACAGAAGAAATGATACTTAACTTCATAACAAATATCAGGACTTTCTTCACAGAATGCATACAATTATTCATAAATACAAACCCTCCAAGACATAATGAAAAAGAAATCTACCACGACTCTAATGCATCTATGATGTGTCAATTTGTGATTCAGCCCCTGGGTGGCAGTGTTTCTGGATTGACTTCCGGGTCTATATTTGGCCTCTCTAGCCTGTGTTTATCCCTGTGGCATTCAATACCGGTTTGTGGGAGTGGGCTGCCACAGAGCTGGCTCTCAGATGGTTACTCCCAGCTCCAACCCCCAGGTTCCAGAAAAACAACTTTCCCCTGCAGTCTCCCAGGGTGTCCCCAACTGGGGATCCTATGTATTGGGCTTAGTAATCAGAAGCAAGGATTTGAAGAGGAAAAAGCCCAAGTGCGTGAACAATGGGACTGCATGCAAGTCTAAGCATCCCGCACACGTTTCAAATTCTTAGGCTGTCCGTGCACATCAGATCAAAATGAGTTGATTTTTAGGGATCCCTTCTGTTAGCAGCTCTGAGGACCCCCTTCCACATTCACGGATCATGCCATCCCCAACAGCCACGGATTTTTCTAGGCACAGACTTCCCTGGTCCTCCAGCTCCCGCAAAACACGCATTTCTCTCTCCCGCTGGGACCAGAGACCTCACCTGATCCCAGGTGAAATCTGATATTTCTGTGGTGGAATGAAGAGCTCCTTTGAATCCGGAGTTTGTGCCAATTGGGGACCGGTGTTCTGGGGCTCGCAGCTGTTCGGTGGTTGCTGCAGTTGTGGATTTTCAGGCTTCTGATAATCTCCACTTTCCCTATCAAGATGGCGCGGTCTCTGCATCCGAGCCTGTAGCTCTGGGAGGGGACCCAGCCACAGTGGGAGCTGCCCGGTCAGAGGAATCCAGTCTAGCAGTCCCCCACCTTCTCCTGGAGTTTAGCTGTCCCTTAACTTGCCAACAGACACTCCCCATGCGACCCTCAACTGTTCTTTCTTTCTGCTCTGGGACAAGGTTCAGAACACGTCTGTCTATTCTGCCACCATTTTTCTCCTAGAAAGTATTACTCTTGTTACTATCCTAAGCCTTTATTGTTTGTTTATTTATAGACAAACTTGTTATATTTTGTTGCCTTCATACATGCTAGACTTTATTGTTGAAATGTTTTTTTCCTGCCCATTACTTTTTTTTTTATAACTGACAACTTTTGCTAATCAGTTTTCAAGAAATTACTTCTGTATAGGTCAATTATCTATATTTTATGCTCTTATTATACACCCAGCCTTTCCTTTGAGGCATTTGTCACAACAATAGTATTTGTATAACTCCTACCCTTTAAAAATATTAATATTTCCCCCATAATTCTTAGCTTCTTGAGGACAAACGCCATCTGCCTGTCTCATTCTGCTGTGCTCTCAGAAGATAGTATATGGTATATAGTAACACACATATACACATAAACACGCACATGTGCTGAAAATAGATATAAAAATTGCTGAAGGTAATTTCTATTTTATATTAGATAATTTATTTTTTCCCATATCCATTTTCTGTTTACCACACTTCCCACACCTTTTATGTTTTGCAGCAGATAATTTGGCTCCAATTTCAAATAGAAATGAGTGAGTTACTGAGAACACTAACTTGTTTTTTTTTTATCCACAAGCAAGATGTTTTATTGTTACACTTCTTCTTTATTATTTTCTCCGTTGGTCTTAGAAATCGTATTTTCATAGAACCAAATAGAAATAGTGTGTAATATCCTCCAGCTGCATTTATCTTTTATGTGTAAAAGTAGAAACAATGAAATTTGACTGAATCAGGGATACAGATTTCCTTGGAACAATAATGAAAGACCAGAGAAGTTAAGAAGAATAAGTTTTAGCAAAGCAGTTGGATCAATGGTAACACTGGGGCCTGTGTAGACAGGGAAAGAGAACCAGTCCATTAATACTGGTAAACTGTAAGGGTTAGTGTACAGATATAATTTAGATAAGGATGATTCTGGTAGATAATATCAAAAATTAGTTTTAGAAATGGATTTTGGCTTCCAGATGAGAGAGTAGGTAATGTGGTACTCACATCCTCATCACTGGGTTGTTCACCTAAAACTAATATAATATTGCACATCGACTATAATTGAAAAATTAAAAACTATATATTTAAAAAAATTATTTTAGGGATCTGTTATTCTACTACACATGTTTAGGCTACGGGGGAATGGTGTTAATTGGTGAAGTGGACAAATACTTATATACACTTTATTTATAATATATATAAAATATAGTAAATATAATATATGTAATATCACCTATAAAATATAAGCCTAAGTGACCATTAAGGCAGAACGACCATAATGACCAGTCGCTATGATGTGCACTAGCCACCAGGGGGTAGACACTCAATGCAGGAGCTGCCCCCTGGTGGTCTGTGTGCTCCCATAGGACGAGTGCCACTCAGCCAGTAGCCAGGCTCACGGTTGATGAGCACAGCGGTGGTGGTGGGAGCCTCTCCTGGTTCCACGGTAGTGCTAGGGAGCAGTGAGTCAAGCGGTAAGGAGTAGCGAGCAGGTGGGTGGTAAGGAGTGAAGAAACCCGGACTGTGAGAGTGTGCAGGCCGGGCTGAGGGACACCACCCACCACTGCATGAATTTCATGCACCAGGCCTCTAGTGTGTATGTGTGTGTGTGTATATATATTTGAAAGTGTGTATATATATTGGAGAGTGACCAATGTTTTCATTGCATATAAAAACTCTCTAGAAACTTCTCTTTTACTATTATAAAAAACTAGAGACCCGGTGCATGAATTCGTGCACTGATGGGGTCGCTCAGCATGGCCTGTGGGGATGGGGCCAAAACCGGCAGTCCAACACCACCTGAACCTCCTGCCTGCCACTTCCACTCATCCCAGCCCTGCTATGCCTGCTGTGGGCTCATGCCCAGTCTATCCAGATTGGGAAAGGCAGTGGTGCTCGCCAGTCATGAGCCCTGCCTCTAGTGCCCATTGGTCAAATTAGCAGTGCTCCCACTATAGGAGTGCACTGACCACCAGGGGGCAGTTCCTAAATTGAACATCTGGCCCCTGGTGGTCAGTGTGTATCATAGCGACTGGTTGACTGTCATTCAACCGATGGAACAATTGGTCATTCGATTGTTCCATCAGTTAGGCTTTTATATATTTAGATGTGTTTATTAGGGCTTGGTGGGTTTGCAATTAAAATTTCTACCTTTATGTTGCAATCATCTTTCTCTAAAATGAAATATTTCTCTAGAGCTCACCAAGTAAGTGAGTTTGTATGATTATGTTAAATAGTGTTCCCCCATACCTAAGTTTCATTGTATTGATCCTACTGTATTATGATGTGAGCTGTCATCATATCAAAAAAGGAATTTGGAAAAACACTTGTGTATAAATACATCAGTATGAAAAAGCATGAGTTACATTTGATGGTTAGATTAACACTGTGTGGTTGGAAATATTTGCCTCATAACAGATTTCACTTAATTATGATGTAGTTACATACATCAAATGTGTAAAATCCTCCACTATGGAAGCACTTCTCAACTACAATGTCAAAATACCAGGTGACTTGTTAATAGCAACAAGGTAAATGGAAGACACATCTTCTACCACTAGGTGTAAGGTGAGTTGGATACGGAAACATGCATTCTCCACTTCAGAGGCTTCAGTGAAAGTAGAGACTCAGTGTAAGTGAAGGAAACTTTTGGAAAAGAAGTTGAGAACACATGATGACTTTAATGATGAAAGACCATAAACCTCAGAGGTTAGAGTGAAAAACAAAAACAAAAACGTGTGCTACTAGGAAATGAAGTTTAATAGGACCAGATTAGATAACATATAAAATAGTATATTAGTAAGTGTAGTTGTGGTAATAAATGATATGAAAAACTTGAGCTTTTGAGTATAACAAAAGTAAACAGAAATGTAAGGAACCAGCCTTTTAGATCTCTAAGGTAAACATTGTTAATCAGTAAAAGTGAGTGAATGGTGAATGTCAGCTTTAATAAACAATTCAGGTTGAGATCACCTCTTGAGAAGGACTACTGCCTTTAAAATCCTGTCCTTTAAGAATTCATATATAACCAATGAACTGTAATTAAATACATTCCTCACACTTAAACTTATACCTGGTATTATTTTGATAAATGGACGCAAATTTTAAATCCACTCACAGTTCGTTCTCTCTTTTTCTTTCTCTCTCCTCCCCCTTACACACCCACACACCCCCACACACTCTCTTACAACTTTACTTTTGCTGACACATACTCATCTATGCTTCCTTAAGAAGAAAATAAAGGGTTATAATTGAGGAATAGAGTAATGCTATTACCATATTACTAGTAGAGCACACTAAAACTCTTATTTTTTCTCATGGAAAGAAGCTTAATTATAGTAAGAAAGTCCATTGGATCTAGAGAACTAGACTGCCTGGATTCAGAGCCAGTCTCTATTACTTAATAGCTACACAAATCAGTAATCATCCATAACTTTTCAATGGCTGAGTTTCCTTTTTTGTAAAACAGTGATAGTATTTCCAACATGTTAGTATTATTGCTAAGATTAAATGAGAAAAAAAATATAAACCATCTTTAACAGTGTCTTGCATATGTTTATGTACAATAACTATTATCTCTTGTTTCTTTGTTCTTGAGTACTGGGAAAGATTGACATCTACTCTATTGATATTTTCAGTAGCACAGAAGGAAGCTTTATAAAAATTAGAGAGACTAAGGAGTCAAGAAAGTGAATTTGCATATTTCAGCTTGATTTTGTCAGCTATATAAGAAACTGAGATAGATTATTTCTTTCAGTTCTAAGATTCTATCATTCCATCACTAAGTTTTAATCTACAGGTAAAATAAAGAAATTATTTTAAAACTACTATTTATTATTCAGGGCAAAAGTAGGATTACAGTTGTAATTTATTCTTGTATTATTATTTATTAATTATAGTATAATTTATTAATTATTAATTATAGTATTATTTTCCATATGAATTACTATAAACCTACTTTTGCCCCACCCTGTATTCATTGAAAAAATAAATAAATGGAATCACATATCTTTTCCAGACTTATTTGGACTTTTCAATTAATTTTTTATATATATGTTATTGATTTTTTTACAGAGAGGAAGGGAGAGGGATAGAGAGTTAGAAACATCAATGAGAGAGAAACATCGATCAGCTGCCTCCTGCACACCCTGTACTGGATATGTGCCCACAACCAAGGTACATGCCCTTGACCGGAATCGAACCTGGGACCCTTCAGTCTGCAGGCAACGCTCTATCCACTGAGCCAAACAGGTTAGGGCTCAATTATTTTTTACAGGAACAATAAATACTATAGTATTATAGTAAGTTGTAAAACTTAGAATAAAATAAAGAATTTATTAATGCACTAATCAGACACTAGAGGTCCAGTGCACAAATTCATGCATGGGTGGGATCCCTCAGCCTGGCCAGTGGTCGGGACCAATCAGGCCTGTCTCCCACCCCAATCAGGGCCCGGGACCAAGTGGGGCAGGCCAGCTGGGGTGAGGGACCTTGGAAGGTTGGCCAGCTGGCCCTCTCCAATTGGCCCTGATCAGGGAGGCCAGTTTGGGGGAGGTGCTGCCCCATCAGAGCTGATGGGCCAGCCAGCCCACCCAGGTCGGGGTTAATGGGGGAAGGCCTAGGAGAAGGGGCCACTTGAGATTGGTGGCTTGGGTGGAGGGGAGAGGCCACAGACCAGCCAGGGGGAGGTGCCATGGGAGGTTGGCGAGCTGCAGGAGATTGGCTGTGGGATAGCACTGACCACCAGGGAGTAGTTCCTGAATTGAGCGTCTGCCCCCTGGTGGTCAGTGCATGTCATAGCTACTGACCAGTCATCCAGTTATAACAGTCACTTAGGCTTTTATATATATAGATAATTACACCTTGCTTTTACAACTTGCATATTAAGCAAATCCTGAGGCATGTCTTACGCTGGCCTAAATCTTTCATCATTAATTGAGGTGAAGTAGATGAATATTTTCCTAGTTTTATTTTTGATTCCTTCTCTTCAAGCTATGTATTAGCACCATCAATAAATTAGTTTTCATTTCCTTTTCATACATACTAAACACTCATTTTCAATTTGTCTGTAAGATGAGTGTATTGTCCTTAAGCTATGCCTCCAGGTTGGTTTTTCAATGTTTTTTAAATTATCATATAATCTTGACAATAGTTTTACCTCCTTGGGAAGCATTTTAGGTATTCTTTTACAAAAAATTAATTTTATATATATATATATATATATATATTCACATACATACACTAATAGAATCATAATGTTTTAAAGATTCATCACTGCTAAATATTATCTAATAAACTGGTATCAATTGAGGAACTTTTAAGTAAGGATTAATATATTTAAAAATATGCTATCTATTATAATGTTACCAAGTATTTCAGTTTCTCTGCTGCAGTGCTTCCTGAAATTTTATACACTATGGCACACAAATAAAATGACTAAGATTGTTTAATTTTGGATTGAACTGCATAGTTGTCTATATGTGCATTTGCATCAAAATTCATTTTGTGTATATTAATAACTAGAGGCCCACTGCAGGAAGATTCCTGCAAGAATAGGGCTTCCTCAGGCCTATTCCTGCAAGAATAGGGCTTCCAGAGGCCTGAGCAAAGCAGAGAAGAGATCAAAGCCCGCCAAGGCGGGCTTCCCTCACACTGCCGCCGCCATCCCACACTTTCCCTCCCGCTGCTGCCGCCCCCCCGCACTTTCCCTCCTGCTGCCTCACCACCCTGCTTTCCACTTTCCCTCCCTCTTCCTTCTAGGCTGTCTTCAGTCTTCGCTCCATGCCTGTGTATGCAAATTAACCGCCATCTTTGTTGGGTTAATTTGCATACTCACTCTGATTGGCTGGTGGGCGTAGTGGAGTGATGGTCAATTTTCATGTTTCTCTTTTATTAGTGTAGATTTTTAGAAAATAAAATATAAAATATCTTATTGGAATAGTTGCATATGTGTAATGAATGTAGACATAGCCTTTACATCTAGTTTTAACCTTGAAATGGCTATATTCAATGCTTACACATATTTTAACTGATTATAGCTTCAGATCCTTTTTTTAAATCTTCAAATTCTTATTGGTAAGTATCTTAAATAAACTCTGCATAATTAGATAATTCTTAAACCACAAACTAATTTTTGCCATTATTCAAAAATATATGAGAAAAATTATATGTAAATAATCCATCTTTTTTTCCTCAGTTAGAAAAGAAATTTAAATATTGATAGTATAATTAGAGTTTGAATTAAATAAAAGCATTCAACCTCAAGTATTTTTAAATAGTAATGGTGCCCTAATTTAAGAAATAAACATGTATTTGTAGAGTAATACTTCTAAGTATCTGCCTTCTTCCCTTACCCCTAGTCTCCCTTCAATCTCATTGGCATTCAGTTAAACAGTGCCCCATGTTTTTTATGTTTTTAAGACCTGGGATATCCTCTTGGGCAGCAATATATACTCCTTTCTCATGAGGATCAAAGGAACATCTGAACGTGGTTGATGAGGTGGGTGTCTAGTTCATAGTACCTCCTTGGCCATTCAAGCACCAAAATGATGAGTTTCTATTTTATTTTTGTATTTGTTGCCTACAGGTAATGTGTGTGGTGAATTCTGCTTGAACTTCTCTGAAGTTCTTGATAAATCTAGAAGAAATTGGCTGAGGTCTGTAGTAACTCCTAAAGAGAGGCAACACTATAACATGTTGCGGCATCTTAGTGGGGAAGCTTTGATTCATAGTATAGGTATTTATCTACCTAATGCCTATTGTAAGTCAATCATGCAAGAAGAGATAATTTCTATGCGATCAATGATGATTTTAGTTACACTTCATAAGTAAAACATATGGATTCTTAACACTTTTTGTCAATTAGGACAGAATACTCTTAAAATAATAAACTTTCCTATTCTGCCAATCTCCAACATTAAATAAGTCTTTGAGTCCTCTCACATGGTACATTCTAGGCACTATGCTAGTCACGGGAGTTAAAATGGTAAGCAAAACAATGATAATAGTTATACATTCACAATGTGTTTTTCTATTTCATTTATAGTATATGATCATTAGAATATCATAAAGCAAATAGTTGCATAAAAATAAACTCTTAGTCTTATTGGGGAGCAATAGGACCAACTAAATCAAATAGCACAGAGATTATTTGAGAAGCTAATATTAGGCATTATATTAATCCCAGCCCAACTATTATTTATCTAGCAGGGAAAATCACTCATTTATTTCTTATTTGGTTAAAACTTTGTATTGGGGGATAAAATGTTGAAGTGCAATTTAATTGTGACACTAATCACCGAGGAGTAATATCAGATTCCACAAGTTAAAGAGAAAGGTTCCCAATAAGACTGTTCTCATTCCATATGCCAGATGCAAGGTCAGGGCACCCTAGTCATATGCACTTCTGACCAACTTCTAAAAATACAGGAGGTTCCCACAACCCCCATCATATTCTGTAATTCACTGAGACAAACCCAGAACCCAGGAAAGTACTTTAGTTATTATTATAGTTTATAATAAAGGATACAAATGAGGACCACCCAAATGAATGGAAGCAAAGAGCAGGTAAGGAGGGTCCTGAACACAGAGCTTCCATGTTCTTGCCCTGTGAAATGAGGACATATTACCCTGTGGTCACATTGTTGTGTTCACCCTCAGGGATCTTCCCCAAGCTCCACTTTCCAGAGATTTTTATGGAGGTTTGATAACCCATGCATGGTTGATTTAATCATTGACTGTGTATTTGAGCTCAATCTATCGCCCCGACTCCCTCTCCCAAGATGTAGAGAGGTTGTGGCTTTGAATCCCTGGTTGATCTTTGTGGCATAACCTGCCCTATTCTGAGTCACCTCTTTGTCATAAATATCAAGAGATCCACCAAGAGTCACCTCATTAACATAAACTATCAGAGTCCACCATGAATAACAAAGGGACCCCTTTCACTCAGGAAAGTCCAAAGGTTTGAAAATCCCCCCAAGAAACACAGAACAAAGCCAGATGATTTTTATTGTTGTTGTTATACCACATAGGAGTATGGAAGCAAAACAAAACTGTTTCTCTCCAATCATAAGTCCAACACCAATATATTCATCTACACTGTAGAGCTTCGAGACCTATATAGTAGCATGTACCACTCAGTACAGGTAGAGAACTATTACAAGCTGTTTTCTTCTGTGGGCCTGACAAGCACACAAGGTGTTAAAAAGGGGTTGGGCTGTGTGTGCTGTGGGTGAATGATTAAGAGCAAAACATGGTAGAATCTAAGAAGGACTCAGCCCTGGGAAACTCTTGGGGGAAATAAAGACTGTCTTCAGAGAACAAGTCCACCTTTTCTTACTCCAAGTATCTGAGCAAGAGCTAAATAAGTTGATTGAGTCTAATTTAGCCCACAGAAAACTGGAGAAACAGAATCTGGTGCCTGAGTAGGAACCTGTGAACCTGTTTGGGTTGGTTTGCTCCAATAACAATAATACATCTGGGAGACAGCTGAAATTGAAATCATCACATGATTAAGTTTCCAACACTCAATTTACTCTCCAAAAAACACCTGTCTCCTGTACGTATAAATATGATACTTAAGTGTATATATATATATATATATATATATATATATATATATATTAAGAATAACTACACTTGCATAATTCAAAGCTGTAGTAGTTATAACAATTTCTCTGCTGTCTAATGGCACATGCTATATTTCTAAGTGATCATTATGATACAAAAAGAATGACCCAGGGATTTCCACTTGAGTTTCCCTATTCTGATGGTCCTCACTTCATGGTTCAGGGAAGGAGGATGAATACACTGCCATTTATTGTCTACACTAATAAAAGAGAAAGATGCAAATTGACTGTACCTCCGTGATGCCCACCAGCCAATCAGGAGTGAGTATGCAAATTAACCCGACAGTGGTGGTGGGTTAATTTGCATATGCAGGCGGCAAGCAGCCTGGGTCCTGGGAACATCCTCAGGACCCAATCTGCTCCAAGACTGTAGGCCCACACATAGGCCCTGAGCAGCTGGGGGCATTCTGGGAGTGGCCTAAGGGCACTAGCACCAAGTGGCCTGGGTCCCAGGATGAGTGGCTGGGGCTGGGGGCAAGGGCAAGTGCAAGTGGCTGTGGGGCAGGATGGGAATTTCTGCCCCGTGGTTTCTTGTGCGTGCATCCTCGCCAAGTGGCCCAGGTCCACGTCCCCCATCCCGGCAGGCACAGTGAACACATGGCCAGAAGGCTGGGGGGCGTGCCCCCGGCAGCCTCCACGCAATGTCTGCCAGGTCCACGGCCCTCAGCCCGCGGACACAGCAAATGCGGGGCTGCCAGGCTTGGGGACCAGGGACACGCATGCCCCTAGCGCAGTGGACACAAGGCAAGGGATCCTCTGCACATGGGCTGCAGAGAAAACACCTTTTCCTTTTTTAAATATATTTTATTGATTTTTTTTTTTTACAGAGAAGAGGGGAGAGAAATAGACTGTCAGAAACATTGATGATAGAGAAACATCGACCAGCTGCCTCCTGTACATTCCCCACTGGGGATGTGCCCCCAACCAAGGTACATGCCCTTAATCAAACCTGGGACCCTTGAGTCTGCAAGCTGATGCTCTATCCACTGAGCCAAACCAGTTTGAGCATAAACATCTTTTCTGACTGCTCATTGGCTAAGCTCCCTGTATGCTGCCACTTGCAGTGTTCTTGGTAACACGGGTAATAAGAACCCAAGAAGATGATCTAGGGTTTTCCACCACACTCTGGAGAAAAAAAAATGAAGGTCCACTGCTGGAGGGGCTAAGAAATGTCATATCCTGCCCTAGCCGGTTTGGCTCAGTGGATAGAGCCTCGGCCTGCTGACTGCAGGTTCCAGGTTCAATTCTGATCAAGGGCATGTACCTAGGTTACAGGCTCCTCCTGGCCGGGGCCCAGGTCAGGGCTCATGCAGGAGGCAACCAATCAAAATGTCTTTCTCACACTGATGTTTCTCTCTGTCTCTCCCTCTCTCTCTCTTCCACACTCTCTAAAAACCAATGGAAACATATCCTCAGGTGAGGATAAAAAAAGAAAGAAAGAAATGTAATATCCTATGAATGACACATCTTGAAAATGACTAAAGAAAGTTGTCATTTTTTCCTGGTGAAGGAAATTTTATGCACCAGGCCCCTAGTATATCTATATGCACTATGCTAGTTATGAAGATATAACTCAGTAACAAGATGAACAGAATGGTTTGCTAGTCTTATTGATGCTACTGGAACCAATGTGAGACAAGCTTGGACCAAAATTACACTTATTTCTTAAATTCCATAATCCCTCACTCATATGAGTACATAACCATAACATTCAGAATCTCTCTAAACATCCCCTAATTTTTTCTTATTTACCTTACATCCATGCATAGTTACTCTGATAAAGACCACAGATCCCTCTGAAAATGGGTAAGAGGAACATTTACAGAATTGAAGTATGATATTATTAAAGCCATTTCTAAAGTATAATTGGTGTACCCTTCATTAAAAAGGATATTGATATCTTCAGAGCTGATGGTTTCCTAAACTGTATCCTTTATCTAAGTAGAGATTAGTAAATTGATAGGAATGGAAGCATCTCCCATATTTATTTGCAAACTATATAGAGAGAATGAATGCCCTTTTCCATGTAATGGAAGATCCTTTCATAGATGTTTGTACTTGCCTCTCCAGGGTATTTCTCAAAGTTTAGTAAATAAAACTTTATCTGAGTTTTCCAAAGAATAAAGTTAAGTGATAGATAAGAGGTTACTGGAGATACATCCAGAGTAACATTCCCATGTACATACTTTTATAAATTCATTCTTTATCATGGTAACACACACAGAAAATGATAACATATTTTGTCATGCCAGGCTTCCTGACACTCACTTTCACACTGATTCTGTGGTCTGAGAGGGTAGTTAATTTTGTATTCTTGGAAACTAATTGGAGCATATTTACATTAATACAAAATGAAAAAAATCCTATAAGCTCATATTTATTCATCAAAGAAAACCATAATTCTAGATTTGACCAATCAGCAAAGCAAATAATGAGACCCATTCTTGCAACCTATGTTAATTCAGAGTCTCTGGCAAGTGCACCCATATTAATAAGTTCAGTCCCAGCTAGGACTTTGTTCTATACTCTTTTTCCTAGTAAACTCAAAATGTATTTATTTTTTGCATCTTCTTCAGATTATTTAAATCTTAGTTTTTCTCTTCCAGAGGGAGTATATCTTGTTCTGTGACCACAGTGAGCTAAGAAATTGAAATCCTGAGCCTAGTAATTTCCTCATGTAATTTGCCCAATGCAGGTAGCAGTACAAACACTTCCATCATTTTCAAATTTCAATCCACCAACATGACAAAGTAGAGAAGAAATATGCACAATAAGCCCTGATCAATTGACTTGAAATGACTCCAACATATCACTGACTCCCAAAACTATGGCATTCAACTGGCAAGAGTGAGAGCCCTAATCAAGAACTTGAGGAATCATGAAGGTGCTGCCAAAGCAACAAAGTAAAGCTTACTGCCTTTGCCCTGAAACATGCGAGCAAGATAGTGTTTTACACACAACTTCTGTCCCACATCAGAACTCTGGTTACAGAGGAATCAGGAACATGTAGTGTTAGCACTTTATCCTCTTCATTACAAGAAATTATGCTCAGAATGTATTAGAATTACTGCAGAGCTCACTACTATAAATTATTAGTAGGGGCTTAGTTATGTATGTAACTGTATGTGTAGATATATTAGTGTGTTGAAAGTACCAAAAATATAAACTGAATTGTTAAATCATGTTAATTAGTTTGAAGGAGGATCAAGAAGAGAAGTGAAGAGCCATCTTATTTTTTAAATAAATCTTTACTGTTCAGATTATTACAATTGTTCCTCTCCCTCCCCCCCCCATAACTTCCCTCCCCCCGGTTCCCATCCCATCCCATGTCCTTACCCCCTCCACTGTCCTCATCCATAGATGTATGATTTTTGTCCAGTCTCTTCCAGCACCCTGACACTCCTTTGCCCCCCAGAATTGTCAGTCCACTCTCTTTCTATGCCCCTGATTCTATTATATTCACCAGTTTATTCTGTTCATCACATTTTTTATTCACTTGATTTTTAGATACACTTGTTGATAGATATGTATTTGTTGTTCATAATTTTTATCTTTACCTTTTTCTTCTTCTTCCTCTTCTTAAAGAATACCTTTCAGCATTTCATATAATACTGGTTTGGTGGTGATGAACTCTTTAGCTTTTCATTATCTGTGAAGCTCTTTATCTGACCTTCAATTCTGAATGATAGCTTTGCAGGGTAGAGTAATCTTGGTTGTAGGTTCTTGCTATTCATCACTTTGAATATTTCTTGCCACTCCCTTCTGGCCTGCTTAGTTTCTGTTGAGAAATCAGCTGACAATTGTATGGGTGCTCCCTTGTAGGTAACTAACTGTTTTTCTCTTGCTGCTTTTAATAGTCTCCCTTTGTCTTTTGCTGTTGGCATTTTAATTATGATGTGTCTTGGTGTGGTCCTCTTTGGATTCCTTTTGTTTGGGGTTCTGTGTGCTTCCTGGACTTGTAAGTCTATTTCTTTCACCAGGTGGGGGAAGTTTTTGGTCATTATTTCTTCAAATAGGTTTTCAGTATCTTGCTCTCTCTCTTCTGGCACCCCCATAATTCAGATGTTGGTATGCTTGAAGTTGTCCCAGAGGCTCCTTACACTATCTTCAACTTTTTGGATTCTTTTTTCTTTTTGCTTTTCCTGTTGAGTGTTTTTGGCTTCTTTGTATTTCAAATCTTTGACTTGATTCTTGCTATCCTCTAGTCTTCTGTTGGATCTCTGTATATTATTTTTAATTTCAGTCAGTGTATGCTTAATTTCTAGTTGGTCCTTTTTCATATCCTCAAGGGTTTCGCTAAATTTATTGGCCTTTTCTAGAAAATTCTTGAAAAGCCTTATAACCGTGGTTTTGAACTCTATATCCAGTTGTTTGTTTTCCTCCATGTCTTTCATTTGTGACCTGTTTCTTTGTCTCTGTATTTTGGCTGAGTTGATAGAGTGGCTTTGTGTGCTAGGTGTCCTATTGGGCCCAGTGGCTCAGCCTCCCCAGTTACCTGAGGTGGACACTCTTGGTGTACCCCTTTGTGGTCTGTGTGCAGTCTTGTTGTAGTTAAGCCTTGATTGTTGTTGGTATCACTGGGAGGAATTGACCTCCAGGCCAATTGGTTGTGAGGATCAGCTGTGTCTACACTGGGAGAACTTCTGTTCTGGAGACACCCTTATGAGACAAGACTTGAAAAATTAAAAAAGCCTCTGTGCTCAGCTTGGATGGGGCAGAGTCTCTGGGCAGAGCAGACCGCAATGGTTTCCCATCAGTCCTGCCCTGAGAGGCCCCTGGGTCTCAGTGTCTCATGGTAATCACAGCAAGCACCTCTGAGAGAAAGCTGCCCTCAAGTTTCGCCTGTTGCCAGATAGTCCAGTTTCTTTCCAAATGAGTCTGGGTCCCCAGAGTCTCACCTGGAGTTGGAATTCAGAGCAGTCAGGAGCTTTTGTCTCCCTCCCACTTGAGAAAGTCAGCTGCACACTCAGTTGCCCGCCCTCTCCACGTACCTCTGCCTTCTGCAGTTCCTCTGAGTCTCAGTGTGCTTTTCTCTTTCCTCACAGTCCAGTTTCTCCCCGTATGAGTCTGGGTCCCCAGAGTCTCGCCCGGAACTGGAGTTCAGAGCCATAGGGAGCTTTTGTCTCCCTCCCAGTTGAGAAAGCCAGCCGTGTACTCAGTTGCCAGCCCTCTCTGCATGCGGGCCTCAGTACCTCTGCCTTCTTTAGTACCTTGTGCTTTTCTCTTTCCTTCTAGTTGTAGAATTTCCACTCAGCCAGCCTTCCTGTGGTTTTGGATGATGTCTGTTTTGTCTTTTAGTTGTAGTTTTGAAATTGTTGTGCAAGGCAGCAGGTTAGGTGTTTACCTATGCTACCATCTTGGTTTCTCGAAGAGCCATTTCATAAAGTAAAAAAAGAAAAAAAAAAGAAAGGAAAACATTAAATTCATCAATATATGCAATATTAGATATGTGTGCATAAGGAATTAGAAAAGATTGAGTTATATCTCTCTCTATTAATCTGTAGCAATATCCATGACAAATATGATAATATAAAAAGTTTATTTGGGTTATATTTACAGTATAATTTATGGTATAATAATAACAATATAGTATAATTCAATTTTGAAATAATCCACAAACAACTCCCATTTAAGGTATATGTCTTGAGTTTATCTGTATAAGTAAAGAGAAAGTCATGGGAGAACATAAACTAAGCTAGGATCATTATTTGAATTGTGTGTTTATTTTTACTATAATGATATATTTATGTTATAATGTTTTTAAATTTACATACAGATAATTTAAAATTTAAAAGTCTCTTATGGAATTAAGTCTCCATAATTGGTTGAACCACATAAATAAAATGATTATTTCCAAACAGTAATATGAATTGACTATTTCTCAGTTTCAATAGTATATGCACTTTTGCAAGAATGAGTGTTAAGCCACCATATAGTAATAACAAATTGTAAATAATAAGAATCAAATAGAATAAATTGCACCAAGAGTTTTGATGAGGCAGTGAATGAATAGCCTTAGAATAAGGGAGGTAACAGCCTCTATTTATGCATATGAAATATGTTCAGCAATTGGCACCACTAGAAAAGAGCCAAATTGCTTTGTAGAAAGGAACAGTGACATGGGGAATTTTTTCTTTCACTTATTTTTTACACTATAGCTTTCTATATTCAGTATTATAACTATTGTTGAGAATGTTTTATTCTGGATGAGTATGATTCTTCAGAGGTTTATAATAAAGACATATGTAAAATGCTTATAACTAAAATATATCAGATCCTCTTTTCCATTTTTTAAAGAAGATACACTGTAACAAGGAAGTCTATTTTATTCTTATCTGCCTTTCCTATCAGAATATGGGCAAGATGTCAATTTATTTTCTAATCTCTTTCTTACCTTGTTATTGCAACTGTTTCAAATTTACAGCATTAGAAATGCTGAGGAAAAGGTATATCCTACTGAACATATTATCTCAACAGGAAAACTAGTTTGCTCTTTGGATATAAGAGCTTTTCTCCTCACTATTCATTCACTTGATCATTGCTAGTCTCATAATCCCAAAGCTAAAAGGTAAACCCAGTTTATAAGATACTAGAGGCCTGATACATTAAGTTTGTGCACTTGGGTGTCCCTGAGCACAGCTTGCAACCTCTTGCAGTCCTTGAGCCCTTGGGGGATGTCCGACTGACAGCTTAGGACCACTCCCCACAAGCCTAAACCAATAGTCGGACATCTTTAGTGCTGCCGCAGAGGCAGGAGAGGCTCCCGCCACCACACTGTGCTCACCAGCTGTGAGCCCAGCTTCTGACTGAGCTGTGCTCCTCCAGTATGAGTGCACTGACCACTGGGGAAAGCTCCTGCATTGAGCATCTTCCCCCTGGTGGTCAGCGCATGTTATAGCGACCGGTTGTTCCACTGTTCGGTTGATTTGCATTTTAGTCTTTTATTATATAGGATACTTTGGATTCTTTAACTTTTAGGGGAGCAGGCCATGTGGTATTCTCTGGCTTGATCTAAAATCATTAACAAAACATATATCCTTTATTTTATTAATGTATTTTCGTGTTTTTATTCTGATGCTGGCCTATTAGAAGTATTATGTCTATTATGCTTCAAAAATTTTGAGGCATGCCGAAACTGGTTTGGCTCAGTGGATAGAGCGTCAGCCTGCAGACTGAAAGGTCCCAGATATGATTCCGGTCAAGGGCATGTACCTGGGTTGTGGGCACATCTCCATTGGGGGGTGTGCAGGAGGCAGCTGATCGATGTTTCTCTCTCATCGATGTTTCTAACTCTCTATCTCTCTCCCTTCTTCTCTGTAAAAAAATCAATAAAATATATTAAAAAAATTTTTGAGGCAAACATATGTAATAATAACACAAACATTTGATAGCCATAATAATAATAAATATTAAGCACTTTACCAGTTTATATTTAAGAATGATAAAGACAGTCATATTTCTTACAGATTGTAGAAAAATACATATACATATCAGGGCTTATTATTTTTCAGCATAAAAAATCATCACACTTTTTAAAACATATTTATATTGATTTTTTTTTTAGAGTGAGAGGAAGGGAAAGGAAGAAAGAGATAGAAACATCAATGATGAGAGAGAATATCAATTGGCTGTCCCCTGCACTTCACTCACATGGGGTCAAGGCTGCAACCCAGGCATGTGCTCTGACCTGGAATGGAACCAGCAACCTCTTGGTGAATGGGTCCACCCTTAACCACTGAGCCACACTGGGTGGGCAGTAAAATCTTTTTAGAAAGCAGTAACCCAGATATTTCAAGGAAGAAACCAAATGTCATTTGTTACAGCTTTGTTCCCCCAATGTATCGGGTATTGATGTTTAGGGGGCCTATTTTTGGAGATAATAAATAAAAGTTTGAAGTATCTCATGGATATGACAGATGGAGTTTTGGCATCAACAAAAATTTTTGGACCAAATAAACTCTAATGCCCTCCCCTGCCTCAAGTTCTATAATTGTAATTCTTATTTAAATTAAGTTGTCATAATTCAAAATTTATTTGGATATCATTATTAGCCAAAAGTTATGTGGTAAATGAATGTGTCATGCCATGTGCCATAGGGAATTGCAGCATTAGACCACAGAGAAGTAAACATGCATCCTAGACTTAGATCTTTAGATTTTTCTTCACCAAAAGTTCAGTGAGCTTAGACAAATGTCTACAACATTTTGAGGCTTATTTTACACACACAGAAGACATATATATATATATATATATATATATATATATATATATATATATATATATATATATATATAATTTCTAGGTTAGGCTTAGGCAAATTTGAGGTTTTATTGTTTGAAGGGCAAGCAAGAAAACTCCAAACCAAGATAGTAGGCATGGATTATTGTATTCAAGTAACAGTCCAGGACAGCATCTGGAGAAAGCAGCCTGATACTGAGCAACCCTTTTGCTGAAGTGAGTTTTCTCATGCTGCCTGGCCAGGGCTGTGATGGTTCTCAGCATGTGGGTGAAGACACAAAGGAAGCAAAAGTGCATGCGTGAGGGATGTGAACTGCCCAGCATCTTTCCAAGTAAAAAAAAGTACTTCCAACTCTAGGGGCAAAATTCACCTTAATTAACTACATTCCAACAGCTAGAATAACCTCTCCAGTGCCCAATATTTGATCAGAAATTGTGCTGTATTCTGAGATTCTGGAAGTCAATAACTAGAAAAGTCAGCAAGGGAAAAACTGAGTGGCTTATAGTTAGTCCTTAAATTAAATTGTCTTTCATACAGAGCTTCAGGTATTTGCTTAGAAATGAACATTTATTACAGATAACAGGTGAGAGTTATCAAATATTCTGGTATCTTGAAGGAACAGGAATGAGGATAGGTGTAAATTCATTAAGTTATAACTGCAAGCAAAGCAATTAATGTCTATGTAACTGGTGATAATTATATCTAAGAATTACTGAGGCTGTATAATGTGGTAAATATCATACTATGTGTTTTACATTAAATTTTTATTGAATACTAACCACATATGATAGGGTGGTATTATTTTCTTCATTTTATAGTTGAAAAAAATATGAGGCTTTGAGGGAGAAATAAACAAAGTTATAAATGGCAGAGGCTAATTCCAAAGGACATATATCAAATATCAAGTTTATGCCTTTAGTGGCTTTATGAATTAATAGATTCATACTAACATATTTAGTAAATTCATAAAACTAAACAAGAAAATAATAAAAGTTCAATGTATTGCATAAACCACATAGGAAAACCATATTTTAATACTGAAAGTATAAGTAATGTCATAAAATGTTTGACTGAAGAATAATACAAAAATTATCTTAAGAGATAATACTTATTTTGCCTCACTTTGCTGATTATATTGATTTCTTATATTGTTCATAGTTATTCTCCTACAAAGACACATTTGATAATTATTTAAAGCATTATAATTGAGAGTCCACAATTCCTTTTTAAAGGGGTATTTCCCATCCGTAAAATAGCTAGACTGAGAGCTCTAAAGGATAGCAACAGGGCTATATTTATCACCTTTTTATGATTAGAAAAATCAAATTACTTTCTTATGTATTCCTAACATTGAAATTTTTCTACTATTTAAAAATATAGAAATATATAGTATACATTATATATAAATATAGAAAAACTATAAAATTGTATAATTAATTGTAACCTTTACCTAGATTCAGTAATTGTTAACATTTTATGGCATTCTCTCTTCTCTTTCTCAATCTCTATACATTCTCACACACACACACACACACACACACACACACACACACACACCATACATATGCATGTACTTTTTAGTCAAATCATTTAAAAGTATGTCCCAACACCATGGCATTTTATTTCTTGATACTTTAACATGTATTTCCTAAGAACAAGGACACCATCCTACTTGATTACCATAATAGTCTATATAATTAAATCACAAGCAAGTAATTTAACATTGATCTGACATTATCTCATGGGAAATGGTAAAACAAATTTCTCAGATTCATTCATATACACCCTATTTATATTTTTGCATCTAGGATTCAGTTAAGTTACATGCATGATATTTTATTTTAATATCTTATTTGTTTACTAGAGGCCTGGTGCATGGGTGCATGAATTTGTGCATGGGTGGGGTCCCTCCACCTGGCCAGCAATCGGGGCCAATCAGAGCTGTCTCACCCAGTCCCGATTGAGCTGTTTTAAATAGGCCAGAGAGGGACCAAGGGAGGGCTCCAGAGCGTGTCCGGCCCCATCTTGCCCAGTCCTGATCGACTAGACATCAGCAGCAACTAACCTACCTGTTGGAGCATCTGCTCCCTGGTGGTCAGTGCACGTCATAGCAACCAGTCAGTGACCACTCGATCAGGATCAGACACTTAAGCATAGTAGTCATATATATGTATATATATATATAGAGAGAGAGAGAGAGAGAGATTGTAACTCACGGTGAGGACTGCTCTGCACACACTTTCCCTCCAGCCCCTAGTCTTGGAGACCTCATGTCCTTCCAAAGCTCTGCTCACCCTCTTCAGCTGCCACACGAAGTAAATTGCATTGTGTGTGTGGAAACCCTTTGCAGGCTCCATGGGTGTGTCTTTACTTGCTGCAGTGCTGATTACCCCAACGTAAGGAGAGACACTCTCATTATCAGTTAACACCATCGTGGTAAGACCCCTGCTCAGCCTACTGCAGCTGTTTTAAATAGGCCATGGGTCGCCCTAGATAGTTTGGCTCAGTGGACAGAGCCACGGCCTGTGGACTGAAGGGCCCTGGTTTGATTCTGGTCAAGGGCACATTCCTGGGTTAGGGGCTCAGTCCCCAGTAGGGGATGTGCCGGAAGCAGCAGAACAATTCTCTTCATCATTGGTGTTTCTGTCTCTCTCTCCCACTGCCTTCCTCTTTGAAATCAATAAAAATATATTAACAAAAATAAAAATAAATAGGCCATGAATCAAACGTTGCTGCTCTCCATCCATCCAGTCCCCTCACACCCTCTTTTGTCTATGCCACCCACCCCCATGCACACTCTGCTGGGGTCTGTAAAATGCGGTCAGGATTTCTACTTCAACCAAGGGCTACGCTTCCACATGGCCCTCCTTCCATGCCCATTTCTGTCCCCAGTCCTGTGGGGTCTCTCTCTCCTTCCCCTCCATCTAACTAGGTGGGCCCTGCTCTGCAGCCTCCTGTCTGCAGCCTCTCCCTTTCTTCTCTTGGAGAGGAGCTCTTCAAAGGCTGTGTGGGGTGGGGCTATGTAGGGTGGGGTGGGGTGAGTGGGACGGGGCTGTGCAGGGGTGAGCCAAGGCAGGGTCTAGGAGGACAGCTGGGGTGACAGGTCATGGGGAGGAGGAGGGAGGGACGTGGAGCCTGTCCTGTGGGAGAGGCACCAGGCTCCTCAGCTGCCCCACCCAGCAGCTTTTCTAGGACCTTGTGCACCTGTCACCCTCTGCACCTCGCTGCCTCCCGCTTCCTTTCAAGTTTTGGACTGGGTTTCTCTGACTCAGGCCTGCCCCCTCTCTGCTGCTTCCCTGGGAGACAAAGGCCACCTCTTGGCCTTGGGCAGGAGTGCCTGGCCTTCCCCTGGAATGGTGCTACCCACTCTCTTGGAGTACTTAATGAAACTTAACAAATAAAAAGCAGCAGCTCTGACGATTAAAAATTGCGCACTGAGAACACCACAGG
Source organism: Corynorhinus townsendii (assembly GCA_026230045.1). Lineage (NCBI taxonomy): Eukaryota > Metazoa > Chordata > Mammalia > Chiroptera > Vespertilionidae > Corynorhinus > Corynorhinus townsendii. The sequence continues at coordinate 116,094,391 of JAPDVU010000001.1, read as the reverse complement.
CTGCAGAGGGCTGCCTAGTCCACGGATCACGTGCAGCAGCCTCTGACGCCACCCAGTCCATCCTGGCTCCTGCCCTACCTGCCTCCCCCGAGGGCTTATGCCAAACCCTGGGAGTTTCCTGAGGGCTCTCACCTCACACCTCACTTTTCAGTCCAGCCCACCAGTGCCCACAGCAAGCTAACCTACCAGTCAGAGCATCTGCCTCCTGGTGATCAGCACTAGTCATAGGGCTTGGTAGAGCAAATTCCCAGCGGCACTCCAGTCAAGGGGACGATTCGCATGTTAGGCTTTTATTATATAGGATTTTGATTTAGAAAGGTTCCACCACATTTTTTTTTTATACCTAAGACAATAATGACATTGGCATTTTTTAAAAGTCTAGTTTAGGTATCTTGTGGAATGTGCCAGAGTCTGGATTTGATTGATTTTTTTTAATACTGTGCTTCAGATTTAATATTTCGGTAAGAATGCAATATAACCCTGGCTGGTTTTGCTCAGTGGATAGAATGTTGGCCTGTGGACTGAAGGGTCCCAGGTTCAATTCCGGTCAAGGGCACATGCCTGGGTTGTGGGCTCGATCTCCAGTGGGGGACATTCAGGAGGAGGCTGGTCAATGATTCTCTTTCATCATTGATGATTCTATCTCCCTCCCTCCCTCTCCCTTCCTCTCTGAAATCAATGAAATATATATATATTTTTAAAAGAATGCAATATTGGATTTCACCAGGAGATACACTAGGACCTAGTGACTAGGTCAGTTTGTCCTATTTTGATGATGCTATATAGGGTCACTTTATTTAAGTGGTATGCTCCAAAAAGACAAGATTAATTTTTAGTTTTACAATGAGTCAGCAACCCATAGATGTTTGTTAAAACCGTGTAGCTTACTTGGCCCTAAGAGTTTTTAAAAATGCTTAAGAATTTATTGGTTATTCTTACCTGTGTTCTTAACAGGAACAATTATTATGTTGGTGAATATTAATGATTTTCTAATTCACTCATTTCTTGTACATTTTTTGGTATTCTAAAAAAAAACAAAAACAAAAGCATGAATCTCCAAACTTTTATTTTGAGAATTGCAATGGACTCATAAATTATTAAGTCCTAAAAATGTATGCTTTTAGACTCTATTTATTCAGATTTAGCCAGTAGCACCCCTTCCAGTCAGTTCCGCTAAACTTTGACCTGCCCCTGTCAGCTTTTTGAGCATTCCCTTGCTTTCTCTCATAAGATATTATGGACTCACCTTGTTTTTTAACCTGTCCCAGACCTTTTGAATTTAAAAATATCTGGGCACTAGTTATGGCTGCTACTATCATAATATTTTTACTTTTAAATTTTGATGTTCTTTCAATGAAACAAGCTATATGTGTATATACTAGAGGCCCAGTGCACAAAATTCATGCACAATGAGGGGGGTGTCCCTCAGCCCAGCCTGCACCCTCTCCAATGTGAGACCCCTCAAGGGATGTCTTACTGCCCGTTTAAGCCCGATCCCAGTAGGATCAGGTCTAAACTGGCTGTCGGACATCCCTTTCACAATCCAGGACTGCTGGCTCCCAACTGCTTACCTGCCTGCCTTCCTGATTGCCCCTAAACACTTCTTCGTGCCAGCCTGATCACCCCCTAACCCTAACCCAGCCAGTCTGTTTGCCCCTAACTGGCCTCCCTTGCAGGGCTGGGTCCCCCTCCTCTGCTGGCCTGTTCACCCCTAACTTCCCTCCCCTGCAGGTTTGATCACCCTCAACTGCCATCCCTTGCAGGCCTAGTCCCTCCCAACTGCCCTCCCTTGCTGGCCATCTTGTGGTGGCCATCTTGTGTCCACATGGGGGCAGGAACTTTGACCACATGGGGGCAGCCATCTTGTGTGTTGGAGTGATGGTCAATCTGCATATTACTCTTTTATTAGAAAAGATAGAACAGTGGTCGGCAAACTGCAGCTCTTTGGTCCCTTGAGTTTGTGGCTCGCGAACCACGGTTTGCTGACCACTGCTTTAGGACAATGATATGGGTGATACCTTAGAGCACTGGTCAGCAAACCATGGCTCGCGAGCCACAAACTCAAGGGGCCAAAGAGCCACATGTGGCCTGTGAACCACAGTTTGCCTACCACTGGGATAAAGGCCTGGTGCATGGGTGGGGGCCAGCTGGTTTGCCCTGAAGGGTGTCCCAGATCAGGGTGGAGGTTCCCTTGGAGTGTGGGGTGGCCTGGGCGATGGGCCTGTGGTGGTTTGCAGGCCGGCCACACCCCCCAGTGACCCAAGTGGAGGCCCCGGTATCTGGGATTTATTTATCTTCTACAATTGAAACTTTGTAGCCTGGAGTGGAGCCAAGCCTTCTGCTCCCTCCATGATGGCAGCCATTTCTGTTGGAATTTATTTATCTTCTATAATTGAAACTTTGTAGCCTGGAGTGGAGACCTGGGCTGGCCAGGATGTGTGGAAAGCTTAGCTTCCTCCATCCCTGGGGAAACCCAAGCCTCCCTCCTGCTCTCTCTGTGGCCACAGACATCTTGGTTGGGTTAATTTGCATACTTGTTCCTGATTGGCTGGTGGGCGTGGCTTTGGGAGTGCAATGGAGTGATTGTTAATTTGCATATTACTCTTTTATTAGATAATATATGATTATATATGTACATAATAGGCATCTACACTAATAAAAGATAAAATGCTAATTGTACCTCCACTATGCCCACAGCCAATCAGGAGTGGTATGCAAATTAAGCCAAGAAAGATGGAGGGTAAATTTGCATATTCAGGAGGGGCAGGCTGTGCCTGACACTGCCTGTCGGGTCCAGGCCACCATCGTGGACCAGGTAGGCCAGGTTGGCATCACCTGACGCCACCTGTGGGGTCTAGTCCACCATGGGGGACCGGGCAGGTGGGCTATGCCTGATGCCACCCATTGGGTTGAGGCTGCGATCAGTAACCAGGCAGGCAGGGTGGGAGGGGAGCAGCGCTTAATGCCACCCGCAGGGTCTAGGCAACCATTGGGGTCAGGCAGGCCTGGTGGGCTGCGCCTGATGCTGCTGAAGGGAACAGGCCGCCATCGGGGACTGGGCAGGCCTGGCAGGCAGCACCTCATGCTGCCTGTGGGGTCCAGGCTGCCATCGGGGACCTGGGTAGGCAGGGGTGGCTAGGGTCTTTAGGATCACTGTCTGCCCCTGGGCCGCCTGTGGACACCGGTGGAGCAGGCCGGGGTTGAACATTTTAATGAAAATGGGATGCCTGTGCCCCGGCCCACAGTGCCCCAGCCCTGGCAAGGAGAGGACAGTGGGCAGTTAGCAGGCACCAGGGCTTGGAAGGGACTGGGAGCAACCTGCAGGCATGCTACCAGGAAGAGGTGCTGAACCATGAGGACGCAGAGGGCTGGCTGATGGAGGCGCGCAAAGGTGCAGATGAGCCAGCTCTCACTGGCACTGAGCTTGAAAAGCGCATCGATAACCTGATGGACTAAATCGCCTTTCTGAAGAAGGTGCATGAAAAGGAGATCGCCGAGCTGCAGGTGCAGATCCAGTACGCTCAGATCTCTGTGGAGATGGACATGTTCTCCAAGTCCAACCTCTCTGCCACGCTCAAGGACATGCACGCCCAGGATGAGAAGCTGGTTGCCAAGAACATGCAGAATGCAGAAGAATGGTACAAGAGCTGCTTCACCATGCTGACCGAGAGCAATGCCAAGAACACCTACAGGGTATGCTCGCCAAGGAGGAGGTGTCTGAAAGCCGCCGCCTGCTCAAGACCAAGACCCTGGAGATCAAAGCAAGCCGGAGCATGAACTAAGCTCTGGGAAAGCAGCTGCCAGAGCTGGAGGATAAGCAGAACTCTGATGTTAGTGCTATGCAGGACACAATCAACAAATGAGAAAATGAGTTGAGAACTACAAAGAGTGAAATGGCATGATATTTAAAAGAATACCAGGACCTCCTCAATGTGAAGATAGCTTTGGACATTGCAGCTTACAGGAAATTCTTGGAAGGTGAGGAGACCCAGCTCAGTTTCACCAGAATGGGAAGCATAGCCAGCAGCTACTCCCAGAGTTCCCAGGTCTTTGGTCAATCTGCCTAAGGTGGTTTACAGACCAGCTCCTACTTGATGTCCACTCACTCCTTCCCTTCTTAATACACCAACCATGTCCAGGAGGAGCAGATTGAGGTGAAGGAGACCATTGAGGCTGCAAAAGCCGAGGAAGCTAAGAATGAAACCCCCCCCCCCCTTCTGAAGGAGAAGCTGAAGAGGAGGAGAAGGAAGTGGCTAAGGAAGAGGAAGGACAGGAAGAGGAAGAAGGTGCCAAGGAAGAAATTGAGGATGCAAAGGAGGAAGAAGAAGGAGGTGAAGGTGAAGGAGAAGATTCCCAAGAAGCTGGGAATGAGAAGAAAGATGAAGGTGCTGGGGAAGAGCAAGCAACCAAGAAAAGATTGAGCCCCCCTTTCCTTAATTATTTCAGGAATAATCCTCCTGAAACCAGCTCACCCCGTCACCAAACGAGCAGTTGAGTTCCCGATACTATCTGAATTAAGAAGTCAATATATATAACATTCTGAGGTGACTCAGGTTGGACATTAAAAGCTGTGCTATGACTTTTCTCCTTATGCAGAGTATCTGTTTGCATGCAGGGTGGCTTCCTGGCTTGCTGCCAGCCTGTGCATGGTCCATGCTTATGATTTCAGGATCTATGACAATGTGAATAATTCAGATGTTTACAATAAAAACAAATGAATACATGAATTCACTGATGTTAAACTTCATGGAAAAATAGTCCTTTGAATCTTTGGTGGTTAGAAATTAAAGACCTCAACTCATGTGCAATAAATAGTAAATAAAGTTACACTGAATGACAAAAAACCAAACACAAAACATTAGGGGCCAGGAAATGTTCAAAGAACTGGGGAACCATTCCCAAATCAGGAAGGGAAGTCACAGGGTGTATATTATTACTATGAAAACAATATTTCCTACTACTTACAACATATACAATGTAATGAATTAGATGTCTTCTTATCGCATGAAGTATGTATTCTCATAGAGTAATACTGGTACATATGTTATAGTTATGGCAGTATGTCATATCCTATCTATATTAATAAAAGGGTAATATGCTAATTAGACCATGAGACCTTCCAGAAGTCCTTCTAGACAAAACCATGGTGGCGGGGCTGAGGCAGAGGCGGTTAAGGGTGATCAGGCCAGGAGGGGAAGGCAGTTGGGGGTGATCAGGCCATGAGGGGAGGACAGTTGGGGGTGATCAGGCTGGCAGGGGGGCTAGTTAGGGGTGAGCAGGCCGGCAGAGGGGACCATTGGGGGCAATCAGGCCAGCAGGCAGAGTGATTAGGGATGACCAATCAGGCAGACAGAGTGGTTAGGTATGATCAAGCAGGCAGGCAGGTGAGTGGTTAGGAGCCAACAGTCCCAGATTGTGAGGGGGTTGTCCAACTGCCAGTTTAGGTCTGATCCCACAAAGGTCTCAGATTGGAGAGGATGCAGGCCAGGCTGAGAGACATGCCCCCCCCCCTCCCCAATGCACGAATTTCATGCACAGGGCCATTAGTATTTAATAAAATAGTTCAGAAAGACTAACACTGTGTATGCTTTTTTAAAAATCTTAGACCTTTTTTTATTGTTAAAAGTATTACGTATGTCTCCTTTTTCCCCCATTGACCCCTCCCCAGCCATTCCCACCCAATAGGACAAGCCCTCACTGACTCAGTATCCATGTCCATTGTTTATGCTAGTATGCATGCATACAAGTCCTTTGCTCTCTTCCTCCCTCCCAAACCGCACCCCTTCCCCACCCCCACCCCCCCCACACACACACACATCTGAGGTTTGACTGTCGGGTGTTTCTCTGTCTCTGGATCTATTTTTGTTCATTGGTTTATGTTGTTTATTATATATCACAAATGAGTGAGATCATGTGAAATTTATCTTTCTCTGACTGACTTATTTCTCTTAGCATAATGCTCTCCAGGTCCATCCATGCTGCTGCAAATGGTAAAAGTTCCTTCTTTTATATAGCAGCGTAGTATTCCATTGTGTAGATGTACCAGGGTTTTTTAATCACTCCTCTTCTGAAGGGCACTTAGGTTATTTCCAAATCTTACCTATTGGAAATCATGCTGCTTTGAACATAGGGGTGCATATATCCTTTCTGATTGGTGTTTCTGGTTTCTTGGAATATATGCCTAGAAGTATGATTACTGGGTCAAATGGGAGTTCCATTTTTAATTTTTGAGGAAACTCCATACTGTCTCCACAGTGGCTGCACCAGTCTGCCTTCCCACTAGCAGTGCATGTGGATTCTTTTTTCTCCGCATCCTTGCCAGCACTTGTCATTTTTTGATTTGCTGATGATAGCCATTCTGACAAGTGTGAGATGGTACCTAATTGTTGTGATTTGCATCTCTTAGATGATTAGTGACTTTGAGCATGTTTTCATATGTCTCTTGGCCTTCTGTATGTCCTCTTTTGAAAAGGACTTGTATGCATGCATATAAGCCTAACCAGTGGTCACGGACAACAGGGGGGTGGGGGCATGCATGGGGAGGGGTTTGGGATGGGAATGGGGGGATGAGGACAAATATGTGATACCTTAATCAATAAAAAAATTAATAAAATAAATAAATAAATGAGACCAGAAAGCAAAAGAAATAACACCTCCTCCAGCTAAAACTCAACCAAAATGCAGTGAATATATGTTTAAGACTTCAGGCAGGCACCTCTAGGAGGCATTCTGCAAGCCCCTTAGGAAGTGCAGTGAATTAAGCCCCCACTGCTCATACAAGTACCTCAGTAATGCACTCTTAGGCTTTAACTACTTCCCTATTTTTCCTCCCTATTCCATCTCCAACTTTCAAGTAATGTCCCCCAAAATTTAACTTGTATTTAAGTATTTATCTCAGATCTGTTTCATAAAATATCAAACTAAGAGAGTTGGTACAAGAAATTATTCTAGACAGCAGACACTAGAAATGTGTTACTCATCAATCATGTGACAGTAAGTACTGCTTGTCTGTGGTGATAATTCCTAGTATGTCATTAAAGGGAACTAAAGCCTCAGGGTGGTAAACATGTTAGAAATGTTTTTTTTTTTTGAGTACAAATAATCCACCAGCTACTATATTCATCAGTAGGTTTCAGGAGCAACATAGTTGAAAAGCTATATGGGGGCTGGGGGAACACACCTTATAACCCAGAGTTGACAGAATGAGATACTTTGGAACTGATCTCACTAGTTCAATGTGAGTCATAGAAATCTAGAGTAGAAAAGAGAAGGCACTTAAACTATTTCTATGTCAGAAGCAAGGTGGATATAATTGCCATAATGAGTACCAAGGTTGAAATGGAAACCGAGGATCCATTCATAGACATGGTACAAGCTGAGTAGATAGCAAACAAGAGTAATTTGTATTTTAGAAACGAGAAAAATACAAAATCTAGTGAATAGAAGTTTCATCTAGTAGGCAAAATTGTTGGTCAGTTCTGAATCAGACAGACTGAGTTGAAAGGGAGGCTGACTTCCCTTGAGGAAGAACTCTGCAATACCACAAGTAAGTATTACCCTAATCCTTCTCCAAAGTATGTGCTGCCATTTACCAGACTAACTGTATACTAGGGAAGAGAGAATACCCAGATCTTTAGGGGCCGTGCATACAATGTGCAGGCTGGCTTCAAGGCTAGATTATATGAAATACTATTATGACCGGCAAGTTAGGTTGGAGAAGTATGAAACACAATTGATAAATGTACTGTTGACAAAATGTGTGTCTTGGGGAGTCTAATGAACCTGTAGCTCCAACATGTGATCATTTATCTGTGTTCTAAGCACAGGTGTTTAGATATACTTTGCTGCTAACAGAACCTAGCTTTGGTTCCACGGCCTATAGAAAAGGAAGCATTAGGGCAGTCAAATGGAAATGCCTGACACTGCTCTCTCTCCAGCCAAGAGAAGCAATGCTATGTGAGGGTAGCACTGCAGATATCACAGTCACATTCAATACTTTGGATTCAGAGTGGTGATTCCCTGCATGTTCCTGTTCATTTTGCCTGCATGGACCCTGCATAAAAAGGTGGATCATGATAGACTAAAAGGGATTAACATGATACTAATTAAGGAGTAGCTCCAACAGTGTTGTGGTTTTCTTACTAAAACAGATGCACAGAACTGCTGGTTCTTTTATTGCATTAGATAAATTAATCCCATCTGACCTAACTGAAGAAACATCCATCCAATAGCCCAGAGAACTTTTTAAGTCCTGGGAATAAAAGGTGAGGCCTCATTTACCTAGGTCCTAGGACATTTACCTAGGACATTAGTGGAATTAAAAAGGAAAATTTCCATAACTGACTTATTTTGGCTAGATGGAACCAACTTTGGACATCACCCCAAGATGGAAGAATGATAGAGCACATGTATATTCACAGAAAGTATCTGGTCCATTACTAAGATTTAATAAATTATTTGAATTCTTAATAAGTAAAAATAAATAATATCAAAAATACAAAATATAGTTGTGAAAAGAAATGTAATATTGTAAACACTTAAAGGAAAATAAAACTAACAAACTATTGCTATTGGACAAGAAGCTGCCTGCTTCTCAGTGTCTATTAAAACCTCATACTGTAAAATCATGCGAGCAAGTAGTGCCCAAAGGAAGTTGCAATACACAGTATAAATTAAGAAATTTGTCTTCATGGTGAACATGAGCCTTCTGTTCAACCAACAGCCATCGTTCATTAAACAGTGAAGTACATTAGACAGCATGGGAAAGTAGTGCTATTCATGAAGGATTCCCAAACCCAGTGAACTGTCACTTTACACATCACCTTGTTAGTAAGGAAGTCCATTTATATTATCTGCTTGGCTGAATTAGGAAAGATGCTTAGAGAGCAAATTTGGGACATATCCAGAATCATAAGATAATTGTCTGAGCCCCAAGTACCAAATGATAACTGTTTGCCAAGGAGTAACATCTGGGTGTCTCACAGTACAATCCCCATAACAGTGAAAATGGGTACAGCATCCAATTTTTATCCATTATACATGCTAATGATGCAAATACATGTGGCCTCATTTGCTGCTTCAAATAAAAGTTAGCAGAGCATCAGTTCAGGTAAATCCCACATCTAGGGAAGTTAAATGTGCTCCTTGAAGCCAGATTTCATGTTCTGTAAAAAAAAAATACGATTTTTGCATTAGAAAGCCTTTTATTAACAAGATTGGAAGATTTTGCATGGCTAAAAATTTAGAACATAAGAATTATGTTCTATAGATCATTGGAAACTGGCAATGTAAGGCCTGTTCAATGTGATATTATGATGTCATAAGGAAATCTTTCTATAACATTTTCCCACATGAATAAAGATAATTTGGGTAATTGCTACTCCATATTTCTAATTGCCTGTTCTCTTTGTTCTTTCCTTAAGCTTTAATAACTCTCAAATTCCTCTATCACTATAACCATACTTATTCTTTTTAAATTAAATTTATTGGGTGACACTGGTTTATAACATTGTATAAGTTTCAATTGCATAATTCTATGCTACATCATCTGTACATTGCATTTGAGTGCTCAACACTCCAAATCTGCTTCTGTCACCATACACTGCATCCCCACCCCCTTCCCTTTGGTAACCACTGTACTGTTGTCTGTGTCTGTGAGTCTTTGTTTGTCTTGTTTGTTCCTTTGTTGCTTTCAGTTTTATATCTAACTATAAGTGAAATTATATGGTTCTTGACTTTTTCTCTGACTTATTTTGCATAGAATATATATAATATGCACTATGTTGTCACAAATGGCAGATTTCATCTTTTTATGGCTGAGTAGTATTCCATTGGATATATGTACCACATCTTCTCCAATCATCTATCAAGGGATAATTCATTTATTTTCATATCTTGGCCACCATGAATAATGTTGCTATGAACATATGGGTGCATATATATTTGCAAATATTGTTTTTCAAATTTCTGAGTACATACCCAGCAGAAGAGGTGCTGGGTCATATGGTAACTCTATTCTTAATTTTTTTAGAAGTCCCCATACTGTTATCCAGTGGCTATACCAGTTTACTAGTACATTCCCTCCAGTAGCAAACCAAACTTATTCTTGACTTCTCTTTCCCAACAAACAATATAAAAAAACTAAATATCAAGATTAATACAATATATTACAGCTATTCAGTTAATACTACCTTCTCATTATGGTTTTGAGTAATTCGATTTTGATGGGCCTTTGTATAATTTTGTTGACATTTCTTGTGCTTGGTGTTTTTTAAGGTTCTTGGTTATATGAGTTTACAATTTCCATCATATTTGAAAATTTACTGACAATAATTTATTCATTTTTTCTGTCCTAGCCCCATCACTGAAAGTCCAAAAATACATATATAGTAGTTTGCTAGCAGCTGACCTTCAAGTTACTAATGGTCTAAATTTATCAAAATGCTGCTCTCTGTGTATTTCATTTTGAATAGTTTCTATTGATATAGACATATCACAATTATTCATCTTTATCTATAATACCTGATGTGGCATATATCCTATTAAGAATTTTTTCATCTCAGTTATTATAGTTTTTGACCTCAGATGTTTGATTTTGATCTTTTAATAATATCTTCCATATCTCTACTCTTGAATTATAATTTTGATAACTATTGTAATGACTTTCCTGATAATTCAGATATCTGTGTCAAATCTGAGTCTTTACTGTTTTATTTTTTCACCTCATTATGGGTTTTCTTTTTCTGTATTTTTGCATGTCTGATAATCTTTGAAAGTTGCTGACACTGTGAATTTTGCTTTGTTCCATGCTGGATAATTCCTCATTTCTAAAATTATTCTTGAACTTTGTTCTGATATGCAGTTAAGTTACCTGGAAATGGTTTATTCTTATAGTTTATTTTACTATTTAAAAATTCTTGCTAGAAAAGGAACCATCTTTTAACTGCACCTCGATACACTATTTTGGCTGCCTTATTCTTGGCACAAAGCTGACTTTTATGAAGGAAAAAAGATGTGATGTTGCTTTGGCTATGCAACAGTAAAACTTTTGAAAACAGCAGAAAAACCAACAAAATTTTAAGTGATATCGTATTGACACTCAACAGCAAATATAAGCACCAACAATTTGAATTCTAAAGCTCTATGTATTGCATTTTTCAGCCAATTTGCAGTAGTATAAGTGGGAATATTGGACAGTTGAATGACCTATGCAGGGATGCTTCATATGGTTTTGCTGTTTATTGACTTCAGGAGGGTTTCCAGCTGATGGCCTATGGGGGGTTCCAGCTCACACTGCTTGCGAAGCTATAAGCTCATGAATATGACTGCATATGCCAGAGGAAATGGCACATTTTTCTAATTAACATAAAGACATCTGTTGTCTTAAGGTGCATCCCATGGAGCTGCCTTTACCCAGAGGGAGTAAATTCTGCTTTGTACAAATATTGCCTTTAGACTATTGAAATATTTGTAACTAAGAGAATTTATATTAACCTTTACTTTTTTTCTAGATTAATTTCCTAGACAGAAATTCACCTAATATTTTATTAAAAAATCTTTCAATGTTTTGTTTCCTATTTAAACCATTTACGTACACATACCCCAAAAATCAAATAATCAGGATAAATCATTTTGTTAACACTTCTGATGAGTAACACCATATCAATAATATTTTTACATTTGCTATTAAATAATATTTTTACATTTGCTATTACTCATTATATAATAGAAGAGAATATGTTTACCAACGCATTAATATTTATTTATTGCCTCCTGAGTGTCTGACTTTCTCGCTATTAAGAGACACACCTAACTAGCTTAGGAAGCATAAGGATATGTTACAGAAAAATAGCAAAGAGATCACCCTGAATTATTCTGTGGACTCAACTTTATTTGCAATGTTTTATTTCAGTGACATAAAATTTAAAAAAAATAATTATATTTGGGTAGCAAAGATATGTTGTTTATATATATATATATATATATATATATATATATATATATATATATATTGTTTAAAGTATTATATATGTCTCCTTTTTCCCCAATTAATAACCCCTGCCACTCCCGCCCCCCCAGGACAATCCCCTAGCACCCCAGTGTCCATGTCCATTGGTTATGCTAATATGCATGCATACAAGTCTTTTGGTTGATCTCTTACCCCTCTCCCCTGCCTTCTCTCTGAGGTTGGACTGTTCAGTGTTTCTCTGTCTCTGGATCTATTTTTGCTCATCAGTTTATGTTGTTCATTATATCCCACATATGAGTGAGATCATGAGATCATCTTTCTCCAACTGGCTAATTTTGCTTAGCATAATACTCTCCAGGCCTAACCATGCTGTTGTAAATGGTAAAAGTTCCTTCTTTTTTACAGCAGGATAGTATTTCATTATATAGATAGATGTACCACTGTTTTTATTTATTTTTTTAAATAAATCTTTATTGTTCAGACTACAGGTGTTCCTCTTTTTGTTTTCCCCCTATAGCTCCCCTCCACCTGATTCCCCACCCCACCTTACCCCATGCCCTTACCCCCTGCCGCTGTCTTCATCCATAGGAGTAAGATTTTTGTCCAATCTCTTCTCTCACCATTCACACCCGCTTCCCCCTGAAAATTGTCAGTCCACTCCCTTTCTATGTCCCTGATTCTATTATATTCACCAGACCATTCTGTTCTTCAGATTTTTTATTTACTTGATTTTTAGATTCACTTGTGGTAGGTATGTATTTGATTTCATTTTGTTGTTCATAATTATTATCTTCACCTTTTTCTTCTTCTTCCTCTTCTTAAAGAATACCCTTCAGCATTTCATGTAATCCTGGTTTGGTGGCGATGAACTCCTTTAGTTTTTTCTTGTCTGTGATGCTCTTTATCTGACCTTCAACTCTGAATGATAGCTTTGCTGGGTAGAGTAATCTTGGTTGTAGGTTCTTGCTGTTCTTCACTTTGAATATTTCTTGCCACTGCCTTCTGGCCTGCATAGTTTCTGCTGAGAAATCAGCTGACAGTCGTATGGGTACTCCCTTGTAGGTAACTAACCGTTTTTCTCTTGCTGCTTTCAAGATTCTTTCTTTGTCTTTTGCCCTGGGCATTTTAATTATGATGTGTCTTGGTGTGGTCCTCTTTGGATTCCTTTTGTTTGGGCTTCTGTGCTCCTCCTGGACTTGTAAGTCTATTTCTTTCACCAGGTAGGGAAAGTTTTCTGTCATTATTTCTTCTAATAGGTTTTCAGTATTTTGCTCTCTCTCTTCTTCTGGCACCCCAAAAATTCGGATGTTGGTACGCTTGAGGTTGTCCCAGAGGCTCCTTACACTATCTTCATATTTTTGGATTCTTTTTTCTTTTTGTTTTTCTGGTTGGGTGTTTTTTGTTTCCTCATATTTCAGATCTTTGGTTTGATTCTTGGGGTATGTTGATCTACAGTTGAGTTTCTGTATATTCTTTATTTTAGACAGTGTATGCTTCATTTCTGACTGGTCCTTTTCCATTTTTTTGGCATTCTCATTAAGGTCATTGAAGGTCTCACTAAGCTCCTCAGAAGTGTCATCAAGTTTCTTGGCAGTTTTTAGAAGATTCTTGAGTAACCTTATAAATGTGGTTCTGAACTCTATGTCATCCAGTAGTTTGCTTTCCTCCGTTTCTTTCATTCGTGACATGTTTCTTTGTCTCCGCATTTTGGCTGCTTCCCTGTGTTGATGGAGTGGCTTTGTGTGGTAGGTGACCTATAGGGGGCAGTAGCTCAGCCTCCCCAATCACTTGAATTGGACTCTCTTGGTACACCCCTTTGTGGGCTGAGTGCAAAGTCTTGGTGTAGTTAAGCCTTAATTGCTGTTGGTACGCTGGGAGGAATTGACCTCCAGGCCAATTGGCTGTGAGGACTCGCTGTGTCTATAATGGAAGAACTGCTGTGCTGGAGACATGCTTATGGGGCAGGACTTGTTTCAGTGGGGCTTTGGTGCTCTCTGAGTCTGCCTCTTGAATGTGTCACTTATGAATGTGAGGAGTTGAAATCTGGTTTCTCACACTGACCACTAGGTATATTGGCTTCTGGATCTCCAATGGGGTGCAGGTCAGCTATTGTCTGAGTCCACCCAGCAGGAGCTACAGCAAGAGCTACAGTTTTCTCCTCTTTGCTTGGGGTTTGGAGGTTTTGGAGATGTCTGACCCAGGCTGCAAGTTTGCTAGGTTAAGGTGCGATAGGACAGGCCTTTCTTATGCTAACGCTGCTGCTTGGAGCTTGGGTGGGTTTGTAGGTTGTGTGGGGCGGGGTCTCAGGGGGTCACTAGGCTAGGGCGTGGCAAACAGTGATGGCTGCTAGTTAGCCAGCTCTGTGTCTCCGACTGCGTCCCGTGCCCCAGCACAGTAAACAATTATTCTTGCGTGCAGCTCTGCAAGCAATCCCCCTCACTTTCCAACTCGGTGGCAGACAGTCTAGCTTCTCCCTGTAGGAGTTTGGGTCCCCCGCGTCTCCCCAGAAACTGTATTTCAGAGTAATCAGGGGCTTGTCTCCCTTTGGGTTGAAAAAAGCAATGCGTGCCACCAGCCCAGATCACACGCCTCCGTACCTCAGCTTTTCAGTGCTTGTGCATGTCTCAATGCTCTTTTCTCTTTCCTTCTAGTTGTAGAAATTCCACTCAGCCAGCTTTCCCATGGTTCTGGGTGATAGACGTTTTGTCTTTTAGTTGTAGTTTTGAAATTGTTGTGCGAGGCAGCAGTTAAGGTGTTTATCTATGCCACCATTTTAAATTCTGTGTACCACTGTTTTTTAATCCACTCATCTGCTGATGGGCACTTAGGCTGTTTCCAAATCTTAGCTATTGTAAACTTTGCTGCTATGAACAAACAGTGCATATATCCTTTCTGATTGGTGTTTCTGGTTTCTTGGGATATATTCCCAAAAGTGGGATTTTTGAGTCAAATGGGAGTTCCTTTTATTTTTTTTTTTTTGAGGAATCTCCATACTGTTTTCCACAGTAACTGCACCAGTCTGCATTCCCACCAGCAGTGCAAGAGGATTCCTTTTCCTCCAAATCCTTGCCAGCATTTTTGTTCATCGATTTGTTGATGATAGCCATTCTGACACATGTGAGATGGTACCTAATTGTTGTTTTGATTTGCATCTCTCAGATGGTTAGTGATTTTGAGCATGTTTTCACATGTTTCTCAGCCTTCTGTATGTCCTCTTTTGAAACATGTCTATTTAGGTCCTTCGCCCATTTTTTTATTGGATTGTTTATCTACCTATTGTTATGTTGTATGAGTTCCCTATAAATTATAGAGATTAAACCTTTATATGAGATCACAGTGGCAAATATGTTCTCCCATGCAGTGGGCTTTCTTGTTGTTTTGTTAATGGTTTCTTTTGCTGTGCAGAAGCTTTGATTTTGATGTAGTCTCATTTGTTTATTTTCTCCTTAGTTTCCATTACCCTAGGACCTGTATCAGTAAAGATATTGCTAAGACATATATCTGATATTTTGCAGCCTATGGAGTCTTCTAAGATTTTTATGTCTCATCTGATATTTAAGTCCTTTAACCATTTTGAATTTATTTTGTGTATGGTGTAAGTTGGTAATCTAATTTCATTTTTTTGCATGTATCTGATCAATTTTCCCAGCACCATTTATTGAAGAGACTGTCTTGACTCCATTGTATGCTCTTGCCTACTTGTCAAATATTAATTGAGCATAATGGCTGGGGTTGATTTCTGGGTTCTCTGTTCTGTTCCATTGGTCGATATGTCTGTTCTTGTGCCAATGACAGACAGTTTTGAGAACAGTGGATTTGTAATATAGCTTGTTATATGGTATTGTGATCCTTCCAACTTTGTTCTTCTCTCTCAGCATTGCTATGGCTGTTCAGAGTCTTTTTTTATTCCAGATGAATTTTTGGAGAGTTTGTTCTAGGTCTGTGAAATATGCCATTGGTATTGTAATGGGGATTGCATTGAATCTATAAGTTGCTTTGGGTAGGATTGCCATTTTAATCATGTTGATTCTACCAATCCATGAACATGGTATGTTCTTCCATTTATTTATGTCTTCCTCTATCTCTATTTTCTATACCCTATAGTTTTCCAAGTATGGGTGTTTTACCTCTTTAGTTTATTCTTAGGTATCTTAATTTTTTTGGTGCAATGGTCACTGGGATTTTTTTTTATTTTCTCTTTCTGTGAGTTCATTATTGCTGTATAAAAAAGCCAAAGATTTATGGGTGTCAATTTTGTAGCTTGCTACATTTCTGAATTCATTTATTAAGTTGAGTAGTTTTTCTTATGGAGTTTGTAGGGTTTTCTATGTACAGTATCATGTCATCTGTGAATAATGACAGTTTTACTTCTTCTTTTTCAATTTGGATACCTTTTATTTCTTCTTCTTGTCTGATCCCTAAGGCTAGCACTTCCAGTACTATGTCAAACAGGAGTGGTGAAAGTGGGCATGCCTGTCTTGTTCCTGTTCTTAGGGGAAATGGTTTTAGTTTTTGCCTATTGAGTATGATGTTGGCTGTAGGTTTGTCATATAAGGCTTTTATTATGTTGAGGTATGATTCCTCTATTCCCACTTTTCTGAGAGTTTTTATCATAAAAGGGTGTTGGATTTTGTCAAGTTTCTTTTCTGCATCAATTGATATGATTATGTGATTTTTGTCTCTGAATTTGCTTATGTGGTGTATCACATTTATTGAGTTGCAGATATTATACCAGCCTTGCTTCCGTGGAATAAATCCCACTTGGTCAAGATGTAACATTTTTCTAATGTAATGCTGGATCCTATTTTGCCAGAATTTTGTTTAGGATTTTAGCATCAATGTTCATCTGGGATATTGGCCTGTAGTTCTCTTTCTTTGCGGTGTCTTTATCTGGTTTTGGAGTTAGGGTAATTCTGGCTTCATGGAAAGAGTTTGGATGTGTGTCTTCCTCTTGAATTTTTTTGGAATAATCTGAGGAGGATAAGTTTTAGTTCTTCTTTAAATGGTTGGTAGAACTCCTCTATAAAGCCGTTTGGACCAGGGCTTTTGTTTGTTGGAAGATTTTTTATTATTATTATTACTGCTTCAATTTCATAGGTGGTTATCGACTTATTCAGGTTTTTTTATTCTTCCTGATTGAGTTTTGGAAGCTTGTATTTTTCTAAGAATATATCCATTTCATTTAGGTTGTCCAGTTTCTTTGAGTAGAGCTGTTTGTAGTACGTTTTTACAGTCCTTTGAGGTCTATTGTTACTTCACCTCTTTCATTTCTGATTTTGTTTATTTGGGTCCTCTCTCTTTGTTTCTTGGTTATCCAGGCAATTGGTTCATCAATAGTGTTTATCCTTTCAAAGAACCAGCTCTTGGTTTTGTTCATCTTTTGTATTTTTTTCTTGTCTCTATGTTATTTATCTCCACTCTGATCTTTATTATTTCCTTTCTTCTGCTTACTCTGGGCTTTTCTTGTTGCTCTCTTTCTAATTATTTAAGTTGTAGGCTTATATAATTTATTACTTCTTTTTTGTTGTTGTTGTTGTTTGAGGTAGGCCTGTAGACCTATGCATTTCCCACTTAGGACTGCTTTAACTGTGTCCCATAGATTTTGGATTGTTGTGTTTTCATTGTCTTTTGTTGTCAGGTTGCTTTTTATTTCTTCTTTGATCTCTTTAGTAACCCAATCATAGTTTAATAGCATGCTATTTGGCCTCCAATTGTTTGATTTTTTTCATTTTTTTGTAGTTGATTTCTAATTTTATGCCATTGTTATCTGACAAGATACTTGATATAATTTCTATCTTCTTAAATTTGAAGACAGTTTGCCTATGTCTGAATATGAGGTCTATCTTTGAAAATGTCCCATGTGCACTTGAGAAGAATGTATATTCTGTAACTTTGGGGTGAAATGTTACGAAGATGTCAATTAATTCCATCTGATCTAGTGAGTCATTTAGGAATGATGTTTCTTTGCTGATTTTTTGTTTAGAGGATTTATCCAGTGGTGTCAATGAGGTATTATTTAAAGTACCCTACTATGACTGTATTGCTGTTGATCTTTCCCTTGATAGCTTTCAGAATTTTTTTTTTTTTTTTTTTTTTTTTTTTTTTTTTTTTTGTATTTGGGTACTCTTGTATTGGGTGCGTAGATGTTTACCGGAGTTATATCCTCTTGTTGAATTGCTCCCTTCAGTATTATGCATTGGCCTTCCTTATCTCTTGTTCTTGCCTTTACTTTGAAGTCTAATTTGTCAGGTATAAGTATTACTACTCCAGTTTGTGTGTTTTTTCATTTCCATTTGCCTGAAAAATTTATTTCAACCCCTTCACTATCAGTCTTTGTGAATCCTTTGTTCTGAGGTGGGAAACTTATAGATAGCAGATATATGTGTCTGCTAATCCCATATGGATTTCTAATCCATTCAGCTACCTTATGTCTTTTGATTGGAACATTTAATCCATTTATGTTTAAGGTTATTATTGATAAATACTTGTTTATTGACATTTTTATTCTTTATGCCTGTGTTCCTTCTTCCCTTCTTATTTCTTCTTTTTGCAGCAGTCCCTTTAGCATTTCTTGCATTGGTGTCTTGGTGGTAATAAATCCCCTTAGCCCTTTTTTGTCTATGAAGCTCCTTATTTCACCTTCAAGTTTGAATGATAGGGTTGCTGGGTATAGTATCCTTGGATTCATTCCCTTGCTTTGCATCACTTTGTATAATTCACTACTTTCCCTTATGGCCTGTTGTGTTTCTGTTGAGAAATTCATTGATAGCCTAATGGGAGATCCCTTATAGGTAACTTTCTGCCTCTCTCTGGCAGCCTTTAAGATTTTTACTTTGTAGTTGGTGTTTGCCAATTGAATTATGATGTGTCTTGGTGTCATCTGATTAGTTGCTTCACTTTCCAGCCAGTTATTTGAGATTTCACATGTCAATCATCATCTTTCACAGAAATAATTACTAGTTAAAACTCAGGATACTTGTATATTCTGGAAAACCACTGGGTACCTCTCCATAAATTACTCTGGGGGAGGGAAACTGTCTGAGGTTAAACAAATTCCTTCTTTGGAGAGTCATCTTTATATTCACTTGGAAAATTTTTGAACAAAATAAATTTATATTTTTATTGCTATCTTTCACTTGCTGAAAATTTGCAACAATTATTCCTTCTATATTTTAAGGATTATTTTCTCTCTTATTAGTTTTATGATCAATTTAAATTCAGTATCTTACAATAATTATGGTTCTGATACTGTAAGTATTATATTATTCAAAGCAGAAACTTCAAAATGGAATATTACATTAACTCCTTTGCCTGCAGACTTATCTAACATAACAATGAAAGGCCTTATATTAACCAAACATGATTTAGGGTAAGAACTCCAAAAAAATGACTAGCATTTGAACTGAATAAAACAAAGAAATTATAGTATAACAGGTACTGTCATTTGAACAAAGACAAGAAGAAAGAAAAGCATGTTTGTAAAATCAGTTCCAATTTTTCTAATGCAACAAGAATAAGTTCTTATTTCCTTTAGTAAATTAGGATTTTAAAGTCTTTCTAATGTTCTACAATTTTAAAAATAGAACATGTAATGGACCTATCTTAGACATATAGTCTTTCTAAAAAATATATTGCTCTAACTGGCAAATACCTAAATCTCTTTGCATTTGTCTAATCAAGTGCTCTATGAATTTTTAAAAGTCTCACAAAGAAATGTATTTGAGCAAAACTATTTCATTTTATACATGATGAAACTGCCATTGAAATATAGTTAGAAGTTTTATAATTGTTATTTTGTATATCTCTCATTTAATTATTTTTATTGTGCAAAATTCCACTAAAGAACTATACATCATTACTTTTATCTGTTGTGTTGACTAGTATATGAATAGTTTCCAATTTGAGGGAATTACAAATAGGATTGATATCAACACTCTTGTACTTGTATCCTGATGTACAATATTACCGAAGAATGGAATCAATAGGTCTTTTGGTATATATATTTTAACTTTATGCAAAAATCTAACAAATAAAAATGTTTAAAAAGAAAATAAAGGAAGACAGTCTTTTATAATTTCATAACCAAGGCAGGAATTTGTCAGGTTGTTAATTTGTTGAAAATCTTAAAGATTTAAAACATGACTTTCTTAAGTCACTTGACTGGCAACTATCAAAGATAAGATTCTGGACTGTTTATTTCAACTCATGTAGTAAAATTGGGTCCAATTCCTCTTTAATCAAATGTTCCTCCATTGGTAGCATATTCAGAATAACAAATAATTAATAGTTATGCTATCTAAAGCAATTTCTTTCACTTCCCAGTGGAGAAAAATAAGACTATTGGAGGACTATAAAAGTTAATTCACTTTTGAAA
The DNA here is from genome assembly GCA_026230045.1 of Corynorhinus townsendii. NCBI lineage: Eukaryota > Metazoa > Chordata > Mammalia > Chiroptera > Vespertilionidae > Corynorhinus > Corynorhinus townsendii. Next base: position 116,074,049 of record JAPDVU010000001.1, on the reverse strand, counting down.
TATTTTATTTAAAGCCATGAAGTTTGTAAAATCATAGGGGATAAGGGTATTTTACTTGAGACTGAATTAACAAATCCTTTATAATAAGAGCTAATATGCTAATTAGACCAAACAGTAGAACGACAATATGGAGGAAGCCAGAGCTGCAAGGGCCTGCTGGGGCTGCAAGGGCCGAGCCCCTTGCACAAATTTCCTGCATCAGGCCTCTAGTAATAGAATAACACAGAGGTGAATCAACGAAATACAGATTTTTTAAAAAATCAGAATACATAATTTCACTAATTGATTTTTGTTTTTTCAAGAAAGATTGAATTTAAGAACCTTGTATAAACAGGTCACTAGCATTTTACTTAAAAGACATATTTAGTCCTTTTGCTTTGTTTCATTTTATCTTTGCAGAAGATGGGCCTTTTGGAGAGCTGAAAAGTTTTCCAGCTTTCTATCTTATGATAGGTTGCTTAGGAAGTGCTAAAGCCTCCCAATAATTTGTCCCCTTATGTGGCTTTGTTGGTACCATTTGTTCATGATCAAAACAGTAATGTTTGCAAGCATTTCATAAAAAGAGAAACAAGGAATTTTAATTCTTATATAGCCTTGGATGAATATATATTGGGAATATAATCTACTCTTACCCAAGGTAAGTATCCATAGCCTCTATTAACCAAACTGTACCTATCAAACTGCTATCTTGTTATTGGGCATGGAGGAGCACTTTGTGAAACACATAATTGTTTGACCATTGTGCTGTACACTTAAAAATAATAAAAATATATGAATGTAAATTATATTTTTTTAAAAAATTGAAAATAAAATAAAACAAAGGATTTATAAAGAAGCCGGGCCTTCCAATAAATTTCTTACCTACTTAAAAAATGCAATTTGAAAATTTTCAAGTGCCTTTTTAAAACTCTTAACTTTATCCATAAAACATGCATGTTATAAATGCTTGTGAAATACTTATAAAAATTATTGGGGAAGATATTTTCTTGGGAATCTCAGTAGATTAAGGCATTTGACTTCCGTTCTATTTTCTCAGCAATCTTCTGAATATTTCCAAATCTTATAATAGTTTTCTTCAAAAAAAATTGTTTTCTTCAGTTCTTGCTCCCAATTAACCTTTATAGTTTCTTTAATACAAAAACATTGAACTTTCTAGCATTTCCATTTTTATCTTACTAATAACATTTTTTATCTCCATCTTTTGATTTCAAATCTAATTATTATGAGATTACCATCATGTGTTGTAAAGCCACTATGTTATCATTAACTTCTTTTCATGCAAAAAAATCAAATTTACCTTATTATTGTTCATTGTTCAACATCCTGTTATATACATTGATCTTGATTGGCTTTGTACACTTGTCTTATTTAGGATGCTTTAGCCCATGATTCTCTCAGTGTGTCCTAATGGAACCAGGTGAACCTGATTTAATCAAGCTGAAAAGTTTTAATCATTTAAATATTTACATGAATATACACATCAAACAGTGCATTAGCATTTTCACATTTATACAGAAACACACAAAATTTAATTCCTAGTGACTTGCAAGGAATTATGCTAAACTCTTGAGGTAAAGTAGATTACCTTATTTAATTTCCACAAAACTTCATGCCATGGGATCTATGATTTGTTCCATTTTACAAATAAAGAAACTACATTATCTGTGTTCATCACCTTCATGCAGTTGCTTCACTAAATCTATCTCCTTCTATTCTCCTTCACTTCCTCCTCACAGCCCATAACCCTTCTGTTTCCCAAACTCCCAACCCAAGCACCAGACTATCTAGTCATGCTCCCACATTAAGGTCTTGGTTCACATATTCCATGAGTTCAAAATGTAAGGATCTGGAACAAAATCCACTGCACAAGTGCCTCTTATTGACAAAATACACTTATCATCTTGAAAAACGCACACCACTGTCAACATTTTGTTTTTGAAATATTATAAAGGAGACCTCAAGGATAGCTCTCTAAATAAACAAGAGGGTCTTTTACCATCACAAAAAATCATGACAAAGAAAAATCTCAAATTAAATGCAGTTATTCCTCTTAAATAGGTTTTTATCCCCTGACTATTTTGGGAGTTTACTGCTAAAGGGAACTTTATTTTCCTATCTCAGGAATAGGACTCCTATACTATTTTTTTTAATCAAAATAAAATTGACAAAACCAATTACTGATTTACATATGATTTAGCTCTGTGATAAAAAATAGAATGATTTTATAATTGCACCAACAATGACCAATCATAATATCAATTGTATGCTAGTTGATTTAATATATTGCTGCATCTACATTTTAAAAATAGTCATCATTTACATAATTCACATATTATTCTACAGCAAAATTAGTAAGAAGAACCCCTTTATAAAAATCATGGAGGGTTTTCCTTGTGAAGTGTTCAACTGCTCTCCTCAAGGAAGTTTGAAAAAAATAATTTTGAGTAAATTGATGGCTGTTTATAAACAGCTCAATCGTTTTCTGTTGATTTCTTTTTTTTTTATTTTGAAAATCTTCCCTATGATTTCACAGGAAATAGAGTTAATTTATTGGTTATAATGCCTGGTGCAAAGCAAAATATAATTTTTATTCTTGGGACACAATCTTATAATGGTACAAAATAAGTGAATCTGCTATTAAAATGCATAACCTGATCCTTACTTCGCTAAAGGTCTATTCATTGGATCCTATGTATGTAAAATCATTTATTGTCAAAATAGCTCATATTCAGTGCTATTGCTGGCTAAATAAATTTAAATCATAAATTGTATCTTGTCTTAAAATCAACTAAATTATATTTTTAAATCTCAATCAGGTATATTTAAGATATATTAAGAATGTCTTTATGTCAATATTTAAAAAAAAAACAAATTTATTTTAGAGTTAGAGAAAGGGAGAGGGAGAAAGAGAGAGAGAGAAATATAGATGTGAAAGAGAAATACCAGTTAATTGCCTCCTGCATGCACCCGCTCTGGGATCAAACCTGAAACCTAGATACGTGCCCTGACCAGGAATCAAACCTGCAACCCTTTGATGCATAAAACGATGTTTCAACCAACTGAGCCATACCAGACAGGGCTCTGTGTTAATATTTTAATAAAAATAACATAATCATTTATGATATTAAGTAAAAATTTTAAATATTGAATTGGAGGTGGATTTTTTTAACAATCATATCAAAATGCATCCATTCAATTCACAATTATTGTTTATAGAGTTACTCAGAAATGTGGAAATCATATTCAAACAATATTGCTTAATCTTAAAACATTTCAGAACTGCATTTTTAGAATTATTGCCAGAGCTATATGATTAAACATGAGAAACAAAAACAATATTCTACTTTAATTAAAGTAAGAATACAACCTTTATTGTTCTTTTTATTTTTTTCTTCTTTCCTATTAGTATGTAATTTAGTTGGATTTCATCTCATTTTCCTAGGGCTTTCCAACCTCAGCCTTAAAAAGGTTACATTGTTGAGTTATATGAACCACATAAAAAGAATCTATAATAATAAAAGCATAATATGCTAATTAGACCGGACAGCCAAACGACCTTCTGGACGTCCTTCTGGACAAAGCCGGAGCTGCGAGAGTCAAACCCCTTGCACGAATTTCCTGCATCTGGCCTCTAGTGAGTTAATAAGCATATAGAAGTTTTGTAATAAATGTGGTTAGTTAGTTGTGATCATAAGTAATGTAATTAAATTTCAAGAAGTTAAAGGCTGCTTGCATAGCCTACACAAGCAGTAGTATAAGGTAGTAACTGAATCATCCTATTTATTTGAGACTGTTTTAATAAGTTACAAATATATTTTAGTGGCAAAATTAGAAAACATAAGTCAGAGTACTCTGCACACTATAAAAGAAAATAATTATTTATAAAAAACAGCAATAAAAAACAGTACTTAGAACTTTACATTGAAAGCTAAGAGCTTCATGAAATATTTTACAGTATGTCAACAAATGTACTAGTTTTAAAGTTTAGCAGATTTGAGGAAAATGAATGCAAATAATATTTAGATGAACAGTAGTATAACAGGGAAACTGACCTCAAAACAAAGAAATAACAAAACAGACTATATCCTACATCAAGTAGGCAATAGAATTAATGAGTCTACAGAAACAAAGTTGGAATGCACTGCTTGTAGCACATAAACAATTTTTCTATCAATTTAGATTTTTTAAAATTTTTGAACTAATGGAATCATTTGTTATTTTTTAAAAATGTATTAGCCTCCTCTTGTTCAACCCTGTCTTCATTTTAGAATTCTTTCCTCCCCAAAGAAAATGTTCTTTCACTACAAACATTTTTAACAATAGTTTTCTTCATCTTAAATTTGCCAGCTTTCCTGCCCTTTCCTGATGTGTTTCTGGATAACTCCAACATCTTACAAATATTTATTAACTTTTCTAACTGAATAGTTATGTAAATATCAGACAAACTTAAAAATGGGGAAATAATTTTGCTTCTGAGTTCTTGCACAAAGTGAAAATCTACTCATCTTTTCAAGCACCCTTTGATTGCTTTTCCTGCAGAATAGTCATGCAATTTCAAATTCAGTTTAAAAAATGAATAAGAATTATTAAGAAAAGTAGACATGTAAGTTTCAACTTAGTTTTTATCACTATCAGGAAATCTTTCCTGTCTCCCCTAGAATTTGTCCAAAGCCTTCTCTGTGTTTCAGTATGGTTTTCTGTATAATTAGAGCTGTAATAATTGAAAAGTATTAAATTATCTCATTATTTTTATTTTCATTATGAGATTTGGAGCTCCTTTTATATGGGCATTTTTTTTCTAATTCATCTTTCTATAGCCAGTGCTTGATGTGGTGCCGGCTACATCAAGATGTTCTGGCGATGCTTAATAAATTAATTCATAAATTAATTAATACAGACTTGAACTGAAGAGGATTTATGAGGTGATATTTAACTTATTTTATTATAACAAAAGTAGGAATGTGATTTGCAAATTCTAATTCAATGTACTATATATGCCTCTTAACTCTGCCATGCTCTACTTCATAAGATGTACATATACCAACATACCAATAAGTATAGAAGACTATAAACCTTAACTTAAACAATTAAATCACCATTTTCTACAGTAGATACAAAAAACAAGTGGATAATTTTTTACAGATACAATTTTAGTGGAGCATGTTTATTATTAAAAGTCAGTTTAATATCATATGGACATTAAAAATCATGTTTATTTTCAACATGAGGAACTGGTGCTCATTTCAAAGAAAACACAAACTATATTGTAAGGATTTTATAGAAATGGTATTCAATCCCTTCTGCTACCCCATTAATACCAAATATTTTAGAAATTAAAACCATATTTTCAGTAATAGCAAGGCATTTGAAAGTAACAGATGACATTAGGGAAAGTTGCATAAAATGAAAGATAGTATATATGCCTCTCATTACCACAGAAGTGAATACAAGTAGAGTGCATATCTATAGACCATATTTGAGGAAACCACAGAGAAAAATGTGATCTATGAATGAGTGGATTTCAAAGCAAAAACTAGTGACACTATGATTATGACAAAAACACAGGGACAAAGTTTGGTCTATTTTTCAAATATTAAAAATGATAAATTAAAACAAGAAATAGAAAACCATTCCTTTCATTTAACAAATGTCTAAAACATTGCTAAGTCCTAAAAGAATACTAACAGATAGGAAACAGTTCTGACCTTTAAAGAGCTTTTTTATTTCCCTCAGTAAGAGAACACAGGCACATATAGAAAGATATTTTCAATATAAAATAGTTAATTATAAAGTTTAGGGAAGCACACAGAATACAGCATCACAACATTGTCTGTGTTCCTCCTTTCTTTGTACCAGCAAAGGGCTTTGGTGTGGGTCCTGTTTAATGCAAGCCATCATTAGTAAACCCAAATTCACTGCTGGTCCAGGAGTCCAAGGCTGGACCAATACATGGGATCAATATAAGAATTTCTCCTAGTGCCGGTTATCGGTTCATTTGGGCATGTGAGCCATTTATAGAGGATTTTTAATTGTAATTATTTTCTGAATATTAAACACATCCTTTTTAAAAAATACTACTAGAGGCCTGGTGCATGCAATTTGTGCATGGGGGGTGTGTCCCTCAGCCCAGCCTGCACCCTCTCCAGTCTGGGACCCCTTGAGGGATGTCCAACTGCCCGTTCAGGATCAGGCCTAAACGGGCAGTCGGACATCCCTCTCACAATCCAGGACTGCTGGCTCCCAACTTCTCACCTGCCTGCCTTCCTGATTGCCCCTAACCACTCTGCCTGCCAGCCTGATCACCCCCTAACCACTCCCCTGCCAGCCTGATTGATGTCTAACTGCTCCCCTGCCAGCCTTATTGTGCCTAATTGCCCTCACCTGCTGTCTTGTTCCCCCCCAACTACCCTCCCCTCCCAAACTGATCACCCTAACTGCCCTCCCCTGCCAGCCTCATCACCCCTAACTGCTCTCCCCTGCAGGTCTGGTCTCCCCCAACTGCCCTCTCCTGCAGGCCTGGTCACCCCTAACTGCCCTGTCCTGCAGGCCTGTTCCCCCCAACTGCTCTCCCCTACAGGCCTGGGTCCCCCCCCAACTGCCCTTCCCTGCAGGCTTGATCACCCACAACTGCCCTCCCTTGCAGGCCTGGTCCCTCCCAACTATCTTTCCCTGCTGGCCATCTGTGGTAACCATCTTTTGTCCACTTGGGGGCAGCCATCTTGTGTGTTGGAGTGACAGTCAATTGGCATATTACTCTTTTATTAGATATGATTATTTATAACAATGAGCAAAGTTGAAAGACTACAATATTAAATACCAATAGAGAATAAGACGTTTTTCTAGTTCAGCAATATAGAAGAGAGAGATTTATGGACATGGACAACAGTGTGGTGATTGCAGAAAGGAGATGGGTGGGTAAAGGTGGAAGAAAGCATAGAGGGGATGAATGGTGATGGAAAAAGTATATTAAAATAAAATAATAAACAATATTCAAAATTAAAATGCAATAAATGGCAAATACATTATTCAACTTTACTATTAACATTTTAGAACATTTGTGACTGCTAATGGGTAAGAAGGAACAGGATACTAAAGGAAGATAATACAGAAGAAGAAATAGAAGAGATTCTGACCAGCATTGTATCATAGAAAATTATTCTGTATAAAAATTAAGATTGGCAATTTTCAAAAGCATATTTAATAGAAAAAAACAAACATATTGATACTATAAGAATTGATCATAAATTTGCTCATCTAGAAAAATTGTCATTCAGATACTCGCACAATGCCAAAGAAATGTATTTTGAAAGGAAAAAGAAAAGTGTTGATAGCTAGTAATAAAAAAACAACTATCAGCCGAAACCGGTTTGGCTCAGTGGGTAGAGCGTAGGCCTGCAGACTGAAGGGTCCCGGGTTCGATTCCGGTCAAGGGCATGTACCTGGGTTGCAGGCACATCCCCAGTAGGGGGCGTGCTGGAGGCAGCTGACAGATGTTTCTCTCTCATCGATGTTTCTAACTATCTCTCTCCCTTCCTCTCTGTAAAAAATCAATAAAATATATTAAAAAACACACAACTATCATGTATAACTATAAAAATATGAACAGGAGAGAAATATTAAATAAGAGATATTAATAGTAACTCTAGTAGAGATACATTTATCAAAATAATATTAATATGTTTTAATTCATAATTACTTCACAAAAAGTTATCAAAGCATGAGGAATAAATACAGAAACTATAAATTAACTATAAAGTCAAAGCTAAATTTATTTGGAAACACATAAAAAAATACTAAACTTCAGTTATTACAACATCAAACCCTTCTCAGAGGAGCATTCCCTCAAGCCACAGCATCACCTGGGAAGGCTTAGACATCAGGTTCACTTGTCAGAAAGCCATCAATGGGACAACTAAAGGAAGATCAGAATTTCCACCTTTATACCACAAAGCAAATTCAGCTATATCACTAAGCTACATAAATTTTAATGAGAATAACTCAGTCTTCTCTAATTTATGATGGTTTATAGTCTCAATCACATATGTTAGTACACATCATAAAAAATACACAAATGCCTCCAAAAGTGAGTAAAAGAGAAGTAGGGAAGTAGTTGTTTTATATTAGAGTAAGGTAGGAAATTCATGATAGAATTTTTAGAATTTCTTTATTCTCTTACTTGGTACAAATTGTTACCTCTGAATTAACTTTTCATTACTTACTATCAATAAACAAAAAAGCATAATCATTTTCAGTGTTGATGATAGAACCCTGTATGTAACTTCTTTTCGTTAAATCAACAACTTTCAGAGTCGTCTATTTTATGGATGGCTAAGTGAGCAGAATCAAATTTCTGAACATAATGACAATGTCATTGTAGATTATGAAACCATAGCATTGTAAGAAGAGACATCTGGTGTGCACCATGCATGTTACATATGGTTAGCTTCAGTGAGTTTTCTGAGTTCTCCTTGCACTATAATATATGTATGTGTGGCAGAGTGCCACTCAAACTAAGTAGAATCATTCAACTGTCTTGACTATGAAATAAAGAATACAATGCTTGACTAGGCAACATAACCACAGGTTTTTTTGTTACATTCCAATCAGTACACTGGAACTGATGACTACAAGCAACATAGTAATCAATACAAACAAAATGAAATGTGGAATAATATATATGCATACATACACACACAAATATATGCACATATAATCATAAATATTTAGACAAATATATGTATATATAATAATAAATATGTCTAAAGTCTGTGCATATACATATTTGCATACATGCTTTGAAATAACACCACAGTATTTACACAGTACCCAAGAGGAAAAAGACACATGCCCAGACTTGGAGTAAAATGCTATTGTTTTTTTAAAAATATATTACTTGATTGTAACACGCAGTGCTTCCTATCTCATATTTTTCTTCCTAATTTTGGGGACAATGGTTATCTTGATTTTTCTCACTCCCCTCCCTCTATAATATGCATTCCTTTCTAGAACAAGGAAGCTACTGAGTCTGCCTACTGACTATTGGTGGGTAGGTAATACGGTCTAGGGCTCCATGGGAATCCCAGTAAGAAAAGATGACTAAAGCACTTTCTTCCCTCTATGTCAACCAATAATTGATAGAGAAAAATCCATTACTAATGAAATCTTATATATAAATCAGAATTCTGGGGATTCTGGAAATAAATTTGGCCTATAAAACCATCATACTTTTTGGGTAAAGTTGGCACTGTCCAACATGAATGGGTCTGATTTTATAGACTACCAAGAACCCAAGGAAAGTCTGAAAAATGGAGCTAGGTTCTGCTAGGGGAAGTTAGGGAGCTGGGGAAGTCCTAGAAAGCTGGGGAGCAGTATGACTTCCTCCTGGTGCCTTCATGGAAGAATAGCAGCATGGATTCCCTTCATTTTTAGTCATCTACCAGACCTGACTAAATGAACAGTGTTGGCATTATCGTTAACTCATCCTGGGGTAAAAGTTGGGTCCATCTTCCACATGATGTACAAAAATAATTTTAACATGAATAAAAGAATGTTTGGAAAACAGTAGAAGATTATAGGAAAAATAATTATATATATTAGGTGAAGTACATGGATTTCCATGAGTTTTTTAAAAATTTATTTTAGAACGAGAAGCAGAGAGAGAGAGAGATCTGTGTGAGAGAGAAACATCAATGTCAGAATCATCCATCAGTTGCCTCTCATGTTCTCCCCAACCAACTGAAGATAGAACCCACCACCTAAGTATGTGCCCTGACTGGGAGTGGAATCAGCAACCATTTTGATCTATAGAATGGCACTCCAACCAATTGAGATGCCCAGCCATGGCAGTGACATTTTGGGTGACAAAAACAAAATGTAAAACAACATACAATATTGATTTCGTTTTGTCAAATATTGACCCACAAATCCATTATACTTATAGAAGCTTTAATAGGATTAAAATGGCAAGTAGAAAAATGCATAATGATAGATACTAGATTATTAGCATGAGCTACTTTATGTGGGTGGAGGGAAATTAAAGACAAAGGTGAGAGAAAGGAAAAAATAATGCTTTATCAAAATTACTTCAAATCTGTTATAGATTTTATATACTTAAAATCTTAAATTATGTATACATAATGATATTAAAATAAGTACAGAAAGAAAATGGCAATACTGAATGAAGTGTTAAATGCCTTCATGATTTTTAACTACTAAAAATAATGTATATGTGTAACTAATATTTACTAAGAAAATATTAATCGAATCACATAATTAAAAATAAAAAACTCAAAATGTAATTGTGTTACTGATGAATACTAGGATAATATATAAATTAATAAATACAAAAGATATCTAAAATCTTTCAAGGTGCATTATGGATTTTAAGTTCAGAGCAGAAAATCTTTAAACAGTAACTCCAAAATAAGCATTAAGAAAAAAATATTGCAAAGAGAAAAAAGTGATGAAGATAAAAACATGAAAGCAGTCAGAGAGATCTTACATTTTATTACCCCATTTATACCTCTGAATGTGGGAAGTGTATTCTAGATTTTTGAAAGCCTACTGCATTTTCTCCAGCTTCTGTAGCAGTGCCAACATTGGTAGATATGAAAAAAAAATTGCCTCACCATCCTTTATTCTACCTCCAAAATTCAAAATAATTATTTTGAAAATGTTCAGTCAAAAATTCGTTGCTAATTTCTTTCTGAGAAATCACCTACATGACTGATGACTTTAAATGTAATTAAGATGAACTTTCAACAATGTGTTTGTTTGTTTGCTTTTCCCTATAGAAATGCTAGGCATTTTGTTCTTTATTTAAATAAAATTATCAAAACAACAGAATAATTTCCAGTACTGGTTATGGAAAAGAGTTTGGCCTTTCTCATTTTTGCAGAAGTTTAAAATAATTTTAAATGAAGTTAACTATGATTCTAATAGTTTCTAAGGCTAAACACAAAAGATATATTTGTTCATACTTTATCTAAACTCTAGTGAAAGAAGAGTGAATAATAGACCTTTGGACTCAGTGAGCTTAAATCACAGTTAAAAAATAAAGAAATACTGGTAATTCCAATGAAAGATTATTTAAAAAACAAAACAGTTGTTATGATGAAATATAATGGGCTGCATGTAGTGGACTTCATTTAACGGGTTATTAAGAAGTAATGGTAGCCTTAGCTGGTTTGGCTAAGTTGATAGAGTGTTGGCCTGCAGACTGAAAGATCAAGGGCACAAACTTGGGTTGTGGGCTCAATCCCCAGTAGGAGGCATGCAGGAAGCAGCCAACCAACGATTCTCTCTCATCATTGATGTTTTTATCTCTCTCTCCTCCCTTCATCTTTGAAATTAATACACACACACACACACACACACACACACACACACACACACACTAGAGGCCCAGTGCACAAATTCGCACATGGGTGGGGTCCAGCCAGACTGCTCCAATGGGGGTTGATTAGGCTGGGCCAGCAGGGAGAGGAGCTGCAGACGGTTGGCTGGCCAATCCCACCCCTGATCATGGGGAGGGGGTCAATCAGGAGCAGGGATGGCCAGTGGAGAGGGGCCATGAGAGGTTGGGGTGGAGGCTGATTGGGATCCCAATTGAGCCAGTTGCATGTCATAGCAACTGGTCATTCTGATCTTACCAGTCATTCAGGTCATTCTGTCATTTGGGTCACTTGGATTATCCTATCTAATAAAAGAGTAATATGCAAATTAAACGTCACTCCTCAACAAAAATGGTGGTGCCCATAGTCACAAGATGGCGGCACCCAGTCCTCTTAGCCCTGCTTGAGTCCCCCAGTCCGCCCAGTGGCGGCAGTCCGGAGTATCTGGCTGGGAGGCGCCCACCCCCCATGCAGCGATCCCCGCCCAGCAGCAGCAGCCCGGGGTGTCTGGCTAGGAAGCACCAGCGCCCAGCACGATCCTCGGCCACAGCCTGGGCTGGGGTCTCAGGCCGGCAGAGCTGCACACCCCGCCACATGATCTTCTGGCCAGCAGTGGCAGCCTGGGCTGGGGTAGCAGCCTAGCTGGGTGCATCCCCTGTGGCGTGATCCCTGGCCAGCAGCGGCAGTCCAGGGTGTCTGGCTGCGAGGCGCCAGCTCCCAGTGGTATCCTCGGCCACAGCCTGGGCTGGGGTTTCAGCCTGGTCAGGGTGCGAACCCCCCACAGTGCTATCCCCAGCTGGGCTGAGGTGGAAGCTCGGGCTGGGGTCTCAGCCTGGCCCACCCAGCCTGGCCAGGGTGCGCACCCCCCGCTGCACCATCCCCAGCCAGGTGTGGCAGCCTGGGCTGGGGTCTCAGCCTGGCTGGGGTGCGATCCCCTTCCAGCAGTGGCAGCCTGGGGTCTCAACCACTGAGTCACACCAGCCAGGCAGATATGGAGGAATCTTATATGTTTCTTTTTTTAAAATGTATATTTTATTGATTTTTTTACAGAGAGGAAGGGAAAGGGATAGAGAGCTAGAAACATCTAAGAGAGAGAAACATCGATCAGCTGCCTCCTGCACACTCCCCACTATGTGCTCCCAACCAAGGTACATGCCCTTGACCAGAATCAAACCTGGGACCCTTGAGTCTGCAAGCCGATGCTCCATCCACTGAGCCAAACCAGTCAGGGCTGTCCAATATGTTAAAGAAAAAACCCTATCTAATAAAGAGGGAATATGCAGGGGAGGGCATTTGGGGATGACCGGGTTGTCAGGGGAGGGCAGTTGGGGATGATCAGGCTGGCAGGGGAGCAGTTAGGCATTGATCAGGCTGGCAGGGGAGTGGTTAGGTAGTGATCAGGCTGGCAGGCAGAAGCGGTTAGGGGCAATCAGGCAGGCAGGCGAGCAATTGGGAACCAGCAGTCCTAGATTGTGAAAGTGATGTCCGACTGCCTGGATTGGGCCTAAACAGGCAGTCGGACATCCCCCAAGGGGTCCCGGATTGGAGGGTGCAGGTTGGGCTGAAGGACACCCCCCCCCCCCAGTGCACGGATTTTGTTCACTGGGCCTCTAGTGTGTGTGTGGAGATTATATATATATATATATATATATATATATATATATGAAGAAGTAATGGTCGCCCAAAGGGTTAGGGACTATCAGGAATATCCAAATCATAATATTAGTTAGAATATTATGAAAATAAAACTATTGTGTCAAGATTAAATGGTAAAGTAAGCACCAGATTTTAATTTCTTTTTGTAAAAGTCCCTTAACCTATATCCATATAAAATTAATGGGTTTGAAATCAGGAATATAAAATATAATATTGCTAATGTCCATATTAGTGGATAAAATGTAACTTTAAGTTTGCTCTTAGACTTGGAAATTAACATAGCAGCTCATAGAATATGGTTAATCCTAATCTGTTAATACTTGATATCAAAAAGCTATTTTTTGGTTATTTGTGTAAGTTTGAACTGTAATATAATTCTAATAAAAATATATTTTAAAAGTTGGCATATTTCTGTGTTTACCCCTGTGTTATAATAACATTTATAGAAAAAACACTATTTTTTCTTAAATTAAATAAAATGCTAATATTTGATTTGGCCTAATATAAATGTTTAAAAATGAGAAGTTGCTTCAAATATATTTAATTTTAATCATCATTTAGTAGGCTCTAAATTATTCATATAAGGGAACCAATAGTCCTTACATTCATAGACTTACAATAAAAATTATTCATTTTCCAAGGAGAATCATCAAAGAAATATTTAATAAATTCATGACAAAAAACATACTCATGAATATAATATATGTAAATTATGTTTCTTTCTCTTGCTCTCTCCTTCTACATATATATGTATTTATTTCTATATATAGTCTCATTTTATATATGTCATAAATAAAATTTTTAAGTGTGTAATACACACTATGAACACTACATATATATATATATGTATGTGTGCATGTATATCTATCTATCTATATATATATATATATATATATATATATATATATATATTCTCATTCCCATTGTACAATTCCTGGTTAAATTTTATCATTGTCAATTTCTACTCTTCCCTTTATATCCAGTGCATTTGTTAAATAAAATCTTTAAATATGGGTTCTTTAAAATATGTAAAATTAAATTATATGCATATTTTTCTTGATTTTACTGTAAATTATAAAATACATACAAAATTATTAAAAGGCACAATCCATTAGGCCGATATAACTATAAAATTATATTAATAAAATAAATGTCCTAAATATATATAACAAAATTTATAGAAGTATAGTGACTATTCAACAAATCTGTCATTGTTTTTAGTGTTTTCCACACAGTTATTTAAAAAATTTTAAGCATGTAGGAGAAAATATATAAAGAATTCAAACTATGTAAGTAAGCAATTTAGTAGGCATTTATAAAACCCTGAATCCAAATACTAGATAATATAACTTTGTCCAAAAGCACATAGAACATTTAAAAATAGTCATGATATAAGAATACATGGTTTCTGATATTGAAATATATGGATCTGAAAGACTTCACACAATCCCCTTAAATGGAAACTGAATTAACACCTAGGACACACATTAAGAAAATGACAAAAAATATAGTTTTTGTTATAATTAACAAGTCTTCTTTAAAAATCTGGCCCCATTAATCAACTAAGTTTCTAGAAATAAAATAATAAATAATATTTTAAAATGTGAAATACACACTGTTCTCTGTACACAATGGCATCAAATTTAACATCAATAAAAAATGATAACCATAGTTTTGGAAAATTAAACAATAATGTTTAAATAGCTCATGTGTTAAAATATTTTGTACTGAATAAAATTAAAATAAAAAAATCAAAAGTGTGAATTCCAAGTAAGTGGTATTTTGAGGATAAAATATTTTCTTATAAAGACAAACTCAACCATCCTTTAAAAAAGTAATGATTGAACCATTAGTTTTTTAAAGGATGGTTGAGTTTGTCTTTAAGTAGAGAAAATTAAAGAATGGAGTAGATATTAATGGATAAAAAATGTTACACTTGAGATGATAAAAACATATATGTATTGTTTTCTTAAAAACAAGATATAAAGTCCAATATCAGGTGTATTGATGAAGGAACAAATAAAGTTGAAAATAAAACGTTATCAAAGATAAAAAATTCTGATGGACAATATTATGAAAACCTGTGAGTCAAGAAATTTAAAAACATATGAAAAGAATAGCTTTCTCAAAAATCATATAAAGAATTAGAAATCATAAATAGCAATTATAGAGACATTAATTAATTGGTAAAAACTGAGATAGGTTTGAAGATGAAGTCTAGCAAAATATCAAAAAAGATACAATTCTAATCTTAAACCAACTCTTCTAGATAGAAAAGAAAATTAGGAACTTTATCTCAACTCTTTCTAAGCTAAAGTAATCAAGTTAAAAAACAAAATTATAAATTAATTTCACTAATGATTTAGATGGAAAACTTTTATCACCCAATATAGTATTACTTTCAAAAACCAATCAAACAATTACTAAATTGTAACTGATTATATGGCAAGCCTACAGGGAAAAATTAGTCTGATAGATTTAGAAAAGGCATTTGATAAATTTCACCACTGAATCTTGAAAATAAACAAATCAAACTTAGAAAAATAGTAGTAGAAGGTGACATTCTTAATCTGATAAGAGTAGCTACCAAAACGTACAATAGTTACTATTCTTAATGTGAAATATTATGTTTTCTTTAATAATCAGGAAAAAGTCAATATCCAACATAGTTCCTATTGAACATGTATTGGTAGACCTAGCCAAGTAATAATTTAGGAATATTAAATGAAAGACAAAATTTGGAAAAGAAGTAACAAAATTTTCATGATTCACATCTCATGTTATTTTCTTAATATAAATCCTTAATGGAACTATCAATTTTATTAGAAATGATAGTAATTTTATAAATTATTAAGTGTAAGACCAATATATCTATTTTACATTTCTAAACACCACCAAAGGCATTAAAAAACATAATTAAATATACTATTTTAAATATCATTAAAAATTTTATAGAATTCTTATGTTCTTGGACATATTTCTCAGTTAATAGTCCTCTTAAATCCCTGTACAAATTATTGTTTCCAATATCTGCTTATTATAAATTAAAATCCAGATACAAGATGCTATTAAGATTTTGAATAAGACTCTTCTTTTTTAATTTAGTTTTATTTGTAGAGAGAGGGAGAAAGAAACATCAATATGGGCTGCCTCCTGCATACCCCCTACTGGGGATCTTGTCTGCAACTAGGGCATGTGTTATGACCAGGAACTGAACTCGAAACCTTTACATGCACGGGACAGGGCGAGGTTCTTTCTTTAAGTGAAGGAGGTTTTTAAGATTAAGCCAGTCTGTGAAGGTCGAATTTACCTTTATGGAAATTAGAATCCTATAAAGTATTGTCTTCTTCTAAAATGTTGTATAGGATGATAAAACTTTCTAACAGCCAGTAACTCTACACTTATAAAACACTACAAGTCCCTTTCTAGGGAGCCTAGCCAGCCACTAGAACTTTTACTGAAATAATAATTTGCCCAGAAGCCCATTCCAATATTGGACTTTGGTTCATTCCAAATATCCTATATATCAATTCCAATTTCAGAGATAGTTACCCTCAAGCCTATTCAGCCTATAGGTCACTGTTCTCTTCTGAATTAATATTTTTCATTCCCTAATTAAAAATAAAAAAGAACAACAGTGCTCCATAGGGGTAGTTCTTGCCTAATGTTACCATAGATGTCATTTTAATTCTAGTATCAAGGAGAGCTGACATTCATTCTTAAAGGATTTTAAAATGTGCTCCAGCCTTCCATGGATCACATTTAGAAGAGTAAAATGAAAAAGAGTCTTAGTGAACTCAAGCTCTTACTAACTCAACGTTTAAAATTGTACTGACCCATCCATACCAGAATCCAGTGTGTGGGCACCATATAAAAAGCTATCCTATAATATAATTTGTTGAATGAATGACTCAGACTGCTCAATCAGATTGATACCTCGCCCTTGTTCCTATGTTCTTACATCCAATGCACTGACCTCACTGCTTATTCTGCGGTTTGCTTTCCCTCTAGACCTCTGCACATTACTGTCTGCTGATTCAGAACAGAGAAATTCTTTTGAATATAGCCTTGTATTTTTGTTTCAAAAATATACTCTTTATTTTACTTTGGGATGCCGCTGCATATCTGACTTTATCCATTGTGAACCTCCAGAATCACAAGAGACCTTGAGGCCCATTTAACTGGATTTTGAGTCCCAGAGAAAAATCCTAAATAGGGAAGAACATTGCAGCCAGGGTGAACACAGGTAACTACTGATCAGGAAAACGGATGGCAAGTGAATCAATCATTTGATGTCTATTTCTTGCCTTGAGAAGTAACTTGAAGTTTAACCCTGATACTAGTGAGATTAACAGGGCTTTTGAAAGATGTAGAATTGCATAATTAGGCATTTCTATAAACCAAGTCAATCTAGAGGTGGCTTGAAAAATAAATTAGAAGAGAAATGAAGAAAAATGAAATCAGAAAGATATGTACAAAAGAAATGCTTCTGCTCATGAAGGAAGTGTGAGACTGAAAAAAATTAAGAAAATGTAATTTTCCCAAATTATATTTTAGAGAATGCTACAGTGAATAATGTGTTTCTGTGGACTATACATGTCATTATTTTTAAAAATATAGACAAATTGCACTGGATATTTCCACTTATTAAAAATACTGTATATGGAAATAAAATGGAAGTCAATCTTAAGGTGTGTGATAATTTTGAAGATTTAAAAATAATAGATGGAGGGTTATTTAGTATATGATCTCCCACATTGTCTATATCAAGACAATCATTACTTGAGTGTTAACCAACTCATCTTTGATTTCCAAAAGAAGGTAAATAGAACTGCATCATTGGAGGAAAAATGAGAAACAAATACTGTCATGTGAGCTAATGGCTGAGAGAGATTCCTGTCACAGAGAAGGTGATAAACCAGCAATTACTGGCTTCACTCATTCATCAAAGTACACCCAGACTCTAAAATTATATTCTAAAGTAGATTTTTTTTTCTTTCCCCAAAGACAGGAGTAAGAGAATCTATTGCAAAAAGAAAAAAAAAAAGTAGACAGTGATTTAGTTTATTATTATTATTATTATTTTATTGCAACAATGTTTTAAATACCTCTATGCAAATCTTATTTCATCAATGTGTATAACACACATATAGATACATGTCTGTAAATATATGTGTCGGTTTATACATTTTTATATGTGTAATTCTGAGAAGTCTTCTAATTATAAGTCTCAACCCAGCTAATCAACACATTTGCATAAGGGTCAACAAATGTGTCTTTAAAAGTCAATGTTTACGACACCAAGAGTGAACCATACACTATGCACTTCAGATGATTATTTTGTGTCAATGGAGGTTCATAAATTGTAACAAATGTACCACTTTGGTAGGGATATTGACAATGGGGGAGACTATGCATATGATGAGGGCAGAGGGCATATGGGAAATTTCTGTACTTTTTTTCTCAATTTGGCTGTTAATCTTAAACTTCTATAAAAATTAAGTCTTAATAAAAAATTAAAAAGGAAAAAATGTATCTAAGGACATCATCATGTATATCAGCTACTCAGCAATCAATAGATCATTTAATCATTTAAGCATGTGGAATGTCTGATCTCATTTTAAGCACTATGTTAGGTATCTCGATTGCATAGATCAATAACTTGATGACTTTACAATCTCTTCTATATAGTGGTTCACTGTGGTACTAAAGTTCAATGAACAACACTGATACCATGGCATTGAGTGAATATATTCAAAAAGAAAAACATCAGATTACTTGACATTATGGATTTTGAAGCAGACAGCCTGGCTATAATTACCACCAGCAATATAAAAAGATTTTAGCACTTTAGCACTAATTCATCTTTTTACACTTGTATTTTCTTATCAGTGAAATACTGATGAAACATTAATATTTCTTCAGTTTGCATTAGTATTTAATTACATATCTAGGTAAAATTATTAGAATAATACTTGCTGCATTCTAATAATGAAGGTTTATCATAGTTTTTATATCTATTGTGTTCTATTTTAGATACATTTTTATACAAAAGTCTAACTAGTAATGATAAAAAATGGATAGCCTATTGACAAATATCCATGTTGTGATTAATAATTTTAATAGCATATCTCTGCTGTGCATCCCAAGTGGTCATCAGATATACTAAAACTCATAACTCCATAACCCATCTACTTTGGTGTTTATTACTCAGCACTAAATAAAATGTACTCAAGATCAAAGACAGAATATTATACATCTGCATCTGCTTGTTTACACACACAAAGCAAAATATGTCCTATTGGTAGCATATGTTAGGGTGAACACCAATCTGTTATGGTAGTAATTTAATTGTTGGCTGTATTGCAGAGGCTTGGTCTATAATGTATTTTATCACGATGGATGTGCTTTAGCTTTTTCAACCAGTCATGGTAAAATATTTGGCTGGTGTTATTATTGCATGCTATCTGTGTGGGCAGTAAGGTTGTCCAATAACACATGAAATGTCACTGTTTTGAATAGGCATCGAATTGAGATTTAATCTGATGGATATTTTACATTAATTAAATTTCAGATGATTAATGAAAACATATTTTTGATATTTAATGACTATGTGAAAAAGGAATGTGATTAGCTCAAAATTCCATGCATTATGCACAAAATGTCAACTTTCTCATGAATACATGCATGTAGACCAATGTGGTAGAACCTAGATGAATTTAAATAGCATTAAAATTAATATCACCCTGCTATTTAGTAACAGAGAGCCCCATGTGTTTAGAAATGATTCTCCTTAATATCTGGAACTCTTTGACCATTTTTTGTACTGTCATAAAGCAGTACTTTTTTCCCTCTACAGTCAGAAAAATTCAAACGTACCTACTACTCCCACTGTGACAAATAATCAGTTTCTTATATGCAAACCCAGAAGCAATGCTAATTATCAAAGCTATTGTGAGAATCGCAGGAGAACAAAATTAGGCAGATATTTTGAAAACAAAACAGTTTGTTGCAATTTAGCTTCTCTTGAGAAAATTCAGAGAAATGAATCAGCTAACCTTTCCATTTTTCTTTCCTTATCATTTTCCATCTTATATACTGGAAAAGCCATTTTTATCAGTCTGATTACATTTCACTGTAGGTACCCATCTCCAATTCACTCAAAAATGATTGTGTATGTGCAGTGTCCCTGTTCCCTGAAAGATGTTTCCTTACTTGAGTCTGTTAGAAAATTCTGTGCAGAAGAAAGGACAGCTCTTACCTGCCATTCTCTTGTCACTTATATCAAGAAAATTCATTTCTCTCCTCTTTCTGGGATTTTCCCCTTGAGATTAAAGAGAAATCAAGGTATAGGATCAAAAATTTGATGTGTCTTAGAAGCAGCCCCAGGACTTTCCCTACAGTAGAGTCAGAATGCTAGTGCCTCAGAGCATTCTTTCCCAACAACACTAGATAAAAGGCAATTTTGGGCTTTTACATTTAGTCTTCACCTGGTCATGGATGAAGCCATAAATAAAGGGAGAGATGTAATATATACCTGGATATTTGCCTCATTTAATGTCTAATTGTTTGACCCTTGAGAACCAGAGCTGTTTATTTGTTGTCTGTCTTCAGTAACTAACACCCCTAATGAAGATTATTTAAATACATTATTGTTTAAATACTCATTGTTCTCCCAACCTTTAAGATTTATTTCCCTTTCCATATATTTATGATGAGATGATAAAATTAGCTATTAGACAAATATATCTGTACTAGAGGCCTGGTGCACGAAATTCATTCAGGGGAATAGGGGGGTGGGGGAGGGCCTCAGCCCGGCCTGCACCCTCTTGCAATCTGGGACCCCTCAGGGGATGTCCAACTGCCTGTTTAGAGGTTAGAAAAAAACCTGGTGAGAGAAATAAACAAAACAAAACAAAACAGCGAGGGTGGGTTCTGAGGAGCTGGGGTTAACTTTCTGTGTGAAGATTTTCCAGGCCAGGGAAGAAGGGAGGAAGGAGTGTATTTGTGTGTGTGTGTGTGTGTGTGTGTGTGTGTGTGTGTGTGTGTGAGAGAGAGAGAGAGAGAGAGAGAGAGAGAGAGAGACACCCCTCCCCCAAAAAACTCCAGACTCTTGTTCTAAAGCACAAAACTTTTCTTTCCCCATGTTTACCGCATGTCTAAACACAAACCATCATGTACGTCAAGAAACATGTATTAGAGAAGGAGAATGCAGCCTTAAAGCAAAGGGTGGGGGTGTCAAAAATGAGTAACTCCTCTCCTTCCCCTAGCCGAAGCTCCTCGGGGGCCTGCCTCTTTGCGAATCCACATTTATTTCTTGGAGTGTAGGAGGTTAGGGAGCACAGCATTATCCTGGGAGGAGAAGGTCATGGGGAATGCACCCGTGGTACTTGCCCCAAGTTTCATTTCCTAACCCTCCCTGGTTGATTTCCACCCCATCATTGATTCAGTGAATGGGGTCAGAGGTCTGCAGCTGGACACCTCCAGGCAAAGAGCATGCTGGGGGCCAGGAGGTCCAGCTCCAAGGCCCCTGTGTCCATGCCCCACTCCCACCAGCTTCCCACCTGCAGGCAGCGGCTGGGGTGTTCTGCCCCATGTGCCACTCAATCCAACTAGGAGGGGGAGAGATTGGGTGGCTCCACAGCAGGTAGCTCCGCGGCTAGTGCCTTTGAATTGTGTGCCACTGGGGGGAAAAGAAAAGCCTCCCCAGTAATAGGTTTTTTAAAAGCCTTCAGGGACCAGAAGGTTGGCTGGCTGGGGCCTTCCTTCCCCCTGCTGCTGGCTTCTGGCCCCTGCCCGCACCTGCCTTGGCCTGGCACCGCCCATGTCTGCTACCATCCATCCCCGGTTCCCCATTTTCCAAGGTGCAATTGGCTCCTGCCACTGGGGGACCATGAGGTTGGCCAGCAGGCCCCCATCAGGCAATTGGGGTGGTCAGTGTGCATCATTGCAACCAGTCATTCTGGACATTCAGTCATTCTGCTGTAAGGGTCAGTTAGACTTTTATATAAATAGATGACCATATAAATAAATTTCTTAATGGTGTCTTGTTTCTTATCAATTATTCATCTTGCCCAGGGAAATTACAATGTTTACAAGGTTTAAGAATTTTCAAGCATCCCCAACTTTATTTAAAAACTAATTCATGAATAATTTCATTGTTTCTGAGTCTATATTTTTTACCTTCAATAGCACTGATTTCAGTGTGAGATTTTAGTTCTTCTGTGTGTGTGTGTTTATGTGTGCATGCACATGCATGTGTGTAAACACATTTGACAATAACTTTTATAACATTGAATATGTCATCTAATCTCCAAAACTTAAGTTATTTTATACCTGGGAGCTTTACTATTTGTACCCTATTTTTTATTAATGTTTAAAAATAGAGATAACACAAGAAAGCATGATTTACAGTGAAGCCTGATGGTTGACACTTTGTCATCGAGATGTATGAACTCTTTTGTAGACCCTGTCTCTAAGGAATACAAATGATAAAAATCCCCCTAATAGAAATATTTCATAATCTTTGGCAGAAGAGAGTGTCAAAAAAACTTTTAAAATTTTACATAAATTAATTTAAAATTAAAAGGTTGTGTAAGGTATATATTTTATTATAGAATTCAAATTGCTTCTGCAAAATATAAAAACCCACTATTTATTCCACCAGCTTGAACAACAAAAAATAAAATCTCAAAAATTGTGTATGTGGTGCCTTCTAGCTATCAGTTGCATAGGAGGATTTTTATGCATCAACACTGCAGTTTTTGCTCCAACAGGTAATGTACTTTAGCTTACAATTTCACAATTTAGCCTGTCAGTTCTTTCAAATCTCTTGGGGGAAATTCTATCTGGTTCTGGGGATTTATTTACATCCAGTTTGAAGAATTTTTTTGCGACTTTTGTTACTTTTTTTTAAATTTAATTTGAAAGAGAGAAAGGGAGAGAGAGAAGTATTGATTTGTTATTCTACTTACTTAAACATTTATTGGTTGATTCTTGCATATGTCCTGATGGGGGATTGAACCCCTAACCTTGGCATTTTGGGATGATGCTCTTGCCAACTGAGCAACCTGGCCAGGGTGTTACTTTTTAATTAATCTTTTCTTCTATGTGTATTTTTTCTTCCTTTAATATCCATTTATTAGGAAGCAATATTGAGAAACAGATGATGAGGATATAAAAATAATAACTTCCAAAACATAACTTATTATAGCATCATGAATGTGAAAAATGGCTCACCTGTCCAAATTTCAAATGATGTACTAGGAAACAGAAGCATGGCAAAAATGAGACTTTTAATAACACTCTAGAAAGCGGGCACTCATTTGACAGGAACACACATGGGGCAAGGAGCATAACCTATTTTTAAAGACACTCCTCTAGTTCCTCATTGGCTGAGTTCTATTTGATCACCTACTTCCTAATAGGTTTCCAAGTCTGCTGTCTTCCATTGGGTTATTAAAAAAAATGGGCTGGGGACTTCTCTAGGTGCCTCCACCTCCCTTTGTCTAGGGCAACGGTCAGCAAACCGTGGCTCGTGAGCCACATGCAGCTCTTTGGCCCCTTGAGTGTGGCTCTTCCACAAAATACCACGGCCTGGGCGAGTCTATTTTAAAGAAGTGGCATTAGAAGAAGTTTAAGTTTAAAAAATTTGGCTCTCAAAAGAAATTTCAATCATTGTACTGTTGATATTTGGCTCTGTTGACTAATGAGTTTGCCAACCAGTGGTCTAGGGGAATCTTCCTAGGACATGTGCTATCAGCCAGGTACACAGCTCTTACCCTCTCTCCCCACCCCCACATCCTATTTGCTCTGGGTAAATTCAGCAGCTGCCTGGCCACATGCTGTATCTATAAAAATAAAGCAGAGGTATATTTCTTACATGAAGCACTTCAAACTTAATGCATATTACTAGCATGTTTTCAACTTTCTGAATTATACTAGTAGAAATAGAAAATGCACACATATTTTGGTAAAAAAGGGAATTTCTTCCCCCGCATATAGATATGAGCCAACACAAAGAAATATACACAAATTCAAAATGGTTTTTATAGAAAGTATATAGTAGAAATAGTATATATGATAGAAATTAGAAAAATAAATCTGAATATAATTAATGTAACAACTCTTCAATTTTTAAGTAATTTTCTACATCTTATTCAGTATTTTTAAACAAACTACATATCAAAGCTCGCTTATGTATTTAACCTAGAAAGTTATTTTTAAAACTGGAATTAAAAATAATGTTAATTGTTAAATATTTTAGACCTAGAATAATTTTGATTATCAATGATCTTTATTTTTTTATTATATATTTTTATTGATTTCAGAGAGGAAGGGAGAGAAAGAGATAGATAGAAACATCAATGATGAGCGATAATCACTGGTCAGCTGCCTCCTGCTTGCCTCCACTGGGGATTGAGCCCGCAACCCAGGCATGTGCCCTTAACTGGAATTGAATCTGAGATCCTTCAGTCTGCAGGCCAATGCTCTATCCACTGAGCCAAACCAGCTAGGGCATCAATGATCTTTATTCATATGCCCTTTAACAATTCCCCAGTATTGTTAAAAAAGATTAAAAGGCTTCTATCAGAATGTGCTTCTTCAAAAAATGGCATTTAAAAGTAAGGTTCTAAATTAATTCAGTCATCTACACTAATCAAAGAGAAACATGCAAATTAACCATTACTCCACTACACCCACAAGCCACACCCACAAGCCAATCAAGAGAAAGTATGCGAATTAACCTGACCAAGATGGCAGCCAGCCATGGATCTGGAGCAAGCAGGAGGCTTGGGTTGCCCCAGCAATGGAGGAAGCCAAGCTTCCCGCCCACCGTGGCCTCCACTCAAGGGTACAAAGTTTCAATTATAGAAGATAAATAAATCCTAGATACTGCCTTCCAGCAGGCCCTGGCCTCTGCTCAAGGAGGTGCTGAAAAAAAAAGAGAAAAAGAACAAAGAAGGGGCTGGGTCCTTAGGTCGCCAGGGGGTGATCAGGCCAGGATGGGATGGCAGGGGCCATTGGGGGTAAGCAGACCAGCAGGGGGGCCAGTTGGGGGTGAGCAGGACAGTGGGGAGGAAAGGTGGAGGCAAGCAGGCCAGTGGGGGGGGGGGGGGCAGTTGGGTGTGAGCAGGCTGGCTGGGGGGGGGACATTGAGGGTGATCTGGCTGGGGGGGGCATTTGGGGGCAAGCAAGCTGGCAGGCAGAATGGTTAGGGGCAATCAGGCAGGCAGCCAGGCAGGTGAGCAGCTGGAGTCAGCAGTCCCAGATTGTGAGAGGGATGTCCGAGTGCCAGTGTAGGCCTGATCCCTGTAAAATGGCAGTAGGACATCCTTCGAGGGGTCCTAGATTGGAGAGGGTGCAGGCTGGGCTGAGGAACACCTCTGCCCCGTGCATGAATTTCGTGCACTAGGCCACTAGTTCTTTATATAAAAAAGTGAAAATTAAGTAAAAACACAATGGTACTAATATTGTGGTAAACAATAAAATTTTCAAAACATTGATTTCAAATTTTGTTAGACCAATAATTATGTTATAAATGTTCCAATTAGATTATTTTTTTCTTTTTTTTAATTTTTTTATTGTTTTAAGTATTACAAATAGTAGTACTTATGTCTCCTTTTTATTCCCCCCATTGACCTTCCCCCGGCCTCCCCTAACCCCCAGTACATGCCTTCACCTGTGTGCCCTCCCCCCCACCCCCAGTGTCTTGTATCCATTGGTTATGCTTATATGCATGCGTACAAGTCCTTCGGTTGGTCTCTTACAGCCCCCCTCTCCCAACCTCCCCTGTCTTCCTGATGTAGTTTGACAGTCTATTCAATGCTTCTTTGCCTCTGTATCTTTTTCCCACCATTTCTTTCCTTTAAAAAATGTTGCCTCTGCAGACTAGAAATAAACATATAATAACAAAACAACAACAAAAAAATGTTTTGAGTCCCAATTTCAATGTCCAACAGTTCTGAGTCCTCATTTCAATGTCTAACAGTTCCTTATGTGTACATGTCAGCAATGATATCTGGATGGTGGGCACATGGTGGCAATGCAGGTCCGACCCTCTCTGGTTTGGTCCTAGGTAACCTGCAGCGGTGCACAGCTGCTGACTGCTCGAGTGGCAAGGCGTTGTCAGCGTCTTCCATCTCTAGACTGTTTTTTCCTCTTGTCTTTGTGGTTGGAGCACACCTGTCAATTCCTCTCTGTTGCAGGAATCCACCTGGTCTTGGGGTTGTTTTCTGAAAATATACAAATATATTCTCGACCACAAGTTAATAAAGAAATCTTTTCTATGTAATTGATTTGGGATCCTTTTTATTTTTGTTCAAACGATTTTCCTTTGTCTTATTTAGACACCATGTGTGTTTTTAATGGCCGTCTTGCTGTTAGCATTACTAATGAAAATTAATTTGGTAAAGTAAAAATTTTCTAGATGTAATTTACTTATAGGATATTTTTCCTTACATGATATTACCCTACTATCCACCCCCCCTTTTTTTTTTTGATTAATGGAGGTTTTTGTAAATTTTATAATGCAGTCTTGATAACTTTAAATTTAAATATTTCAATTAGCCTATTTAAATTAATCTGAAAACTTGATTACTATTTTACTGTCAAATTTAATACTCAACCAACAATCTTAGTTTACCCTGTAAATATTAGTGGGAAGAATTATTTGCATTCTCAAGTGGGCCCTGAGCATTCCAGATGCTCGGCTGAATTTAGATATAGAGCAGCTGCTGTCAGCCAAGTCTCTTGTCTGTTACCTGGGTCCCGATCTGAGCTGGGCCAAGTCTCTGTCTGTCACCTGTATCTCGATGTGAGCTGGGCCAAGCCTCTTTCTGTTGCCTGGGTCCCGATCTGAGCTGGATGTGGGAAACACGAAGCAGCCATGGGGGCAGGAGACCTCCTTCAGAAGGGGCAAGGGTTCAAGCCCCTGCAATGTTAGGGCGGTGAGGGTCTGTGCCCCACTTCTGTTGCCCCCCCAAATACTCTCCTGATGGCCCCTCTGCGACTGTGCCTGTCTTAGGTTGTTCCTTCCTTGAGGAATCTTACCTGTCTCTGGCTAACCAGCCATCCTCTGGGGCCAAGCAGAATGGTGTGAGGTTCAGTTCTGTCTCCTTGGTAGCCTATGCCCCCATGGCCTCCACACCCAGCACCTGCCTTGGGAACCCCTGGCCTGCTGGCAGGGTCCCGGTGCTGATCACATATCTCGGGGAACTCGGGTTTCTTCTCCAGTGAGGGCCCAGATCACACAATTGGGTGTGAGACAGATCCATGGTACCAGCCACCATGAGGTTTCAAGCTCAGCATGAACAGAAAGCTCAGGTAACAGCTGAGGGCAATTGGATTGTGAGAAGAGGGTTCCTCTTGGCACAAGGGGCAAGAGGGGCCAATATAGGATCCTCAAGTGCCTTCCCAGTGCCTTAATTCCTTCTGCAAGGGATTAAATCCTTTCATGTCCTTTTTTTTCACTTCAATATCATTAAAGGTAGGATATTCATTTAATTTTACCAACCTACTAATTCTAAAATTTATTTAATATTAGAGGCCCAGTGCACAAATTCATGCACAATGAAAAGAAATTAATTAGATGAAATATTTTAATATCACTATTCAACCTTTCTCTATAATAGAAGTGTCAACCAAATTCATGATTGACAATGACAGATCAAAACACATGTGTGCGATTGGCACCAGCAAGAGCTTTATATGTATTGCACATGCACACGTCATGTGAGGATCAAATGAGATGAGGCACAGGAAAACGCTTCACAGACATTTGGTTAAAGTGTAAAATGTTTACACCTGACTATAAAGTAAGTTTTGTTCCTGGGCTGAAAAAACTGCAAGGAGGCTAGTCGTTGCTAGGGAGAGAAAGCAGGAATTGCTATGTAATGTCATTACCAGGCACCCACAGCCACCGTTTCTGGGCTGGGCTGGGCTGTGGGCTGCATTTTGTGCCATGGAGTCTCTGTGGTGTTAGCTGCGATTTGGTGGGCTGTCGCTCCAGGGTGGTGGTGGGGCCTGTGTCCCACTGGGGGAAAGCCAAGTGTTGTTTTGTGGGTGCCAGGTCCACGGTGCCATTTCTCTGTGTGTGTCTTGACAGCTCCTGCATTGAGTATCTGCCCCCTGGTAGTCAGTGCGTGTCACAGTGACCAGTCGGACAGTTGGACACTTAGTGTATTAGCCTTTTATATATATAGACTATTGGCCCGGTCTAGACTAGTGGCACAGATTTGTGCACATTGAAAGGAAATTGGGAGCCTGGAACCATGTGTCTGGGGAGTTTCCATGACCCCTGAGCCACTGGGAAGTCAGGTGGGGAGTCTATCCTCCTCCCCACAGCTTCCTAAAAAAGTATTTCCAATAAGCTTAACCAGTGGTCATGGACAACAGGGGGATGGGGCATGCATAGGGAGGGGTTTGGGATGGGAATGGGGGGATGAGGACAAATATGTGATACCTTAATCAATAAAGAAATTTTTAAAAAAGTATTTCCAAATGTCCCTTCTGCGGTCAGGGTCACGCCTTGCTGGCCAGGAGGTCATCAGTGAACACATTGGGCTGTGGTGGACGCTTTCCACCACTCAGAGCCAGGTAAGAGATGCTTGGAGGTGAACAACACAAAGTTAGGGATCTTGGAGGGTGAGGGTGCTCTCTTGCCCACACCCCCACCCTTCAGATCCAACTCTCTGACTTTTATCCCAATTGTCAGTAGCCACCTTGTGGCCATTTTTGTATTGCTGCCTTCCTCTGTAGCTCCAGGGAATAGGTAAGGGATGAGATTTTATTTCAATGCCCGAGGCATAGTTCCAGGAGCCCAGCAATGATATCAGGCTCATCCTGGTTACTCCAAGTATCTACACTTCATCTGTTCCCCAGAGATTGTACCTGTAGGTTTATGGGGTATGTGTCTCATGGCAAGTTCTGGCTGAGCTGTGGGTGTCCTCGGGATGAGTACCAGCACCACATGGAAGGTAGGGGAGCCACCATCCATGGGCCTGCCTGCTGGTGGGAGCCGCCGGGGATTTGCAGGGAACGTGGGAGCCCGGATGCAGGACAGGCCCAGGAAGGGTGTGATGGGCTCAACTGTGGACACGCATAGGAGATCCACTCATCAGATTGGGATTTTCTCACTTTTTCTGGGACTCTCCCCAGAAGTGGGGACTCATCCAGCTTGCAAATGTTATCAGGAAGTGGTAGGAATAAAGGAGAGAGGCAAATCATGGTCCAGAGTAAGGCATGTTCTTAGTATTTCAGTTCTGCATCCAAAGGAACATGGCAATAGCTAAGGGGTGGAACCTGGCCCTGATGCCTGAGGGGGAGTTCCAGGGGCCCAGCATCAGTATCAAGGTAGTGCTGGTCATGCGCAAATGTTCCATGCTGCATTTGTTCGCAGTAGATTGTACCTGCAGGGTATAAGGGGTGATTTTTCCATGCAACTCATGCCTCAAGTGTGGGGCTGCCTGAACCAAAAAGGTCAGGCCAGCACCTGCTGGTGCCCCTCCACCCACCAGAGCCAACCAGCACTCTGCAGAGATCCAGGAGCGGGTGTTCTGTGCCAGGATGCTGACCTTTCTGGGACATGGGGCTGGGGCCGGGTGGTAGGTGGAAATTGTGAAGAGCTTGTACGTGGACATGTGTGGGTGTTGGTCACTGGGCTGGACTTCACCAGCTCACTCTCGAGATGGGGCCTAGCCCAGGCAGTATGTGTGTGAAGTGCCCCTGTGGGTTTTTCCCAGCCCCACATCCACAGATCCAGGGGGCAATAAGAAGCCACTAGAAACACCAATCAGAAAGGATATATGCACCCCTATGTTCATAGCAGCACAATTCACCATAGCTAAGATTTGGAAACAGACTAAATGCCCATCAGCAGATAGGTGGATTAGAAAACTATGGTGCATCTACACAATGGAATACTATGCCTGCTATAAAAAAATAAGGAATTCCTACCGTTTGCAGCAGCATGGATGGACCTGGAGAGCATTATGTTAAGTGAAATAATCCAGGCAATGAAAGAAAAATACCACATGATCTCACTCATTTATGGAAAATAAAGAACATTATAACCTGATGAACAAAAAGTTAAATACAGAGGCAGTAAAGCATCAAACAGACTGTCAAATTACAGTGGAAAGGCTCTGGCGTGGTTGGGGAGGGGGGCAAAGAGATCAACCAAAGGATTTGTATGCATGCATATAAGCACAACCAATGGACACAAGACACTGGAGGAGGTGATATGAGGGTATGTGACAGGGGATAGGGGAGGCTTGGGGAAGGTCTATGGGGGAAAAAAGGAGATATATGTACTACTATATGTAATACTTTAAACAATAAAATAAAATTAAAAAAAAAAGAAGCCACAGGATTTGAAGGGGGAATTCCAGGGAATGGCAGTGGCTGATCTGTGGTCATTCCAGCTACATCCCCACCACCCAGGCATTGGGACTGCAGTCTGTTTGCTGGAGATTGCACCTGCCAGAGGCGGGAGAGGCTCACACGCTGCAGCTGTGCTTGCCAGCCGTGAGCCCGATGTCTGGCTGAGCGGCGCTCCCGCTGTGAGAGTACACTGACCACGAGGGGGCAGCTCCTGCATTGAGCGTCTGCTCCCTGGTGGTCAGTATGCGTCTTAATGACTGGTCTGGTCGTTCTGCCATAATGGTCCCTGGGCTTTTATATATATAGATTAATTCAATTTTACTCACGAGGAAACCAATGTTAATAAATGATCACCTTCTCACAGCCACTAAGATATAAAACAATGATTTTCAAACTTTTTCATCTCATGGCACACATAAACTAATTACTAAAATGCTGTGGTACACCAAAAAATATATTTTTACCTATCAGACCAAAAAAAAAAAAAAATAGGTATAATTTTGGTTCAGGCACACCAGATGGCTATTTTGTTTGCTATTGTCATTATTTTATTTGACAATACTAGAGGCCCGGTGCATGAAATTCGTGTACATGGGAGGGTGGTGTCCCCTCAGCCCAGCCTGCACCCTCTCCAATCCAGGACCCTTTGGAGTATGTCCGACTGCCAGTTTAAGCCCAATCAGGGGATGGGGTCTAAACTGGCAGTTGGACATCACTCTCACAATCCAGAACTACTGACTCCTAATCACTCACCTGCCTACCTGTCTGGTCACCCCTAACTGCACCCCCTGCCAGCCTGGTCACCCTTAACTGCACCCCCGCCAGCCTGGTCACCTCTTACTGAGGCCCCCTGCCAGCCTGGTTGCCCCCAATTGCCCCTTCTGCCAGCCTGGTCACCCCTAACTGCCCCCCCCCGCTGGCCTGGTGCCCCCAACTGCCACCCCTGCTGGTCTGGTTGCCCCCAACTACCCCCCCTGCTGGCCTGGTCACCCCTCATGGCCCCCCTGCTGGTCTGGTCACCCCAAGCAGCCTGCTGTTTAGTCGTTTGGTCGTCCCTCACTAACGAGTGTGAGGGTCAGTTTGCATATTACCTCGTTATTATATATGATAGGGGGTTAAGTTTTCCTTAAGTTTCAAGGCCTGTGTGAATGATTGGGGAGGTGACTCAGCTGTTAATCCAGCAAACAGAACCGATAAGCATGGTCAGACCGACCCACCAGGAGTCAAAACATAATCTGATCAACATCATCTCATCGCCTGATGACTATAATAGTTGATGTCTGCAGACCGCAGGCCTGCACATAGCACCCCAGCCCCTTCCCCTTTATAACCCTGTCCCCTGAACCTTGCTGGAAGGCAGAATTGGATGCTTGTAAGTGCCCTGTCTTCTTGGTGGGCCAGCCTTCTCAATAAACGCCTCATATGATTCAACCTGGCCTTTGTTATTGGACACAGTGAAAGGCAGCTCAAGCACAATGGGGGGTGTCCCAGTAACAGGGTTATTTTGTCACCAGGGACATTGGACAATATCTGGGGACATTTCTGATTGTCAGGATTGTGGGAAGGGACAGCTAGCTACTGGCTCTTAGTGAGTAGAGGCTGGGATGCAGCTACCCACCCTGCAATGCTCCAGACAGCTCCAGCCCCAGGAAGAATTAATCATCAGGCCCCTCACTGACCCTAAGCACCTAGTGGTCAGAAAACCCTCTGGCTTTCAACCTTGAGGGAATAAACTGAAAGGAAAGCAAGAGAACTGCCAGCAACACAGGAAAATGGCCACTACTTCTTGAGTCCTGCTATCTTACTATGTCACTATTTCTCCCCAAATTACTTTTTTTTTAATATATATATTTTTATTGATTTAAGAGAGAAAAGGAGAGGGAGATAGAAACATCAATGTTGAGAGAGAATCATTGATCAGCTGCCTCCTGCACAGCCCCCACTGGGGATTGAGCCCGCAACCCAGGCATGTGCCCTTGACTGGAATTGAACCTGGAACCTTTCAGTCCACAAGCCGATGCTCTATCCACTGAGACAAACCAGCTAGTGCTCCCCAAATTACTTTTAGAAGTAAAAAAGCCAACCCTCCTGAAAAAACAACTTACTTTCCTGATAACAAATAAAAATACTCTAAATGTATCTTAGTTATGATACAACTAGAAGCCTGATGCATGAAGATTCATGCTAGAATGGGCTTTCCTTTCCCTGGCTGCCAGCACCACCTTTCCACTCCGGCCCAGCTCCTTTCTGCTCCAGCCCGGAGCTTTCTCTTTCTGCTCCAGCCTTGCCTTCCCATACTGCCCAGAGGCCCTGAAAGACCTGGGGTGGGGTGGAAGGCCTGCGTCATCGCCATGGCGATGACGCAGCCATCCCACCCATCATTCGGCACCTGTGTATGCAAATTAACCACCATCTTTGTTGGGTTAATTTGCATATCACTCCTGATTGGTTGTGGGCATAGCACAGGTACTGACAATTTACATGTTTGTCTATTATTAGGTAAGATAAGGAAAAAGAGGTCAGTGGCCCTAAGTGGTCATATATTGCATGTTTTAAAAATTCTTCAGGCGCAGCAATTGAATATTACTGATCTAGACCCTAGATTGGAACTCAGGACTAATGCTGAATTCCACAATTTGCATCGTGACACATTGCCTCCCTCTATTAATCTCACACTTTCTTTGCCCTAGAGGTCCCTTGTCTTCAGGTATGCATGGAACCTGTGGAGCAGGAGGCAGCAAGAAATTAGAAATTAGGTAAGATGAACTGTTTTTTTTTCACAAGTAGAATTAGAACAAACAAAATTGCTTTTGTATTGGGTGAAGATGAGTGTGGTCTAAGGTAGCCAGTAGAACTATACTGGAAGAAAGATTAAAAGACCTCTATCAGAATGTGGTTCTTCAGGCAGGGAAATAAATCAGTAACCAGGATGCACAATCAATCTCATCATC
This sequence comes from Corynorhinus townsendii, assembly GCA_026230045.1. Taxonomy (NCBI): domain Eukaryota; kingdom Metazoa; phylum Chordata; class Mammalia; order Chiroptera; family Vespertilionidae; genus Corynorhinus; species Corynorhinus townsendii. Next base: position 116,040,667 of record JAPDVU010000001.1, on the reverse strand, counting down.
CCTTTCACTTTTCAGTCCATTTTGAGCACTCTATTTCATGCATTATTTTCAATCTCATGTTCTGTTTATTAGATTCCCTCACCAGATTAGGGCCATGCAAAACTGAAAGACTGATGACTTGCCTCTAGAAAATCTATTTTAGTTATAGAATCCCCTTGAAATGTTGAACAAGAGGCTGTCCTAAAGAGCTTGGTTAGATGATTCAAGTCATCAGCTGTGAAATTAGTGTATTTAGTTTAAACCATTCAGTTCCTAAGAGGCTCTTCATTCAAGAAGATTTTTATAAATCATAACTATAATATCACTGGTCCCTTAGAGATCTAAATTGATTGGCTCTATTGGACCAGTATAACAAATATGAGAACATCACTTAAGAAGAAAATGTAAGTAAGACATCAAACTGTAATTATTAGTTTGTTAAGGTAATTAAGGAAAATGTTATGTGTTTCTAAATTATGTTCTTCCTCCTCTTATGTTTTTCATCTTAGTGAATCACAAAAGCAGTCAACCCTCAAAAAAACAAACAAAGAAAACAACACACACACACACACACACAACACAAATAAACAAAAAACAACCCTGTGAATCTGATCTCATTTCTCCCATGCCTTGTCCTCCTACATTTAATCAAGTCCAGTAGTTTAAATCTCTTAATAGTACTCAAATTTTCACCGTTTGTCACTTTGTTTCAACCACTACTTACTTAGTCGGCTTCTTGCTTTGCCTTCTGCAAAGTATTTTGTTTTCAAGTGCAATCTAAAGTATCTTTGACAGTTTAGCCAGTAATTTTTAAATTACATTACTAATAACATCAATTTTAAAATATTTTCAGTTTGTTATGACTTTTGTATAAATTTCTAGTTTTTAAAGATGACCTGGTGCTATTATCTGCTGCTTAGTTTCTTATCACAAAAACTTATATTTTCCTTGCACTTCCCCATAACCTCCAACCCGCTTTACAGAACTTACTATTTAATAAATCTATGACATACCAAGAATTCTTGTTAATTAGTGATAGAGCAAAGATTTTAAAACAAAATTGTGTAATTTAGAAGCCACCCCAATGTATTCTCTCCAAAATGTTATTGATTTATAAATTAACTATAGTTATCATGCATTATTAGTTTCAATTGTACAATATAGTGATTTGACATTATATACACTTTAAGAAGTGATCATCATGATAAGTCTAGTAATTATCTGTCATCATACAAAGTCATTATGATATTATTAGAAGCCCAGTGCATGAATTTTGTGCACAGCTGGGGTCCCTAGGCCTGGCCAGCAATAACGACGATCACGGCCAGGCCAATCAGGACTGGGGCGTAGAGGAAGGAACATATGCTGGACACCAATGCCGCCATCGTTGGCTACCCGCCACCATGCAGTTCCCCACCTCCCTTCTTCCTCTTTGCCTCACTACCATGCCACCACCGAGGTGGGCAGGTGGTAGGCCTACTGGGGCCCGCTGGCCAGGGAGAGAGACAGGGCTTGGGAGGTTGGCTGCCAGCACCGAGGAGGGATCCGGCCCTCAGCCCTCTTGGGAAAGGGGCCACGTCTGCCACCACCTACCCTTGCTTCCCAATCCCAGCCTGGGGGCCAGCCCTGATTGGACAATTGGGGCCTGCCAGCTGGTGGGAGAAACCACAGAGGTTTGCCAGCCGGGGGAAGTTGGCTGTGGGAGCACACTGACCACTAGGGGGAAGCTCCTGCATTGAGTGTCTGTCCCCTGGTGGTCAGTGCATGTCATAGCTACCCATCATTCCAGTTGTTCCAGTCACTTAGGCTTTTATATATATAGACTAGAGGCCCGGTGCATGAAATTTGTGCATGGGTGTGTGTGTGTCCCTCAGCCCAGACTGCACACTCTCCAATCTGGAATCCCTCTCACAAACTGGGACCGCTGGCTCCCAACTGCTCACCTGCCTGACTGCCTGATTGCCCCTAACCGCTTCTGCCTGCCAGCCTGATCACCCCCTAACCACTCCCCTGCTAACCTGATCAATGCCTAACTGCTCCCCTGCCAGCCCAATTGCCCCTAACTGCCCTCCCCTACTGGCCTGGTTGCCCCCAACTGCCATACCCTGCAGGCCTGGTTGTTCCCGACTGCCCTCCCCTGCAGGCCTGGTCCCCCACAACTGCCCTCCCCTTCTGGCCTGATCACTCACAACTGTCCTCCCCTGCCAGCCATCTTGTTGCTGCTATCTTGTGTGTTGGAATGCTGGTCTATTTGCATATTACCTCTTTATTATATAGAATTGCCTGTATTCCATATGCTGTACATTACATCCCCATGACTTCTTTCCTTTATAAGAAGTTTATATCTCTCAATCCCCTTTACCTTTTTGGCCCTTCTCCAGCTTTTGTTCTCTGTCTCTATGAAACATTGTCTGTTTGTTTGTTTGGTTGGTTTTTCAGAATTCAAATGTAAGTAAAATTATACAGTATTTGTCTTTGTCTGACTTATTTCACTTATAATACCATTTAGGTCCATTCATGTTGTCTCAAGTGACAATATTTCATTCTTTTTTATGGTGGATTAATAGTCCATATATAATGTTCCATATGTATCATAATATACTAGAGGCCTGTGTGCATGAATCCGTGTACAGATGGGGTCCCTCAGCTTGGCCGGCAATTGGGGCCATGGAAGGTTGGCTAGGGGGGAGGGGCCATGGGAGGTTGGCTATGGGAGTGTACTAACCACCAGGGGGCAGCTCCTGCATTGAGTGTCTGACCCCTGGTGGTCAGTGTGTATCATAGCGACCAGTTGACCGGTCTTTTGGTCATTTTTGGTCATTTGGTCACTTAGGCTTATATATATATATCTCACATCTTCTTCCTTATCCACTCATACATTCATAGCTACCTCGGTTGCTGCCATGTCTTGGATATTGCAAATAATGCTACAATGAACAAGGGTGAATATATCTTCCTGATTAGTGTTCCCATTTTCTTCAGACAAATGTCCAAGGATGGAATTGTTGTGTCAAATGGTAGGTATAGTTTCAAATTTAAGTTATACTTCCTCTATACTCACTTTGGTAAGGGTTTTATCATAAATGAAACTGAATTTTGCCATGTGCTAATTCTGCATATGTTATGATGATATGATTGTTATCCTTTGTTTCGTTAATGTGGTATATTACATTGATTGACTTGTGGCTATCAAATTGCATCACTGGAATAAATTCCATTTGATCATGGTATAGATCTTTTTAATGTTTTTTGAATTCAGTTTGCTAATATTTTATTGAGAATTTTTGCATCGATGTTTATCAGAAATATTAGTCTGTAGTTTTAAATTTTTTGGAGTGTCTTTGTCTAGTGTTGTTATAAATATAATGCTCATTGAATGAGTTTGGAAGAATTCCTTTTTCTATTTTTTGTAATAATTTATAAAGGATAGATATAAATTCTTTTTAAATGTTTAGTAAAACTGAGCTACAAAGACATTTGATCTTGGTCTTCTATTTGTTGGGAATATTTTTATTATGGATTCGATTTTGTTACTAGTAATGAGTTGTTCAGATTTCCCTGTTTCTTCTGATTAAATCTTGTATGTTTCAAGTAATGTATCCATTTATTTTAGATTGTCTAATTTGTTAAGGTACAAATGTTCAAAATATTCTCTGATAATCCTTGGTATTTCTGTGGTATCACGTGTCACTTCTCCTCTTTCATTTCTGACTTTATTAACTTGGGCCCTCGTTCTTTTTGTCTTGATAAGTCTAGCTAAAGATTTACCAATTTTCTTCATCTTAAAAAAAACAAAAACAACAAAAACCCATAACTCTTAGTCTCATTAATCATCTCTGTTATCTTTTTATTCCCTATTTATTTCCTCTGTGTGCTATATTGTCCCCTTGCTTCTACTAATTTAGCAGTTTGTTCTTATTTTTCTAGTTCCTTTAGGTGTAAGGTTTACTTATTTTTCTTTTATTTTTTTCTTAAGGTAATATTTATTTGTTTCTTTGTTCGCCTAACAAAAACTTAGTTACTATATACAATATGAGCTGAATATAGACTGCATAACAGTCTTTCAAACATTTAAAGAAGTTTAGATCACCAAATCCTGTAGACAAAGATGCTGCAAATTTCTTCAGCTTTAGAAATTAGGAGTCTGTTTCTTTGAGAAAACATCTTGCGATAAATTTGTATGTGTTGAGTAGTAAGCAAAAATTATTACTGAACAATAATTCTTTCAGTGATTGTAAATCATTTTAAATATAGTTAACTGTGAATAAATATGAGGTATAAGAGCCAGGTGACTAACCCATCCCCTGAAGGAAAACTGCTCATCTATGAGAGATATTTTTCCTAAATTGGACCTCGGTAACAATGCTGGTTTCATACACAAGTTTTTTATTTTATTTTTTTAGTATAGACATTTTATTTTATTTTATTTAGTTTTTTGTTTAATTAAATTTATTGGGGTGACATTGGTTAATAAGGTTATATAGGTTTCAAGTGTACAAATCTAAAATATTTGTATATTACATTGTATATAATTTAGTTTTTCATTGCTCAGGGCCTACTCAAGAACCCAAATAATCCTTTCTACTAATATTTACAAGGTAAACTAAGATTGTTGGTAGAGTATTAAATTTGACAGTAAAATAGTAATCAAGTTTTCAGATTAATTTAAATAGGCTAATTGAAATAAGTGAATATTCAAGAAAATTTAATTGTACTGGACAAAAAGCTGTTCCTAAACTAATAACTAAAATTTCTATGGGTAGTTCATCTCATGGTAAAATTCCTGAATATGAAATGAACCTAAAGCAGTCATATTTTTGGGCAAAAAAAAAAAAAAATTTAAGTTATCAAGACTGCATTATAAAATTTACAAAAGCCTCCATTACTCAAAAAAAGGGGGGATAGTAGGGTAATATCATGTAAGGAAAAATATCCTATAAGTAAATTACATCTAGAAAATTTTTACTTTACAAAATTAATTTTCATTTGTAATGCTAACAGCAAGACACCCATGAAAAACACACATGGTGTCTAAATAAGACAAAGGAAAATAGTTTGGGCAAAAATAAAATGGATCCCAAATCAATTATATAGAAAAGATCCCTTTATTAACTTTTGGTCGAGAATATATTTGTATATTTTCAGAAAACAACCCCAAGACCAGATGGATTCCTGCAACAGAGAGGAATTGACAGGTGTGCTCCACCCACGAAGACAAGAGGAAAAAACAGTCCAGAGATGGAAGATGCTGACAACGCCTTGCTACGCGAGCAGTCAGCAGCTGTGCACCACTGCAGGTTGCCTAGGACCAAACCAGAGAGGGTCAGACCTGCATTGCCAACATGTGCCCACCATCCAGATATCATTGCTGACATGTACACATAAGGAACTGTTTGACATTGAAATTGGGACTCAAACATTTTTTGTTATTATATATTTATTTCTGGTCTGCAGAGGCAAGATTTTTTAAAGGAAAGAAATGGGGAGAAAAATAGATACAGAGGCAAAGAAGCATTGAACAAACTGTCAAACTACAGTGGGAAGGCAGGGGAGGTTGGGTGTGTGTGTGGGGGGGGCTGTAAGAGATCAATGGAAGGACTTGTACGTATGCATATAAGCATAACCAATGGATACAAGACACTGGTGGGGGGGTGGGCAGGTGAAGGCATGTATTAGGGGTTAGGGGAGGCCGGGGGGAGGTCAATGGGGGAAAAAAAGGAGACATTGTACTACTATTTGTAATACTTCAAACAATAAAAATAATAATAATAATAAATAAATAAAAGTTTAAAAAAAGGTTTACTTATTTTTCAATTTGAAAATGTTCTTGTCTCTTGAGGTAGGCCTATAGAATTATAAACTTTCCTCTTATAAGCCTACCTATGTCTTACAGATTTTGAAATTTTGTGTTTCAATTTTCATTTGTCTTAAGATAATTTTTTCTTCTTTGATTTCTTTATTCAACTTTTGATTATTTAGTAGTGTTGTTTAACCTCCACATGTTTTTGTTTGTCCCAGTTTTCTTCTTATAATTGACTTTTAGGTTCATATCATTGTTTTCCAAAAGGAAGCTTATATGATTTCAGCCTTCTTAAATTTATTGAGGCATTTTGTGGCCTAATATGCCATCTATTCTAGCTCTATGTGCACTTGAGAAGAATGTGTAATGTGTAATGATACTGTTTTTTTATGACTAGTATATGTATGTATAAATATACACACACACATACACAAATACATGTGTGTGCATCTCAAATATATTTTAATCATATATAGTTCTCAAAGAGATTAACTGATTTCTCTAGGTTAATATGAACATATAAAACAGGTAAATATCACAAGTGTAAGGAATTAAATCCCATATATTCTTGCTCAAAACTCATTACCTCCACTATTCAATATTTTACCTACTATTTTACTTCTTACAATACTTTATAAAAATGCTGTTTTTAATGTATGATATTTGTTTCATAATAGCTTTTCCAGAATTATTAATTCACCAGACTTTTTCTGAAACCAGTTCAACCCTTTTCACTGCTTGGCTTTATTTTAGGCATTGTTGGAATCTAATGGCCAGGGTGATCCTCATGCAAGTGGAAAGCTGCCATCTATCATTACACCCTGCTGTTTATCTGTAACCCACTGTAAGGTAAAGCAGTATACATTTGATGGTACATTTATGAACATGAACCAATGCTAGGCATTCACTATATCTTACTATTTCAAATCACATGAGGAGTATGATTTAATACAACCAATAAGCTAATATATTTCAGGTATACTTACCATGATCATCACAATCACACTTCATTATATGCTTCTAATTAGAAAATAAAGGACACTCATGCATCTTTATAAAAAAATCAGATGAGTTATAATTGCATTTGCAACCCTATTAAAGTGAGCATGTTACAGTTAAACACCTGTTTAACCAGGTGTGACAAAATATGGTAAACCTGAGGGAATAAGATGATTGCTTCACAAGAAGGATGCTGATGGTGAAAGACAAGAAAAAGCAATAAAGCCGGGATTTCCAATTTAAATGCATACAGTGTCCACACGGTTGGCAATCATAAAAGGCCAAAGCAGGTTGTTTTGGGTTTACAATAAGGAGTAGTAGAGACTGCAGTGCACTGTGGAGCTCATGCCTTCATTTATGTAGTAGTTACAACTCATGGTCAAATGTTGCTTGTATTGTGAGAATTCTAAATTTTGTGGGGAAAAACAGAAATCCATACTTCTGGAGAATCCCCCAATTTTTTGAATTTTGGAAGTGGATTAAATTTCTCTTAGAAAAAACTGAGACCAACTCTGACAATTGTGATCCTTATACCAGAACAGTGTTTTCAGGGCACCAAAAAGTGTAAAATATGGACAGTTGTTTTTTAAAAACCCCACAAATTTCCACAAACACATTAAAGGTTTATATAACAGAAATAAGCTTGAAGTAAACTTTATGCAATAGGAGCTATAAACTGAAATATTGATTGCATACATGATAGATATATTGGGAAAATGTTTTTTAATAGAATAAATAGTAGCTAGACATTCTTTAGAGAATTCAAACATCCTATAGTAAAATTTTAAGCACTGATATTAAAAGTAACCATAGCACTGGGTCAAATGGTAAAAGTTCCATTTTTAGTTTTTTGAGGAGACTCCATACTGTTTTCCACAGTGGCTGCACCAGTCTGCATTCCCACCAGCAGTGCACGAGGGTTCCTTTTTCTCCACATCCTCGCCAGCACTTGTCATTTGTTGATTTGTTGATGATAGCCATTCTGACACGTGTGAGATGGTACCGCATTGTTGTTTCCCATTTGACCCAGTGATTCCACTTCTAGGAATACATCCCAAGAAACTAGAAACACCAATCAGAAAGGATATATGCACCTTTATGTTCATAACAGCACAATTCACCATAGCTAAGATTTGGAAACAGCCTAAGTGCCCATCAGCAGATGAGTGGATTAAAAAACTGTGGTACATCTACACAATGGAATACTACACTGCTATAAAAAAGAAGGAGTTCTTACCATTTGCAACTGCATGGATGGAACTGGAGAGCATTATGCTAAGGGAAATAAGCCAGGCAGAGAAAGATAAATATCACATGATCTCACTCATTTGTGGATAAAATGAACAACATAAACTGATGAACAAAAACAGATCCAGAGACAGAGTAACATCAATCAGAACGTCAAACCTCAGGGAAAGTAGGGGATGGTGGGGGTAATGGGGAGAGATCAAACAAAGGACTTATATGCATGCATATAAGCCTAATCAATGAACATAGATAAAAGGGGGGTGGGGGCATGAATGGAGGGTGGGGGGGGGGAGGGTAATGGGGGAATAAGGACACATATAGAATACCTTAATCAATAAAGAACTAAAATGCCCTAGCCGGTTTGGCTCAGTGGATAGAGCCTTGGCCTGTGGACTGAAGGGTCCCACGTTCAATTCCGGTCAAGGGCATGTACCTTGGTTGCAGGCACATGCCCAGTAGCGGGTGTGCAGGAGGCGGCTGATCGATGTTTCTCTCTCATCGATGTTTCTAACTCTGTCCCTCTCCCTTCCTCTCTGTAAAAAAAATCAATAAAATATATTTTTAAAAAATAAAAAATATATTTTATTGATTTTTTCTTATCTGTATTTGCTATTCTCTACATCATTGCAGAGATTTTAAAACTCTTAAAAATTGCTCATTTTTTCTACTTTAATTCTAATTATATATATTTTAAAAGAAATAAAAATAAATGATTTAAATTATATATCAAGTGCTTCCAAAGTGAACATAAATACTTAACTAGAGAGAAAGAACAAAGTATTTGGGAATTTGGGAGACATTTTTTTATTTTAAATAAAGTTAATCATGCAAACTAAAAGTTATATCATATTACAAAATACACTTCATAGATACTATGACAAAATGTTACATTCAGCATAAAAGGGAACTGAATTAAATTCATGTATATGCAAGATAATTTATCATTGATCTCTCTCAGGTTACCAAAGATCAAAGTAAAAAATGGTAAGAAGAACCAAATAGAAAATATCTGAAGAGCCAGACCTTCAGCAGAGCTCAGCTATGGGAAATTTCACAAATAAATGCTAGGAAGAAAGTATAATTAAATTATTTATGAAATAATAGGGCAGATATTCCCCAGTTTCCTCATGGAGAAAGAGAAGAATCCTGGTTTCTATTACCCATATTTTCAGAGCTCTTCATAGTATGGGCCTGTGGTCAGCAGGGAAGTGGAGACCCCTTCTCCATTAGTTGTGGAACTAATGAGCCCAGCGATCATGGGAATCTTCTGGAAAAGCAGTTCTTCCACTTATATACAGATTCTCAATGTGTTGTTTAATAAGGGAAGAAACTCAAAATCCATGGTCTTTATATATCAGATAGATTTTTTTCTAGTTTTAGTTTTCAATTATAGTTTACATTCAGTATTATTTTATACTAGTTTCAGGTATCCAGCATAGTGGCTAGCAACCATATTTACAAAGTGATCCTCCCACACCCGATATATCAACTACCCACCTGGCACCACACGTAGCCGTAACAACACTATTGACTATAGGTTCTATGCTGCACCCAAAATCCCTGTGACTATTTTATAACTACCAATTTGTACTTCTTAATCTCTTCACTTTTTTCATCCAGACTTCCAACTGCTCTCTCTTGTAGCAACTATCAGACAGATTTCAAAGCACAGAGATACCAATAAAGATATTGGGTGGTGAATAATGATAAAATACAACACTACCTGGCCAGTGAGGTTCAGTGGTTTAGTGTCAACCCATAAACCAGGAGGTCACCGATTTTATTCCCAGTCAGGGCACATGCCTGGGTTGAGAGCTCAATCCCTGGTGGGGGGTGTGGAGAAGGCAGCCAATCAATGATTCCCTCTCATCATTGATGTTATCTTTCCCTATCCCTTCCTCTCTTTGAAATCAATAAAAACATAATAAAAAATAAACACAACACTGTAGCCATTTATGTGACCTATATGGACTGAACATATCATGAATCTTTAATACAAATCTTGAAAATTTTCTATGGGATATCTTAGTTTGTTTTCTTTGCTAGCTTTCACAAGGGATTTATTACTGAGCAATAGACATAGAGTTTCAGGGATTAGATGGGATGGGGGAAGTAAGTCTTTAAAATTCATCATCCCTAAATCTATTACTCCTGTATCTCTACTGAGAGAATTTGCATAAATTTTGATAATAAACAGTAAGTTCAAAAGTATTTATAGTCCTACCTGTTTTGGCTAGAACACTGGTCACAGGTTGATTCTGGTCAAGGGCACATACTTGGGTTGCATACCTGGATCCTCGGTCCAGGTCAGGGCATGTGCAGGAGGAAACCAATCAATGTGTCTCTCTCACATCAATATTTCTCTCAGTCTCTCTCCCTCCCACGCTCTCTAAAACCAAATGGAAAAATATCCCACGGTGAGGATTAACAAACAAAAAAATCTTTACAGCCCTAACCAGTTTGGCTCAATGGATAGAGTGTCGGCCTGCAGACTGCAAGATCCCAGTTTAAATTCCAGTCAAGGGAATGTACCTTGGTTGCAGACACATCCCCTGAAGGAGGTGTGCAGGAGGCAGCTGATCAATGTTTCTCTCTCATCGATGTTTCTAACTCTCTATCCCCCTCCCTTCCTCTCTGTAAAAAAAAAAAAAAAAAATCAATAAAATGTATTTTAAAAAATCTTTACAGTGAAAAATAAACACTGCAAAATAAAATACCAACAAAAATAAAATCAGTGCACAAAAATTAAAATCTAATAAGTTTAAAGAAATACAACAATACCTCCAAATATTGTATTAAATCAAAAATGGTTATGAGGGTTCTTTTTGTTTTTTTAAGGAAATGGGAGAAATGAAATGGTAATGTTACAGAAAAATAGAATGAAAAAATAAGAAAAATGGACTATAGTATTTGGGAGAAAAGAAAATGGTGGCCAAATAAGCAGACCTTGCTTCAACCTCCTCCCAGAGCCAGACTGGAAATAAAATTAAAGTGGGGAACATACACCAGGAATTACCAGGGTCCAACTGAAAAGGAATATATCAATGGAGGACAGAAAAAGCCTGGAAACTGGTAGGAAGGGTGAGGCTGTGACAGGGGCTAAGAGTGAGGAGGGAACTCTGGGTTATGGGCGGGTCTGGTCACTCAGAAGATAGAGGTGGGGACCCAGACTGGGCTCCATAGTCCTGAGACCCAGAGCTGAGACCAGAGGCCCACGTAACATCCAGCCATGAAAGTCAGCAGGGCTGTTGGCCACTGGAGAGTCTGGAGTCAGTAGACTGCAGCTGGTTGGAGAGAGAGCCTCAGTTTCTCAGTTGGGAGAGGGATGTTTGTTTTTTAAACCCAGAGCATAGGAGTTTTATTTGTAGCTACTCATCTGAGGCTTTGGTGCAGGGAGGGCTGTGGGGATTTGAGGTGCCTAAAAGGAGAGGCTGGGGGAAGCATTGTGGGGAGACATGGGAAAGCAGTTGCCAGGAGACCTGCATTCCTGCATATGCCCCCAAGCTGAAACAGCTATTATTCCTAAAAAGGGATAGCTGCTCCCAGAAGCCACAGCTCAGAAAAAAGGAAAATACCCCACCCCAGCTGATACAGCCAGCCCTACCCTCAGGAGCCCTGCCTACCAAACCCTGCCTTTTGACCTTTGCCGAGGAAAGAGCAGCAGAGCCAAGCCTTTGAACAAATTTAGGAAGCATCAGTGACTGGATTAGGGGAGGGGCTATCCGCCCCACTATCTAAGGAACCTGAGTGGTGGTTCCCCCACACAGGAGAGCTGATAGAAATTTCAGGTTTCTAGCTGATCCCAATGGACTGCATGTGAGGAGCTCTGCCCAGCCAGGGGCAGAGGAATATTCAGGACCACTCACAGAGGAGTAGCTCTGGGACAGGAAAACACCCACCATTTTCCCTGAAATCCATTTTCCCTGAAATCTTCCCCCTCACGGAGACCCAGAGGTCTAGACTCCTGATTCCACCTAAAAAGCCCTTTCAGAAACAGACTTTTGAGTGATTAATATTGACAGCTGGCTGGCAGGTGAAGGTGGGCAAAAGTGGGGGAGGGGGGACTGAGGAAGTTGGCTGATCCAGCTCTGGGACCCATGCTGCTAACAAACCTGCTTTGGACCCTCCTGCTTGCAACCAAGTCCTGTGGAGACAGACACAAACTGTGGATCCCTTGGCACTTCAAGCAGGTTACTGAAAGGCAAAGGAGGGCAGTTTCTAACAGGGTTAGCACTTAAGTGCCTCCTAAGAAGACCAGAATTGGCAGACAGAACAGTCAGCCACAGCCACCAGAAGAGCAGGATCCACTGGGAGCTCTCATGAGACATGAAACTCTGCTGAAACAAATGCCACTTCAATTTTTTTCCCTATTCTTTTTTTTTCTCTTACCTTTTTTTTTAACCTTCTTTATATATCAACTTTATTGATTTATTATTTTAGTCTCTGTTTTTTACATTCATATTTCTAATTTTCCTCTTCCTTTATCCTACTCAAATTTTGTTTTCTTCTTCTCTGGTTTATGCATCTTTTTTTCCTTTTCTTATTTTCGGTCTATCCAATTTCTCCTCAATTTTCCTTTTCAAATTTTTTTTCTTTCTCCTTTATTTAGACCATTTTCCTTTCCCTTTCCCTATCCCTATCCCTATCCATATATATATATATATATATATATATATATATATATGTATATATTTGAGTTCATAGAGGACAGGAGAGGGAGAGAGAGAGAGAAACATGAATGATGAGAAAGAATCATTGATTGGCTGCCTCCTGCATGCTCCCTACTAGGGATCAAGCCTGCAACCTGGGCATGTGCCCTTGACTAGAATCAAACCCAGGACCCTTCAGTCTATAGGCCAATGCTCTATCCACTGAGCCAAACCAGCTAAGGCTTTATTCTTATGTTCTTTATTTCATTTCTGCTCCATCATATTCCTTTTTCTCCCCAACTTTTTTTGTTTTGTTTTGTTTGTGTTTTTTGTTTTATCTCCTCATATTTTTTATTTATTTTCTTCTATCATTCTTGTTCTCTTTTCTCATTCCTAATTCTCTCTTCTCTAGCTGTTGCTGTAGGGGACCTGTGTGTGATTTTGTTTGTTTTAATATATTTTTATTTCAGAGAGGAAGGGAGAAGGAGAGAGAGATAGAAACAATAAGATGAGCGAGAATCATTGATTGGCTGTCTGCTGTGTGCCCCACACTGGGGATCAATTCCACAACCCAGGAATGTGCCTTGAGCAGGAATCAAACAGTGACCTTCTAGTTCATAGAATAATGCTTAACCACTGTGCAACACCAGCCATGCTGTTTTTGTTTAATTTCTTTTGTTTCATGTTTTGTAGTGTTGTATTTTGTTTTGATCTGTCAGCATGTCCACAACAGCTCACACAATGTTCTTGGGGGTGAGCTGCATGGTCAACCATCCTGAGAGGAGATTTCAGCCAGTAATGGGACAATAACACTCAAGAACTAATTACAAAAGGAGGATCCAAATAACTCAAACAAGGAGCTGTCCTTGAACACCCAGCTCAGGAGATCTAAGAGTCTGCAGCACTGAGTCCCACAAAATACCTGCTACATAAGACTACCTCATAAAGTCTGGGAGGCATAGCAGTTTGACCTAATACAAAGAATCAAACATAAAGGGACAGCAAAAATGGGAAGACAAAGAGATAATCCCCAAATGAAAGAAAAGAAGGAATCATCAGAAAAAGAACTAAATGAAATGGAGGCAAGCAATTTATCAGATAAAGAATTCAAAGCAACAGTAATAAGGGTGGTCAACCAACTCAGTAAAAATTATAAGCAACAGAATCATTATAAGAGACTTTGTGTGAATTACACCAACATGAAAGGCAGGGTAAAAATAATAAATAAAAAATCAATAAGAAATGAAGAATTACATAGCTGAAATAAAGAATGCCTTGGAAGAATTCAACAGTAGACTAGAAGAAGCTGAGGATCGAATCAGCAAATTAGAAGACAAGGTAGAAAAAACACCCATTCAGAGCAGCAAAAAGAATAAAAATTAAAAAGCAAGAGGACAATCAAAGGGAGTTTGGGATAATTTGAAATGTAACAATATTTGCACCATAGAAATAGCAGAAGGAGAAGAATCTGAGAAAGCAAGATATAACTTGTTTGAAGAAATAATGGCATAAAATTTCCCTAACCTGGTGAAGAAAAAAGTCACTCAAGTTCAGGAAAAATGGAGAGTCCCAATCAAGATGACCCAAAAAAACCCACACCTAGGCACATCATAATTAAAATGTCAAACATTAAAGAAAAAGAAAGAATCTTAAGTGCTGTAAGAGAGAAAGTTAACTACAAGGGAGCTCCGATTAGACTGTCAGCTGATTTCTCAATAGAAACATTTCAAGCCAGAAGAGAGTGTCATGAAGTATACAAAGTAAAGAAAACCAAGGGAATGAACCCAAGACTACTGTATCCAAGAAGGACATCACTCAGAAACAGAGGTGAAATAAAGAGCTTCACAGACAAAAAAGGCTAAAAGATCTTGTTACCACCAAACCAGCACGGCAAAAAATACTAAAAAGACTGTTGTAAAAAAGAAGAAATAAAGAGAAGAACAGTGGCATAAAGAATAACTTTAAATGTAAATGGCTTAAATTCTCCAATCAAAAAACATAGGGTAGCTGAAAGGACAAGAAAACTTGACCCATATAATTGCTGTCAGAATAGAAGACTCACACAGAATTAAAGTGCAAGGATGGAAAAAAAAATCCAGGCAAATGGAAATGAGGAGGAGAAGAAGAAGAAGAAGAAGAAGAAGAAGAAGAAGAAGAAGAAGAAGAAGAAGAAGAAGAAGAAGAAGAAGAAGAAGGGGGAGAAGAAGGAGAAGAAGAAGAAGAAGAAGAAGAAGAAGAAGAAGAAGAAGAAGAAGAAGAAGAAGAAGAAGAAGAAGAAGGAGGAGGAGAAGAATAGCAGCAACACTGGGATATGATAAAATAGACTTCAAAATGACCATAACAAAAAAAAAAAAAAAAAAAAAAAGAAGGCCACTTCATAATACTAAAGGGATCACTATAACAAGAGGATATAACTCTGGTAAACACATACCTCCAATACAAGAGCACCAAAATATATTTTAAAAAAACTCCTAAAGGAGTTCAAGGGAGAGAGTGATAACAATTCAATCATAGTAGGGAGTTTAATACCCCACTCATGTCACTAGATAAATCTTTTAGACAAAAAAAAAATGAATAAGGAAACAGAAATCATAAATGACACACTAGAGAGATGGAATTATTGGATATTTACTGAGTAGTTCACAACAAAGCTAGAGAATATACTTTCTTTTCAAGTGTACATGGGTCATTCTCAGCAATAGACCACCTGTTAGGACACAAAATAAGTCTCTATAAGTTCAAGAAGATTGAAATCATATCAAGAATCTTCTTGGATCACAATGGCATGAAATTAGAAATTAACTACAATAAAAACACTCAAAAACATTCAAACATGTGGAGGCTAAATAGCATGCTATTAAACAATGAATGGGTTACAAATAGATCAAGGAAGAAATAAAAAAAATTCTGGAAACAAATGAAAATAAACACAAAACAACCCAGAATCTATGGGACACACTGAAAGTAGTCCTGAGAAGGAATTTTATAACATTGGAGGCCAACCTTAAAAGACAAGAAAAGCTTCTAATAAACTATCTAACCATACATCTTTAAAAAATTAGAAAGAGAACAACAAGAAAAGTCTTGAATGAGTAGAAGGAAAGAAATGATAAATATCAGAGCAGAAATAAATAACATAGAGACAAAAAAAAACAATACAAAAGATGAATGAAACGAAAACCTGATTATTTGAAAAGATAAACAAGATTGATGAACATCATCAAGAAACAAAGATATGACCCAAATAAATAATATCAGAAACAAAAGAAGTAAAGTAATAACTGACCCCAGAAATACAAAGGATCATAAAAAAATATTATGAATAACTTTATTTCAAAAAGCTGAAAAACCTGGATGAAATGGACATATTCCTATAAAAATACAAACTTCAAATCTGAATCAATTAGGAAGAATCAGAAAACCTGAATAGACCAATAACAACTGATGAAATAGAGGCAGCAATCAAAAAACTCCCAGCAAACAGAAGCTCTGGTCCAGATGACTTCACAGGAGAGGTTTACCAAACATTTAAAGAAGAACTAACACCTATCCTCCTCAAACTATTCAAAATAATCCAAGAGGAAAGAATACTTCCAAACTCTTTTTACGAGGTTAGCGTTAGCCTATTTCTAAAACCTGAAAAAAAAGGCACTACAAAGAAAGAGAATTACAGGTCAATATCCCTGATGAACATGGACACTAAAATCCTCAGCAAAACTTCAGCAAATTGAATCCAGCAACACATTACAAAGATCATACACCATGACCAAGTGGGATTTATTCCAGGATGCAAGGTCAGTATAATATTGACAAATCAATAAATTTGATACATCACATAAAAAATTGGAAGATAAAAATCATATGATCATATCAATGACACAGAACGCATTCAATGAAATTCAACACTCTTTTTTTGAAAAAAACTTTCAGCTAAGTAGGAATAGAGGAATCACACTTCAACATGATAAAGGTCATACATTACAAACCTATAGCCAACATCCTACTCAATGGGAAAAACCTAAAACCATTCCCCTAAGAACAGCAACAATACAGACATGTCCACTTTCACCACTCTTATTAAACCTAGTACTGGAAATTCTAACCACAGCTATCAGATAGAAAGAAAAAAAGAAAAAGCATCCAAATAGGAAAGGAAGAAGTAAACTGTCATTATTTGCAGATGACATGATATGTATATTGAAAACCCTAAAGACCCAACAAAAAGCTACAAGATTTAATAAATAAATTATGCAATGTAGCAGGATACAAAATCAACACCCAGAAATCGATGACATTTTTATACACTAATAATTAACTCTCAGAAAGAGAAACTAAAATACAAAAAAGAAAGAAAATAATTCCTATTTACTGTTGCAAAAAATAATTAAGATACTTAGGAATAAACTTAACCAAAAAGGTAAAAGACCTGTACTCAGAAAACTACAGGATTTTGGAAGAAAAAAAAAAGATAGAGGAAGATATAAATAAATGGAAGAATATACCATGTTCATGGATTGGTAAAATCAACATCATCAAAATGTCCATACTACCCAAAACAATCTATAGATTCAATGCAATCCCCATTTGGTATATTTCACAGACCTAGAACAAACATTTCAAAAATTTATATTATACCAAAAAGACACTGAATAGCTGTAGCAATCTTGAGACAGAAGAACAAAGTAGGAGGGATCACAATACCAGATATCAGGTTACACTACAAAGCCTCTGTAATCAAAACAGCCTGTTACTGGCACAAGATCAATGGAATAGAATAGAGAACCCAGAAATTGACCCAAGTCATTACACTCAATTAATATTTTTGCAAAAGAGGAAAGAGCATACAATGGAGTCAAGCTACTCTCTTCAATAAATTGTGTGAGGAAAATTGGACAGCTATATGCAAAAAAAAAAAAAAAGAAAAGAAAAGAAATTAGACCACCAACTTATACCATACACAAAAATAAACTCAAAATGGATAAAATACTTAAATGTAAGTTGTGAAAGTATAATAATCTTAGAAGAAACCATAGGCAGCAAGTTATCATACATCTCTGGTAGCAATATGTTTGCTGATAAATCTCATAAGGGCAAGGCAAACTAAGGAGAAAATTAATGGGATTCCATAAAAATAAAAAGCTTCTGCACAGCAAAAGAAACCATCAACAAAATGAAGAGGAAGTCCACTGCATGGGAGAACAAATTTGCCAATCAGAAATCTAATAATGAGTTAATTTCCAAAATATATAAGGAACACATACAACTTAACAAAAGGAAGACAAACAATCCAATTAAAAATGGGAAAAGGAATTAAATAGACACTTCTCTAAAGGGGACAAACATATGGCTAAGAGACATATGAAAAAATGCTCAAAGTCACTAATTATCGGAGAGATACAAATTCAAACAACAATGAGGTATCACTTCATACCTGTCAGAATGGCTGTCATCAACTAATCAACAAAGGACAAGTAATGGCAAGGATATGGATAAAAGGAAATCCTAGTACACTGCTATGCACCCTTATGTTCATAGCAGCACAATTTATAATAGCTAAGATCTGGAAACAACCCAACTGCCTATCAGTAGATGAGTGAATAAAAAAGGTGATACATTTACACCATGAAATACCATGCAGCTCTAAAAAAGAAGGGACATTTGAGACAACATGGAGGGACATGGAAAGTATTATGCTAAAGGAAATAAGCCAGTCAGAGAAACGTAAGTATCACATGATCTCACTCATATGTGGAATCTAATGAACAAAATAAACTCATGAATAAAATAGGTCCAGAGATATAGAAGAATAGAATAGACTGATGAATCTCAGGAAAACAGGGGTTGGGGGTTGGAGAGATATTAACTGGGGAACATATATGCATATATACATAGGCCATGGACACAGACCCTAGTGGGGTAAAGGCCTAGAAGCAGTGGGTGCAAGTAAAAGGGGTTGATGGGGGGGGGGGGGAGTACATCTGCAATACTTTCAACAATAAAGATAAATTTTAAATCATGGACTAAATATTAAGAATTAAATCAAAACATGTTAAACACATTTTAACAAGAATAAAAATAGTTTATAAACTTTAAACAAGTGCTAGGGAAATATTACAAATTTAAAGTCATGTGACCTTATAAGAAATGTTTAAGGTATCATAAAATAAATATTAGCTAACATTACAGTGTGCTCCTTTTGTATCATGTGATATACTTGGTGACCATTTTATATACTTCATATAGCTCTTACTAACAAAGTCCTAATGATATTGGAATTTTTTACCCATGCATTTTAAATTAGCAGTAGACTCATAGAGTATGACTGAAGGTCACAAAGTGAATACATGTCCAAGACAAAAGCTTGGTCTCTCTTCCTCTAGACTAGTTGTTCTCAACCTTTCTAATGCTGTGACCCTTTAATACAGTTCCTCATGTTGTGGTGACCCCCAACCATAAAATTATTTTTTAAATATTTTTTTAATAAATCTTTCTTCAGATTATTACAATTGTTTCTCCTTTTTCCCCCCATAGCTCCCCTCCATCCGGTTCCCACCCCACCTTCTGCCCTTACCTACCCGCCCACTGTCCTCAACCATAGGTTTACGATTTTTGTTCAGTTTCTTCCTGCACCCTCCATACCCCTTTCCCCCTGAAAATTATCAGTCCACTCCCTTTCTAAGCCCCTGATTCTATTATATTCTCTTCCTCAGGTTTTTAATTCACTCAGATTATTCTCTTCCTCAGGTTTTTAATTCACTTGATTTTTAGGTTCACTTGTTGATAGATATGTATTTGTTGTTCATAATTTTTATCTTTACTTTTTTCTTCTTCCTCTTCTTAAAGAATACCTTTCAGCATTTCATATAATCCTGGTTTGGTGGTGATGAACTCCTTTAGCTTTTTCTTATCTGTGAAGCTCTTTATCTGCCCTTCAATTCTGAATGATAGTTTTGCTGGTTAGAATAATCTTGGTTGTAGGTTCTTGCTATTCATCACTTTGAATATTTCTTGCCACTCCTGTCTGGCCTGCATAGTTTCTGTTGAGAAATCAGCTGACAATCGTATGGGTGTTCCCTTGTAGGTAATTAATCATTTTTCTCTTGCTGCTTTTAATGTTCTCTCTTTGTCTTTTGCTGTTGGCATTTTAATTATGATGTGTCTTGGTGTGGTCCTCTTTGGATTCCTTTTGTTTGGGGTTCTGTGCACTTCCTGGACTTGTAAGTCTATTTCTTTCACCAGGTGGGGGAAGTTTTCAGTCATTATTTCTTCAAATAGGTCTTCAGTATCTTGCTCTCTCTTTTTCTGGCAACCCCATAATTCTGATGTTGGTACACTTGAAGTTGTCCCAGAGGCTTCTTACACTATCTTCAACTTTTTGGATTTGTTTTTGCTTTTTGCTTTTTCGGTTGAGTGTTCTTTGCTTCTTTGTATTTCAATTCTTTGACTTGATTCTTGCGTTCCTCTAGTCTGTGTTGGGTCACTGTATAATATTTTTTATTTAAGTCAGTGTATGTTTAATTTCTAGTTGGTCCTTTTTCATATCTTCGAGGGTCTCGTTATATTTATCAGCCTTTCTAGGATATTCTTGAAAAGCCTTATAACCGTGGTTTTGAATTCTATATCCAGTCTTTTGTTTTCCTCCATGTCTTTTGTTTGTGATCTGTTTCTTTGTCGCCGCATTTTCACTGCTTCCCTGAGTTGGTAGGGTAGCTTTGTGTTCTAGGTTTCCTGTATGGCCCAGTGGGTCGGCTTCCCCAGTTTACCTGAGGTGGACACTCTTGGTGCACCCCTTTGTGGACTGTGTGTACAGCCTTGTAGTTAAGTCTTGATTGTTGTTGGTATCACTGGGAGGAATTGACCTCCAGGCCAGTTGGCTGTGAGGATCAGCTGTGTCTACGCTGGGAGAAGTTCGGTGCTGAAGACAGCCTTATAGGATTAGACTTGCCAAATTGCAAAAGCCTCTGCACTCAGCTTGGATGGGGTGGAGGCTCAGGGCGGAGCAGACAGTCTTGGCTTCCTGTCCGCCCTGCCCCTGAGTGCACAGCCTCCAGACCTCTGCCTTCCCCGCCTCCTGAGCCTCCGCCCAAGAGTCCAGATTTCCCCAGGCAGGAGCGTGGGTCCCCAGGGGCTCACCTGGAACTGGGGTTCAGTGCAGTCAGGAGCTTCCAACTCCCTTCTGCTAGGGAAAGCCTATGGCAACCTCCACAGTCTTTGTGCACACTGGTGCGCGCCTCCAGACCCCTGCCCGCTGGGGTTCTTCTGGGTCTCCCCCAGGTTTCCGAGTCTCCGAGTGCCTTTCTCTCTACCTGATAGTCCAGATTCCCCCTGTATGAGCCTGGGTCCATGGGGTTTTGCCTGGAACTGGGGTTCAGTGCAGTCAGGGGCTTCCTTCCCCCTCCCGCCAGAGAAAGTCAGCCAGGCTCTCAGCCGCCCTTCCTCTCTGCACACACAAAGACCCTTTGCTGTACCTCAACCCTTTGCCATTCCTCCAATTCTCCATGAGCTTTTCTCTTTCCTTCTAGTTGTAGAATTTCCACTCAGCCAGCTTTCCTGTGGTTCTGGATGGTGTCCGTTCTGTGTTTTAGTTGTAGTTTTGAAATTGTTGTGCGAGGCAGCAGTTTAGGTGCTTACCTATGCTGCCATCTTGGTTTCTCCCCACAAAATTATTTTCATTGCTACTTCATAACTGTAATTTTGCTACTGTTATGAATTGTAATGTAAATATCTGTGTTTTCTGATGTTCTTAGGTGACCCTGCTAGCAGTTCTCAACCTGTGGGTGGCAACAGGTTGAGAACCCTGCTGTAGAGCTGTAGAGCCGAAGACCATTGGAAAACACAGATATTTACATTATGATTCATTAACAGTAGCAAAATTATAGTTATGAAGTAGCAACAAAAATAATTTTATGGTTGGGGGTCACCACAACATGAGTAACTGTGTTAAAGGGTTGCTACATTAGAAATGTTGAGAACCACTGCTCTAGAACATGTACATTTTTACAGCAGTATATTGAAGAAATATGGGGGGAGGGCTTAGCTATAAATAAAACATTGAAAATTCATATCAACCATATAATATTTAGATCAAGATGTCATTGTTGATTATTTATATGTGTTTAGATTTATTATTAAAATGTTTCATGCTAGTCAACCTTACTTTGCAGCACTTAAAAAATTTCAGTATGATAAGAACAATGACATTGGCATAGCAGACACTCTCTTGGTGCCCTACTTCTTTCACATGGTCTGAATTTGCCTTCTAGTTTTATAGTCCATTTAGCACACCTCCTCATTTCAATTTCATATTGTCAATGTTTTTAATAATTTTGCTTTATTTCATGTTTTCTACTCATTTGAAAGTTATCTTGAGACTTATTTTACCCCTTAGCTCCCTCCAACAAGTTTTATATTTCATCTACATGTGTGTATATGGGAGTATGTACTTATAGAATCCCTAGTCCGGTTTATGCAAATGCATACGGCAACCAATGAATCCACCTACTCCCTTATGTTTAAAACCATTCAAATTAGTTGAAGAGGAGAAAAAGCTATGTCTGTTATGGAGAAGAGAAATGTAGCATCAGGAATACCATTCTAAATAGCTTTATATTAAGTAATGGAATTCCATTTAATACATTTTCATTGAGTTCTCAATTTTTATACAATTGAGAACTCAATGAATTTAATAGACTTTTCTATTAAAGAGTGGCAATACTTTCAAAATATGATATGGCAGTTTTCAGACAAATTGATTGGTTTTGTACCCCATATGAAGATGTTTTATCTATTATCTACTTATCTATGTTTACTTAGTAGCAGTTCCGTAGATATGTTTGTGTCCAAAGAAACCATAAGAAAGGTTTGTGAGAGCATCTGGCAGCCTTACCATCTCCTAGCTCCTACAAGAAAAGAGATCTAGTGGATAGGTAAGGCATTTCATATGGGAAGAGAAGTAATACCTCATATAGAGACCAGAGCTAGATTGAAATGAACATTTTGATTTTTTAAAATACCATCAAACTTCTGGATTAGTCTTCTCTATTTATTGTAAAGCAACAAAATTGGCTTTCATATTAATGACTAGATGTTTCTGAGCCATTTATATTCACTCTTTATAAACTAAAACCATTGCATAGTGTGTTTATTTTATCTGTTGACATATGTTTACCTTATCAGTACTAAGACCAAAAAGGTGACAACTCAGTCTTACACACTAGCTTTTTTGATGGTAAGATTCTTTCTTTTCATTTATGTGGGAGAAGGAAGCAAGGTATTGGAACAAGAGCACCTCCTTTTATATTCTGTAGGAAGTTTTTCTCTATATTTTTTTCTTCCTAGTCTCTTCTCTGGTGTACACAAATATCTTTTTCTTTCCTCCTGATGCACAATTCTCTTTGCTACTCTGTTCATTAATTCATTACCTACCAAATAACACTATGGGGAGCAACACAATGCTCCCCACAGTGCTTTTCAATAAATAATGAAAGTAACCAGATAACTGGGCTTCTAACACCTCCAAGGATTGAGGAGATGAGAATTTGAGGAAGCCACAGGAATATTTTGTGATTTTTTTTTTTCATATGTGCAGTGCTACAGCCTTGGGCTTCCTTATTTTCCCTCATGGGGCTCCATAAGCTCTAAAGTTTTATTGAGAAATACAACTGGGAAATTCTTGGGGATCTGCACTAATCCTTTCAACTGCCTGGTTGTGAAATTCGTGATGAAAAAGGATAGGAAAGCTGTCAGTTAAAAAAAAAGAGAGAGAGAGAAGACATGTTTGAATTAAAGGAATAGTGTCTGTGACTAATATATTCCTAGACTGATTTTCTATCTTATTCATAGCAAGAAAGAGGTGTTTATATTGATTAGGGTCCATTTGCAATTCTTTTTGCAAAAGAGTGTCAGATTTGCTGGTGAGCATTTTAATACTGGTTTATATTCTCTAATGATATCATCTACACTAATAAAAGAGAAAGATGCAAATTGACCATACCTCCACTCCACCCACAAGCCAATCAGGAATGAATATGCAAATTGACCTGACAACGATGGCTGGTTAATTTGCATAAGCAGGCATCCAGCATCCTGGGAACATCCTTGGGACCCAGGCTGCTCCAAGCCTGTAGGCCCCTGCATAGGCCCTGAGCTGCTGGGATCCCAGTAGCCCCCGGCCACTCCTAGCCTACCGGGCACAGAGCAGCAGGGGGCAGGATGGCAGAGGCTTGAGCAGGGCCTGAGAGACCTGGGGGGGGGGCCTTGCCCAAGCCATGGCAGAGGCTTGAGCAGGGCCTGAATGGAGATGGGGGGCCCTGCCCAAGCTGTAGCAAAGGCTTGAGCAGGCGGGGGTGGGGCAGGGGGGAAGGAGGCACTCACGGGAGAGCCAGTCTCAGCTTGCCAGCAGTCCTGCCTCTACATGTGAGCTGCAGAGGAAACACCTTTTCTGACCACTCATTGGCTAAGCTCCCTGTATGCCACTAGTAAAGTTCTTGGTAACTTGGGTAATAAGAATCCAAGAAGGTGATCTAGGGTTTTCCCACCACACTCCTGGCGAAAAAAATGAAGGTTCGCTGCTGGAAGGCTAAGAAATGTCATATCCTGCCCTAGCCGGTTTGGCTCAGTGTATAGAGCCTCAGGCTGTCGACCACAGGGTCTGGGTTAGATTCTGATCAAGGGCATGTACCTAGGTTGCAGGCTCCTCCCTGGCTGGGGCCCAGATCAGGGCTCATGCAGGAGGCAACCAAAGTGTTCCTTTCACATTGATGTTTCTCTCTGTCTTTCCCTCTCCCACACTCTCTAAAAATCAATGGAAACATATCTTCAGGTGAGGATAAAAAAATAAATAAATAAATGTCATATCCTATGAAAGATACATCTTGAAAATGCCTAAAGAAAGTTGTCATTTTTTCATGGTGAAGGGACTGGAGTTTGTGTTAATGAAAACACCTTGGGGACTGCGGTGGCTGGCAGTGGCTGCAGCAGTGGCGTGATGGGGCTGGTGCCTTCCCCTGATCAGCCTGGTCACCTTCTTCAGAGGTCTCCCAGTTTGTGAGAGGGTGCAGGCTGTTCTGAGGGAACTTCCCCAGTGCACAAATTTCATGCACCAGGTCCCTAGTCTATACTAATAAAAGGGTAATATGCTAATTAGACTGAGTCAACCAGACATCTTCTGGTAATCTGGTCCTCCTTCCAGACAAAGCCATGGTGGCGGGGGCCAAGGCAGAGGCAGTTAGGGGTGATCAGGCAGGTAGGCAGTTGAGTGGTTAGGGCCCGGATTGCGAGAGGGGTGTCTGACTGACAGTTTAACCCACAGTCAGACATCCCCCAAGGGGTCCTAGATTGGAGAGGGTGCAGGCTGGGCTGAGGAGACCACTTCCATGCATGAATTTTGTGCACTGGGCATCTAATCCTATATAATAAAAGCCTAATATGCAAATCAATTGAATGGTGGAACAACCAGTGGAACGACTGGTCTCTATGATGCACACTAACCACCAGGGTAGACACTCAGTTCAGGAGCTACCCCCAACCCATAGGCCCCAGGCCAGCCAAACTAGGTGCCAGTGCTCCCAGTACCCCTGCAGTGTGGCATCCAGTGGTAGCAGTGGGAGGAGCCAGCAGGCGGTGCCAGGCCAGCCAAGGCAGGTGACAGCAGTGCCCTCCCCGACCCCCCCACCAGTTACCCCGCAGGTTGGCCAGCCAGGCCTTGACCTACCTGTACATGAATTTTATGCACCAGGCCTCTAGTCTGCTCATAAAAAAATGAGATCCTAATTTGTACAGGCTTAATCAAAATATAATCTAATGTATTAAACTCAATATACAAATACATATTCACCACATTTTACATCTCTAAAACTTCACGAGAATCTAAATAATTATTAAATAAATAACTTGATAAAAAATTAGATTAAAGGATCTTTTGTATTTGCAAATTCTTCTAACTCTACACAACATCTACTCACCTTTTCATGTTTTATTAATCATATTCTATTCATTAAAAGATAAAAGAAAAACACAGTAGGAAATTTTGAGAATAACAGAATTGTCAATATATACCTTGTTTTGAATTAGGACTGCATTCAAAACTTACTGAGGAAAAAGATAGCTACTCACTTTTATTCTGAAAAATAAGAAACAATTAAGAGCCATCTGTAATTTCCTTTTGCTATTTATCTTAGCATCTTGCAACCCTTAAAATCATGGTGTGCTTCCTAAAACTATCAAATAATGTAATGAGTTAAATAGAGAATCTATTTTTTTACCTTAGTTTTTGGTTGAATTAAAATAGCAACCAATATTTAGATTTTCCCATGAGAGCTACTCTGTAAGTCTTCGTAGAGCATCCTGGAAGCCACATCACTACCACCACCATCACCTTCTACTCATCACCTCTGTAACTTGGGTGTCCATAGAAAGAGATCTTGGCAAGGACTGAAGTCACATATCAGTATAACTTAAGTAATTTAGAATACTTTTGGGTCATACAAGATATTAAATGTTGCCCTGATAAC
Organism: Corynorhinus townsendii; assembly: GCA_026230045.1. Taxonomy (NCBI): domain Eukaryota; kingdom Metazoa; phylum Chordata; class Mammalia; order Chiroptera; family Vespertilionidae; genus Corynorhinus; species Corynorhinus townsendii. Next base: position 116,014,481 of record JAPDVU010000001.1, on the reverse strand, counting down.
TTTGCCCATATTTCTGAATAAAACCCAAAGTACTCATGTTGGAAAACATTTGATTCATCTTAGTCTTATAATCATTTTCCTAAATTAATGTGAATTTGAGAATATGGGAGAAGGGAGATAAAGAAGTGACTGTTCTATTTATTATTTAATTCATCTTCTAATATTACACAGTGGTAAACATGGGTTTTTGAAGATGTTGACTTGAGTTTGACGTCACCTTTGCTGTGTTCCTTGGGTAAATAACTTAAATTCCAAGTTTAAATTCTCACAATTTAAATGAAGCTAAATCCATCTATCTTGCACAGTTCCTATTAGTATTAGGAGTAATCCATATCAAGTGCCTAGCACAAATCTTGTCATTAAATATTAAATAAATATTTAATAAATTGTAGCTAACATTATTGTTATTCTTTTAACATCCTTTTACAATGTCATTAATTTACCTAATTTTAGCTAATAATTTGAAATATGTAGACACCTTTTTAAAATGTGAGTATTAAAAAAATTTTAATTATACATAGGGTGTCCCAAAACTGTGTAATTTTAAAGGCAGTGTTTGTTAAAATATATTTTATTTTCAAAATTGAGCTATCAGCTATTAAAGTGTGTGTATATATATTTTTTAATGTATTTTATTGATTTTTCACAGAAGTGGAAGGGAGAGGAAGAGAGAGTTAGAAACAGAGAAACATCAATCAGCTGCCTCCTGCACACCCCCTGCTGGGGATGTGCCTGCAACCAAGGTACATGCCCTTGACCGGAATTGAACCTGGGACCCTTGTGTCTGCAGGCCGACACTCTATCCACTGAGCCAAACCAGTTAGGACAAGTGTGTGTATATTTTTGAGGACACCTATTTATGTATGTATTTTATTTTTGCCTGATGAAAGATTTATTTTTCTTCTTTTTCTTTTTTTTGTCTTTAATTTCTTTATTGATTATGGTGTTACATATGTGTCCTTATTCCCCCATTATGTATGTATTTTAGAAATAACTAAAGCATGATTTCTTTATTTTTAAAATGCCTGCCTCCATATTTGATATTTTCTCAGCCACTTATAAGAACAAACTTTAAGATACTTCTGCTTTTTCTCTAAACATTTATTACATTTGTCCATTTCAACATTTAGCCAGAAAAATATTTTATATAAGTTGAAAGTTAAAAGCAAACCTCAGAGGGAAGGTAGGGGAGGGTGGGGGTTAGGGGGAGAGATCAACCAAAGGACTTGCATGCATGCATATAAGCCTAGCCAATGGACACAGACACTGGGGGGGTGGGGGAGATGGTGTGAGGGCATGAGTTGGGGGTTGGGGAGCAATGGGGATAAGAACACATATGTAATACCTTAATCAATAAAAAAATAATAATAATTTTTAAAAGCAATAGCTTAATTTCTCAAAATTAATCTTTCAAATTTATGCAAATTGAAATGTCCAAATGTGATGGGAGATGTAAAATGTTAACTGCAAGTGATTTTAATAAATTAAAAACTAATGCTATTACCATTATTAACAAAAAACATTGAAGAACAGATTTTTCCACACTTTATTTGTCTATCTAATCCTGGATAAAGTGTTATAGTGACTAGCCCAATTTAGTTCCCACCACATTGCTTCAAATGGAAGTCACCAGGCTATGAAAAAGACCCTATAAAAAAAGAACAAATGTTGCAATCATCTGTATATTCTTGTATTTTTAAATACGATTTTATTTTTAATTTTATTTTTATTTAAACTAGAAAAAAGTCTTTATTTCAAATACATGATAACAAATTTGCCTCAAATTTTATTGAGGCTTTGGTCTCTTTTGCACTTAATTATATCTTGTAACAATACAATGGAGTCATATACTCTCATAAAATATTAACAGTATTCATAATGTTCATTCCCTTGTGAGTTTAATATTTTACAATTATTTTTCAATTTAATTTTACAATTATTTTTTAAATTCTCTTTTATATAGGAAATATATATTTTGTTCTGAAAGACCAGAACAATAATTTTCCAATAAGACTATACAGAGACACAACAAATACAAACATTTATACCAAAATACCAAAGGTGATTCAGCTATTGAAAATATCCTATTATAGTCTAATTAGAGTTTGCTGAAGAACAGTACTCTTTCTATTGCTCTTCTCAATAATGATTAGAGTAGACAAACAGAAAGAGAAGTAATTTTAAGGTTGAATTTTAGAAATGATTCCCCCCACCTTAATATTGTATAGAAAATGCAATTTCAACATACGTCTTTTCCAGAAAATAATTTTAAAAATCTTTGTGTAAAATGACTTGGATACATAATTGGCATGAAGTGAAGTCAAAATCTATAAAATAAGCCCTGGCCAGTGTTGCTCAGTGGTTAGAATGTCAGCCAGCACCAAAGGGTGCAGGTTTGATTACTGGGTTGCAAGTTGGATCCCCTGCCCTGGTTAGGGTGTGTGCGGGAGGCAACCAATTGATGTGTCTCTTTCACATCAATGTTTCTCTCTGTCTCTCCCCACCCCATCCCTCCCTCCCACTTAATTTCTTTCATTAAAATGTATTAATTTTTTAAAAGAAAAAGAGAAAAACAATCTATAAAATAAACTCAGGTATCATGAACAATGAAGTCCAAAGCATTAGCTGAGATAAAATCCTTATATGAGGTAAAGGCAAGTAAGAGCTCCCAGGACTTTAAGATGTTCATTATCCCTAAAATGATGAGCTGTTGTCCTAAGGTTCAAATCTTATCACTCAGTGACCTACATGATATTTGGCCATTTATCTCCTTTTTAAATAAAATACCATGCAGGTCATCATATATATATCAAAAGCAAATATGAAAGCACATATATTTGAATGAAACAAATTAATTTACTCATGATGTAGGAATCCTAGAATGCTACCTTGTCATTTCAATTAGATGCTGATATATTTAGTCAAGAATATCCACATTCATATCAGCCTAAGTCAGGCATGAACTACTGTATGTTTATTTTGATTATAAGCTGAAATAGAAACAGTGTATGTTATTGTTTGATACTATTGGAGCACTCTCAGTTAACACTTATACGATAACAAATGTGTCTTTCTAATCTGGGTGATAACCCTAATCTACATGAATAAAAGAGAAAGATGCAAGTTGACCATACCTTTGTGATGCCCACCAACCAATCAGGAGTGAGTATGCAAATTAACCCAACAAAGATGGTGAGTTAATTTGCATATGCAGGTGCCAAGAGGCAGGGGCAGATGCTTGGTCATCGCCATGGCGACAATGCAGGCATTCCCCACTGCCCCAGCCACTGGGGGCCTCTGGGCAGCTTGGGAAGGTGGAAAAGCAGCTCCGGGCCAGAGCAAAGGTGGTGCCAGCAGGCAGCCAGGGGAAGAAAGGCCCATTTTTGCACAAATCTTTGTGCATTGGGCCTCTAGTAAAATATAAATCTGCAAGTAACAGTTGATAACTTAGAGTAGTAGATAACGTGGTGGCAAATTGTGATACATGTCTACCTCCATCTAGAACATTTCATGGATTTCACCAGCAGAGGACAAGAGTCTGTTGCTTGGACTCACTGTGCTGTCCTGGCCCCTCTCTGACTCTGCCCAAAAAGCAAGCCTCAGCCTATGACAACCTGCAGTCTTCTTTGCTTTTGTCCTTCTCGCTTCTGCCTCTTGTCTCTTCCGTGCTCCTGAATGGGAGTCCTCTGACTTTATTTCTGGTGCCAAGTCATCATTTTCTAGACTAATACTACCTAAAACCTTTCTGACTCCTTGGCTTGGACACTCGGACATAACACAGCCCTCTGTATCTTCTGTTTGAGAGGCAGTGTTAATGTCCTCAGAGGGACTTTCATATCCGAGCCAGGGACTGCTAGACACATCTTCATTCTCTGAGGGATGGCTGGAGCAGCACCAGCTCCTTCAGCGTTAGTTTTTACAGCTCCTTCCTCTGATCCCTCAGGACTGGCTCTGGAGCCTGAGGCCCGAATGGTATACTTTCAAATAGTAATGGTTCTCCATCAGCTCTTCCTTTCCCCACCTCGGTGTTTGCATCACCATCTTCGTGGTTCAGTGTTCCAACCAACTCCACCTTAGGGTCTTCTGGAAAGCCCAGGTTTTCATTGCTTCTGGCCACAATGTTCTATTTTGGATTTCCAGTGACCTCATTTTATATTTCCACACTTGATTTTTCAACAGGAAATTTTACCTGCTTTTCTTCCTTAACTCACTTAGATCTGGGTTTTGAAATGTTAACTATTTCTTAACATCCTTAGGAATTTCTACAGGTGCCGGTGACTTTTTCTTCATGTTTTTCTTTTACTTGTTTATCATCTTCTTTTGGGATGAATCCAACCCCTCTCCCTGTGGGTCATTCTTTTCTTCACTGGGTTCTGTCTTGGCCTTTACTGTAAGTGCACCTGCTGCCTCTTGAGCACTGGCTGCTGGAGAAGAAGAACCGGCCGTGACTTCTGTCTGGATTGGTTTCTCATTCAGTCCTCGTCCTCTTCCTCGCTGTTCTCCCCGCTGCTCCCGAGTTTGGAACTGGGACCTCCCTGGGTTCAGCCTCTTCCTGGTTGGGGAGCTCGTTCTCTAAACTTGGGCCCAACTCCTTGGGGACATGGACCGCACATGTGTCATGACTCACTGTGCCGTCGCTATACCTTGGAGACATGAGGCCACTGTGCCCGCTTGGGCCTCCAATCCAGCTAGCCCTGCCTCCACCGCACCCTGGGAGCTATTCACCTTTTCAACTTCAGGTATTTGCAAAGGAGCAGGTTCCTGATGTGGTTTTGTGCTAACTTCTCCCAAACTGGTTTGAAAATCTTGCTCTTCTTGTTCCTGTTTTTCTTCAGCTTCTTTACTTTTGGTTTTTGATATTCAAGGCATTCCGGCTGCCCTGCCCAGTCACAGGATCCGGGGTTTCACCATATGGTTCTCTGAAACGCTTAGACTGCTCAAGCTAAGCCCCAGTCCTAGCATCTGGGGTGCTTGTGAGCTCCCTGGACTCAACCTGCTCTGCATGTTCAAGGAAGGATGTGCTCTCTAGAACTGGGCTTTGAACCTGTCCCTCATTTGTAGCTAATGTTCCTAGGGAGGAAGCACTGTCTTCAGAGGTTTTCCGGTCCTCGGCACTGTCTCCCGGAGGCAAGACCTTGGTGTCCACAAAGTCTTTCTCGGGGTCCTCTTTGGGCTGTTCCTGCTCAGTATTTTGCAAGATTTCTCTTTTCCCCATATTCTCCACAATTTCATTTTTTACTTCCACCGCAGTGACTTTTCCTAGGGTCCCATCCCCATTGCCTCGAGGGCATTCAACTCTTCTTTTGTCATCTTGGTAGGACCTGGGTATCCAACACTATTGAGGGCGTCTGAAGTCTCTCCATTGGTAGCTGTTTCTGAATTTAGGATTATTCCATGTTTCTCCAGCATCTCCTCTCTCTGCTGCAGGGCGGCTTTCACTTGGGCGAACTGAAACTGCAACAGGCTGTGGGTGTGCTTCTCCCACTCGAATTCTTTGCTTTTCTCCTCATACTGCCGCCTAGACTCCGCCAGCTGTTCTTCCGGCTCCAACAGCGTGTCCTTCAGGGTATCGACCTGGTACATGCAGTTCATCTTCTCATTGTCCAGCTGGGCGCTGGACACCATCGCCTTCTGATACTTCTCTTCCGCTTCTGCTAGCGACTCCTCCATCTCCTTAATGGACGCCTCTGTGTAGATGGAGATGGAGGTGTCCCACTCCCGCTCCGGGAGGAGGTGCCAGCCAGCGAGGCCAGTGTGGCTGCAGACAGGCCGGGCAGGTTACGAGAAGCCTTCTCAGTGAAATCTTTTTCTGGTCTCTCTTCAACCCTACCAGATCTTCTGCTCAGGGGCTGTGATCCGTATAACTCTCCATCATAACCATTTCTCCCCTTCTGCTGCCGCTCCAGCTCCTTCATCCTCATCTCTCCGGCCTCCGCGCAGATCGCAGGCTTCGCTGCCAGCCTGGCCTCCACCTCGCGCCGTGATCGGGTTCAGTGCCGGGTCCTCGCTGTCAGCAGCTCCCAGTTGGGGCCGCACCCTGGGTGCCCATGTCCATTGGCAGCGCCGCGTCCTTCAGTCCCACCTCTTGTGCCCCCTCCTTAAATACGATTTTCCAGTGTACTTCCTCTGGCTCTCATTTGTTCATTTCATGTACATAGCATAAAGGTTTTCATAATAGCACCACAACAACGTTGCACTAGAGACAGTTTTATTCACTTCCATAGCTTTCACGATACTGTTTTGAGAAAAACAGCCATTTTTATAGCTAATGTAAAAATCTGCATTTTGAATATGAAAGTATGAGCAGTTCAGAGCAACCTCTTTATCATATTTGTCAGGAACTGAGTTGCAGTCAGAGTTCTTGGAGCTCAGAGCAGATGAAAGGTACAGCTCCTCAGCGAGAGAAGGCATTGATATTTAAACCTGTAATGCGTTTTAAGAAACACTACTACCTAAGGTTTGGGCCATTTGTACCAGAATTAGCTTTCATTTTTTGAATATTGTCACCAATGAAATATAGATTATTTTTCTTTTAAAATCCTGAAAAACAGTCATGGGGAAAGAATACCAGGGCGAAAAAAAAACACCAAGTTTGAATTATGCATATTAAACATGTTTTTACTTTTTGGGGACAATTTTGTAAGATTTTATCAGTCGATTTTTCAGAGTTGCCAACAGTCTGACAAAGAAGAATTGAGGAAAGTTAGCAGCTCCCCTATGCTTGAGATAAACTGTCACACTCTGCTGTATAGGGGTTTATCTTATAACCGTAATGCTCTAGTTTCTTGAGTTATTTGAATATAATTTTTATAACTTGGCCACTTGTAGAAGTATATCATGCTTGGAAATGAGATCATATGTGAGAAGACACAAATACTAACACTCAGACACACCATTTTGGTAGTAATTTAAGGCAATTGTTTTTGTGTGTTTCTTCTTAACTCCTATCATTTTTTCAGTGAGTACACATTTAAGTAGAATCTAGGAATTTTCCATCCCATTGTAGGCAATGCCTAGGAGCAAAGGTGAAAGAGCTCTTCAGTGTACATATGCAAGAAATACCACTGAAGCTCATGTGACATCACCAAAGCCATAAGATCGAATGTTAGAATCTTGATTTGTTTTAACAGTAGAATTTTATACTGCCATTTGCGACAACATTGATGGATCTTGAGACTATCATTCTAAATGAAATAAGTCAGGAAGAAAAAGCAAAGAAGCATATGGTTTCACTCATATGTGGAATATAAAAATGAAAGTAACAAATAAATAGTTAGGACAAACAAAAACTCATAAATACAGAAAACAGGATGGTGGTTATCAGAAGGAAGAGGATGGGAAGTAGTAAGGTCAAGTGGGTCAAATCAATGGTGATGGAAGAAGATTTGACTTTGGGTGGTGGGCACACTATGCAATATACAGATGATGTATTATAGATGTGAACAGTAGAAACCTATATAATTTATTACCCAATTAGTGGCCCGGTGCACAAAATTCATGCACATTAAAAGGGAATTAATTAGAGGAAATATTTTAATATTGCTATTTGCCCTTTCTCTATAATAGAAGTGTCAGAGATGAAAGAAAATCAGTAAAATGTATATGAAAAATCTCCCTCTTGTCAAAATCTGGGGCACGCCGTGTTACCCAGAGTCAAGGCCCCACCCATCTGCATGTGCTTCAAAATCGCAGGATATCCAAACCTGGCCAGCCCCACCCCCATGAAGCCCCTCTGGGTGGGGGCCACAGCCACAGGTCCCCCAGCCTGGCATGGGTGGGGGGTGCAGTCTCAGGTCCCCTGTCAAGCCCTGCCAGATGGGGACACAGCCTCAGATCCCCCTGCGCCAGGGCAGGGGGTATGGCCTGAGGTCTCCCATCAAGCCCACCGGGTGAGGGATGTGGTCTGAGGTCCCCATCAAGCCCTGTGGGGCATGGGGCATGGCCTGAAGTCCCCTGTCAAGCCCCACAGGGTGTAGGGCATGGCCTGAGGTCCCTTGCCCTGACCAGGTGCCATGCAGTCTTTGGTCCCTGCTGTTCATTTGTGACATTATGGCATCCTGGCTAATTTGCATATTCCTCTATTATATAGATAGATATCACCCCAATAAATTTAATTTTTAAAATAAAGGCAAAAAAGTAGTTATAAATAATGGCCAAGATAATTGCAACAAAGTTAAGATCAACTTGAATAGGTTAAGTGCTATACAAAATTCAAAATATGTATATACACTATAATTTTCATAACAATCATTTTGAATTTAATCATTATTTGAAATAATAATTGCCTGAAAGTCGCAGGCATATGAGAGTTATTCCAACCTAATGAGAATATAATGCCCTATTCCCACACATTCTCATAAAGAATGAAATGACACTAACTTGCAGGAAAGCATGTGTGAAGAAGGCACAACTAATTTGCACAGTTGAGACATATTTTTAAATGTTTTTATATTCAAGTTTTAAAATAATTAAAGTATATTAATGAATTTCTGCTTGTATTTAAGTTAACTAAAACTGTATTCCAGGTTTATATAACTGGAAGTTAAAAAGGTTTATGTTATTCCAGGAGATAATTTGGTAGGAGAGGAAGGGTAGGAAGGAAGGAAGAAAAAATAAAAAATAAAATGAAAGTTTACTAGTGTTGCCAGGGTTCAGGAAGCCCCAGTTCAAGTGTCTATTAATGCCAGGGTTCTTGTCCCAGCATTAAGAAGGGGTTCAGCAATCTGGAGAAGGGCTGTATGTAGATTAAGTAGGAGTCCAAAAACGAAAGATAGTTTTGAAAAGCATTGGGGTCAAAGGAGCTTCAGCTAAAGGAGCTAAAGGTCTCCTTGTCTCTGGACCCTTGCTTTTTGTTAACACAATTTGTCCGAAGGCAAGGTGGAGATAATACACTTCAAAGGGTAGAGTACAGAAGCATTGTCAGATTGGAGAATAGCCTACAGCTGTTCAGGTGTTTGGCCAACAGGAGGCAATAACATGTAGATTAAAATGCCCTGAGCTGTCTGGCAGTAAACAATCATCCTATTCAGGTTTGGGGGAGATGCTTTTTAGCCGTTCCAACAGGTAATTACATATGTGACTCAAGCCCTTGTTGAGCCCCCAAGTTTCATCACCCTTTTGATAAAAGTCTTGTAATTGTGACATGCTGGAATTGGCTCCTGGCAAAAGTTGTCTCCAGACTAAGTACATATAAGAAAAACAAGTCTCATGAAAATAAAATGTTAGCTTAGGAGTTACAAGATAGTTAATGGAGAGAATACACTTTGAATTTTGAAAAAAATGCTTTATAATATCTTACCTTTTAACCTTCTGTATAAAGAAAACTAGGTACAAGAAAATAAATTCTATTTTATAACATTATTAAGAATAGATACCTGCTATTTAAAAACACTTGTATCCTACTTTCTTAACTAATGATTGTCAAAAATTAACATTAAAAGCATGTACTTCCTATTCCCACATAGTTATCTGTTGTTTCCACAGTATAAAATTATAGATGCACACAAACTAGCTGTGCTCTGTTAATAGCTCACATTTTACACAACTTTGAATTGATCCTGACAGGTTAGAAACTAAAGCAAAAATAAAATAGAAAATTAATTACAATAGCATTTTCTTTTTAATTGTGCAAGTAAATACAATGCATGACACCAGAAGTCTCTTGGAATTTATATTTTGAACTTTTTTCTAAAAATTTAAAGTTTGGCTATGAAGTAAATTATATCCATATTCTAATTATTTTTATTAAATCAAGGGATTATTAATATATATATTTCATTTTCTATTGTATATGTAACAAATATCTTCTCCCAGAACCGTCAAGGGTTGCTTATAGACATCATTGCTTTTGGCTATTTACAAAGAGAGCCACCCCCTTTTTGGAATTGTCCCACCTCTGTGGAGAGGCATTGGCTGGAATACCCGCCCTCTCCCTTCCTCTGGCTTCCACTGAAGTGGGAAAAAGCCCTAAGAAGCAGTGGTGTCCACAGCCTTTCACTTGGAGCAGAGATAGAGAGTAAAGGTGGGCTTGCGAGATGGGCTGGGATGGGGGATAGGGGATGGCAGAAAGGGATCCAGATTTCTTATTGCTTCTTTCAGAAGTCATTTTTATCATAAATTATTAGAAATGACTTTCTATAGTACATTCTACAATATGTATTTTGGAGTTCACATTCAAGTCTTTGATCTAACTAGAATTTACTTATTTTGTGTGATGTAGTGTCCAATTTATTTATTTTTTTCCTGTAGAAATATCCATTAAGATCAGCTTTTTAAAATTGAAATGCTAACTTTGCCTCACTGCTTAGTACTACCTTATAATTAATTATCATTTCTGAGCTCTTATATTCTATCGGTCTATTTGTCTATCCTTAAGCAAAAATTATGTGTCTTCATTACTGTAGCTATATTTTTAGAGTCTATATATGGATAGAGTGTCAACAGGCCGACACTCTATCCATTGAGCCAAACTGGTTAGGGCTGTATATGATAACCTAAGTACTCTTTTTCCTTTTTTGGTTAATCCTCATCTGGGAATATTTTTCCATTGATCTTTAGAGAGAGTGAAAGAGAGAAACATCAATGTGAGATACATTGATTGGTTGCCTCCTGTATGCACACCAACCAGGGCCGGGGAATGTACAATCAAGGTAGGTGTCCTGGACCGGCATCGAACCTTGGACCCTTCAGTCTTCAGGCCAATGCTCTAGCCACTGAGGCAAATCTGTGAGAGCAAGTACTCTTTGTTCTTTATGACTAACTTGGAATTCTTTGTTCATTGCATTTCCATATGAATTTTAGCATCAGCTTGTCAATTTCACAAAAATTGTGATTTTAAATAATGCTCTATTAAACCTATAATTAAATGTTGAATAATTAGAACTTTTGAATACTAAAACGTCCAATATGTAAACATGCTATATCTCTCCATTCCACGTATTTTGGTCTTCTTTAACTTTCTCAATAATTTATATTTTGTTCACATTTTTATTAAATTAAATCCTAGGTACTTTGTATGTTTGATGCTCTTAAAATAAAAATAATATTTAAAACACTAAATAATTGATATATAAAGTCTAAAATATCTAAAAATAAAGACAATCTACAGGGAAAAATCTTTCTAGGATCACCAAAAAGCTTGTGGGTTCGATTCCCAGTCAGAGCACATACCTAGGTTGAGTTTGTTCTCCAGTCAGGTGCCTGTGGGAGGCAACCGATCAATGTTTCTCTCTCTCTCCCTTCCTTTTACTCTGAAATCAATAAATATATCTTTATGTGAAGATTTTTTTAAAAGATCTAATATGAAAGATATAAGAAACAATAATATAACTTGAACATAAAAATGGATAATTTTTTATTATAATGGGGTTGATGGTTTAATTTTAATAGTTTTGGGCTGACGTTTTATAACAATAACCATGGTCATCTTGTATGACAGCAGTCATTCTTTATCTGAGGAGGTTACATTCTAAGAGCACTATGATAAAGTTTAATATATAAATTAGACACAGTAAGAGATTAACAACAATAACTAATACTAAAATAGAACAAGTTTAACAATATAGTGTACTAAAAATTATGTATCTCTTTAAATATCTCAATGTACTGTATTCACCTTTCTTCTTATAATAATGTGAGGTAATACAATGACTTTATGATGAAGTTGGGAAAATGACAATAGGTATTATGACATAGTGTTAGGCTACTATAACTACTGCTTGAACACAAACACTGTGATACCAAGGAGAGTCTATCTGAACCAAGAAGCCTGCTAAGTGACTAATGGGCAGGTAGGCTATATATGGAGTGGCTGTTAGACAAAGTGATGATTCACATGCTGGGCAGGATGGAGCAGGATGGCGCAACATTTCAACATGCTACTCAGAATGGCACCCATTTTAAATGTTATTGTTTATCTGGAATTATCCATATAATATTTTCAGACCACAGTTGACCATGGTAACTAAAACCTTAAAAAGTGAACTGCAGATAAGAGGGAAGGGGTGGCTATTGTATTAAATAACACATATCCTCCTGTTGCATATTCATTGTCTAACTATATATGAAAATAGCTTTTTCTACAGTTATTTGCTTAATTCAGAGCATCCATTTGATGAAATGACCAAAAATATTAAATTTAGAAAGCAGGGACATTTAAAAATTTATTAGAACTAAATTCCATATATTTGAAAGTAAGATAAAGACATAAAAAGAAGAGTCAAGTCAAATTTCTACAGTTAAAAATTACAGTGTCTAGAATAAAAATGAATTTAGTGGAGTTTTTTTACAATTAGAAATGATGAATAAAAGATTAGTTACTTATAAAACAGCAATACAAACTAGAAAAAATAAACACTGAGAGAGTTAAAAGTGAAATATGCTTTTGTGAGTTGTGTAGCCAGAATTGTGAAGGGGAAACAAAAGTATTTGAAGAAATAAAGGCTGCGAAATGTTCAAATTTGAGAAAAATATAAACCAAAAAATTCACAGGATATATGAAGAAAGATATATCATAGTCAAATTGTTCAAAACCAGCAACAAAAAGAAAATCTGTAAAGCAGTAGGATATGACACATTTGCAAAGGAATAAAGTTATAGATGACAACATATTTCTCATTGGAAACATTGTGAGTGAGAAGATAACAGAGCCCATTTTTAAAGTGTTGCAAAGAAATTCAATATAGGATTCCATATACACAGAAAATATTTTTTAAAAATTTGAGGTAAGTACACTTTTTCAGACATACAAAAGTTGAAAAAGTTCATCACCTGCAGACCAGCATTACAGAAAATATTAAAGTAAAACAACCTAAAGAACAGCTAAAACAATCTTTTTTATAAACTTCAAAATCGTAGGATATGTTCATAACATATTATTGTACTTTTCTCCCCTATTAAAACCTAGATTAATTTTAACATTAAAATGTCTAACACTCCCAATAAAACCAGAGAAAAAAAGATGAAAAGCACCTAATACTCAAAACAAACAAAATAGGGGACAATAAGTATACATGCAAAAGTTTTTTAATTGTGAATTAAAAAAACAACAGAGCAGTAGTTATAGCAACTATCAAAGACAAAGGGTGAAAATTAACAGAAATTATTCATGAAGAAATGTTAATTTCTTAATATACATGATAAAAAGACATAAAGAAACATTACACAAAAATGAAATAAATAACTGGTTCATAAAGAAAATTTCTCAATCTTAAATTTAAGCACATAATATAAAAATGACATTCAGATATTAAAGATTTTTACATTATAATGGAAGAATGTAAATTGTGTTTAAATGTGTATTATATACAGACTATGGTAGTGAAAAATCGAACAATTTGGGGGTAAAGCATTTGGCAATATGAATGAAGAAATTTTATTTTACCCAATAAATACAATTGTAAAAAAAAAAAATAGCCTAAGAAAATAAATATAGCCACCAAACCTGAAAAAGAAGGTTTTGTGAAGTTCACAGGTCAGAAGTACTGATCATAGGAGTCTCACACCTCACCACCACAAAACTAAAGTGTAGAGAGTGCCTGGGAAGGCACATGGGCATTTCTTTAATTATTGTCAGCTGAATCCAGTGGCATTGGCAAAGCCAAGTCCTGGGAACACAGTTTGCCAGAAGGCAAGAGTGTTGTCAGCTTGACCTTCAGCCCAGGTGTCGGGGGTGAGTTTTGTTATTTAAGTCCAGACAAGCACCAGGAAGGAATATGACTAAGGCCCACCCAAGAATGCACATAATCTCCTTTGTCTTGACTTTTAGTAAAACTTCCTGTTCTTCTTCTTCTTCCTTTTTTTTTTTTTTGCTGTATAAAATAAACACACTGTATTGGCTCAGGGTTCCTGTCCCTGTCCCTGTCAGAGGACAGTGGTCCCACGCAACCCCAGCTTTTTCCTTCTATCTGTGTGTCTGTCTCTTTCATTTTCTTAATTCCCAGCAGCCCCTATTCAGGAACCAGACCACTCTCTAACCGCACTGGACGTGGAAAAGAGATAAATATTTACACTAAAGATGTATTTACAGTGGTTCCTTTTACTCAGTATACCATGTCCAGCTATCAAGAAAAAATTACAAGGAATATTAAAAGGCAAAAAAAATGTGAAGACAAGCAAGAATCAGAAATAGACATGGGAAGGATATTGGAATTGTCAGACAAAGAATTTAGCACAACTATCCTATATAATAAAAGGCTAATATGCAAATAAACCAAACAGCAGAACAACTGGATCAATTGAACAACTGAACAACTGGTTGCTATGGTGTGCACTGACCACCAGGAGGCATGTGCGGGACATGGTGGGCATCGGCCACAGCGAGATGGTGGGGCAGGTGAGCAGGGGCACCAGACCAAGTCGGGGCACCAGTTGCTGTCATCAGGTGAGCTTCTATGGTTACTGAAAATTCTTTGCTCCCGCACACCACAATCCCACCTGGTGTTTGCATTTGCAGCTGCACTGGAGCCACCACTCACACCTGCTGCTGGTGCCCAGCACCAGTCCCAATCACTTGTCACCATCAGTGGGTGCGAGCAGCAACTGCCAGCCATGATCATCCCTGAGGGCTTCTCTACCTCCCCTTGCTCCTAAGGGGCAATTGGGCCAGCAGCTGCTGCTCACACCTACTGACAGAACCAGCCCCACTCGCACTGCTGCTGGGACTGTCCCCAATCGCTTTGTGCATTCAATGGGTGTGAGCGGGGCGGCACTGTCAGCATGTGAGAGTGGTGGTGGCAGGAGCTGGGATGCCAGCAGACAGGTGACTGGCGGCCGCGGTGGGAAGGGCTGGTTAGGGGTGTGGAGGATGGGCCAAGATCCACCCCTGTTCCTACTGCAGCCTCTTGGCCCATAGTTCCCTTCAAGGTGCACAAATTTGTGCACTGGGCCCCTAGTCCTATATCATAAAAGCCTAATATGCTAAGTGTCCAGTTGTCCGATCATCCGTTCAACCAATCAAAGTGTATTATGCTAATGGTATGCTAAGGCCACTCAACCACTTGGTATGATGTGCACTGACCACCAGGGGGAAGACAGTCAACCGGTCGACCAGTCGCTATGATATACACTGACCACCAGGGGGAAGATGCGCCAACCAGTAGGTGAGCTTGCTGCTAGGGTCCGGCTGATTAGGACTGAGCTAGATAGGACAGACACACCCTGGAACCCTCCTACAGTCTCTTCCTGTCTGGCCACGCTCCCTCATTGCTCACCAGCCCCAATCATGCACTGGTGGGATCCCTCAACCTGACCTGCACTCTCTCACAATCTGGGACCCCTTGGGGGATGTCAGAGAGCCAGTTTCAGCACAATCCCCCAGGCCAGGCCAAGGGACCCCACTGGAGCACAAATTTGTGCACTGGGCCTCTAGTAATTAATATGCTAAGGTTTTTATTCAATAAAGTATACAGCATACAACAATGTATGTGCAATGTAAGCAGAGGGAAAAAATTAAGAAAAAATAAAAAACAAACTTGGAAGATTAAAAAAACTGCAATAGAAATGAAGAATGCCTTTAATGGACCTGCTAGTAGACTGGACATAGCTGAGGATAGAAATTCTGAGCTTGAGAATATATCAATAGAAATCTTCAAAACAAAATCAAAGAGAACCCCATCCCCCACCAAAAAAATAGGACAGAATATTCAAGGACAGTGGTAAAGCTACAAAGATCTAACATATGTATAAAGAGAATACCATTCTGACAGGTGTGAGATGGTACCTCATTGTGGTTTTGATTTGCATCTCTCAGATAATTAGTGACTTTGAGCAGGTTTTCATGTCTCTTGGCCTTCTTTCTGTCTTCTTTGAAAAAGTATCTATTTAGGTCCATTGCCCATTTTTTGATTGGATTGTTTATCTTCCTTTTGTTAAGTTGTATGAGTTCCCTGTAAATGTTGGAGATTAAATCCTATCAGTAATAACATTGGCAAGTATGTACTCCCATGCAGTGGGCTTTTTTGTTGTTTTGTTGATGGTTTCCTTTCTTGTGAAGAAGCTTTTTATTTTGATGTAGTCCCATTTGTTTATTTTCTCTTTAGCTTCCATTGCCCTAGGAGCAGTATCAGTGAAGAAACTGCTTCAGGATATGTCTGAAATTTCGCTGCCTGTGGATTCCTCTAGTATTTTTATGATTTCCTGTTTTATGTTTAAATCCTTTATCCATTTTGAGTTTATTTTTGTGTATGGTGTAAGGCGGTGGTCTAGTTTCATCTTTTTGCATGTATCTGTCCAATTTTCCCAAAACCATTTACTGAAGAGACTGTCTTGACTCCATTGTATGTTCATGCCTCCTTTGTCAAATATTAATTGAGCATAGTGGCTTGGGCCACTTTCTGGGTTCTCTATTCTATTCCATTGGTCTGTATGTCTGTTCTTGTGTCAGTACCAGGCTGTTTTGAGAACAGTGGCTTTGTAATACAGCTTGAAATCTGGTATTGAGATCCTACCTACTTTGTTCTTCTTTCTCAGGATTGCTGTGGCTATTCGGGGTCTTTTTTTATTCCAGATGAATTTTTGGAGAGTTCATTCCAGGTCTGTGAAATATGCCATTGGTATTTTAATGGGGAGTGCATTGAATATATAGATTGCTTTGAGTAGTATGGATATTTTAATGATGTTGATTCTACCAATCCATGAACACAGTATGTTCTTCCATCTGTTTATGTCTTCCTATATCTCTTTTTTCAGTGTCCTGTAGTTTTCTGCGTATAGGTCTTTTACCTCTTTAGTTAAGTTTATTCCTAGGTATCTTAATTTTTTTGGTCCCATGGTAAATGACATTGCTTTTTTAGTTTCTCTTTATGTAAGTTCATTATTGCATCCAAGAGATGCAAATCAAAATGACAATAAGGTACCCTCTCACACCTGTCACAATCGCTATCATCAACAAATCAGCAAAAGACAAGGGCTGGTGAGGATGCTGAGAAAAAGGAACCCTCATGCACTGCTGGTGGAAATGCAGACTGGTGCAGTCACTGTGGAGAATAGTATAGAGTTTCCTCAAAAAACTAGAAATGGAACTCCCATTTGACCCAGTGATCCCACTTCTAGAAACATATCCCAATAAACTAGAATCACCAATTAGAGAGGATATATGCACCCCTATGTTCAAGCAGCAAATTTATAATAGCTAAGATTTGTAAAGTGCCTAACTGCCCATGAGCAGATGAGTGGATTAAAAAACTGTGTTACATCTACACAATGGAATACTACGCTGAAGTAAAAAAGAAGGAATTGTTACCATTTGCAACAGCATGGATGGAACTGGAGAGCATTATGCTAAGTGAAATAAGTCAGTCAGAGAAAGATAAATATCACATGATCTCACTCATTTGTGGAATATAATGAACAATATGAACTGATGAGCAAAAATATATCCAGAGACAGAAGACATCGATCAGACCATCAAACCTCAGAGGGAAGGTAGGGGAGGGTAAGGGGGAGAGATCAACCAAGGTACTTGTATACATGCATATAAGCCTAACTAATGGACACAGATACAGGGGGGTGAGGGCATGAGTGGGGGGATGTGGGGATAATGGGGGAATAAGGACACATATGTAACACCTTAGTCAATAAAGAAATTTTAAAAAAAGAGAGAAAATACCAGAAGATGCAAAAGAGAATGGAGCAGAAAACACATTTGAAACAATAATGACTGTTACTTTCTTAAGTTAGTGTCAGACACTAAACCATAGATCTAGAAAGCTCAAATAATATCAAGTCAGATAAATGTGACGAACATTATTCCTAGTCATATCAGTTTTAAATTATATAAACTCAAAGATAAAGAAAAAAAAATTTCAGAAAGAAGCCAGAGGGGAATTATAGCTTACTGATAAAGGAACAAAGAATAAAAGTTACAGCTGACTTATTCTGAGAAACTGCGCAAGCAAAAGAAAGTAAAGTAAAATATTTAAAATGTTGAGAAAAACAACAACAACAAAACACCATCGGCCTAGAATTCTGTACCCTTGGAAATTATTGTTCAAAACTGAAGGAAAGAAAGAGTGGAAGATGACGACTGGCAGGAAGGTAGGGAGGAAGAGAGTGTGCGAGAGTGAGGGAGCGATAGAGGAGTGTGTGGACGTGTGTGGTGTGTGTGTGTATGAGCTAGGGACAGTTAGATTCTGCAGGTCTTTCAAGGTGCTGCCAAACCGGGCAGTCTTAGCCGGTGGAGCCCTGCTCCCAACGCTCATACTCCAGGGCAGCCAGTGCGGGCACAGAGACTTCTCCATCTTGAGAAACAGCTGCTTGAGACTAGAATCCTGGCCTCAGCACACCCAGTCTGGTCTCATATGCAAACCAGGACCCTGCAGCCACTGGGAACAGAGATCTGCGACCACAGGGGCAGACTCACAGACACCAAGAACCCAGAGATCCCTGCCGCAGATTTCTGTGAGTCACAGAGCCTATCTCCATCCCCACAGGCTCGCTGGCAGTGCCATAGTAACTGATCCTATCCCCACCGCTCGCATGGGCCACAGCTCTGCTACAGGAATTCGAGCCTGGGAGCACAGGCAGACACTGGAAATCTGTTCCCCGCAAAGCAATCGGGCAACCAAACCCGAAGCCCTTACAGGTTAGCAGTACCACCTGACTTCAATTCTGGGCAAGCACACACAGAAGTCTGTTTTCCACAGCACAGGAGCGGACCTCCTGCTGACACAGTGCTACTGTGCAACACAGTCCCCCAAGCTGACCAGGATCTGATTCTCCAGGTAGGAGGCAGCACTAAGCACCAGTGACTTGACTCTGTTTCTTATTGTGTGCACCTGGAATCCCAGACTCCCAGTGCATTCACGCTAAAAGCCAGTGACTCCAATTCTTGGTGCATGTGCACACGCGGACCCTGATTCTCAGCATGAGGTCACAGGAAGCAACAGAGACTCTGATACTCGATTATTGGTGCAGGCACAGGGGAACTCTGAATCCTGGCATGTGCTAGGGGACTCTGATTTTTGGCACATGCCAACGGGGACTCTGTTTCAGCGCGGTGATGGAGGAAGCCAAGCTTCCAGCCCACCCTGGCCACGGCTGAAGGAGGGGCTGGGAGCCTGGGTCACCAGGGGGCATGGCTAGCCTGAAAATGGCCCTCAGTCTCTTACCCAGACTGGCCACACCCCCATGGGGTAAGGGTCCCTGCTGGGAAGCTTGGCCATCCTGCCAACAGCCACCAGCCCCTCACCCAGGCAAGCCAGACACCCCAGTGGGAGCTCCCACCCAGAAGAGGGTGTGGGCAGCCAGGAAATGGCCCTCAGCCCCTTAACCCAGGCTGGCTTTGCCCCCATGGAGTAAGAGTTCCCAATGTGGGGGCATAGCCAGCCTGCAAACAGCCATCAGTCCCTCATCCAGGCTGGCCATGCGCCACCAGCAGGGACCCTCACCCATGGGGGCATGGCTGGCCTGCAAACCATCACAGGTCCCTCGCCCAGGCTGCCCCACACCCCAAGGGAACCCCCACCCTGATCCGGCACACCCTTCAGGGAAAACCAGCCGGACTGCACCCATGCACCAGGCCTCTATCTATACTAATAAAATGGTAATATGTTAACTAGACTGGGAGACCTTCCAGGAGACCTTCTTCTGGACAAAGCCATGGTGGCAAGGAGAGGTAGAGGTGGTTAGAGGCCAAGAGTGGAAGGCAGTTGTGGGTGATCAGGCCAGGATGGGACAGCAGTTGTGGATGATCATGTCAGCAGGGGGTGGGGGGCAATTGGAAGTGAGCAGACCAGTAGGAGGCCAGTGGAGGCAAGCAGGCCATCAATGTGGGTCAGTTCAGGGTGATCAGGACAGCAGGGGGGTCAGTTTGGGGTGAACAGGATAGCAGGGGGGCAGATGGGAGGAAGCACACTGGCACAGGGGGCAGTTGAGGGTGATCAGGCTGGCAGGGGGGGAATTTGGGGGTGAGCAGGCTGGCAGGCAGGTGAGCAGTTAGAAGCCAGCAGTCCCGGATTACAAGGGAGATGTCCAATTCCCTGTTTAGGCCCAATCCCTGTAAACTGGTAGTAGGACATTATTCAAGGGGTCCCAGATTGGAGATGGTGCAAGCTGGGCTAAGGGACACCCCTCCCCCTTGCACAAATTTCATGCACTGGGCCACTAGTATTAGAAACAAACTACAATAAAAACAATCCAAAAAATTCAAACACTTGGAAGCTGGATAGCATGCTATTAAATAATGGTTGGGTTACCAATGAGATCAAAGAAGAAATTAAAAACATTCTTGAAACTAATAACAATAAAAACACAACAATCCAAAATCTATGGGACACAATGAAAGCAGTCCTGAGAGGGAAGTTTATAGCTCTACAGGCCTACCTCAAAAAACAAGAAAAAAATGGTAGTAAATCATCTAACTCTACAACTCAAAGAATTAGAAAGAGAACAACAAGAAGAGCCCAGAGTGTGCAGAAGGAATGAGATAATAAAGATCAGCACAGAAATAAATGACATAGAGACTGAAAAAACAATACAAAAGATCAATGAAACCAAGAACTGGTTCTTTGAAAGGATAAACAAGATTGATGAACCTCTAGCCAGGCTCACCAAGAAGCAAAGAGAGAGGACCCAAATAAACAAAATCAGAAATGAAAGAGGCAAAATAACAACAGACCCCAGAGAAACACAAAGGATTGTTAAAAACTATTATAAACAACTCTATTCCAACAAACTAGACAACCTGAAGGAAATGGACATATTCCTAGAAAAATGCAACCTTCCAAAACTCAATCAGGAAGATTCTAAAAATCTCAATAGGCCCATAACTATGGAAGAAATTGAAGCAGTAATAAAAAAAGTTCCCAGCAAACAAAAGCCCAGGGACAGATGGCTTTGAAGGGGAGTTATACCAAACATTCAAGGAAGAACTAAAACCTATCCTCCTCAGACTATTCCAAAGAATTCAAAAGGAAGGAACACTTCCAAGCTCAGTCTATGAAGCCAGCATTACCCTAATACCAATACCAGATAAAGACAACACAATGAAAGAGAATTATAGGCCAATATCCCTCATGAACATAGATGCCAAAATCCTCAACAAAATTCTAGCAAATAGTATCCAGCAGTACATCAGAAAGATCATACACCATGACCAAGTATGATTTATCCCAGGGATGCAAGGATGGTACAATACCCGCAAATAAATAAACATGATACATCACATAAACAAATTGAGAGGTAAAAACCACATAGTCGTATCAATTGATGCAGAAAAAGCATTTAACAAAATCCAACACCCATTTTTGATAAAACCTCTCAGCAAGGTAGGAATAGAAAGATCATACTTCAATATAATAAAAACCATATATGACAAACCCACAGCCAACATCATACTCAATGAACAAAAGCTAAAACCATTTCCCCTAAGAACAGGAACAAGACAGGTATGCCCACTCTCACCACTCCTGTTCAATAGTACTAGAAGTACTAGCCATTGTGATCAGACAAGAACAAGAAATAAAAGGCATCCAAATTGGAAAAGAAGTAAAACTGTCCTTATTCGCAGATGACATGATACTGTACATAGAAAACCCTAAAGACTCCATCAAAAAATTATTAGACATAAAGAATGAATTTGACAAGGTAGCAGGATAAAAAGTTAATGCCAAGAAATCTATGGCATTTCTTTACACCCATATTGAACTTACAGAAAGAGAGACTAAAGAAAAGCAATTCCATTTACCATCGCACCAAAAAAATTAAGATACCTAAGAATAAACTTAACCAAGGAGGTACAAGACCTATATGTGAAAAACTAAAGGACACTGAACAAAGGGATAAAGGAAGACATAAACAGTATTAAGAACATACCATGTTCATGGATTGGTAGAATCAACATCATTAAAATGTCCATACTACCCAAAGCAATCTATAGATTCAGTGCAATCCCCATTAAAATACCAATGGCATATTTCACAGACCTAGAACGAACATTCCAAAAATTCATCTGGAATAAAAAAAAAAGGACCCCAAATAGTTGCAGCAATCCTGAGAAAGTAGAACAAAGTAGGTGGGATCTCAATACCAGATATCAAGCTGTATTACAAAGCCACTGTTCTCAAAACAGCCTGGTCCTGGCACAAGAATAGACATATAGATCAATGAAATAGAATAGAGAACCCAAAAATAAACCCAAACCACTATGCTCAATTAACATTCAACAAAGGAGACATGAACATACAATGGAGTCAAGACAGTCTCTTCAATAAATGGTTTTGGGAAAATTGGATAGATACATGCAAAAAGATGAAACTAGACCACCGCCTTACACCATACACAAAAATAAACTCAAAATGAATAAAGGACTGAAATGTAAGATGGGAAACCATAAAAATACTAGAGGAATCCATAGGCAGCTAAATCTCAGACATATGCCGAAAGAACTTCTTCACCGATACTGTTCCTAGGGCAATGGAAACTAAAGAGAAAATAAACAAATGGAACTACATCAAAATAAAAAGCTTTTTCACAGAAAAGAAACCATCAACAAAACAGCAAGGAAGCCCACTCATGGGAGAACATATTTGCCAATGTTATCACTGATAAGGGTTTAATCTCCAACATTTACAAGGGAACTCATACAACTTAACAAAAGGAAGATAAACAATCCAATCAAAAAATGGGCAATGGACCTAAATAGATAGTTTTTGAAAGAAGACAGAAGGAAGGCCAAGAGTCATATGAAAACATGCTCAAAGTCACTAATTATCTGAGAGATGCAAATCAAAATGACAATGCAGTATCATCTCACTCCTGTCAAAATGGCTATCAACAAATCAACAAATGACAAGTGTTAGCTAGGATGCGGTGAAAAAGGAACCCTTTTGCACTGCTGGTGGGAATGCAGACTGGTGCAGCCACTGTGGAGACGGTATGGTGTTTCCTCAGAAAACTAGAAATGGAACTGCCATTTGACCCTGTGATCCCACTTCTAGGAATATATCCCAAGAAGCTAGAAACACCAATCAGAACAAATATATACACCCCTATGTTCATAGTAATACAATTCACCATAGCTAAAATTTGGAAACAGTCTAAGGGCCTATCAGCAGATAAGTGGATTAAAAACTGTCATACATCTACACAATGGAATACTATGCTGCAGTAAAAAAAAAAGAATTCTTACCATTTGCAACTGCATGGATGGAACTGGAGAGCATTATGCTAAGTGAAATAAGCCAGTCATAGAAGGGTAAATACCACATAATCTCACTCATTTATGGAATATAATAAACAACAGAAACTGATGAACAAAACAGAAGCAGCGATCAGACTCTCAAACCTCAGAGGGAAGGTAGGGGAGGGTTGGAGTAAAGTGGGAGAGATCAACCAAAGGACTTGTATGCATGCATATAAGCCCAACCAATGGACACAGACAACAGGGGGGTGAGGGCATGAGTCTGAGGGGGGGGGGTTGGGGGGTTAATGGGGAGATGAGGACACATATGTAATACCTTAATCAATAAAGAAATTAAATATTTTTTTAAAAACTGAAGGAAAAATAAAGATTTTTCTCAAAGAAAAATTGAGGAAATTTTTGGCCAGTGAACCTGACTTGCAAGAAATGTTAATAGATATTCTTTAGGATGAAAGAAAACAATACGGGTCAAAAACTCAGATCTACACAAAGAAAGGAAAAGCATCAAAAAAGGAGTAAGAGAAAATAAAAATTAAAAATTTTATATTTTAAACAGATAATAGTTTTTCTATTATGTATGCTTTTGATGTGTGTATATATATAACTTCCTCTCCATTTTGACTTAGGGTTTTGAATGGACTCCTCCAACCTCCTCAAGGATTTTTAAGGTGCCTAAAAAATGGACCAATAGATTTACTTCTTATTTGGAATTAAAAATTCTCATCCACTGCTGGGGCTGACCAGCAGACCCTGAGCCACAGAGGAGTGATTACTTTGACACAGGATTTTTGTGAAAGAGAGGGCTAAGGGACTTCCTGGCTAGAGAAGGCAAACAGCCTCGTTCACCTGCCTCTTCAGGCTTTTATTATAACAGCAGTTTTAGATACAATCAGTATGGTAAGCATTCTTGGGAGGACACATGGCATCTGCAGGGTCCTTTACACAAGGAAGTCTAAAGATTAAGCATAAAGATTCCAGTAAATACCCAAGGGTCTGCACATACACAGACCAGTTTGGAAAGGTCAAGGAACAATTATGGGTGGTTGCCTTCAGCCAACTTCCATAGGTCGGAATTTCCTCCTTACCAACCTTCCAACCAAGTCTCCTGTGCTCCCCTACAATCCACTTTCTTGTATGTATGTTGTCCCAAATTGTAGATGACTTCCTAAATCCCTCAAGTCTTTAATTTCCTCCCATAAATTTCAACTTTCTGCTGCCCTCTCCTGGTCTACTATGGTATATAAATACTGAGTTTTACATCAGAGGGAAGTAAAACAATGATTTTAAAAATTTAATGTGCACCCAAATCTCCTGAGAAGCTTGTGAATAAAATATATGCTCCAAAAGCTCTCACTCAGAGAAAATTATTCTGTATATGTGTGGCAGAAATCATGAATGTTCACTTCTAATAGACAATTAATGTTATTCTGATTCATGTGAACTACAGTATAAACACAATTCAAGAAATGCTGAAATTGCCCAGCCAGCATGGCTCAGTGGAAAAGTGTTGATCTATGAACCAGGAGGTCATGGTTTGATTCCCAGTCAGGGTACACACCTGGATTGCTCAATCCCCAGTACGTGGCATGGAGGAGGCAGCTGCTCAATGATTCTTTCTAATCACTGATGTTTCTATCTCTTTCTCCCTCTCTCCTCCTCTCTGAAATCAGTAAAAATATATTTTTTAATTAAAAAAAATAAATGCTGAAATAAGCAACTCTGGCTCATACTCTTGATTATAACCTTTTGATTGAAAGAACAAATCTTAAAGATATTGTGTTAATTTAGAAAAACTGATATTTGCATAATTTTCAGTTGAATTGTTTATTTTATATTTAAGTAACTAACTATGAAAAAATATTAATTTTTAGAATTATGTATTTTATACTCAAAATGAGAGCAAAATTTAAAGGAAAATAAATACCTAGGTACAAAGAGATGCAATGGCCTCTAATTTTTATATATTGACTAATTCTGCTTATTCTTAAAATATCTCCTCCTGCCCAATTTTTAATTTGGCTAGTCATTAGGACATGTCAGCTTTTTCTTGCTATAATAAAATAATTCTAATAAATCTCACTGATCTTACCTATAAACATTGGGTCATTATTCTTTAAGGACTGAGTCAATCTAAAAAATAAAACACAAAAGCTACTCAAGTAAGCAAATAATAGACATGGTATCAAATTCCTCTTTCACTGATGCCTATTACAACATTTCTTTACCTTATTAGCTAAATCCATGATTCATAACCTGGACCCCATATTAAAATTATCTGGGAAATTTAAGAATATATCCTACTTGCCCTAGCTGGTTTGGCTCAGTGGATAGAGTGCCAGCCTGCCAACTGACAGATCGAAAGTTTGATTCTGGTCAAAGGTACGTGCCTCAGTTGTGGTTGCAGGTTTGATCCCCAGGCTAAGTCAGGGAGTATATGCAAGGCAAACAATTGATGTGTCTCTCTCACATTGATGTTTATCTCTCTCTGTCTCTGCCCCTCCCTTCTACTCTCTCTAAAAATCAATGGAAATATCTTCAGGTGAATATATATATATACACATATACACATACACACACATATTCACTCATATGTGGAATCTAATGAACAAAATAAACTAAAAAACAAAATAGAAACAGACTTAGAAAAAGAACAGACCTACAGTGTCAGAGAGGAGGAGAATTGCAGGGCTGGATGAAAAAGGTGAAGGGACTAAACAACAACAAAACCTATAGACACAAACAACAGCATGGTGATTACCAGAGAAGAATGGGGTGGGGGAGGTAGAAGAGGATATGGGGGGATAAATAGTAATGGTAATAGAAGAAGACTTCACTTGGGGTGATAAACACAATATGATATTTAGATGATGTGCTATAGAATTGTACACCTAAACCTATATAATTTTATTAATGAATGTCACCCCCCACACACACACACACAGTTATATAGCCACACTTGGTTCCCACTCCCAGAAATTCTGATTTAATTGATCTAGGTGCAATATGGATATCAAGACTTTTTTAAGTTCCCTCGGTGAGTTTAATATGCTCTAAAACTTCTATTTTATTTAAAATTCTGGTCAGAACACTGGTTGCTGTAAATCTGTTTTCACAGGCTCTTGGGCATCCCCTATATCTCACCTCCATTTATTGTCATCCTTATCCTAGAACTACTGATAGAATATATAACCTCTCAGTATACTATAAAAGTGACTGGAGGATTTCATGCTTCTGACATAGCTGGTTGGTTCAGTATTAGGGGGGGAAAAAAGATCATTTAAAAAATCTTCTATTCTTTTATCATTACTCATTAGAAGCCTAATGTTTTTGTGTGTTTTTTTAAATATTGCCATGCAAAGGATCTTTGCGTCCCTTCTTTTTCCAAAATCAGTTGAAAAATAAAACAGATAATATAATTTACTTTTCTGTATTGATGGCTTCACTAATAATAATTTACTTTCTTAATTCTGATTCTGGCATTGAAATCTATTTCTATTTAGTCCTAACTTACATGACATAACCAATTTGTAACCATTCTATACAAAGGATTAAAGATAAATGCAGTATCATCTTCTGAAAAAAATGGAAATCTAAACTAATATAATACAACTAAAGTATTGACTGCATTGTGAATGGGATATAAAATTACTTTAGGTCATGTATGAAGAAATATGCTATTTGAGTTTCGGCTCATCAGTATGAATTTGTCTAAAATATTGGGATTTGCCCTAGCCGGTTTGGTTCAGTGGATAGAGTGTCGACCTGTGGTCTGAAGGGTCCCGGGTTTGATTCTGGCCAAGGGCACATGCCCAGGTTGTGGGCTCCATCCCCAATAGGGGACGTGCAGTAGGCAGCCAATCAATGATTCTCTATCATCATTGATGTTTCTATCTCTCTATTCCTCTCTGAAATCAATAAAGAAATATATATTTTAAAAATATATATTGGGATTTACCTTTTAAAAATAAATTAGTACTCTAATAGCCATCCATCTCTAAAGTTAGAATAAAGTTACAGTCTACAAATCAAAAAACTGGGCACATTTTTTGTTCCCATTGTCATTAGGTAATATTAAACAGCAATGCAAGCCATGTGAAGGATAATACTTACCTCAACCTATAACTGAAGGAACTTGAAATTATTTCATTGATTCTTTACATAATTTAAGTTGTAAAAGAAAGAAGAAAATTTAGGCAGGCCTGCAAGTTTGAACAAAAGTATTTAATGTACATATTTAGTTGAAAGAGACACATTTAGGTAGAAATCTGGTCTTTGTTTTGTTTTTTTATGTTTTTTTGTTTTTGTTTTTTTTTTTTAGTTTTCTTTTTCTCACTTTTACTTGCGTTTATTTAATTACACAAGCCTTACAAATTGTAAGAAGTCGAGGAATAACAAGATGCAATAGGAAAAACATGATAATATTCTCTGCTCTCCCATCACCACCCCTGCTCCTTTAAGGTAAAACAATTTAGTTTTCATATATATATATATATAATTTAGAAAATGGAGATAAGCTTATACTTTTCCAAATACACACAAATAAAATTGCCCATAATCTTACCCCCCTCAGAGGTAGTCACTATTAATATTTTGAAACATATCCTTCCATTCTCGTCTTAATTATATACAGGGTGGAGCAAAAGTAGGTTTACAGTTGTGAGTATGTGAAACAGTTTATACTTGTATTACTTTTTTATAGTTGAAATTTGAATTTTTATGTGTACATTATCAAATTCCAAGTATTAAATTTAACATGACCAGAAAACAAATTATCTTTGACAATTTCCCGCATACTCTGAGTTAAGACTTGCATTTGTGTCATCATCAGCGGAGCTCTGTAATCCCATCAAGAGAGTCCTTTGTTTCTTTTTAATTTAATAAATATTTATTGTTCAGAATATTACAATTGTTCCTCTTTTTTCCTCCCATAGCTCCCCTCCACAAGGTTCCTACCCCATCCTCTGCCCTTACCTCCCCCTCCTGTCCTCATACATAGGTGTACACTTTTTGTCCAGTCTCTTCCCGCACCCCCACTCCCCTTTTCCCCCAAGAATTGTCAGTCCACTCCCTTTCTATGCCCCTTATTCTATTATATTCACCAGTTAATACTGTTCATCAAATTTTTTATTCCCTTGGTTTTTAGATTCATTTGTTGATAGATACATATTTGTTCATGATTTTTATCTTTATCTTTTTCTTCTTCCTCTTCCTAAAGAATACCTTTCAGCATTTCATATAATTCTGGTTTGGGGGTGATGAACTCCTTTAGCTTTATCTTTTCTGTGAAGCTCTTTATCTGACCTTCGATTCTGAATGATAGCTTTGCTGGGTAGAGTAATCTTGGTTCTAGGTTCTTGCTGTTCATCACTTTGAATATTTCTTGCCATTCCCGTCTGGCCTGCATAGTTTCTGTTGAGAAATCAGCTGACAATCGAATGGGTGCTCCCTTGTAGGTAACTAACTGTTTTTCTCTTGTTGCTTTTAATATTCTCTTTTTGTCTTTTGCTCTTGGCATTTTAATTATGATGTGTCTTGATGTGGTCCTCTTTGGATTCTTTTTGTTTGAGGTTCTGTGTGTTTTCTGGACTTGTAAATGTATTTCTTTCACCAGGTGTGGGAAGTTTTCGGTCTCTATTTCTTCAAATAGGTTTTCAGTATCTAGCTCTCTCTCTTCCTCTGGGACCCCATAATTCTAATGTTGGTATGCTTGAAATTATCCTAGAGGCTTCTTACACTATCCTCAACTTTTTGGATTCTTTTTTCTTTTTGCTTTTCCGGTTGAGTGTTTTTTGCTTCTTTGTATTCCAAATCTTTGACTTGGTTCTTGCAATCTTATAGTCTGTTTTTAGGTCTCTGTATAATATTTTTTATTTCAGTCAGTGTATGCTTAATTTCTAGTTGATCCTTTTTCATATCCTTGAGGATCTCCTTAAATTTATCAGCCTTTTCTAGGAAATTCTTGAAAAACCTTATAACCGTGGTTTTGAATTCTATATCCAGTTTTTTACTTTCCTCCATTTCCTTCATTGTGACCTGCCTCTTTGTCTCCGCATTTCGGCTGCTTCCCTGAGTTGATGGAGTGGCTTTGTGTGCTAGGTGTCCTAGCAGGACCCAGTGGCTCAGCCTCCCCAGTTACCTGAGGTGGACACTCTTGGTGTGCCCCTTTGTGGGCTGTGTGTGCAGTCTTGTTGTAGGTAAGCCTAGATTGTTGTTAGTATCACTGTGGGGAGTTGACCTCCAGGCCAGTTGGCTGTGAGGATCAGCTGTGTCTCCGCTGGGAGAGCTTCTGTGCTCAGCTTGGATGGAGCAGAGTCTCAGGGTGGAGCAGACAGCCTTGGTTTCCCATCAGCCCCGCCTTATGAGACCCCTGTGTCTCAGTGTCCCGCGGCAATGGCTGCCCTCGAATTTTGCCCACTGCCAGATAGTTCAGTTTCTCTCCGAATAAGTCTGGGTACCCAAAAGTCTCACCTGGAACTGGATTTCAGTGCAGTGGGAGGTTTTGTTTCCCTTCCGAACAAGACAGCTACCTGGGCGCTTGCTGCCTGCCCTCTCCGCACACAGCAAGTAAGCCAGCCATGTATTCAGCCACCCGCCCTTTCTGCGTGTGGGGGTCTCTGCAACTCTGACCTCCACAGCTCCTCTGGGTCTCAATGTCCTTTTTTTTTTTTTCCCCCAAATATATTTTATTGATTTTTTTTTTTTTTTTACAGAGAGGAAGGGAGAGAGATAGAGAGTTAGAAACATCGATGAGAGAGAAACATTGATCAGCTGCCTCCTGCACACCCCTTACTGGGGATGTGCCCACAACCAAGGTACATGCCCTTGACCAGAATCAAACCTGAGATCCTTGAGTCCATAGGCCGACGCTCTATCCACTGAGCCAAACTGGTCAGGGCTCAATGTCCTTTTATCTTTCCTTCTAGTTGTAGAATTTCCACTCAGCCAACATTCTGGTGGTTCTGGATGATGTCCGCTCTGTCTTCCAGTAGTTTTGAAATTGCTGTGTGAAGCAGCAGTATAGGTGTTTACCTATGCCACCATCTTGGTTTATCCCCTGGTCTGCATTTTAAATTAGGTCAAAATCTGGGCTGCACGAAAGTCACTTGTCATAAATTCTGTGCCCAATCCTTTCTAGAGAAGAATGCACACAAATGTAACAAGATAAAAAAATTGTTATATTCTTAGTAGTTTGCACATCCTCCTCTCTTAAATGAAATATACAGTTGTAGGAAATAGTTCAAAAAATTCTTGTCTTGTCTTAAGTCAACTGAAAAAGTTTAGGCTTTTACTACCAAAATGTCAGGGAGTCTAGGGAGAGACAAGGATAGTAGATTGAATAAAAAGAGGTAGGAAAAGGTCATTATTTCTAGAAACGTAATAAAATCATAAAATTCTTGGTGCAAGACCTCTTCTATGGAAAACAGTGAAGCAGCTGATTCCCCACAGGATTCTAGAGAGCAGAGTAGTGACAGAAGACAACATAGGACATGTTAACTATAGGCAATTTCCCAGAAACTATGGTAGGCCTCAGAAAAGTAACAAAACAAAACAAAAAACATTTAGATTTCATGAAATTCATTTACTATAGATTGAATACAATCCCCATTAAAATACCAATGACCTAGAACAAACTTTCCAAAAATTCATCTGGAATATAAAGAGACCTGGAATAGATGCACCAGTCTTGAGAAAGAAGAACAAAGCTGTTCTCCAAACTGCCTGGTACTGGCACAAAAACAGACATATAGACCAATGGAACAGAACAGAGAACCCAGAGATTGACCCAAGCCATTATGCCCAATTAATAATTGACAAAGGAGGCAAGAGGATACAATGGAGTCAAGAGAGTCTCTTAAATAAGTGGTTTTGGGAAAATTGTACAGATACATGCAAAAAATGAAACTAGACCACCAATTTACACCATACAAAAAATAAACTCAAAATGGAAAAAGGACTTAAATGTAAGATGGGAAACCATAAAAATCCTAAAAGAAGCTATAAGCAGAAAAATAGCAGACATTTGTCCTAACAACATCTTTACCGACACAGCTCCTAGGGCAATGGAAACTAAGGAGAAAATAAACAAATGGGACTACAATCAAAATAAAAAACTTCTGCACAGCAAAAGAAACCATCAACAAAACAACAAGAAAGCCCACTGCATGGGAGAACATATTTGCCAATGTTATCTCCAATAAGGGTTTAAACTTCAAAATTTATGGGTAACTCATACAACTTAACAAAAGGAAGATAAACAAAAAAATGGGCAAAGGACCTAAATAGACACTTTTCTAAAGAAGACATACAGAAGGCTGAGAGACATATGAAAACATGCTCAGTCACTAACAATCCAATAGATGCAAGTCAAAACAACAGTGTGAGGTACCATCTCACACCTGTCAGAATGGCTATCATGAACCAATCAACAAACAACAAGTGCTGGAGAGGATGCAGAGAAAATGGAACCCTTTTGCACTGCTGGTAAGAATGCAGACTGGTGCATTCACTGTAGAAAATAGTATGGTGTTTCCTCAAAAAATTAAAAATGGAACTTCCATTTGACCTAGTAATCCTACTTCTATAAATATATCCCAAAGAAACAGAAACACCCGTCAGAAAGGACATGTGCATCCCTATGTTCATAGCAGCACAATTTACAATAGCTAAGACTTGGAAACAGCCTACGTGCCCATCAGCAGGGGAGTGGATTAGAAAACTGTGGTACATCCACACAATGGAATACTGTGCGGTGGTAAAATAGAAGGAATCCTTACCATTTGCAACAGCATAGATGGACCTAGAGAGCATTATGCTAAGCAAAATAAGCCAGCCAGAGGAAGATAAATATCACATGTTCTCACTCAATTGTGGAATATAATGAACATCATAAAATGATGAACAGAAATAGAACCAGAGTCATAGAAGCATTGAACAGACTGTCCAACTTATGAGGGAAGGCAGGAGGTTGAGGGGTAAGAGATCAACCAAAGGACTTGTGTACATGCATATGTGCATTACCAATGGACACAGATGGGGGGGGGCGGTGAGGGCATGTGCAGGGGGATGAGAATAGCCAGGGAGAGGTCAATGGGGGAAAAGGATACTTATGTAATACTTTAAAGAATAAATAATATAAATTTAAAAAATAATAATCTATATATATATATATAAAGAGCCAGGATCCATAATGACCAAGGCTCGACCAAACACTGGAAGTCAGTGTCAGCGCAGCAATCCAGCACTGACTGCAGAAGGGAATGCAGATAGGGCCCAGAGAGAGGCCTGCAGAGAGAGAGGCAGGATCTGATCCCCAGTCCCATGGCAGCTGTTAATCAGCCATTACCTCTCCCTTTCTCTCCTGGCTTCGCCAGCAGCTGTGCCTCTGTTTCTCTCGAGGCCTTCTGGGGGGGGTGGGGAGGCTGCTGATCAGCCCCACTTCTTTGATCAGGCTTAGAGATAGGCCCGGAGATGCTGACTGGCATAGAAACCGCCCAATTAGAACCAAATCTGGGTGAAGTGCCAGGAGCCAATGGCTTCCAGGAGGCGGAGCTTTTGATGCTGACTGGCATAGAAACTGAGCAATCAGAACCTAATCTATGTGAACTGTGTAGGCCTAACCTAAGGTGGAGGCTGAGGAGGGGTATTAAGGGCAATAGTTGTTTGGTGTAAGAAAGGGGTTCAATTTTTTCATGACAGGTTTGGTAGTATAGTGCATATGGCTGGCTATCAGTTCAGATATAGGTATTATGTGTTTTTGTATGCCAAGATTATCTCCTCCTGCTGAAAAAGGCTTTCCCTCCACTGCCCCTTTAAGCAATCCAATCCTGTATAATCTATCTATACTATTAAAATGGTAATATGCTAATTAGACCGGGTTGACTGGCCATCTTTTGGATGTCTGACTTCCTTCCAGACAAAGCCATGGTGGTGGGGGCCGAGGCAGAGGCAGTTAGGGGCAATCAGGCCAGCAGGGAGGGCAGTTGGGGGTGAGATCAGGCTGGCTGGGAGGGCAGCTGGGGGCAATGAGGCAGGCAGAGGCAGTTAGGGGCATCAGGCTGGCAGGGGAGGGCAGTAGGGGTGACATCAGGCTGGCAGGGGAGGTCCATTGGGGGCAAGATCAGATCATCAGGGGAGGGCCATTGAGGGCAACCAGGCTGGCAGGGGAGGGCACTTGGGAGTGAGATCAGGCCCAGGCCAGCAAGAGAGGACAGTTAGGGGTGATCAGGCAGGCAGAGGCAGTTGGGGGCAAGATCAGGCCAGCAGGGGAATGCAGTAAGGGGCAATCAAGCAGGCAGGGCAGAGGCAGTTAGGAGCGATTAGGCAGGCAGGCAGGTGAGCAGTTAGAAGTCAGCAGTCCCAGATTGCAAGAAGGATGTCCGACCCACAGGGATCGGGCCTAAACCAGCGGTCGGACATCTTCCAAAGGGTCCCAGATTAGAGAGGGTGCAGGCTGGGCTTAGGGACCCCCCCCCCCCCATGCATGAATTTCCTGCACTGGGACCCTAGTAATAAATAAAATAAAATGTTTCTTCTTTAACAACAAAATAATAATAAAATAAATAAATGAAAAATAATTCTTTATTGTTGAAAGTATTACATACAGTCCCCTTCCCCACCCCTAGAGACCTACTCCAGCCCCCCCCACCCCTAACCTCCAGACCTGGGCCTTCAGCACACTATTGTCTGTGTCCACCCACCCTCCCCCGCCTTACCTCTGAGATTTTGCACTCTGTTTAAAATTTCAGAGGTTACATGCTTCTATGTCTTTGGATCCACTCTTTTTATCAGTTTATTTTATTACTCAGATTGCACATATCACTGCGATCACACAATACTTGTCTTTCACTGACTGACTTATTTCACTTAGCATGATCCTCTCCAGGTTCCTCCATGATTTCTTCATAGTATTCTATGGTATAAGTGTACCACAGCTTTTTTTTCTACTCATTTACCTATGAGCACTTGGGCTATTTCCAAATCTTAGCTATTGTACATTGTGCTGCTATGAACATAAGGGTGCATACATTCTTTCTGATTGGTGATTCTGGTTTCTTGGGATATATTCCTAGAAGTGGGATCACTGGATCAAATGGCAGTTTCATACTTAAATTTTTGAGGAAACTTTGTACTGTTTTCCATATGGTTTCACCAGTCTGCATTCCCACCAGCAGTGCACTAGGGTTCCCTTTTCTCCACATTCTCTCCAGCACTTGTCATTTGTTGATTTGTTGATGATAGCCATTCTGACAGGTGTAAGATGGTACCTCATTGTTGTTTTGATTTGCATCTGTCAGATGATTAGTGACTCTGAGCATTTTTTCATATGTCTCTTGGCCATCTGTATGTCCACTTTGGAGAAGTGTATATTTAGATCATTAGCCCATGTTTAAATTGGATTGTTAGCCTTGCTTTTGTTAAGTTGTATCATTTCCTTATATATTTTGGATATTAACCCTTTATCAGATGTATCTTTAGAAAATATGTTCTCCAATAGAGTGGGCTCTCTTTTTTGTTTGGTTGATGGTTTCTTTTGCTGATGGTTTCTTTTGCTGTGCAGAAGCTTTTCATTTTGATGTAGTGCCATTTGTTTATTTTCTCCTTAGTTTCCATTACCTTAGGAGATGCATCTGTAAACATATTGCTACAAGAGATATCTGAGATTTTGCTGCATATGATTTCTTCTAGGATTTTTATGGTTTCACAATTTACATTTAATTCTTTTAGCCATTTCAGTTTATACTTGTCTATGATGTAAGTTGGTGGTCTAGTTTTATTTTTTTGCATGTATCTGTCCAATTTTCCCAATGCCATTTATTGAAAATAAATGTCTTGATTCCAATGTATGCTCTTGCCTCATTTGTCAAATATTAATTGAGAATAATGGCTTGTGTCAATTTCTGGGTTCTTAGTTCTGTTTGATTGATCTATATACCTGTTTTTGTGTCAGTACCAGGCTGTTGTGATTATGGTGGCTTTGTAGTATAACTTGTAATCTGGTATTGTGATTCCTACTTCCTCTGTGATTTTCTAAAATAGTTTGAGGAGGATAGATGTTATTTCTCTAAATGTTTGGTAGAACTCCCCTGTGAAGCTGTCCAAACCTGCACTTTTGTTTGCTGGGAGGTTTTTGATTACTACTTATATTTCATGTTCTTGGCCTATTCAAGTTTTCTGATTCCTCCTAATTCAATTTTAGGAGATTGTATTTTTCTAGGAATTTGTCCATTTTTTCCACATTGTCCAGCTTGTTGGCATATAGTTGTTGATAGTATTGTCTTACATTACTTTGTATTTCTGTGGTGTCAGTAGTTACTTTTCCACTTTCATTTCTGATTTTATCTATGTTGGTCCTCTCTCTTTGGTTCTTGATGAGTCTGGCTAATGGTTTATCTATTTTGTTTATCCTGTCAAAGAACCAACTCTTGGCTTAATTGAGGTGTTTTTTTTAAGTCGCTATGTTATTTATTTCTGCTCTAATCTTTATTATTTTCTTCTTTCTATTTACTCTTGGCTTTTCTTGTTGTTCTCTTTCTAGTTCTTTAAGTTCTAGGGTTAAAGAGTTTATTGCTAATTTTTCTTGTTTTTTGAGTTATGTCTCTAGTGCTATGAACTTCCCTCTCAGGACTGATTTTTCTGTGTCTCAGAGATTTGGGGTCATTGTGTGTTCATTTTCATTTGTTTCCAGGAAGTTTTTAATTTCTTTCTTGATCTCTTAGTAACCTATTCATTGTTTAATAACATGCTATTTAGCCTCCATGTGTTTGAATTTTTTTGGGGGGGTGGGGGGGGGGTGGCGGACATTACTATAATTGATTTCTAATTTCATTCCACTGTAATCTGAGAAAATGCTTGATATAATTCCAATATTCTTGAATTTGTAAACTTCTTTAGTTTCCTAACATGTAGTCTATCTTTATGAATGATCCATGTGCACTTGAGAAGAATGTACATTCTGCTTCTTTGGCATGAAATATTCTATAAATGTCAATTAGATTCATCTGATCCACTGTGTTCTTTTAGTCACTGTTTTCCTGTTAAGTTTTTGTCTGGAAGATCTATCCAGTGAAGTCAGAAGTAGTTAAAGTCACTTACTATGACTGTATTGTTGTCAATATCTCCTTTAACAACCTCTAGAAGTATATATATGTATATATTTAGGTGCTTATATATTGGGTGCATATATGTTTGCCAGGGTTATATCCTCTTTTTTGATCAATCCCTTTTGTATTATGTAATGACCTTTGTTTTCCCTTATGATGGTCTTCACTTTAAACTCTATTTTGTTGGATATGAGTATTGCTATTCCAGTTTTTTTTTTCTTTTCCCTTTGCATGGAAATTTTTTTTCTATCCCTTCACTCTCATTCTGTTTTTTTGTTTGTTTGTTTATATGTTTGTTTTTGTTCGTTTGTTTTGTTCTGAGGTGCATCTCTGGTAGACAACATATGGTTGGGTCATGTTTTTGTATCCATTTAGCTATCTTATGCCTTTTGATTGGAGCATTTACTCCATTTATATTTAGGATTATTATTGAGAGGTACATATTTATTGCCATTTTAATTCTGTATGGGTAAGTTTCTCTCTCTGTTTCTTCTTTTCATTACAGCAATCCCTTTAGCATTTCTTATAATGCTGGCTTGGTGGTAATGAACTCCTTTAGCCTTTTTTTTTTTTTTTTTTTTTTTTTTTTTGTCTTGGCAGCTCTTTATTTGACCATCTATTTTGAATGAAAGCTTTGCTGGATATAGTAATCTTGGCCTCAGATCCTTGCTTTCCATTACCTTGAGTACTTCATGCCATTCCCTTCTGGCCCTGTAGAGTTTCTGATGAGAAATAAGGTGTCAGCCTTATTGGAGCTCCTTTGTAGATAACAGTTTTCTTTCTTCTTGTTGCCTTTAATATTATCTCTTTGTCTTTATTTTTGGCATTTTAATTATGATGTGTCTGGGCATGGGCCTGGTTGGGTTCTTCTTGTTTGGGGTTCTCTATGCCTCCTGAACTTGTGTTAATTTTTTCTTTACCAGGTTAAGGAGATTTCTGCCACTGTTTCTTCAAATGTGTTTTCTATCCCTTTTTGCCTCTTCTGGAACACCCGCTATTCTAATATTGTTATGTTTCATGTTGTCCCACAGCTCCCTTAAGCTGTCCTCCTGCTTTTTAACTTTTTTTTCTTTTTAGTTCTCTGATTTATTTTTTCAACACTGTCTTCTAATTCATTGATTTGATCCTCAGCTTCCCCTAATCTACTGTGTGTTCCTTCCAATGTGTTATTTATTTGTGTTATGTCATTCTTTATCTCAGACTTCTTTTTTCATAGTTATTATATCTTTTTTCATGATGTTGAGCATCTTTACCATCATTACTCTGAACTTTGTTTCAGATAAGTTACTTATCTCTGCATCATTTACCTTTTCTTCTGGAGAATTCTCTTATTATTTGTCTCCCTCATTTTGGCTGTCTTATTGGGTTTGTGTGCATGTATTAGGTAGATCCTCTACACCTCTTGTCACTAGTAGAGTATATGGTCACTGAAAGAAATATTTACCAACTCACACATTCCCTAAAGAACTGTATTTCTAAAATGGCCTCCACTTTCTGATGATGAGCAAGGTTTGAAAATGAGCTGTGTCAAACCTTGACATTGTAATCTGCAGACAGCACCAAGTGCAGAAGCCTCCGCCTTAAATTAGTCAGCACAAAATGAAGAAACGAGCTTGAACTAGAGAGTACAAATATGTGACTATTATATTACCTTGATATAAAATGAGATGCCTGATTGTCTATTTTACCAGTACATTCACTTTTAGAAAACTCTTAAAAGAGTTATCTATTTATAGTGCCTATTTATCTCCTTTTCCACTCTTTCTTCAATGCATTGCAATTTTTTGCTCAATTATACCTTTAAAGTAAATTTTAACAAAGTGATCAATAACTAACATGTGGCTAAATGCAATGGAATTTTTTAAAAAGTCATAATTTTGTTTTAGAATTCTCTCTTCTGTTTGTTTTTCTGACACAATCCTCAATTGATTATTTCCCTCTTCTCCCTCCCTCCATTTATTTTTTCTCGGTTACCAATTTAATTTACCTGATATTTAGATTCAGGATCCTAGTACATGTGTCAGCATATGATGGCTGTGACTCAAATATCAGCTTGCTTCCAGATTTTATAAACAAAGTTTTATCATAACATGGCATATTCATTCACTTATGTATTGTCTATGGCCAATTATACACAATGATGATAAAGTATGTAATTGTGAGAGAAACCACATAGCCTATAAATGTATACACACTAATTTCTATGACTTCTTTCTTATTTTTTTATTTCTTTATTGATTACAGTGTTACATATGTGTTCTTATTTCCCCATTACCCCCACATTCCTCCACTCATGCCCACACACCCCTGGTGTCCGTGTCCATTGGTTAGGCTTATATGCATGCATACAAGTCCTTTGGTTGATCTCTCTCCCTTACCCCCAGCCTCCCCTACCTTCCCTCTGAGGTTTGATAGTCTGATTGATGTTTCTCTGTCTCTGGATCTGTTTTTGTTCATCAGTTTATGTTGTTCATTATATTCCATAAGTGAGTGAGATCGTGTGATATTTATCTTTCTCTGACTGACTTATTTCACTTAGCATAATGCTCTCCAGATCCATTCATGCTGTTGCAAATGGTAAGAACTCCTCCTTTTTTACTTCCGTGGAGTATTCCATTGTATAGATGTACCACAGTTTTTTAAACCACTCATCTACTGATGGGCACTTAGGCTGTTTCCAAATCTTAGCTATGGTTTCTTTTAAATTTTGGAGAAAAAACTGTATGTTAATCAACATTGATTTTATAATCATTCAAAGTGTATACATTTTGGGGAGTCATCCTATGTATATAAATCTTCACAGAAAAAAATTATTGACCCCAATCCTAACTACCTAACTATGGCTCTTAGGTAATTTTTCTTATATTTTTCTAGTTATTATTTTTTATGAGAGATCACACTGTCTCCTCTGCTTTCCATTTTTACCTCTGAACAGAATATGACTTTCAAATGTATTTATTCTGGCTAGAAACACCTCAGCCTTTCAGAACTTTATATCAGCTGCATATAGTTCTAATAGAATGTCTCCCATCCTACACAATAAAAGCATAATATGCAAATCAACTGAATGGCCAAACAGCAGAATAATCATCAGGACAACCACCTGGGACCACCCTATAATACCCACTGGTGCCAGGCCAGCCAAGGCAGCTGTGATGCTATTGGTCAGGGGCCCAGCCATTGTCCCATGATCACCCCACAGAGGGAGGCCCAGGTCACCAACTGATAGGCAGCAGCAGGTGGGCGGGGCCTCCCTCTGCAAGGGAAGCTGGGTTCCAGGTGCCAGAGGGAAGCTGGTGCTGGCAGAGGGAAGTTGGGGTAAGGAAGGCCTACTCTTGCATGAATTCCATGCATCTGGGCCTCTTGTATATCATAAACTGAGGTTCCAAGCTGAATTTAAAATTTTACACTCACAAATCTGCAGTTCTTTT
The DNA here is from genome assembly GCA_026230045.1 of Corynorhinus townsendii. NCBI lineage: Eukaryota > Metazoa > Chordata > Mammalia > Chiroptera > Vespertilionidae > Corynorhinus > Corynorhinus townsendii. The sequence continues at coordinate 115,974,813 of JAPDVU010000001.1, read as the reverse complement.
TCTTAGTGAACAGCACCACTATTGATTAAATACTTAAATCAGAAACCTGCATCCATAACGCCTACCTCTCTTTATACCAGCCAAAGGCAAACTGTATGAATTCTAATCAGTTTTACTTTTTAGTATCTTTAAAAGCTATCTAGTTGTATCCATATCTATTTACTCAGCCTTCATATAAGCACCCCTCATCTCGCCTGTCAACAGTTGGAATAAGCTTCTAATTGATCTCCCTGAATCCACTGGTGTTTTTACCACTCTACTTTCTCTTTATAGAACAAAGGGATTTTTTTTTTTCAAAATGTAAACCTAAGTAGTAACTGCACATTGTAAGATGTGGTTGTAATTAATATGTGTATGGTAAGCAGGCCTTCATTCATTGCAATGTGATTTTTTATTTTGCTTCCACTATGGCTTATAGGCTGAGATACTTAGGCAATCTCTTAAATAAGTACACACTGATAATAAACCTTTAAATAACTATCTAAGTGGTCTAGTGATATACAGCTACATACTGAGTTTAAGTCCTGTGCATAGCTTACACTCCATTCACAGTAGAATACTTTATTTATAAAACCAAACACCACTGTAATAGCTTATTGCATTCACTTGCAATAAAAAAGTAACTACTTTCATACCTGTGCTTTTGCAATAAGCTATTGTATATTGAATGTGGATGTAAAGGATTTAAAGACTCCCTTGCCCAAAATTCTGTCCACAGTTTCAGGTCAGAGTTTTAAGTAAATTAAATCTGGTATTTATCAATCCAACCAATCCTCTTTTTCCCTGGATCCAGGAATATAACTTTATCTGTGTCAACCTGTTCCTGAAATCCCACATCATTTTCAGAAAATAGCAGGTTCTAAATCCCACACTGAGATCTAGGAAAGTCTATCTAACAATACCACAAAATAACATTCTATGTCTACAATGCCAAGTAAGAAATTTGTCAGTTATAAAATGAGTTTACACATGTATCTTTTGTTAACTATACAGCACCATACAACACTATCTACCTTGTCTTTCCCTCCAAATGTACACAAGTTCTCACCAGTGCCCTAGGGACAAGAGCTATAATATTTAAATGGCACAAGCCTATTCCTATACTTTTAGCAATCAAGTCACCTGCCCCTCCAATGCCTAACTTAACACACATGCCTGATGTTGGTTTATACTATGTGCCAAATACTTTTCTAAATCGGAGGAATAGAACAATGAAAATGAAAATACAAAGAGTGAACAAATTCCTAATTTTATGTTGGAAAGAAACAGAAAATTAATACATAAGTTGAATATGCAGCATGAAAATTGTAGTAATTGATTTGGGAAAACAATGACAAGAAAGGGGATAAGGAGTGCCTACTCTTAAATAGTGGATGAAGAATAAAGGAAACAAGAGGTTTTATTAAGTGGGATAACAGATACTGGTCAGCAGAACACAGGCTATGACCATTTTAAAGTGTCAGGAATATCATTGCAACTAGCAAGTTTAGAGCAGATTGAGCAAGGCGGAGACTAATAAAAGGCACCAGCAGAGGCAAACAAGGGAGGAAAGATTATGCAGAACAGTGTAGGGCATTATAGAGACACTGGCCTTTCTTTTTAGTAAGATTGGAAGTTATGGGGATTTTAAACAGAATACTTTAAATAGGATATATACGTATATATTTTTAAGTATCACTGTAGACTCTACATAGAGAAGAGCCTGCAGAAAGATAAGACTGGAACCAACAAGACCAGCTAAGATGCTCTTTAAGATGTCCAGATGGCCATGTGATCTAAAGCACCAGATTCAAGTGGCAAAATAAAATCTGATTTTGGGTGATGAACAAACATTGAAATACACAGATGCTATATTATCGAGTTGTATACTTGAAACCTATATAATTTTCTTAAAAAACTAGAGGCCCAGTACACGAAATCATAGACTAATGGGGTCCAGTTGGCCCTCTCCAGTGGGGGACAATTGGGGGTGGGGATGGCCAGGGCGAGGGGCCATGGTTGTTCTGGCCGTTCCAGTTGTTCTGCCATTTGGTCTCTGGGCTTTTATTATATAGGATTAATCAGCTAAGACAGCCATTTAAAAAAATCATAAATTTGTGTGGCTTAAACAACAAAAATGTATTTTTCTCACAGTTCTGGAGGCTGGATTTTGGGGACAGGGTACCAGCATAGCATCATGCCATACACCAGAAAGTGGTGGATTAATTGCCAGTCCGAGCACATGCCCAGGTTGCAGATTTAATACCCCGTCCAGTGAGTGTGGGAAACAACGGAACAATGTCTCTCTCTCTCACCCTTCTTCTCTCTGTGATCAACTAAAATGAATGATAAAGAATGTCCCATAAGTATGGTTTTAACAGGAAAGACATTAGTGATCTATGAAGTGCAAAACTCGTTATAACCCATATATACAGGATGACCCCATTTAAATATATATAAATTGACTTCAGAGGAAGGGAGAGGGAGAAATTGATAGAAACATCAATGATGAGAATCATTGAACAGCTGCCTCCTGCATCCCCCTACTGAGAATCGAGCCTGAAACTTCATCAGGAATCATATCATTGACCTCCTGGTTCATAGATTGATGCTCAACCACTGAGCCCCAGCAGCAAGGCCCCATTTTTATCAATACCAGGCACATGAAGTACATTGGCAAGATCTCACTCCTAAACAAAATCTGAAATTGCCCACTAAGTTTCTGGATATGAATTCATTTCTACCAATTGGTTGCGCTTGCACAATATTTTGAAGGCAGAAATGGGGCAGAGGCACCTTTTCGCAATTTGGGCTGTTTGCTGCTGGTGACCATGTTTGCAGAGATGTGGAGGTTTTCTGCAGTGGAATCCAGGCTGTGCACAGGCAGTTGTGGCAGAGGCAGTGTCCAGTGACCTGTTTTGTGGGAGCTGGAGGGCACTTGCAGGACCAGCAGTTTACCGATCCCTGGGTCACAGCTGTGCCAGAGTGTCCTAGAATTCAGTTGTGGCTGAGGGGCAGATCCTCCCGCTGGCCAGGGAGTCTTTCCTGGGGCCCAGCTTAATACCCACTCCTCCAGCTTTCTGATGATTTCCCAAGCACCAATTTCCTGTGCTAAATTCGTTCCTGCCTGAAACAGCAAAGATCTAAAAACATTTTGGATCCTCTACTTTCAACTAAAACAATGCTGCACAGGGTCAGGTCTGAGAAGTGGGTGAGGTGTTGCAGAAGGCTCCCTTCTTTGAGTCTCAGCTTCCTCTTCTGTAGAAGGGAGACCAAAAATTATCTGTACATAGTTACTAAAGACTGTGGCAGCTGTGTTTCCCAAAGATGGCCACAGCATTTCCCAACCCTCCTGTGGCCTTGCCACTTTCTGCCAAGTCCCATCTCTTGAAGCGGGTCTGACCTCTGACGCCCAGGTAGCCAGTACACTGGTCACCCTCAGAATTCCAAGGACAAGGCCGGAAAAGGCGCTGGGCTGCAGCCCCGCCTACTTGGCCAGGGTTTCTGGCTCCTGCCCGCCCACGCCACTCTGGGGTCTGGTTAGTGTGGGCCTTGCCCTCCTGGCTCACTTGCCCTCCAGTTGGTGGCCCAGCACCTCACTGCACACCATGGCCCACCTGCTGGTGCTGCTGGGCTCGGAGGGAGGTGTAAGAGCCCAGGTCAGGCCTCACGCCTCCTGGCTCCTGTATGCTGCCACCCCCTGTGCCCCATGGCCCCTATTTCTGCCACTGCTCCAACCGGGGCCAGATGCCTGGGTGCTGTGTGCGGCCCACAGGGACTGCTGTGGCCACCAGGAAAGCCTCCCCACCCATCCCTGACTCCAGCTCTCTGATCCCGGGTCCACTTCCGCCAAAGGAGAGCTTTGCCCATGCAACTGCCTGAGACCAAGCACCTCTAATTTCCCCGGACAATAATTTTCTGCCAGCCAAGGCATATGACCACCCTGATCAGGTCAATCCGGCCGGATCAAGCTGGTGTCATAGCCACCGGTCATTCTGGTCCTCCTGGTTGTTTCGTTGTAATGGTCACTGGGATTTTATATATATGGATGTCACCTCAATAAATTTACTGAAAATGAAGTAGCTAATCATAATAGCCCCCAATTTCTAGTCCCAGTCATATATTCAGTAAAAATAAAAATATAATTCACTGAAAAAAAAATGCTCCTACAAAAGTTCTGTTGAGAGATAATAGTAGTTTATAACATGAGGCAGTGATGGAAATGATGTCAAGTATTTAGATCTTGGATAAATTTTGAAATTTGGGTCAATAGGACTTGCAACTTAGGATAGATGTTAAGTACAGAATAAGAAGCAATCAAACATGTGTTGGCATGATAAAACTAAAAGAATGGATTTCACAATAACAGAAAAGAAAAGACTGTAAGAGAAACAGATTTGGGGATAAGGTAAAGAGTTTTATTTTAAATATATTAATTTTGAGACAATTATTACATCTCCATTCGAGATGCTGTGTGTGTGTTTGGGTATGAAAGTCTAAAGGAAGGTGAGAGAATCCATATGGAGATATAAGTTGAAGAGTCACTAGAGTACAGATGATATTAGAAGCCAAAAGATGAAATGAAATTACTGAGGAAATGGGTATAGATAGAGATGATAACAGGACAGAGAACTAAGCTTGAGGCCTTGCAAATATTAAAAGTGGTGGAATGAAGAGGAACCTGCAAAGGAGACTGAGAAGGAACAGCCAGTGAGGTAAGAGGAAAATCAGAAAAACATGGAATCTCAAAATTCAAGAGAAGAATGTGTTTCAAATAGGAAAATGTTATCATCTCTTTTAAGTCTGCCTGTTAGGTCAAGATAAAGATTAGAATCACCATTGGATTTAACAACATGGAAATTATTCATAATTCTGGAAAAAAATTTTCCAAGGAGTGGTGGTTAAAAGGGCCTGATTTAAATAATTTCTGAGAAAGAAGGTATAGGTAAGAATTTGGAGTTATTTTTTGCTGTAAAGTGGTAGATAAAATAAGTCAATAACTGAAGGAAATGTGGGGTGTTAAGAGAGGGATTTTTTCCTTTAAAAACTGAACCATATTTAATTGCTATTAAAACTACTTTTGCAGGGAAGGAAATTGATGATGTGGAGACCAGAGAAAATAATTGCCTTTTATTATGTGAGAAGGAGCTTTGGGCTAGTGAACTAGTGGAAGTATTGCTATTAGGTGGAAACATGGAAACACCCACATAAACAAGAGGAAAGGCAGAGCAAAAGACCATGACCGTAGGTATCAGTGTGATATGTGTTAATACAGGTGGGCAAAAATAGGTTTATAGTTATTCGTGTGGAAGAGAATACAATAATTAATAAATAATAAGACAAGAATCAATTATATTTCACTTACTCACAATTCTAAGCCGCCTTAGGCTCCACCCTTTATATTGAGGGAACTTTGCAAGTTCCTTTCTTGTTGAAACAGGAAGACGAATTATCACCTGTGAATAACAATGGAGGAGAACTGTGAAAGATTTTCAAAGAGAGGATATGATATGAATGTTTTCTAAAAGAATGAGAAAATATGGTATTAATATTATCTGGTGGCACTAAAGGTCCATGGGTAATTAATATTTGGCTTCCTCAAAGGTTGCAAGTCTGCTGCAAACATACCAAACAGAAAAAGGATGAGTAGTTTCAATGATTGTGAAAGGAAGCGATTATAATGATGACCCATGGAATCTAAATTGTACATAATGATGGGGACAATTCTATTTTGCTCAGCTTTTATAGCAGTTACTAAGTTTAACAATTTTTATTTATTTGGGCACTGCCATGTGGTTATAAACTAGTAAGTTTTCAATAGGAGAAACAGATATTAATAAAAACAATCAAACAAAAACCTAGGATTACTCTGTGATAGGTATTACAAAGTAAAGGTGCATGTTCTTATGAAATCATATGATAAGGGGATTTGAATATTTGGGGAAGCCTCTTAATTTGGGAATTTGGCAATTGAGTTGTGATCTAAAGAATAAGTAGAAAATAATAAGGCAAAAAAGAGGGGGGTGAGAGAAGTGGAGTCCCAGACATAGGAAACAGCAGATGCAAATATCCTGCAGTAGGAGAGTATGGCAGTACGGAGGAATGGAAAGAAAATCTAGGGCTATGACACTATGATAGTGAGAAAGGGCAAATTTCAGGATGAGGCTTAAGACATAGATAAAAGCCGTATAATAAAAAGCCTTATAGTTAGGCTTAGTATATAATTTATCATTCCAACTATGCACCTATGAGTGAAAAGGGATGCAGTGGACAATTTTGCTAAAAGGATAGTAGATAGAAACTGAGACTGCCTTGTACAGCCTACTATGTATAACTGCCTTACTCATATATTATGTACAGGACTTAAGATTAATAGAAAAATCATTGAGCATTTTTATGCAGGGAGATGAGGTAAACATTTGAATTTGAAAATATCACATTGGCTATAGTGTAGAGATAAAAATTGATAAAATACAGATTGACTCTCTAAAAATTAATTTAGGCAGACCAGGGACTAATAGAAAGGGGTTAATGGAAATGGAGTGAAAGGATCAATTCAAGATATATTTATGAGACAAAATTGACCCAACTTTGCAAATATGTGGCATTGGAAGGTGCTCAAGACAGACTACTATACATATGGCTTAAATAATTGGATGGGTGGTAGAACAATTACCTTAAATGGGGAATACTGGAAGAGAATAAAATTAGAAGAAAGATCGTAAGCTCAATTTAAAAAGTGTTGAGTTAGGGGTGTTCTTGAGACATTCCTAAATACATATATCAGGCATTTGGATATACATGTGTAGCAAATGAACACAAATTTTATGTTATTTTAATTTTATTTGCTTCTTACATCAAATTAATTTCCAATTACAAAGAGTAGGAATTTCCAGAATGCTCAGAAATTTAAAATTTACTATCTCCCATATTTCCCTTGACTATAAGGTGTAACTGCCCTGTGCCTCACATATTTAACCTTTTTATCCCATTCTTCTCCAACACACACACACACACACACACACACACACACACACACACACACACACATACACACTCCAAACCCCAGGCAACATCAGATCTCTTATTTCTCTATAGTTATGTCTCTTACAGGATGTCACAGAAGTAGAATTATTGAGTGTTTAGCTCTTTCAGATGGGCTTCTTACAAATTCGCATTTCACTTTATCCATGATTTTGCATGGCATAATATGGCTCGCTCTTCTTTTTTGAAGATTTTTAATTGATTATTTTAGAAACAGGGGGAAGAGAGGGAGAGAGAAATATCAATGTGAAAGCAGCACATCAATTGGCTTCCTCCTGCATGCCCACTACCAGGGATCAAGCCTCAACCTGGTCATGTGCCCTGACCTAGAATCAAACCAGCAACCTTTTTGGTGCATGGGATGATGCCCAAGCAACTGACCCACGTCAGCCAGGGCTAGCTCACTCTTTTATTTATCATCCTATCTAATAAAGTGGGAATATGCTAATTGACCATCACACTCTGACAATGATGGATGCACCCACAGCCAATAAGGAGGGAATATGCTAATTGACCACCACACCCTCAAGATGGCGGCACCCACAGCCACAAACGGTCAGTGCCCAGTCCCCTCAGCCCCACCAGGGCAACAGGCACGTGGTATGGCCGGGCCTGCCCCTAGGCTGGTCTGGCCACTCTGCGCACCTGCCTCTGAAGTACCCCAGTCCCCTCAGCCCCACAGCTGAGGGGCTAGCCCAAGGTGCAAGCAAGCCTCGGATGGCAGCTGCCCAGGCTCCCAGGGCCGACCCGAGGTACAGGCAAGCCTCTGATGGTGGCTGCTCAGTTCCCAGGGCCAGCCTGAGGTGCAGGCAAGTCTCAGATGGTGGCTGCCCAGCCTCCCAGGACCAGCCCGAGGCACAGGCAGGCCCCCGATGGTGGCTGCCCAGTGCCCAGGGCCAGCCCGAGGTGCAGGCAAGCCTCAGATGGTGGCTGCCCAGCCAACCAGGGCTGCCTGAGGCTCGGGTAACCAGGGTTGGCTGAGGCTTGCACATCTGGCAGTGGCAGCAGTAGAGGTGTGATGGGGGGGTTGCCTTCCTCCGATTACTGGGTCGCCTCCCACCCCTGAGGGCTCCTGGACTGTGATAGGGGGTAGGCTTGGCTGAGGGACGCCCCCCTCCAGTGCATGAATTTTCATGCACTGGGCCTCTAGTTAAATATTACGTTATTATGTAACACACATTTATATATTTGTACTGTAAATGCATACTACAGATTTGTATTATATAATTGTAATTTGTATTACAATACAAATGTATAAAGTTGTGTTTATTCATTCATTGAAGAATATATTGTTTGTTTCTAATTTTTGGTAATTATTAATAAAGTTTCTACAAATATTTTTTTAAACTTTATTGTTGAAAGTATTACATAGGTCCTCCTTTCCCCCCCATAAACCTCTTTTAACATGCTCCCTTCCTTCCCCAGTCCCCACCATGCCCTCATTATCCCATTGTCTGTGTCCATAAGTTATGTATATACTAGAGGCCCGGTGCACAAAATTAGTGCATGGGGTGGTCTCCTCAGCCCAGCCTGTACCCTCTCCAATCTGGGACTCCTCAGGGGATGACCAACTGCTGGCAGTTGGTCATACATCTCACAACCCAGGAGTGCTGGCTCCTAACTGCTCACCTGCCTGCCTGCCTGATTTCCCCTAATGGCCCCTGCCTGCCAGCCTGATCACCCCTAATGGCCTCTGCCTGCCAGCTTGATCTAACTGTCTCCCTCCCCCTGCTGGCCTGATCACCCCAACTGCCCCCTCTGTCAGCTTGGTCGCCCCTCACTGCCCTCCCCCCTGCTGATATGGTCACCCCCAACTGTCCCCCCTGCCAGCCTAGTTGCCCCCCACCTACTACCCTGCTGGCCTGGTCGCCCCACACAGCCTGTGTTTGGTCATCTGTCCAGTTTCGGTCATGACAGCCCCTGGCTTTTTATATATTAAAATACATACAAGTTCATTGATTGATCTCTTCCCACCCACTACCCCTTGCCTTCTTATGTAGGTTTCTGGATGAACATACATTCTCTGATTCATTGGGTGAAACTGCTAGAAAAATGATGGCTGGGTTGTGAGATATGACTATATTTAGCTTTGTAAGAAACTGCCACTGTCTTCCAGAGTGGCTGTACCATTTTGCATTCATTCCTACCAGCAATGAATAAGAGTTTTTGTTGCTTTGTACTATTAGAAAGAATGATTTTTTTGTCAATTTGGGGGATTTTATTCTTTCTCATAGATGCTTACTGAGATCTCATTGTTTTAAATTGCATTTCCCTAATTTCAGATTATGTTAAGCATCCTTTAATATGCTTTTTTGCTATATGTGTATGTCTTTGGTGAGGTTGACACCTCTTTTTGCCTGTTTTTAATTGAATTAATTGATTTCCTATTGTTGAGTTTTAAGAGTTCTTTATATATTTTGGACACAAGTCCTTTATCAGATATGTGTTTTGCAGGCCTTTTCTCAAAGTCTGTTTTTTGTTTTAACATTATCTTCAAGTGTCTTTCAGGGCACATGTTTGTAATTTTAATAAAGTCCAACCTGCCATTTTTTCTTTTTTTTCTTTCATGAACCATGTATTTGGAATTGTATCTAAAACATCATCATCAAACTCAAGGTCACCTTCTGTTAGTTTTATGGTTCTAGGTTCAATTTTTGCAAATGGATGTTCAGTTGTTTAACAACATCTGTTGAAAAGACTTTTCTTCAATTTTCAAGGAAATCTCAGCTTCCTTTAATTGACTTTTCATTCTATTGAAAATCAATTGGATATATTTGTGTAGGTCTACTTCTGATCTCTCTATTCTAGTGCATTTATCTATGCATTACTTTTTGCCATCTCATTGCTCTGTCTTGAACACTCTAGCTTCAGAGGAAATCTTAAAATCAGGTAGTGTGACTCCTCCAACATTGTTTTTTCAGTACTGTATTCACTATTCTATGTCTTTTTTTTCCATATAAATTTTAATATAAGTTTGTTGTTGTCTACAAAATAGCTTGCTGGGGATTTGATTGGTATTGTATTGAAAACTGGGAAGAATTGATATTAACAATATAGAGTCTTCTGAGCCATTGGAATTGTTTCTTTGAGTCTTTTTTACTTCTTTTATCAGAATTTTTTAGTTTCCCATGTCCAAGTTTTGTACATTTTTCATATTTACACCTTAGTATTTAATTTTTAGTGTTACTATAAATAATGTAATTTTAAAATTTAATTTCAAATTGTAGTATCAATGTTGTTATACAGAAAGGCAATTGATTTTTAGTATCTTTATATCCTTCAACTTGCTATGCTTATTAATTCCAGGAGTTTTGTACATACTGTGATATTTCTAGACAGACAATGCATAAAGGCAGTTTAATTTCTCCCTTTCTAATATGCACACTTTTAAATTATTTTTCTTATCTGTATACACTAGCTAAGACTTCCAATAATGTGTCTAATAGGAGTGATCAAATAGGATATGTTGGCCTTGTACTTGATCTTTGGGGAAAAGCATCCAGCCTCTCAGCATTAAATATGATATTAGCTATAGTGTGTTCAAGCACTCTTTTTCTTTTGTCATTGCCTCAGCTTTTCAGCATATAATTTTTTTTGCAAGTGAAAATTGTTTAAAGATTTAAATCTTAACAGAAGTTTAACAAAGGATAGCATCTAAGGTATATGTGTAACAATAGGCTTTATTGGTTTTATATTTTTCCCATAATTGCTTTAAGGTAAAAAAAAAAAAAAAAAAAAACCTTACCAAATGATCAAATAAGTATTGATCATTTAGTAAGTACCAGCTAATATATATTGGGGACATAACACTTGCCAAAACCAATATAACCTCTTTCTTCAAATGTTGCAGTAAATACATAAAAAGGAAATGAGCTCCGTTAGTCTGTGTCTGTATGGTTACCAGAGGGAATGGAGAGGGGGAGGAGGTAATAAAGAGTAAAGGGGTCAAATATATGGTGAAGGAAGAAGATTTTACTTTGGGAGTTGGCCAACAATGCAATATACAAATGATGTATCACAAATGGTAGACTTGAAACCTGTATAATTTTATTAACCAATATCACCCTAATACATTTAATTTTTTAAAATTCCTCCAAGTAAATAAGTATAGATTGAGAGTATTATAATGTTTGGATATATTATAATTGTGAAAAGCCAATTCAAGGAAATAATCAATTAAAATATAGTCTAAATGCTTTTGAAGAAGAAATAAGTGCTCGACTACATATGACTTTTTATTTTATAAAACATTGCTAATGATAAAAACTACATTGAAATATCATAAAAAGCCAAAAAGAAAAATCTTTCATTGTAAAAATAAAGATATATGTAATGTTATATTATACTGAAATACAAAATATATATGAGCAAACCAATGTAGATTAAAATTATATGTTATCTATCATCCCACTAGACTTTATTTAATTACATAGAATGTGTTAAAGAAGCAAGGTAAAGCAATTATATAGATACATAATCTAGATGTATTAAAAAAGCTTCAGTTCTGAATTTTATTAGCCAATGTAAAATGAAAGCCAAAACCAATTATGTTTCACATTATTAGAAAGGCAAAAAATGACCAACTATACCAAAAGATATATTATTATTTAAGGTTAAAGAGATGTTTCATATATTTTTAAAGGACCAAATATTTTTCATGCACATACTATATTAAATGCCATGTTACTGTTTGAACTATATTTAATGCACATTGGTAAACGGTTGGAATAAGCTTTTAAAAGAGAATAATATTTTAGATATTTTGTGGGTTCATAGATTTTTAAATATATAAATATAGACATAGGTACAGGTAAAGATATAATTAAGAGAGATAATAGAGATAGAGATTTTACACACACACCACACACACACACACACACACACACACACACACACACTAGAGGCCCGTTGCATGATATTCATGCAAGAACAGGCCTTCCTTCCCTTGGCTTCACTCCCAGCCACCCAGGAGCCAGCACATCACTGCTCCCCGGTCACCCGGGAGCCAGCAAGTCACTGCTCCCGGCCTGCCCAGGAGCCAGCAAGTCTTCACTTCTGTTCAGAGCACTGCTCCTATAGCTCCCTCCGCTGCCCCCCTTCCCCTCATAGCAGGCGTCCTGCCCCTCCCAGCTGTTCCACATCTGCATATGCAAATTAACCTCCATCTTTGTTGGGTTAATTTGCATACTCACTGTGATTGGCTGTGGGTGTAGTGGAGTGCTGGTTAATTTGCATGTTTCTCTTTTATTAGGTAATGAGAGAGAGAGAGAGAGAGAGAGAGAGAGAGAGAGATTGATGAGCTGATGACTGAAGACCTAATTGGGCCATCACTTAGAATGCTAGGGATATGTGTTTGAGGTTTCTACACAGAAGTGAATATTAAAAAAATTTGGAAAATGAGAATAAACCCATCACTGAGACAAATAAAGTAATATATTAATACATTCATGGGAACTAACAAAATTTTTAGCACTAATGGGATAGTGATAACTGATCCAGTCAGAAAAGTACAGGATCTTCAGATTATATAAATCAGTATAAGGCATGGCAGGGAGTTTAGAATTTATTCTGAATAATAGAGTTGAATGAGATTAAGCTGATTCATATGTCATAATCTTATTCATATACTCAGATAAATGAATGGAGAATAACGGTAGTGGGAGATGGGGAGGAGAAGTGTGTATATAAGTAAACAAAATATTCCTGGTGAGAGATAATGGTTGCTTGAACTTGGGTGGTGTCAATGAGGACTGGAAAAATTGTTAGAATTTTTAAATGTATGTAAAGAATCACCCTTGTTTCTGGATTTCATAACTACAAGGAGATGATTCCATTAATTGAGCTATGGATTATTGGGGAAATTTTAAGTTTGGAGGTGAGGGAAAGGAGACACATGAGTTTCAATCTGATATATTGAGTTTAAAATGTTTCTGAGATGGGGGATAAAGATACATAAGTAATACCTAATCAAAGAAATTTAAAGACACATAAGTAATACCTTAATCAATAAAAAAAATTTAAAAAATAAAATGTTTCTGAGAGATCTGAGAGTTTAAGCAGGCAATTGCACAATTTGAGGGAGTCATCAAGGCTAAAAACATCCTATATAATAAAGAGGTAATATGCAAATTGACCATCATTCCAACACACAAGATGGCCACCTCCATGTGGTCAAAGATGGCCGCCCCCATGTGGACACAAGATGGCTGGCAGGGGAGGGCAGTTGTGGAAAATCAGGCCAACAGGAGAGGGCAGTTAGGGGTGACCAGGCCTGCAGGGGAGGGCAGTTAGGGGTGACCAGGCCAGCAGGGGAGGGCAGTTGGGGGCAATTGGGCCGGCAGGGGAGTAGTTAAGCATCGATCAGGCTGGCAGGGGTGTAGTTAGGGGGTGATCAGACTGGCAGGCAGAAGTGGTTAGGAGCAATCAAGCAGGCAGGCAGGTGAGCGGTTGGGAACCAGCAGTCCTGGATTGTGAGAGGGATGTCTGACTGCCTGTTTAGACCCAATCCCACCAGCATCGGGCCTAAACGGGCAGTCGGACATCCCTCGAGGGTTCCCAGATTGGAGAGTGTGCAGCCTGGGCTGAAGGACACACACACACACACACACACACACACACATCTGTGCACGAATTTCACGCACCGGGCCTCTAGTTGTTGAAATAATTAGCATAAAATTTCCACTTAAAGACATGGGAGTGGGTGATACCACCTAGAAAAAGAGAGCCTACAAATTAGACTTAAGCTGATTCATATATCATAATCTTTGCTGTTGGTGAGCTAGAAGGAAAATTAGAGTGAAGAATGTTCCAGAAACATAACAGAAAGTATTTCAATCATGGAGGAGTGAACAAATATGTAAAATCTTCCTTAATCACTGAGTAAGTCAGTATAAAAAGTAGCCATTTCATTTAGTCACATAAGAGTTTATTGATTTTGTATTCTTCAATGAAAGAAAAAGGAGCTTTAATAGAGAATAGAATGGGTTGAAATTATCATAGAGAGAGAGGTTCTTTAAAAGATGTTTCTGCATAACTCCCTAAAATGTATTTTGCTTTAAAGGAAGGGGGATTGATATTAAATGAATGAGGATAAAGAATCAAGTAAGTTTCTGAAGTGTTTTTAAAAAGACATTAGAATTCCCATCATAAAGATAGCTAGGCTAGTATATAAATGTCATCTTCAAATATTACTTGTAGGGTTAGCTGAGTATAAAGAGATTATAATAGAAATTCTTATGTGAGAAAATGTGTGAAATATTGGACTACATTATTTGAAAGTTAAGAATTTCCATTCCAATGTAGTCCCACTTGTTTATTTTCTCCTTTGTTTCCATTGTCCTAGGAGATGTATCAGTAAATATATTGCTCTGAGATATGTCTCATATTTTGCTACCTCTGGAGTCTTCTAAGACTTTTATGGTTTCCTGTCTTACATTTAATTATTTTATCCATTTTGAATTTATTTTTGTGTATTGTGTAAGTTGGTGGTCTAGTTGCTTTTCTTTTTCTTTCCAATTTTTACACCACCATTTATCAAAGAGACTGTCTTGACTCCATTGATTGCTCTTGCCTCCTTTGTCAAATATTAATTGAGCATAATGGATTGGTTCAATTTCTGGGTTCTCTATTTTGTTCCATTGGTCTAAATGTCTGTTCTTGTGCTAATGCCAGGCTATTTTGAGAACAGTGGTTTTGTAATATAGCTTGATCTCTGGTATTGTGATTCTTTCAACTTTGTTCTTCTTTCTCAAGATTGCTGCAGCTATTTGGTTGTTGTTGTTGTTGTTGTTATTCCATATAAATTTTTGGAGAGTGTGTTCTTGGTCTGTGAAATATGTCATTGGTATTTTAATGAGAATTGCATTGAATCCATAGATTGCTTTGGGTAGTATGGACATTTTAATGATGTTGATTATACCAATCCATGAACATGATATATCTTCACAGGTAAAAGAAACCATTAACAAAATAACAAGAAAAACCACTGATGGGAGAACATATTTGCCATTGTGACATCTGATAAGGGTTTAACCCTATAATTTATAGGGAACTCAAACCACATGACTTAGCAAAAGGAAGATAAACAATCCAATAAAAAAAATGGACAAAGAACCTAAATAGACACTTCTCAAAAGTGGACATACAGCAGGCCAAGAGACATATGAAAACATGCTCAAAGTCACTAACCATTTGAGGGATGCAAATCAAAACAACCATGAGGTACCACCTCACATCTGTCAGAATGACTATCATGAACAAATCAACAAATGAAAAGTTCTGGCAAGGATGTGGAGAAAAAGGAACCCTTGTGCACTGCTGGTGGAAATGCAGACTGGTGCAGCCATTGTGGAAAACAGTATGGAGTTTCCTCAAAAAATTAAAAATGCAACTCCCATTTGACCGAGTAACCCCACTTCTATAAATATATCCCAAGAAATAAGAAATGCCAGTCAGAAATGATAGATGCAACCCTCTGTTCATAGCAACACAACTTACAATAACTAAGATTTGGAAACAGCCTAAGTGCCCATCAGCAGATGAGTAGATTACAAAACAGTGGTGCATCTACCCAATGGAATACTACCCTACTAAAAAAAGAAGGAATTCTTACCATTTGCAACAGCATGGATGGACCTGGAGAGCATTATGCTAAGCAAAATAAGCCAGTCAGAGAAGGATAAATATCACTTGATCTCACTCATTTGTCAGATATGATAAACAATGTAAACTGATAAACAAAAATAGATTTAGACATAGAAACATTGAATAGAATATCAAACCTCAGAGGGAAGGCAGGGGAGGGTTAGAGGAGGATGTTAAGAGATCAACCAAAGGACTTGTATGCCTGCATGTAAGTATAACTTCAGAAGCACACAGACTTGGTTGGGAAGTTTGTAAGGAGGACATTCCAAGAAAAGGGAAGTGTGCAGAAGGTCACCCACCCTATTTATCAGAATTCCAACTTAGGGGAGTGTCGAAGGCAAAACCCTTAATTATTCCTTGACCTTTCCAAACAAGTTTGTGCACGTGCAGACCCCCAGGTGTTTACTGGAATCCTTATGCTTAATCTTTAGGTGTTCTTGCTTAAAGGACATTGCAGACACATGTGTCTTCCCACTATTACTTACCCTACTGATTGTATGTAAAAGATAAACTTTATTTCAAACTGTTGTTACAATAAAAGCCTAACAGGACAGACGATCAAGGCTATCTGGTTCCTTTATCCAGGCAGTCCCTTTGCTCTCTCTTTCACAGCAAACGTTGTGTTGAAGTAATCCATTCATCTGTCGCTCAGGGTCTGCTGGTTAGCTTTGGCACATAACCAATGGACACAGACAGTAGGGATGTGAGGGCATGTACTGGGGGGTGGGAGTGGCTGGGACAATGGGGGGAAAAAGAGACATATTTAATACTTTCAACAATAAAAAACTTAAATTAAAAAAGGTAGAATTTCCCCTAACTGGTTTGGCTCAGTGGATAGAGTGTCGACCTGTGGACTCAAGGGTCCCAGGTTCGATTCCGGTCAAGGGCATGTACTTTGGTTGGGGGCACATCCCCAGTAGAGGGTGTTCAAGAGGCAGCTGACTGATGTTTCTCTCTCATCAATGTTTCTAACTCTCTATCTCTCTCCCTTCTCCCTGTAAAAAAAATCAATAAAATTAATTTTTAAAAAATGATAGAATTTTCATTTCTAAATATCGGCTAAAAAACTATTGTAAAATGAGGTTTCAAGAGTATCTAAGACTTCTGTTTATAATATGATTAATTCTCACTCAAAAATTTTTGAGCAGTTAGTGTATGTGAGCACTGTTCTGGGTACAGGCAACTATAACACCAAATCACCAAATTTACAGGTTAGATATGCTTACTACCTTCACAAAGTTATACATTTTAATGTGTGTACAGGCCTAAAGAAAAGGAGAAATATGGTTATACTCAACGAGTCTACCTTCCTAAATCACTAAGACTCATAAATCCTTCAGTATTCTAAAAAAGTCATAAATCTGTAATAATGTTAATGAGTCTATAATTGCTATACAAAAAATAATCAATCAAAGGAAATAATATTTATGCAATAAACAATAAAAATGATCAATGTAACCATAATAGAGGCCTGGTGCACGGGATTCATATACTGGTAGAGGGCATGGCCTGTGGGGATCAGCCTGCTGTGGGAGTGCCACTCATCCCAGTCAGCCAAGCTGTGGACCCCTGCTCTGAGCAGCTGCTTTCTGGTCTGGCATCTTCTGTGGAGCTGGAGCACTCCTCTCTCCAGGGGACTGGTTCCGGGCTAGGACCAGAGACAATAGCACTGAAAGGTGGCAGAGTAGGCCTCAGTCCCAGGGCTGCCATGAACCTGCCTCCCAGCCACCAGTGAGCCTGGTGGCAGTACTGCATGGCCTGTGGGCATCCTGAGGAGGCATCAGGGAGCGAGGAGGAGGGGCCTGGGACAAGGAGGCAATAATCGCAGAAAGATTCCTGACCACTGGCCTGGGGTTGCAGCAGGAGCAGCCACTCATCCCAGTCAGCTGAGTGGTGCTCCCACTGTGGTAGCGCACTGTCCACCAGGGGGGTAGCTCCTGCACATCCTAGCAGCTGGTCGACTGGTTGTTCTGTTGTTCAGTTGCTGGGCTTTTATTATATAGGATATATAGATAACTAATGCTAATAAGGAGATAAAGAATATGAAAAAATAAAGACAGATAATATTGCATGTATGAGGATTTCCAAGGAAGAAACTATTAAATTAATGTGTGTGCAAATTTAATTTTTAAGTGTTCTTTTTATTTACCTACTTAGGATATGCAATTTTATTTCTTATTGATCAAATGGGAACCTCACAAGAGTTGAAGAAGAGCTAAAGGAGTTCATCACCACCAAACGAATATTATATGAAATGCTGAAGGGTATTCTTTAAGAAGAGGAATAAGAAAAAGGTAAAATATATATATATATATATATATATATATATATATATATATGAACAACAAAGTGACAACAAATACATATCTACCAACAAGAATCTAAAAAATAAAATGAATAAAAAAATCTCATGAACAGAATAAACTGGTGAATGAAATAGAATCAGGGGCATGGAAATGGAACAGACTGATGATGCTCAGAGGGAAAGGGGTGTTGGGGGGGTGCAGGAAGAGATTAGACAAAGATCTTATATGCATGTATGCATTACCTATGGACACAGGTAGGGTGGCAAGGGTCTGGGATGGGGTGGGAATAGGATAGAGGAAAGCTATGGGAGGAAAAAAGAGGGACATCTGTAATAATCTTAACAATAAAGATTAATTAAAAATATAAAATAAAAATAAATTAAGCCACAAGAAAAATATTGAGGTAAACTAGGTTGAATAGTCAGCAATATGAAGGAGTAAGTTGTAAGCTTAGGAAGGATAAAATAAATTGGAAAGTTAAAATATGAAAACTTTGACAGCAAAAATAATATACACTAGGATAAAAATATATATTAAATGTTTTGTTACACTAAGTAAATGTGATAAGAATATTTAAAAATGAATAGTAAATAATATCTACATAAATTGATATAAAACACTTAAAGACAAATGATAAAATAAAAAAATAAACTTATTTATTTTTTTACTTACTTATTTACTCATTTTAGAGAGAGAGGAAAGGAGAGGGACAGTGAGATAGAAACAGCAATAAGAGAGAACACTGTCTCTTGCATGCCCACACTGGGGATTGGCAAGATTGATCCTGCAACTGGACATGTACCCTGAAGGGGAATAGAACCAGAGACCTCTTGTTTCATGGGTTTATGCTCAACCACTGAACAACACTGACTGGGCTAAGAAACTTTTTGAATAATAAATGGAACTAGCCACATAATATGTGAATCAAAATAACAATGAAACAATATTGACTATTTCATAGCAAACAAAAATGATAGAGCCACGTTTTTAAAACATTACAGTTAAATTAATACATCAATAGATACTGAAATATGATCAAATATACCTTTTGAAAACAAATACAATATTTATAAACAACAAAAATACTCATAATATTTAAATTAGCAATTTTTAAACATTCTAATAGAACTATAGAAGTTAAATATTAAAACTTTAATTCTAATATTACATGTCTTATTTTATTTAAGATTGGTATTTATGATGTTAACTTTGTGATCTAATATAATACATGACCATTTTTTATAAATATTTTATGTGACTTTTATAAAATATGAATTCTTGGGGAGACAAAATGGCAGCAGAATAGATGGATGTGTCCCGAGTCTTTGTCCCGGACCAAATAGAATGAGCAGCTGAAATGAATAACCTGAATTGGCAAAGGACACTCAGCTGGTGGGACAGTTTGTAGCCGGGAAGGGCAGAGGATCCCTGGAGAAAGCCCAGGGCACAGCAACCATGTGAACAGCAGACACATGAGCATCCCGCCCCAGGCCTAAGAGCAGCAGCCTCACGTGCCATGCCCCTGTCCAAGGAGCAGCAACTACATGAGCAGCCCGCCCCATCGGAGAAGCAGCAGCCACAAGAGCAGCCAGCCCACAACTGAGGAGCAGCAGCCCCGCACAGCTCACCCCATCCGAGGAGCAGCAGCTGTGTGAGCAGCCCACCCTCATACGAGGAACAGCAGCGCTGCGAGCAGCCTGCCCCCATTTGAGGAGCAGCAGCTGCATGAGCAGCCTGCCCTGGACTGAGGAGCAGCAGGCATACAAGCAGACCACCCACATCTGAGGAGTAGCAGCAACACACAGCCTGCACCTGTCAGATGAGCAGCAGCTGGGTGAGTGGCCCTCCCCCACTCTGAGGAGCAGCAGCTGCACATGCAGCTCACTCCCACCTGAGGAGCAGCAGCCGGCGGAGCAGCCCACCCCAGTCCTAGGAGCAGCAGCCATACGAGCAGACAGCCCCTGTACAAGGAGCAGCAGCCACACGAGCAGACTGCCCATGTCTGAGGAGCAACAGTCCTGTGCAGCCCACACTGGTCCAAGGAGCAGCAGTCACACGCAGCCTGCACCTGTTCGATGAGCAGCAGCTGGGTGAGCAGCCTGCCCCCATCTGAGGAGTAGCAGTCACACATGCAGCTCACTCCTGCCTGAGGAGCAGCAGCCAAGCAAGCAGCCTGTCCCCCCTCCAAGGAGCAGCAGCTGCCCGAAGAGCCTGCACCTGTACAAAGAACACCAGCCTTACAAGCAACCTGCCCCTGTCAAAGAAGTGACAGTATCATGAGCAGCCCACCCAATCTGAGGAACACCAGCAGCGTGCAGCAATCCCCAACCCAAGGAGCAGCAGCCACATGAGAAGTCCGCCCCATCCAATAGCAGCAGCTGCATACAGCCCACCCCCATCCAAGTAGCAGCAACCTCATGATCAGTCCACCCCCATCCAAGGAACAGCAGCTGTGCAAGCAGCCTCCCCCACCAGCCAGAGGTGACACAACTGCTACAAATAGCACCCACCAGAGGAACCGCTGCCAAATGAGGAGCAGCTGCTTCTGCAACTGCTTGAGGAGCAACTGCAGCCTGAGGAACCACTGACACACAAGGAGCAGCTGTTGCATGACTCAACATCTAGATCAGTCTGTGAGACCAAAAATGGGTAGGTAAAGAAACCCCCAAAGGAAAGAGAGGAAGAGCCAGAAAAGCAGCTAAGTGAAACAGAGGCATGCAATATATCAGAAAAAGACTTCAGAATAAGATGTCATGCAATTCATAAACCGGATGGAGGAAAAATCAATAACTTATGTAAGAATCAAGAAGAAATGGATGAAAAAAATCAAGGACTTATGTAAAAATCAAGAAAAAATGAACAGTGATATAACTGCAATAAAAAACACCATCGAAAGTTTCAAAAGTAAACAAGGAGAAACGAAGGGCTGGATTAGTGAATTAAAAGACAGGGAAGCAAAATACAACCAAACTGAACTACAATTGGAGAAAAAAATTAAAAGACAGGAGGAGAGCCTAAGGGAGCTATGAGACAAGAAGAACGAAGCAACATATGAATAATAGGGGTGCCAGAACAACAGGAAGAGGACCAAGGTTTAGATTTGAAGAAATAATGTAATAAAAATTCCCTGATGTAGAGAAGAAAAAAAAGTCACATAAGCACAGAGAGTACCAAACAAGAGGATCCCGAAAAGACCCACGCCAAGACACACCATAATTATGATGGCAAATGTTCAGGATGAAGAGAGAATCTTAAAGGCTGCATGAGAGAGACAGAAAGTTAGATACAAGGGAGTTCCCATTAGATTGTCAAATGATTTCATAACAGAAACACATCAGGCCAGAAAGGAATGGAAGGAAATTTACAAAGTGATGCAAAGCAAGGGACTGAATCCAAGAATACTCTATTCATAAAGGCTATCATTCAAAATTGAAGGTGAAATCAGGAGCTTCACTGACAAAAAAAGCTAAGGGACTTTATCACTACCAAGCCAGCAATGCAGGATATGTTAAAGGGAATGGTGTAAAAAGAAGAAATAAAAAAGGAAGAAAGAACACAAGCACAAAAAAATTAAAATGGCTACAAACAAGTTCCTTTCAATAATAACTTTAAAAGTAAATGGACTAAATGCTGCAATCAAAAGACATTGAGTGAGTGAATGGATAAAAAAATGACCTATATATATGCTGTCTACAGGAGACCCACCTCAGAACAAGGAACTCACACAGACTGAAAGTGAAAGGATGGAAAAATATCTTTCAGGCAAATGGAATTGAAAAAAAAAGCTGGGGTAGCAATGCTTATATCTGACAAAATAGACCTCAAAATGAAGGCCATAACAAGAGATAAGGAAGGCCATTTCATAATACTAAAGGGATAGATACAAGAAGAGGATCTAAAACTGATAAACATATATGCACCCAATTCAGGCGCACCCAAATACATTAAAAAAAAAAAAACTACTCCTGGAAGATATCAAGGCAGAGATATACAACAATAACATCATAGTAGGGGACTTTAATACACCACTGACAAAGGATAAATCCTCTAGACAAAAAATCAGCAAAGAAACAGCAATCCTAAATGACTCACTAGATCAGATGGACTTAATTGACATGTTCAGAACATTTCACCCCAAAGCTGCAGAATATACATTCTTCTCAAGTGCACATGGAACATTTTCAAAAATAGACAAGATATTGGGTCACAAGCAAAGTCTCCCCAAATTCAAGAAGATTGAAATCATATCAAGCATTTTCTCAGACCAAAATGGCAAATATTAGATATAATGTACAATAAACACAGCCCAAAAAATTCAAACACTTGGAAGGTGAGTAGCATGCTATAAAACAGTGATTGGGTTATCAAAGAGATCATAGAAGAAATTAAAAACATCATGGAAACTAATGACTATAAAACCACAACCATATAAAATATATGTGACACAATGAACGCAGTCCTGAGAGGGAAGTTTATAGCTCTACAGGCCTATCTCAAAAAACAAGGAAAAATGGTAAAAAATCACCTAACTCTACAACTCAAAGAATTAGAAAGAGAGCAACAAGAAAAGTCCAGAGTGAGCAGAAGGAAGGAGATAAAAAAGATCAGAACAGAAATAAATGGCATACACACACACACACACAC
Organism: Corynorhinus townsendii; assembly: GCA_026230045.1. Classification (NCBI taxonomy): domain Eukaryota; kingdom Metazoa; phylum Chordata; class Mammalia; order Chiroptera; family Vespertilionidae; genus Corynorhinus; species Corynorhinus townsendii. The sequence continues at coordinate 115,952,197 of JAPDVU010000001.1, read as the reverse complement.
ACACACACACACACACACACACACACACAAAGATCAATGAAACCAAGAGCTGGTTCTTTGAAAGGATAAACAAGATTGATGAACCTCTAGCCAGGCTCACCAAGAAGTAAAAAGAGAGGACCCACATAAACAAAATCCGAAATGAAAGAGGCGAAATAACAACAGACCACACAGAAATACAAAGGACTGTTAAAAAATACTATGAACAACTCTATTCTAACAAACTAGACAACCTGGAGGAAATGGACATATTCCTAGAAAAATGCAATCTTCCAAAACTCAATCAGGAAGATTCTAAAAATCTCCATAGGCCAATAACAATGGAAGAAATTGAAGCAGTCATCAAAAAGCTTCCAGAAAAAAAAAAAAAAGCCTGGGCCAAACAGCTTCACAAGGGAGTTTTACCAAACATTCAAGGAAGAACTAAAACCTATCCTCCTCAGACTATTCCAGAAAATTCAAGAAGAAGGAACACTTGCAGGCTCATTCTATGAAGACAGCATCACCCTAATACCAAAACCAGATAAAGACAGCACAATGAAAGAGAATTACAGGCCAGTATCCCTCATGAACGTAGATGCCAAAATCCTCAACAAAATTATAGCAAATCAGATCCAACAATACATAGAAAGATCATACACCAAGACCAACTAGGATTTATCCCAGGGATTCAAGGATGATACAATATCCAAAAATCAATAAACGTGATACATCACCTAAACAAATTGAGAGATAAAAATCGCATAGTCATATCAATTGACACAGAAAAAGCATTTGACAAAATACAACACTCTTACTTAATAAAAACTCTCAGCAAGGTGGGAATAGGAGGATCATACCTCAACATAATAAAATCCATAAATGACAAATCCACAGCCAACATCATACTCAATGAACAAAAGCTAATACCATTTCCCCTAAGAACAGGAACAAGACAGGGATGCCCACCCTCACCACTCCTGTTTGACATAGTACTAAAAGTACTAGCCATTGCAATCAGACAAAACAAGAAATAAAAGGCATCAAATTGGAAAAGAAGAAGTACAACTGTCCTTATTCGCACATGACATGATACTGTACATAGAAAACCCTAAAGACTCCATCAAAAAACTAATAGACTTAATAAATGAATTCGGCAATATAGCAGCATACAAAATTTCTGACATTTCTATACACCAATAATAAACTTAGAGAAAGAGAGACTAAAAAATCAATTCCATTAACCATAGCACCAAAAAAATTAAGATATCAAGGAATAAACTTAACTAATGAGGTAAAACTACGCGGAAAACTACAGGACACTGAAAAAAGAGATACAGGAAGACATAAACAGATAGAAGAACATACCATGATCATGGATTGGTAGAATAGAATCAACATCATCAAAATGTCCATACTACCCAAAGCAATCTATAGATTCAATACACTCGCCATTTAAATACCAACAGCATATTTCACACAACAAACTGTCCAAATATTCATCTGGAATAAAAAAAAGACCCCGAATAGCCACAGCAATCCTGAGAAAGAAGAACAAAGTAGGTAGGATCTTAATACCAGATATCATGCATTTTACAAAGACACTGATCTCAAAACAGCCTGGTCCTGGCACAAGAACAGACATATAGATCAATGGAATAGAATAGAGAACCCAGAAATTGACCCAAGACACTATGCCCAATTAATATTCAACAAAGGAGGCATGAACATACAATGGAGTCAAGTCAGTCTCTTCAATAAATGGTGTTGGGAAAATTTGACAGATACATGCAAAAAAAATGAAATTAGACCACCAACTTACACCATACACAAAAATAAACTCAAAATAGATCAAGACTTAAACATAAGATGGGAAACCATAAAAATACGAGAGAAATCCACAGGCAGCAAAATTTTAGACATATGCCGAAAGAACTTCTTCACTGATACTGCTCCTAGGGCAATGTAAACTAAAGAGAAAATAAAAAACGGGACTACATCAAAATAAAAAGCTTTTTCACAGCAAAAGAAACCATCAACAAAACAAGAAGAAGACCCACTGCATGGGAGAACATACTTGCCAATGTTATCACCAATAAGGGTTTAATCTCCAACATTTATAGGGAACTCTTATAACTTAACAAAAGAAAAATAAATAACCCAATCAAAAAATGGTCAATGGACCTAAATAGATACTTTTCTAAAGAAGACAGAAGGAAGGCCAAGAGGCATATGTAAACATGCTCAAAGTCACTAATCATCTGAGAGATGCAAATCAAAAGGACAATGAGGTACCATCTCACACCTGTCAGAATGACTATCATCAATAAATCAACAAACAACAAGTGCTGGTAAGGATGCAGATAAAAAGGAACCCTTGTGCACTGCTGGTGGGAATTCAGACTTATGCAGCCACTGTGGAAAACAGTATGGAGTTTCCTCAAAAAACTAGAAATGGAACTCCCATTTGACCCAGTGATCCCACTTCTATGGATATTTCCCAAAAAACTAGAAATACCAATTAGCAAGGATATATTCACCCCTATGTTCATAGCAACACAATTCACCATAGTTAAGATTTGGAAACAGCCTAAGTGCCCATCAGCAGATGAGTGGATTAAAAAGCTGTGGTACATCTACACAATGGAATACTACTACCCTGTGGTAAAAAATAAGGAATTCTTACCATTTGCAACAGCATGGATGGAACTGGAGAGCTTTATGCTAAGTTTAATAAGCCAGTCAGGGAAAGATAAATATCACATGATCTCACTCATTTATGGAATATAATAAACAACAGAAACTGATAAACAAAAACAGATCCAGAGACAGAGAAACATGGATCAGACCATCAAACTTCAGAGGGAAGGTAGGGGAGGGTGGGGTAAGTGGGAGAGATCAACCAAAGGACTTGTATGCATGCATATAAGCCTAACCAATGGACACAGACAACTGAGGGGTGAGGGCCTGAGTGGAAGGATTAGGGGGTAGTGGGGGAATAAGGACACATATGTAACAGCTTAATCCAGTGGTTGGCAAACTCATTAGTCAGCAGAGCAAAATATCAACAGTACAAAGATTGAAATTTCTTTTGAGAGCCAAATTTTCTAAACTTAAACTTCTTCTAACCCCACTTCTTCAAAATAGACTTGCCCAGGCTGTGGTATTTTGTGAAAGAGCCACAGTCAAGGAGCCAAAGAGCCACATGTGGCTCGAGAGCCACAGTTTGCCAACCACTGCCTTAATCAATAAAGAAATTAAAAAAAAATAAAATATGAATTCTCTGTTTTGCGGCATAGAATTCCATATCTACTGACAGATCAATTTTATTAATGTTACTTCCTTTCTCCACAAATTACGGTTTTATTACTTGTTCTCTCAATTACTGAGGGCAATATATTATATTCTTCTACTCGTTTTTTTAAATTAATTTCCCTTCTAATTTAAACTGTTTTCCTTTTATATCTCCAATCATTTTGTTGTTAGGTACATAAACGTTTTGGGGATTTTTCTTTTTATTTATTTATTTATATATATTTTTAGATCTCTTATTGCTCCATTTAGTATTTTGCCATGAATTCTCTTTTCTCTTTATGATTGTCATGCTTGTTTTTTTGTCAATCATCTATACCAGTGGTTGGCAAACCACGGCTTGTGAGCCACATGCAGCTCTTTAGCCCCTTGAGTGTGGCTCTTCCACAAAATTCCACGGCCTGGGAGAGTCTATTTTGAAGAAGTTGGGTTAGAAGAAGTTTAAGTTTGAAAAATTTGGCTCTCAAAAGAAATTTCAATTGTTGTACTGTTGATATTTGGCTCTGTTGACTGATGAGTTTGCCGACCACCAATCTATACTAATAAAAGAAAAACATGCAAATTGACCATACCTCCTCTATGCCCACAAGCCATGCCCATCCACCAATCAGGAGCGAGTATGCAAATGAACCCAACCAAGATGGTTGCAGCCACAGAGCTAGCAAGAGGCTTGGGTTTCCCTGGCAATGGAGGAAGCCACGCTTCCCGCCCTGGCTGGCCCTGGCATCTGCTCAAGGCTACAAAGTTTCAATTATAGAAAATAAAGTAATCCCAGATACCAAGGCCTCGGCTTGGGTTGTCAGGGGGCATGGCTGGCCTGCAAACCACCACAGGCCCCTTGCCCAAGCCACCCCACACCCCAAGGGAACACCCACCCTGATCAGGGACACCCTTCAGGGCAAACCAGCCAGACTCCACCCAAGCACCAGGCCTCTATCCTAATAAAAGAGTAATATGAAAATTGACCATCTCTCCAACACATAAGATGGTTGCCTTATGTGGTCAAAGATGGCTGGCCCCATGTGGACACAAGATGGCCACCACAAGATGGCCACCAGGGGAGGGCAGTTGGGAGGGAACAGGCTTGCAAAGGTGGGCAGTTGGGGGCAATCAAGCCTGATGGAAGGGCAGTTAGGGGTGACCAGGCCAGCAGAACAGGAAAGTTGGGGGTGACGAGACCTGTAGGGGAGGGCAGTTAGGAGAGACCAAGTCTGCAGGGGTGGGCAGTTAGAGGTGACCAGGATTGCAGGAGAGGGCAGTTAGGGGCAACCAGGCTGTCAGGGAAGTGGTTAGGGGATGATCAGGCTGGCAGGAAGTGTAGTTAGGAGCAATCAGGAAAGCAGGTAGGTGAGCAGTTGGGAGCCAGCAGTCCTGGATTTTGAGAGGGATGTCTGACTGCCTGTTTAGGCCCTTTCTCACCAGGATCGGGCCTAAACAGGCAGCTCAACATCCTTCGAGGGGTCCCAGATTGGAGAGTGTGCAGCCTGGGCTGAGGGACATACCCCCTCGTGCACGAATTTCATGCACAAGGTCTCTAGTATTATATAATCTGTATCCCTTTAAAATCAACATTGTACATTTTGTTTTTTATTATTGATACTATTACTGATATCCCCATTTACCACCACCCCTTTTGTCCAGCTCCCTCACCCCTTCATCTGGCTGTCATCATACTATTGCCTGTGTCAGTGGGCTATGCATTATGTTCTTTGGCTAATCTATTCTCTTTTCATCTGGTTCCTCCCACCTCCTTTGCCTCTGACATTTGTCAGTCTGTTCCATGCCTCTGGTTCTATTTTGTTTGTCAGTTTATTTTGTTCATTAGATTTCATATATAAGTGTGATCTTATGTTTTTTGTCTTTCTCTGACTGGCTTATTTTGCTTAGCATAATAATCCCTGGATCCATCCATGCTGTCTCAAAGGTTGAGTTACTTCCTTTTTGCAGCCTCTTAAAATTCCATTGTGTAAATGTGTCACAGCTTTTTATCCATTCATCTACTGGTGGCACGTGGGCTGTTTCAGATCTTGGCTATTCCAAATAATGCTGTTATGGATATAGGGATGCATATATCTTTTTTGATTGGTATTTTGGGATTCTTAGGATATATTTCCAGAAGTGGGATCACTGGGTCAAAGGGAAGCTTCATTTTTAGTTTTTTGAGGAAGCTCCATACTGTTTTCCACAGTGGCTCCACCAGTGGCTCCATTTGCACCAACAGTACATGAGGGTTCCTTTTTCTCAACATCCTTACCATCACTTGTTTGTTGATTTATTGATTATAGCCAGTCTGGCAGGTGTGAGGTGATACCTCATTGTTGTTTTAATTTTCATTTATCTGATGTCTGATTATTAGTGACATTGAACATTTTTTAAATATGTCTTTTCCATCTGTATGTCCCCTTTGAAAAATAATTTATTCAGGTACTTTGCTTAATTGGATTGTTTGTCTCCCTGGTGTTGTGTTGTATAAGTTTTTTTATACATTTTGGAAATTAGCCCCTTATCAGATTTATCATTGGCAAATATGTTCTCCCATACAGTGGGCTCTTTTCTTATTTTGTTGATGGTTTCTTTTGTTGTACAGAAGCTTTTTAGTTTGATGTAGTCCCATTTGTTTTTGTTTTTCTTATCCTAGGATGATAAATGAGCAAAAATATTGCTCCATGAGATGTTTGAGATCTTATTGCCTATGTTTTATTCTGGGGATTTTATGGTTTGGATACTTATGTATCCTAATAAAAGGGTAATATGCTAATTAGAACGGATAGACCAAAGGTCTTCTGGATGCCCTTTTGGACAAAACCATGGTGGTGGGGCCAAGGCAGAGTGGTTAGAGGCTATCAGGCCAGCAGGGGAGAGCAGTTAGGGGCGATCAGGAAGGCAGGTAGGGGCGGTTAGGGGTGATCAGGCAGGCAGGCAGGTGAGCGGTTAGGAGCCAGCAGTCCCAGATTGCGAGAGTGATGTCCAACTGCAGGTTTAGGCCCAATCCCACCTAAATCTAAATGGCAGTCAGGCATCCCCTGAGGGGTCCCAGATTGAAGACAGTGCAGGCTGGCAGGCTGGGCTAAGGGACCCTCCCCCACATGAACAAATTTCATGCACCCGAACTCTAGTATTTATATATTCTATCTACTTTGAGTTTATTGTTGTGTGTGGTGTAAGTTGGTGGTCTAGTTTCATTTTTTTACATGTACCTCTCCAATTTTAATTAATTTTATCCTTATATTTCATTTTTTTGTTATCTGTTGGCATTTTATTAAACTGCTCATTTTTATATATTAATAGGTGAGTTAAAGCTATTTATGTGTATCAAGATATATTTGGGTACACATTGCCATTTTACTATTCAAAATGCTTTTTCTTTTCTTTTCATATTCTTGTGCCTTCTTGTATATAATACAAGAATAACATTGCTGATATTCACGGGTACCTGAATTTTTATTTATAACTAGACAAAAGTTTAACATTCATTCAATTATCCTTGCTCTATTTTCTTTCTCTATTTTTTAAAATACGTTTTATTGATTTTTTTACAGAGAGAAAGGGAGAGGGATAGAGAGCTAGAAACATCGATGAGAGAGAGACATCAATCAGCTGCCTCCTCACACTCCCCACTGGGTATGTGCCCACAACCAAGGTACATGCCCTTGATCGGAATCGAACCTGGGACCCTTGAGTCCACAGGCCGACACTCTATCCACTGAGCCAAACCGGTCAGGGCTTTTTTCTCTGCTTTTAAGATGATATTGTCTAGGCTCCATATTAAAAATGGTATTACATTTTTATAATAAATACATTGTATTTCATTGAATTTAATTACATTATTATTAGTTGATTCCATTTATTGCTCTTGTATTCATTTTGATATTTAATACCTTAATGAATATTTACTAGCATTTATTTTCTCCTCTAGTAATTCTTTCAGACTAAGTCTCTAACATATAAATATTATGATAAATTTAATCTCTAAAATTTTCCTTATTTTGACCTCACACTTGTAAGGTGGGTATATACTTTAAGTTAGTGCTATTAATCACTTTGACAATACATTTCATTACATCATGAGACAAACCTGATGAAGCCACTGGAAACAGTCATGCCACCCCCATAATCTAATTTCGGAGAAGGACAAAATTCCCCATAATCCAACTCAGGAAAAGGAAAAGGAAAATCTCCCAGGAAGGCAACAGAAAACATTCTCAGGCCAATAACTGTAATATAGATCTAAAATAAAGTAATTCAGGTAAAAGAAAATTGAGATTACCAAAGGGAATGTTTTCAAGGAGGGGAAAAAGGACTCCATTGCTATGGGTTGAATTGTGACACCTCCCCCTCCAAACAAAATTATGTTAAAGTCCTTTCCCGCAGTACCTCAGGATGTGACCTAATTTGAAAAACTGGTTGCAGATGCAGTTAGTTAAAATGTGGTCACACCAAAGTAAGATGGGTGGTTAATCCAATATGACAGGTGTCATTCTAAGAAGAGAAGACAGAAAGACAGGAGGTGCGGAGTTGAGTAGGAGACTGCCATGTGAGGACAGAGGCAGGGTTGGAAGTGCTACAACTGCAAGCCAAGAAATCCAGCATTGTGCAAACTGCCAGAAGCTGGGAAGAGGCAAGGAAGACTCTCCCTACAGGTTTCAGAGGGACCAGGGCCCTGCTGACATCTTGATTTCTAGACTCCAGACAGTACATTTCTGTTATTTTAAACCATGCAGTTTGCGATAATTTGTTATGGAATTCCTAGGAAACTAATGCATCCATCAACTACATGATTGGAATAGACTATGTAGGAAAATTATCGAAGAAGCTGTTGGAAGATATGTAAAATGTTACATAGGTACACAAAAAAATGAATAAATACAAAAACCACAATTATTAGCTAAACCAATAAGAAAGTAATACAAATCATTATCACATCACACTACAATGTTAGCTATGAATAATATTTGCAAAGGCATAATAACAAAAACATTTAATATTAATTTAGAAAAAAAATTATACAATCACTGTTGGATGGTAGGGAATAAAAGAAAAATAATCTAAACACTCATCTATAATGACAGCAAATCAATAATTTTTTCCATATATAAGCAACATGCACAGGAGGATGTGCATGTTGCTTATATATGGAAACAGGGAAATAACCAAAATTCTGAGTCAATATTGCAGATAGTGGGGGCTAAGGAATGGTATAAAGAGGTCATCACAGGATCCCTGTGGGTTTTTTTTAAGTTTTTTTGTTTATGTTTATTTAGAAAACTATATTTATGTTACTTGATAAAAGTAAAATAAAAATATAAAAATTTGTAGCATGTTTAATAAAAAATAAACATAATGGAGAATAAAATAGGATTCTTAAAAATAAAAACATGATACTATTATATAATAGAAAATAAGACAAACCCCCCCAATAGCTCCCAAAAGATAGAATAAATAACTTAAAAATTTTAAGTTAATGATAGGAAACAACTATGATTATTTCTAGAAGTTCATCATAAAAAAATCCAGAAGAAATATAAAACAAATAAAAGGTAGAAGAATAAAAATCTAAAGCTAGCACAGATGTTAAAACATACAAGACCCATTTTGAACTGTTGTTGTTTTTCAAATCCATCTACAGAAAGGCTTCGCCCTCCCACACACATCCCCATAATCTAACCTTGTTGTTCGTTTTGCTTTTTAATTTCTGAAACTCTCCAAGGTCTATTTTTCCTCCTGTGTTTTTTTTTCTGTGTTGTTTTTGTTTGTTTGTTTGTTTTTTGTTTGTGTTTTTCCTATGCCTGAAAACTTAACTCTGACTCAGCTTACGTCTTAGTTTTTATGATTCTTTTCTCTGGAAACTTTCACTGCTACCTTCTCACTCTTCTGTCTAAGAGGGTTCAGCAATCCCATAACCTTGTCTGACACCCCTATTTCAGCACTTATTAAGCTGTCATGTTTATTCTATTTCTATATATACTAATCTCTGACTGTAATTCTCACAAAGGCAAGTATGTGTCCATATTCTATGTCAGGATGGGTTTTACATATTTTGTTTTCATTAAAGAAACAAATATTGTAGAAAATTATAAGACACTGAAGTAATAGACATAAAACACTACTTATATAATGTTGTTTTAATGTAGTCATGCTTTGCTTCTAATTCCAGATATGAGAACAGAGTGGATTATTTGTATATCTTCATAGCTCTGTCCGAGGGCCCAATGTTTTGCTTGAAATTTAATATCCAGTAATGTTTAATTTTCATATGATTTCTAATAGTACCCTAATATTTTTAACTTCTTACATAGATAACATCATAATCATATAGTAACTGCTAAAGTGTATATTTTCTATATCATTCCTCATTTTTAAATGAGTAGTTCATTTATATACATTTAAAAGTAATACATATATTTTATTTTCTTATTTTAAAGCTATAATATGCATGCTCTATTACTGAGAAAAAGTATCAGATGTGATATTATCACATATAGCTGAATCACTTTTAGAGTCTTATTTTTCAACCCACATAGTAAATTATTTTAATTTTTGTTGTAATTTACACAACTAATTTATTTTTGTTAATTATCTAACCATTGTACTAAATACCTTTAAAAAACACATATAGGAAGCATCATTATTATTTTTCTTTAAGCTGATGATAATTAACATTGTAATATATATTTATTTGAACAAAATGATATAACAAGTATTTTTGAATTTCTGCCAGGCTTTTTCAGTCTAGTAAACCAGGTTTTAATTCAGATGGAGTTCTTAGAATGTCCGCTTGCCACCAGGGAATGGTACCTGTGGGGATTCTACAGATACTCTGAAAGGTTGATAGAATGATAAAGTACTCTGATAAACTCAGAAACCACTTTTTGATGGAAATAAAAAGATAAACAAATAATACCCATTTTGAAAAAAGGAAAGCATTATTGAGAATGCATTTACAAACAAGCAAGTAAAATCTACCCCAATTATCTAGCATTCTTTAGAATCACTATTTGAAAGTTAAAAAATTATTCAAAAGTGAAGAGTATAAAAATTCAGGACTCCTTCTTCATTGACATGTTTTTAATAATTACCCTCTTCATTTACCTTAACATTATGAAAATGTGTTGCTTACAGTTCAAACTGGTCTCTAACATAAACAATAGACTTTTTTTCTTAATCTTTAAAAAAGTTTTTTTAATTATAATTTACATATAATATTATATAAATTTCAGGTGTACACCCAAGTAATTAGATATTTTATAACTTACTAAGTGATCATCTTGATAAATCTCATATCCATCTGACACTGTACATAGTTAATAAAATATTACTGTCTTTATTCCCTATGCTATACTTTACATCTCCATGACTATTCTGTAACAAACAATTGGTACTTCTTAATCCCACCACCTTTTTAATCAATCTTCCATAGGCCCCTCTCATCTGGCAACCATCAAAATGTTCTCTGTAAATATGAATCTGTTTCTATTCTGCTTGTTCATTTATTTTGATTTTTAGATTCAGTTGTTGATAGATAAATATTTATTGTGATTTTATAGTTCATATTTTTTATCTTTGTTCTTCATCTGCTTAAAGAAGACTTTTTTATTAATTTCTTTATTGATTAAGGTATCATATATTTGTCCTCATCCCCCCCATTCCCATCCCAAACCCCTCCCCACGCATGCCCCCACCCCCCTGTTGTCTGTGACCACTGGTTAGGCTTATATGCATGCATACAAGTCCTTTGGTTGATCTCTCCCCCTTACCCCCACCCTCCCCTACCTTCCCTCTGAGGTTTGACAGTCTGATCAATGCTTCCCTGTCTTCGGGTCTGTTTTTGTTCATCAGTTTATGTTGTTCATCATTTCCCCTAGATGAGTGAGATCATGTGATACTAGAAATATACTTATAAGAACCGAAAATGAGACAAGCAATAATGGTTATACTGAGAGAATTTCATATAATACTGATTTAGTGGTGATGAGCTCCTTTAGCTTTTTCTTGTATGGAAAGCTCTTTATCTGTTTTTCGATTCTAAATGATAGCTTTGCTGGGCAGAATAATCTGGGTTGCTGGTCATTGCTTTTCATCACCTTGAATATTTCTTGCCACACCCTTCTGGCTTGCAAAGTTTCTATTGAGACACCAGCTGACAGACTTATGGGAGCTCTCATGTAGGTAACTAACTGCTTTTCTTGTGTTGCTTTTAAGGTATTCTCTTTGTCCTTAGCCTTTTACACTTTAATTATAATGTGTCTTGGTCTGGGTCTATTTGGGTTCATCTTGTACATTTACATTATGGAGGTGCTAGAAGAAGACCAGAGAGAGCAAAATTTTGAAAACCTATATAGAAAAAATAATGACAGCTAACTTCCTTACACTGGTGAAGGAAATAGACATACAGGTCCAGGAAGTGTAGAGCATCCTAAACAAGATGGACATAGAATTTTAAGGGGAAAACATTTCAGAAATTGAATATATTTTCAATTATTTTATTTGAAGATTACTTCTATCAGAATAAACAAGAGTTTGTTTAGTGTAGTCATGAAATCAGTTTTCTACAGACTTATAGGTAATATTGATATACTGGATTTACATATTTAGGAGTATTACCTTCTAAATATTTTAGTTTCTTTAAAATAAATTCTGGTGATACAATTGTTTCCAGGATAAGACACACATATTCAATACTCCCTAAGATATATTTTTATCAATTATAAATAATTTTATTAACAATAAATCTATGTTATCTCTTTATCAATACTTAATAAATACTGTGAGATACATTAATACTATGAAATTTTCCCAATTTTAAATGCAAATATATCAAATAATTTTGTAAGCTATCACTCTATAGAAAATTCGGGCTAAATCAAGTCTTTTTAAATGTTATGCATATTTAGATTACTGGGATTTACTGCAGCTCCCTGTTACTGCCAGTTTTATCTTATGGTATTAAAAGAAAGGACAAAAATTCCAGATTTTTAAATGTGCTTCTAGCCCTTGCATACTTATCTGAAAGGCAGTGTACAAGTTGACTCCTTCATATATATAGTGGTCCCTTTTTTAATGTATCTGCTCTCCATCTTCCTTTGCAAATTCAGACCTTTACTCATTCCTCTTTTATGTTTTACTAAAGGCCCAGTGCATGACATTTGTGCACTGGGGGGAGGGTGTGTTCCTCAGCCCAGCCTGTGCCCTCTCGCAGTCTGGGACCCCTTGGGCAATGTCCACCTGCTGCCTTAGGCCCGATCCCCCCACCGCCACTGTGCTCACCAGCTGTGAGTCTGGCTTCTGGCTGACCAGCTCTCCTCCTGTGGGAGCAAACTGACCACCAGGAGGCAGCTCCTGCATTGAGCATCTACCCTCTGGTGGTCAGTGTGCATCATAGCGACCAGTCGTTCTGCCGTTCGGTCTATTTGCATATTAGGGTTTTATTATATAGGATTGTCACAGATTATCTCTGCTTATGCTGTAAATTTGTTGGTGATTTTACTCATGGTTTTGTGACCTTCTGTTTTTTGTTTCAGGTAGAATAATCTCCTTGAGTATTTCTTTAATGGAGGTCTTCTGGAGATGAATTCACTCATATGTGGGATATAAAACTGAAACTAAAATGCAGACAATAATATGGTGGTTGCCAGATGGAAGGGGGTTGGGAGTAGCAAAGGGTGAAGGGGGAAAATATATAGTAATGAAGATGATTTGACTTTGCATGATGGGTACACAATGCGATATACAGGTCATGTATCATAGAAATGTACACTTGAAACCTATATCATCCTATTAACCCATGTTACTCTAATAAATTTAATTTAAAATAAATAAATAAAATTTAATATTATTAAAAAATGGACTCCATCAAACGAATCACTTCAGAAAGAAACAGGAACTAACTCCAAATAATAAAAGGTCAAATTCTGTCAAGAAAATGTATTTGTTACTCTATGCTTTTAAAACTTTCTTTTTAGAAGAGCCTGTGACATGCCAAATGCAAAATCTGAGAGCTTCTGTCAGAGGCACAGTCGTAACTGTGACTTCAACTCAATCTATGTATAAACTGAAACTGACATTGCAACCTTATCCTGACAGGATGCAACATTTTGAGAATGCTTGAAACGCCCATGTTGCACTGGGCGTTTCAAGCATTCTCAAAATGTTGCATGTTGATTTTATATATATATATATATAAAATCAGTGAGAAATGTTGAAAACTCCATTTTCTTTTTACTGTATGATTTTAGTTAAATGCCCATTAATCTCAAGATATTGCTTATTAGATTACTTCTGAATTGTAAAAAGTACTTTAACTTAAAATCGATATCCATTTAAATGACCTGGCTAACTTATCTACAGTTAGGATAGTGCTTCTCATTTTTCAAATCTATTATTTTTTTTTGTTTCCACACAGTTTGCTTTCCTCAGGATCTATAATGTCCCAAAAAGTCCCTTAATATTAATTTATTATTATTTAGGGCTGAAAATTTAGGCTGAAAAACAAACTGCAGCCAGTTTTGCCATTTTCTCCTCTTTTTGGACATTTTTGTCTGCAACATCTCAATGAACTATATTTAGAATGATGTTCATTATTAGATAGATTTTCAATATCATTTTGCTCTTTAGTCAGTGGTTTTTGTTAATATCGGTATTAACCAGGTTCACATCAAAACATAAACACTTTAACAACAGGCGATTGGAACATAATGAGCTGTAATTGTGTGTGTGCTTTCAATGATAATCCCTTATTTAATAAAAGTTATCTATTGATCACACACATCAAGAATTTAAATGTGCTGATTAACCCTACTTCCTTCCCTGCTATGACATCAAATCATGAGTAGCACAAATGTTCAGGCCTCTCCAACCTGTGAATAAATACAAAGTCATGTTTCCATACTTAAAAACCTTTTTTTCCTACTTATTATTGCTGCATCTCAAACTTCTCAGCAAACCAGAAGCTATCTTGTTATTACTGGGAGTCTACAAAAGGACATGTCCCTTGTTTTTATAATGCAGTATGTCCCTTGTAATTGCTACTCTGAGTCTTATTTTGCTGCTGCCCCAGGTCCCCTGCCCATTGTCCATTGCCCCATAAATCATCCTAAGGGGTGGCCTCTTTCTACCTGCCAATTTAGTTTCTGAAGAGAACTTTAATATCCTTGCCAGACATATTTTTCTCAGTACTCCAAAATTCCCCCTCTCTGTGATAGAATAATAGTAAAAGGTTCTGAATAGAGGCTGAAAAAAATGGTTATCTTCTAAACTCTGAGCTGAAAGTATTTATGTGTGCCTCACACCACAGTATTTGAGCCCAAAAACTCTAGAAATTCTTCATGAAAGTTGTTCTGACTCCTCCCGGCTGTTCATCTCTTGCAAGTAACTCAAAAGTAAAAATCAACAACAAAAATCACCAATGAATAAAAATCAACAGCAAATCCTCTCATGACCTCACTACAGAAATAAACTATCTTCATTCAAGCACACACAATAATGTATTTCTCCCACTTTCTCTCTCCACCTCATATACAAATAAAGGAACCATCCTCAGACGTATATCTCCAGCACATCTACCCCCACCAATAGAGTACATTAACTCTGGCATACATATTAACTTCCAGTTAACTGTTTCTCTACCAACTGACTAAATCCCAAGTCCATTAGGGTAATTTGCCTAAAATGAGGCAGCACCCTGCCCCAAATATAACTTGTAGTATCCACCTTTAATGACAAAAGAAAAAAACAACTTTTAAATGTTTACTGTGACTACCTAGTGTGTAACAAACAGTAGGCTATAGTATCATACAGAATATCCCACTGCATGTAAAAGTCAAATGGCCTTGTGAAATTTGAAAGTGTCATTGTCTATGACTATATCTGGTTTAAGTCAAGAAGTCTATCAGGGAGAAACCAAGATGGCAGCATAGGTAAACATCTAAACTGTTGTCTCACACAACAAATTCAAAACTACAATGAAAAGACAAAACGGACATCATCCAGAACCACAGGAAAGCTGGCTGAGTGGAAATTCTACAACTAGAAGGAAAGAGAAAAGCACACTGAGACTCAGAGGAGCTGCAAAAGGCTGAGGTACAAAGACGCATGTTCGGAGAGGACTGGCGGCTGAGTGCGTGGCTGGCTTTCTCAAGTGGGAGGGAGATGGAAGCTCCTGAAAGCACTGAACTCCAGTTCCGGGTAAGACTCTGAGAACCCAGACTCGTTTGGGGGAATCTGGACTGTCAGGAAAAGAGAAAAGCACACTGAGACTCAGGGGAGCTGTGAAAGGCAGAGGTCCGGAGGCGTGCACGCGGAAAGGACTGACTGCTGAGTGAGTGGCTGGCTTTCTCAAGCGGGAGGGAGATGGAAGCTCCCAATTGCGCTGAACTCCAGTTCCGGGCGAGACTCTGAGAACACAGACTCTTTCAGGGGGAATCGGGACTGACAGGAAAAAAGAAAAGCACACTGAGACTCAGGAGAGCTGCGAAAGGCAGAGGTCTGGAGGTGCGCACGTGAAAGGACTGACTGCTGAGTATGCGGCTGGCTTTCTCAAGCAGGAGGAAGACTGAAGCTCCCAAATGTGCTGAACTTCAGTTCTGGGAGAGACTCTGGGAACCGAGACTCATTCGGGGAGAAACAGGACTGTGTGGCAGCAGGTGAAACTTGATGGTGGCTTTCTCTCAGAGGTGCTTTCAGTGATTACCAAGAGACACTGAGACCCAGAGGCCTCATAGGGCAGGGCTGATGGGAAGCCAAGGCTGTCTGCTCTGCCCTGAGACTCCACCCCATCCAAGCTGAGCACAGAGGCTTTTGTAATTTTTCAAGTCTTGTCTCATAAGGGTGTCTCCAGAACAGAAGTTCTCCCAGGGTAGACACAGCTGATCCTCACAGCCAATCGGCCTGGAGGTCAATTCCTCCCAGTGATACCAACAACAATCAAGGCTTAACTACAACAAGACT
The DNA here is from genome assembly GCA_026230045.1 of Corynorhinus townsendii. Classification (NCBI taxonomy): domain Eukaryota; kingdom Metazoa; phylum Chordata; class Mammalia; order Chiroptera; family Vespertilionidae; genus Corynorhinus; species Corynorhinus townsendii. The sequence goes on along the minus strand of JAPDVU010000001.1, from coordinate 115,935,964 downwards.
GTGCACCACAAAGGGGTGCACCAAGAGTGTCCACCTCAGGTAACTGGGGATGCTGAGCCCCTGGGCCCTATAGGACACCTAGCACACAAAGCTACTCTACCAACTCAGGGAAGCAGCAAAAATGCGGAGACAAAGAAACAGATCACAAATGAAAGAAATGGAAGAAAGCAAACAACTGGATATAGAGTTCAAAACCATGGTTATATGGTTTTTCAAGAATTTCCTAGAAAAGGCCGATAAATTTAGTGAGACCCTCAAGGATATGAAAAAAGACCAACTAGAAATTAAACATACACTTACTGAAATAAAAAAATACTATACAGAGACCTAACAGTAGACTAGAGGACCGCAAGAATCAAGTCAAAGAGTTGAAATACAAAGAAGCAAAAAACACTCAGCCGGAAAAGCAAAAAAGAAAAAAGAATCCAAAAATTTGAAGATAGTGTAAGGAGCCTCTGGGACAATCTCAAGCGTACCAACATCCGAATTATGGGGGTGCCAGAAGAAGAGAGAGACCAAGATACTGAAAACCTATTTGAAGAAATAATGACTGAAAACTTCCCCCATCTGGTGAAAGAAATAGACTTACAAGTCCAGGAAGCACACAGAACCCCAAACAAAAGGAATCCAAAGAGGAACACACCAAGACACATCATAATTAAAATGCCAAGAGCAAAAGACAAAGAGAGAATATTAAAAGCAGCAAGAGAAAAACAGTTAGTTATCTGCAAGGGAGCACCCATACAATTGTCAGCTGATTTCTCAACAGAAACTATGCAGGCCAGATGGGAGTGGCAATAAATATTCAAAGTGATGAACAGCAAGAACCTACAACCAAGATTACTCTACCCAGCAAAGCTATCATTCAGAATAGAAGGGCAGATAAAAAGTTTCACAGATAAGAAAAAGCTAAAGGAGTTCATCACCACCAAGCCAGTATTATATGAAATGCTGAAAGGTATTCTTTAAGAAGTGGAAGAAGAAGAAAATGTTAAAGATAAAAATTATGAACAACAAATACATGACTATCAACAAGTGAATCTAAAAATCAGGTAAATAAAAAATCTGATGAACAGAATAAACTGGTGAATATAATAGAATCAGGGGCATAGAACGGGAGTGGACTGACAATTCTCAGGGGGAAAAGGGTGTGGGGGGTGCAGGAAGAGACTGGACAAAAATCGTACACCTATGGATGAGGACAGTAGGGGGGAGGTAAGGGCAGAGGGTGGGGTGGGAACCAGGTGGAGGGGAGCTATGGGAGGGAAAAAGAGGAACAATTGTAATAATCTGAACAATAAAAATTTATTATATTAAAAAAAACAAGAAGTCTATCAAACACGTTTACACTTGAATTAGTAAAGTACTAGTTCAAATTATGTGTTGGACATTGTTGTTTTGTAATACAATATACGTAACAACTTGATTTTTTTCAGGATTGTACTAAAGAAATAAAATGACATTCATCAAATATTTCAGCATGCATCAAACACTATGCAAATGGCATCACAATGTTATGAAAAATTCTGATCATAATGAATATGAGGATTTAAAGGACCTGAAATTCAGAGGTATGAGAAATTAGAAGTTGTCAGCACACATGAAGTAGAAGCAACACCTACAGAGTAACCATAGAAATCAACAGAAAAAAACATGAATATGAACTTGTGATTGTTATCTCTAACTCAACTGTACTATCAGTGAACTTCCTAACCCTAATATTGGCTATGGAACTTTTGTAATTGTTTTTTACTTAGTAAATTCCAAAACAGCTCCCTTCCTTGAAGTATCATCTCACAAGGCCTTACCTTGAACTACTGATTTCAGTTTGCCCCACAGATCACTGATGTGCCATTTTTTAAGTCCTTTCTCTCTGTGTTTCATTTCAGATAGGTTCTATTTCTATTTCAATTTCACTAGCCTTTTCTTCTACACTATCTAATTAGCCATTAAGTATATCTGGTGTATGCTTTATCTCACACATTGTATTTATTCCTCTTTAAAGGTTCAATTTGAATGGTGTTTAAAGTTTCTATTTCTCTACTTAACATATTCAATCATTCCTCAACATGTATTTATTTATTTATTTATTTATTTATTTACTTACTTACTTACTTACTTACTTATTATTGTTAACCCTTACCCAAGGATATTTTTCCATTTATTTTAGAAAGAATGGAAAGGATAGAGGGAGGAGAGATTGAGAGAAAGAGAGAGAGGCATGTGAGAGATTGGTTTCCTCCCTCATATACCCCAACCAGGGCCAAGAATAGAACCTGCAAACCAGGTTTGTGTCCTGGTCTGGGATCAAACCCAAGAACCTTTGGTGTGTGGGATGACTCTCTAACCAGTGGACAGGGCTCCTCAATCTTCTTGAACATATAAAATACAGTCATACTGTTTCAAAGGCCTTTTCTGCTAATGCGTTCACTGTCATCAGTTTTAATTGACAAATGTTTCTCCATGTGAGAATTATAAACTTTTGCTTTGTTTTTTTGAGTGCCTACAATTTTTCAATGGATGTTAGAAGTTACAAATTTTGCTTTGTTAGGTGCTGTTTGTATACCTATAAATATTTTTAACTTTATTATGAGATACAATTAAGTTACTTGGAAACAATATGTTTTATTATACTCTTCAGAGCCTTGCTTTACTATTCCCCACTGCTGAGTATTCTGCAGTATGCCCCACAAATAATTAAGGTTCCCACTCTGACTTCTGGATAAAGGCACTAATTCTGGCCATGTGTGAGCTCTGGGGATTTTTTCCTCTAATCCTTTTTAGCAATTCTCTCCCACTTTAGGTAGTTTCCTCACAAGTGTGTCCTGATCAGTGCTCAACTGAGTACAAATGTGGTATTTGCATCTCTGTACTTCTCTCTCCGCAACTCTCTCTTTCCTGGTGCTCTGCCCTCCAAACTCTAGGCATCTTGGCCTTCCCAGACTCCCACCTAAACCTTTCATACTCAGGGATACTAGCAGGGCCCATCTTGTTTACTTTCTCTGTGCCAACATTTAATATCTCTCTTCAGGCAGTAACCTAATTGCAATACTCATCTGATTTGTATTCCATCTCTGAGAGATCATGGTTCTGTGTTGCCTATTTTCAATGTCTTCTTAAGAACCATTGTTTCATGTACTTTTATTTTTTTAATTATTTTATGGAGTGTTATAGACTGAATTCATTTATTGAAATCTAATACTCAATGTGGCTATATCTGGATATGATTTCTAAGGCAATATTTAAGGTTAAATGAGGTCCTAACCATGGGGTCCTCACTGATAAGATTACTGTCTTTATAAGAAGAAACACCAGAGTGCTCACTCTCTCTTCTCTCTTTTCTCTCCTTTTTTCTCCTCTTCTCTCCCCATAGGTGCACAAAGGAAAGGACATAGGGAGAAGATGGTCATCCACAAGCTAGAAGCAGAGCCCTGTCAAAAACTAAATCTGCTGACATCTTGATCTTGGACTTCTGGCCTCCAGAACTGTGAGAAAATCATTTTTTGTTCTTTAAACCACTCGGTTTGTGATATTTTGATACAGCAACACAAACAGACTAATATAAGCAGGTAGATAAACCCTGTTCCTGCCGCTCTATCCTGGCTGAAAGCAGACATCCCGGTTAAGTATTTCTAATCATGCACTCAGCACACTAAATTTAAAGGTATTAGTGATACAGAGAACATGGAAGTGAAAGCATGGAGCTTTACAGCAAGGTCCAGTAATGTTAATGATAGTGCTATTCATTGAGCATTTATTTTATATATTAAGTACAGTGCTAAGTGCTGTAATTTCATTATACCATTTGTTTCTCTTAAAATAGTCTATAAAGAAGTCTAGAATTTCTTCTATTCAGAATAATACCAACTCTCCCTAGACCTCTAAACCAGCAAAGGCAGTAGTGAGAAGGGATCTTGAGAGTTTTGTGTGCCGTAGTCGTCTGGCAAAATCCTGATTCTTGTTCTTCTTATCTCTCATTCTTGACATCAGAAATAAATCATTCTATAAATAAGTTTTCACTCGGTGATAGAATTTTGCTATAGGAGAATACATAAAAGTTGTTTCATATTTTTAAAAATTATCTTGTATTGACCCTATGCAGATTGTCAGAAAGATTGACAGTATGCTGAAGGATAGTAAACAAAGAATAATGAAAAATAACAGACTGTCAAGTTGAAGGGAGCTGATACAGGGATCAATCTTAACGTTAGCTTTATTAATGATTTGAAAAGTGATGTAAATGGAAATTAATTAAATATTCAGGTGATAAGTAATTTATTTCATAGTTTAAAAACAGGGGAAAATAATAATTGAGAATTGCAAAAAGGAATAAATGGTTGCAAACATGCATTAAATAAGAAGAGAATATCAATTGCTCTTCATATTAAGAACATTGGAATACAAGATAACTTTAAAAATATTAAACTTTAAGTGTTTTATGGTAATGTATTCTCCTACAGCAAAATTCTATCACCAAGTGCAAACTTATTTATAGAATGATTTATCATTAGTGGGAGATGTGATCGTAATCATAATTACTAATCTAATGTATTTTATGCTCTAATAAATATATAGAGAAATAAATTAGAATATAATTTCAATTTACATCATGCCATTTCAATCATGAATGTAAAGTTGGCTCTTTTTTTCTGAGTTCCAATTATGAACTGGATCCAAATAGTTCAATGTGATTATTCAATTTGTACAAAACATTTGTCAATTGGCTGTGTATAAATAAATTGTATAACTCATTACATAGACTCAAAAATAGAGAACTCTAAACATAGACAAGACCTCATTTAGTTTAGAGGAGGCAATATATCTAAAGATTAATGTTTTGTCAGTTTCCTCTGGAAATTTCCTGTAGCCTTCAATCAATCAGTCAAACAATTTTGTTTGATTTATACAATTTCTTTAATATCCCCTTATACATCAGTCTTTTCAGCTATGTTTGGTTCATTATTAGAACAGGCCTTTCTTTTTCTTCTAGTGATATAAGAATTGCATGAATTTCTATTTATTTTTTCCAGGTATCTACTTTAAGTTACTAAAGAGAAAAAAGAAACAGTTATATTTAATTTAAATGCATTTTAAACATAATGCATATAATCTTATGATAATATTGATTCAAAATTATACAACAATTTCTGAAACTTAAATTAATGATATTAGCCCAAGCATTGCCAAATATTTTAGCACATAAAACAATTTTTTTTCAAATGAAATCATAGGATTACCTCAAAGTATATAACATATAAAAATAAAATATTTCTGGGTGAAATAAATTCAAGGGAATAAGGGTATGGGAGTCTCCCTTTTTCTGCATTTCCAGACCTCCATGCTTCTCTACCTCACATACGCTTAGGCACCTCCAGAGAACTCGAATATGATGAGAAAATCAACTTTGTTTCTTGGGAAATGGACAGAGAGATGTATGGATTAAGTGATACACATTCAGATCAGATGAATTGCTGATGTCAAGTGTTAGTAGAATAGCAGTTAAACACACACACACACACACACACACACACACACACACACACACACACACACACACACTTGTTCTGAAAAATCTACAATTATTCTATAGATATAGATCTCCTCCCAAGAAAGATTCTACTCTGTTAGCTGTGATGTGCCAAGTGAACTTTTCTGGTGGATCTGAAAATCTTTCATAAAGTCTATTTGCAAGTAATCCCATATTGTGGTTTACATATGATATACAAATCACTTTGTGTTGCATTTATTTTCCAATAGAACTTAATGTGCTTGACATGATAATAGGTGTCATATATCATTGGGAAAAAATTATTACTCTAAAATTCTTTGTGAATATTTATTTTCCTCATTCATCTTTCAAGTAGCTGTACTAGAAAATCTTAAACTAATATTTCAGCTAGTCCAAATAAAGAAATAACGTACACAAGAACAGAACATTTTTGAGAGGATTTCTCCAATATTTTTGAAACTCAAAATATGGAGAGTAATTTAATTTTGGAAACTACACTTATGCAATGAGATTATATAAAAATACAGTTCCTTCTTATGTAAAAGTAAAATTACGTAGTTATTAAATAGTGGTGTCTTTGGTACCATTGTAATTATCTGGTTAGTAATAACAGGAAAGGAACAAAAGGTAGGTCAGACATTATTAGCATGTCATTTGGCAGCTTCATAAAGAAGTTGCAATTTCACACTCCCCAGGGAAACACTAGCCCATTCCCTGCAGGTTTCTGGGGGAAGGGACTGGACAAAGGGGAGGATGGATGCATGGGCAGTGAAGTTGGGATGATGTAGCAAAGGTGATTACTGTCAGTCAAACCTGAGAACAGAAATCAGTGGCTAGAGTAAGCAATGCCAATGCAAGCCCACCATAATTTGGGAAGACATAATCCTGCAGACAGAGGAGTTTGCATTCTCTTGGCTCTCTCTCGGCTCTCTTGCCCATGTGGCCCACAGCTATGTAGACTCCACATGCAATGGACAAATGGACAACAGATAGGAACACAAACTAAGCTAGCCTAATGCTGCATTAGATTCTGTCCCAACAGGGAATGGAAACTCTGGACACTGACTGTCATTTTAGTTCTGCTAAAGCCAGAAATACAGTTCTTCCTTGGAGAGACATAAGGAAATGGAACCTTAAAAATCTCCAGGGTATAATTCCACAAGGAAAAAAAACCAAAAAACTTTCTATAATATCTCATCCTGCCATGTGAGTCTCAGAAAATTCACTTTCTCGGGATTCCACAAGAAGGCCACTCCCACTAGCAACTGATGCCAACACAAGGCACACACTAGGAAAATTGCCTTGTGTAAAGTGTGTAAAGCATCTCTTCTCTGCTCCTTCCCTATAAAAGTGCATGAAAAGCCTCCGAACCTACAGCACTTGGAGGGCAAAAGTACAGGAGAAGAACCACCTGGCCTCGACTATTGGTGCATGTCTGGGTTTTTCTCATACAGAAGGCCAAAGGCATATTAAAAAGTGCTCAAAGTCACTGATCATCCCAGAGATGCAAGTCAAAATGACAATTAGGTACTACCTCACATCTGTCAGAATGGCTATCATCAACAAATCAATGACAAGTGCTGGTGAGGATGTGGAGAAAAAGGAACCCTCATGCAATGCTGGTGGGAATGTAGACTGGCGCAGCCACTGTGGAAAACAGTTTGGAATTTCCTCAAAAAACTAAAATGGAACTGCCAGTTGACTCAATGATCCCACTTCTAGGAATGTATCCCAAGAACTCAGAAACATCCAATCAGAATAAATATATGCACCCCTATGTTCTTCTTTTTTTTCTGACCTACTTCACTTCTGCTTCCCCTGACCCAGATCCAGGAGAAAGTGGCACCCTGCTCCCAGCACCAAAGCCACATAAGACTGCAGAAAAAGCTGGTAAAGTGTGCAACATGATGTTGCACGGACTTTGTTCCTAGTGCTCCCTACTATTTCCCCTATGTACAAAATTCCTCTCTCCCCACCTTTCTGCTCCTGCCTACATTTTGCCTGTGTTTTTATGGCTCATCTTCTCCCTGTTCCCACCTCTCATGGCTTAGACAATAGCTTGGGAACATCCAGGCCTGCTTACAAACAGCCTCAGCATGTGGATCCCTGCACGGCAATGGGCAGGTGGGTGCCAAGGGAACACAGAACAGAACGTGGAAAGTGAGCACACACTCACTTGCTTGGAATTTACTCCTGGCACATGAAACCCCAAGTGGCCCCAGCTTGCATAAGCCCCATGAGGGGCTAGCATTCCCAGCCTTAGCCAGGGGCTTAGGGCATGGGTTTCAGCCCAGTAGTTTGTAGTATGCCCAGCTGCTTCACCCCTATTTTCTGTAGTGTGCAGTGGGGCAAACTGTCATTAACCACAGTGCCTCCCCCAGCTATGAACACAGCTCCATTCACTTTCTGCCTCTCTCTGCCCTCTCCCTTTCACTCACGCAGTACCTTCATGCACCATGCAAGCTTGCCACCTCCAGGAGCTCAGACCTCACTTGGATCTGCAACCCAGAACTCTGCTTGGGGATTTCCCCTTCTCTGGTAGCTGAGTGTACATGCTCCACGCCCCCTCCCCCCACCTCTGTGTGCTTAGGGATTGGCAGCTGTGACCAGGTGGGTCTTGGGGCTCAACCCCAGGAGGGAGGGGTGCTGTTTATCTGTCTGATCCCAGGTGAGTTCCCGTGGAACTGCTGCCTTCCTGGACTTACCCTCTGCCCTGCTAGTTGCTAAGGGGTGGGCTCCACACCCATCACATGCCATGTCACTTGTGGGAGGGCATTGTAAATTGTATCTGCCCTTGGCAGCCCCCATGTTGTTGAAGGGTGGTAGCTGCATCAGGCACCGCTGGTAAGTTTTAGCTTCTATTACAAATGTAACTGATATGTATTTTACTTCATGCAAACACTACTGCTGTGTATTTTGGTATCCAAGTTTTGCTACTTATCATTAACTAGAGGCCTGGTGCACAAAATCCGTGCATTGGGGGGAGGGGGTTGTCCCTCAGCCCGTCCTGAACCCTCTCCAATCTGGGGTCTCTTGGGACCCCCTGCACCCTCCCCAATCTGGTTATCCCCAACTGCCCTCCCCTTCCTGCCCAATTGCCCCCAACTTCCCTTCCCTGCCAGCCCGATTGTCCCTACTGCCCTCCCCTGCCAGCCTGATCACCCCCGGCTGCCCTCAACTGCAGGCCTGGTCGCCCCTAACTGCCCTCCCATGCTGACCATCTTGTGGTGACCATCTTGTGATGACATGGGGACAGCCATCTTGTGGCGGCCATCTTGTGGCAGCCATCTTGTGATGACGTGGGGGCGGCCATCTTGTGACGATGTTATGCAACACCAACTATGCTTTTATTATATAGGATGCTTCTTCAACAGGTATAAGTAATTGAGAAAAGTCTCAAATGTAAAGATAGTCAAAGATATGAAAGGCTTTTTGTTACCTAATCTTGGAGACTGGCTATCCCTAAAAGGGGAGACAGAGTTTAACCCGGGACACAGGTATTAAATCTCTGTCTTGCAAGGTTAATAGAGAATGTTCTTTCTCCCCTCCTCTAGCCCAGTTAAAAAGCTGGAATATTTATACCCAATACAGTAAAGGGTAGAGACCTCCAGTAATGTCAGAGGCCATCAGAATCTCTCATGTGGCATTAAAAGCCCCACACCTGCACAATTGTGTTGCAATATTTTTGGCACTTCTGGAAGAATTTCTATCCCAGGAATGGGAAGAGACTTAGGGATATGGATGAATTCCATAGCTGGCATATATAGGATGACTATGGGATGCCATAGCAATTAAGATATCAGAGGCCATTCGGATTCTGGTCTATGACAGAGAGCTATGGAGCATAGAAGATGTTCATGCCTCCCTCAGCTATCAAATCTCCCTTTCAAGAGGACAAAATGTTTTTAGGTTTTTCTCCCCAAAATCTGTCATACAATTTTCATTCACAATGTTTTGAGAATGCCTACTCTGGCAAAGGATTTTACTGGCAAGGTTTGTCAAAGAAATAATGGTTTGCCTCTGAAAGTTTAATACCTGGAATCCAGATTTCTCAAAGAAGTTACCTAAGCCAATCAATTTAACTTAGTTTACCTGTAATTTACTAAATCAGTGAGTTTTGCTCTAAAATACCTGTCTCCATGGGAGTATGTCTCTTAAAGTGTATGTTTGCCAGTAAAAGAGCCTATGTGTATGAAATTTATGGAATGTGTTTACTAATACTTGCTAATTGCTTACTTTTAGTTTTTTTCTCTGTACCTTATCCCTCCAGAATTTGGAAATTCTTAAGGAGTCAGTAGTGGCAATACAATTATTTGCATAAGACCAGTCTTCACTTGTATTTTTGTTAACTCAGACTTTGACTAGAATGCCATGTATAAGAGAGACATGCCTGGACTCTGAATGTCACCAGAAAGCCTTAATGAAATAAGATTGACTTTCAAAGCTGATCAAGCCCACTTCAGAAATAATCTGATACCTTGCTTGGTCACATGGTTCATAGCACTCTTCCTAGGTGCCAGGGCTGACCAGCAGACCCTGAGCGACAGATGAATGGATTACTTGGACACATGTTTTTGTAAAAGAGAGGGCTAAGGGACTGGTTGGCTATAGGCACCAAACAGCTTCTTCATCTACCTCCTTCGGCTTTATTGTAACAACAGCTTGAACTAAAATTAAAGATTTCTGATTATTTTTCAGAAAGAGAAATTAAGAAAACAACCTCATTTACAATTGCATTAAAATACCTGGGGAAAAATTATAGGAGGTAAAAAGATCTATACACTGAAAACTGAGAAATTTAAGAAGACATTGAAGCAAACACAAATGAATAGAACTATATTTTGTATTCACGGATTGAAAGAAAATATTTTTAAAATGTCCATATAGCCCTGGTCAGTGGCTCAGTGGTTAGAGCATTGGCCCATAGACTGAAGAGTTATGGGTTCCATTCCAGGTGAGCTAAACAGACAGTCCATATGGTCTAATAAAAATGAAAAAAACTTCACCTTATGTTATATTTTCTTTAAAAATATTCATAAGTTAAAATTTTTCTTAATGTAAGAACTCTGAATGATGGTATAAATATTTCCTGTCTTAAAAGTATATACCATAACAGGATTTTGATGATCATGAATTATATATGATTACTAGAGGCCCAGTGCATGAAATTCATGCCCCAGGGGGAAGGGTGTCTGTCAGGCCAGCCTGCACCCTCTTCAATCTGGGACCCCTCAAAGGATGTCTGACTGCCCATTTAGGCCTGATCCCACAATCCAGGACTGCTGGCTCCCAACCACTCACCTCCTTGCCTGCTTGATTGCCCCTAACTGCTTCCGCTTTCCAGCCTGATCAATGCCTAACTGCTCCCCAGCCAGCCTGGTCGCCCGTAACTGCCTGCCACTGCTGGCCTGGCCCCCCACTAACTGCCTCCCATGCAGGCCTGGTCTCCCTCCAACTGCCCTTCCCTGCAGGCCTGGTTCCCCCAACTGACCTCCCATGCAGGCCTGGTCCCCCTCCAACTGCCCTTCCCTGCAGGCATGGTCCCCCCCAACTGCCCTCCCCTGCAGTCCTAGGTCCCCCCCAATTGTCCTTCCCTGCAGGCCTGATCACTCACAACTGCCCTCCCCTGCTGGCCATCTTGTGGCAGCCGTCTTGTATCCACATGGGGGTAGACATCTTGTGTGTTGGAGTGATGGTCAATTTGTATATTACCTCTTTATTATATAGGAGGATATTTTCTTTTTGTTTGTTTGTTTCATTTTATTTTTTATTTTTTTAATTTATATTTTCTATTGTTTAAAGTATTACATATATTAGTACATATATCTCCTTTTTTTTCCCCATAGACCTTCCCCAGCCTCCCCTACCCCCTATCGCATGCCCTCATCACACTCCCCAAGTGTCCTGTGTCCATTGGTGTGCTTATATGCATGCATACAAGTCCTTTGGTTGATCTATTTCACTCCCTCCCCAACACTCCCCAGCCTTCCCACTGTAATTTGACATTCTGTTCGGTGCTTTACTGCCTCTGTATCTATCTTTTTATTCATCAGGTTATACTTTTATTTATTTTTCATAAATGTGTGGGATCATGTGGTATTTTTCTTCCAATGTCTGGCTTATTTCACTTAACATAATGCCCTCAAGATTTATCCATGCTGCTGCAAATGGTTAGAATGCCCTTTTTTTTATAGCAGTGTAGTATTCCATTGTGTAGATGTACCATAGTTTTCTAATCCATTCATCTGCTAATGGGCATTTAGGCTGTTTCCAAATCTTAGCTAAGGTGAATTGTGCTGCTATGAACACAGGGGCGCATATATCCTTTCTGATTGGTGTTTCTAGTTTCTTGGGATATATTCCTAAAAGTGGAATTACTGGGTCAAATGGGAGTTCCATTTTTATTTTTTTGAGGAAACTCCATACTGTTCTCCACAGTGGCTGCACCAGTCTGCATTCTCACCAGCAGTGCACAAGGGTTTCTTTTTCTCAGAATCCTCTCCAGCACTTCTCATTTGTTGATTTGTTGATGATAGCCATTCTGACAGGTGTGAGATGTACGGCATTATCGTTTTGATTTGCACCTTTCAAGTAATTAGTGACTTTGAGCATGTTTTCATGTGTCTCTTGGCCTTCCTTCTGTCTTCTTTAAAAAAGATTCTATTTAGGTCCATTGCCCATTTTTTTTATTGGATCATTTATCATTCCTTTTATTAAGTTGTATAAGTTGCTTGTAGATGTTGGAGATTAAACCTTTATTAGTGATAACATTTGCAAATACTTTCTCCCATACAGTGGGCTTTCTTGTTGTTTTATTGATGGTTTCTTTTGCTGTGAAAAAGCTTTTTATTTTGATGTAGTCCCATTTGTTTATTTTCTCTTTAGTTTCCATTGCCTTAGAAGCAGTATCAGTGAAGAAATTGCTTCAGCATGTGTCTCATGTTTCTCTGCCTGTGACTTCCTCTAGTATTTTTATGGTTTCCCATCTTATGTTTCAGTCCTGTATCCATTTTGACTTTATTTTTGTGTATGGTGTAAGTTGGTGATCTAGTTTCATTTTTTTTGCATGTGTCTGTCCAATTTTCCTAACACAATTTATTGAAGAGACTATCTTGACTCCATTGTATGATCATGCATCCTTTGTCAAATATTAATTGAGCATAGTGGTTTGGGTTGATATCTGGATTCTCTATTCTATTCCATTGGTCTATATGTCTGTTCTTGTGCCAGTACCAGGCTGTTTTGAGAAGAGTGGCTTTGTAATACAGCTTTAAATCTTGTATTGAGATCCCACCTACTTTGTTCTTCTTTCTCAGGATTGCTGTCGTTAATTAGGGGTCTTTATTTATTCCAGATGAATTTTTGGAGAATTCTTTCTAGGTCTGTGAAATATGCTGTTGGTATTTTAATGGGGAGTGCACTGAATCTATAGATTGCTTTGGGTAGTATGGACATTTTAATGATGTTGATTCTACCAATCCATGAACGTGGTATGTTCTTCCATCTGTTTACATCTTCCTCTACCTCTTTTTTCAGTGTCCTGTAGTTTTCTGCATATAGGTCTTTTACCTCCTTAGTTAAGTTTATTCCTAGGTATCTTAATTTTTTCATTCAATGGTAAATGGGATTCTTTTTAAGTCTTTCTTTCCGTAAGTTCACCATTGGTGCATAGAAATGCCATAGATTTCTTGGCATTAATTTTGTATCCTGCTATATTGCTGAATTCATTTATTAAGTCTGTTAGTTTTTTGATGGAGACTTTCAGGTTTTTTATGTACAATATCATGTCATCTGCAAATAAGGACAGCTTTACTTCTTCTTTTCCAATTTGGATGCATTTCATTTATTCTACTTGTTTAATTGCAATGGCTAGTACTTCCAGTACTATGTCGAACAGGAGTGGTGAGAGTGGGCATCCTTGTCTTGTTCCTGTTCTTAGGGGAAATGGTTTTAGTTTTTGCCCATTGAGTATGATGTTAGCTTGGGTTTATCATATATAGCTTTTATTATGTTGAGGTATGATCCTTCTATTCCCACCTTGTTGAGAGTTTTTATCAAGAAAGGGTATTGGATTTTGTCAAATGCTCTTTCTGCATCAATTGATATGACTATGTGATTTTTATCTCTCAATTTGTTTATGTGATGTACCACATTTATTGACTTATGGATATTGTACCATCCTTGCATTCCTGGGATAAATCCTACTTGGTCACGGTGTATGATCTTTCTGATGTACTGCTGGATCTGATTTGCTATAATTTTGTTGAGGATTTTGGCATCTACATTCATAAGGGATATTGGCCTGTAATTCTCTTTCATTATGTTGTCTTTATCTGGTTTTGGTATTAGGGTGATGCTGGCTTCATAGAAGGATCTTGGAAGTGTTCCAACCTCTTAAATTTTTTGGAATAGTCTGAGCAGGATAGGTTTTAGTTCTTCCTTGAAATTTTGGTAAAACTCCCCTGTGAAGCCGTCTGGCCCCGGGCTTTTGTTTGCCAGAAGCTTTTTGATGACTGCTTCAATTTCTTCCATAGTTATTGGTCTATTGAGATGTTTAGATTCTTCCTGATTGAGTTTTGGAAGGTTATATTTTTCTAGGAATATGTTCATTTCCTCTGGTTGTCCAGTTTGTTGGAATAGAGTTGTTTGTAGTATTTTTTAAACAATCCTTTGTATTTTGGTTGTTATTTCTCCTCTTTAATTTCTGATTTTGTTTTTTTGGCTCCTCTCTCTTTACTCCTTGGTGAACCTGGCTAGAGGTTCATCCATCTTGTTTATCCTTTCAAAGAACCAGCTCTTGGTTTTGTTGATATTTTGTATTGTGTTTTTTTGTGTGGGTGTGTGTCAATGTTGTTTATCTCCACTCTGATCTTTAGTATTTCCTTCCATCTACTTACACTGGGATTTTCTTGTTGCTCTTTTTCTAACTCTTTGAGTTGTAGGGTTAGGGAATTTATTACCATTGTTTCTTGTTTTTTTGCAGTAGGCTTGTAGTTCTATGAACTTCCCTCTCAAGACTGCTTTCGCTGTGTCCCATATATTTTGGATTGTTGTGTTTTCATTGTCATTTGTTGCCATGATGGTTTTTATTTCTTCTTTTATGACTCTGGAAACCCAGTCATTGTTTAGTAGCATGCTGTTTAGTCTCCATGTGTTTGATTTTTTTGGATTGTTTTTATTGTAGTTGATTTCCAGTTTTATGCCACTGTGGTCTGAGAAGATGCTTGATATGATTTCTATCTTCTTGACTTTGAAGAGACTTTGCCTATGACCCAGCATATGGTCTATCTTTGAAAATGACCTCTGTGCACTTGAGAAGAATGTGTATTCTGTGGCTTTGGGGTGAAATATTCTGAAGATGTCAATTAATTCCATCTGGTCTAGTGAGTCATTTAAGATTGATGTTTCTTTACTGATTTTTTGTTTCGAGGATTTGTCCAATGGTGGTAGTGGGGTATTATTGTCTCCTACTATGATTGTATGGCTGTCAATCTCTCCCTTGATATCCTACAGGAGTTTTTTTTATGTATTTGGGTGCTCCTGTATTGGGTGCATATATGTTTACCAGAGTTATTTCTTATTGTTGGATTGCTCCCTTTAGTACTATGAAGTGGCCTTCCTTATCTCTTGTTATGTCCTTCATTTTGAGATCTAATTTGTCAGACATAAGTATTGCTACCCCAGCTTTTTTTTTCATTTCCATTGTCCTGGAAAACCTTTTTCCATCCCTTCACCCTCAGTCTGTGTGTGTCATTTTTTCTGAGGTGGGTTTCTTGTAGACAGCAGATATATGGGTCTTGTTTTCTTATCCAATACGTTACCCCTGTGTTCCTTCTTCACTTCATATTTCTTTCTTTTTTTCTTTTTTCTTTTTTTATAGCAGACCCTTTAGCATTTCTTGCATTGCTGGTTTGGTGGTAATAAATTCCCTTAGTCCTTTTTTGGCTGTGAAACTCTTGATTTCACCTTCAATTTTGATTGGTAGCCTTGCTGGGTACAGTATTCTTGGATTCTGACCCTTCCTTTGCATGACTTTGTATATTTCATTCCATTCCTTTCTTGCCTGATGAGTTTCTGTTGAGAAATCAGTCGCTAGTCTGATGGGGGTTCCTTTGTAGGTAACTTTCTGTCTCTCTCTGGCTGCTTTTAAGATTCTTACTTTGTTTTTGGTGTTTGCCAATTTAATTATAATGTGCCTTGGTGTTAGTCTTTTGGGGTTCATTTTGCTTGGGACTCTGTGAGCTTCTTGGATTTGTGTGGGTTTTTTCTTCCCTATATCAGGGAAGTTTTCTGTCATTATTTCTTCAAACAGGTTTTCTATTCCTTGCTCAGTTTCCTCTCCTTCTGGAACTCCTATTATGCAGATGTTGTTTTGTTTCGTGTTGTCTCAAGTTCCTTTAGGCTCTCCTCCTGCTTTTTAATTTTTTTTTCTAGAAGCTGCTCTACTTGGGTATTTTTCCCCACCTTGTCTTCTAGCTCACTGATGAATCCTCTGCTTCTTCTAATCTACTCTTGATTCTTTCTATTGAGTTCTTTACAGCAGTGATGTCATTTTTCATTTCTTCTTGGTTCTTCTTCATTTCCTCTTGGTTCTTACTTATATTGTCGAATTTGTCTTCCATTCTTTTCAGCCACCTTATGACCATTTCTCTGAATTCTTTCTCTGACAGGTTGCTTGCTTCCATTTCATTTACTTCCTTTTCTGGTGATGCCTGCTTTTCTTTCAGATGTGGGCTGTTTCTTTGTCTCACCATGGTCTCTCTTCTCCAGGTGTCTGGTTATGTAGTTTTCTCTCTTATAGGAGGATATTTTCATGGATACTGTCTGAGCACCAATTTCATGAATGAATGACTTTCAAATGTGTTGAATAAAATACATTTTCAAGGCCCATTTATTTAAGATGAGGTTCAAGATGAGATTCATAAGAAATTGCAAAGACAATAAAGTCCCTAAAACAACAGATTCCTCTATTAGATTGCTTTTGTTAAATGACTAGAGACCTGGTGCATGAATTCATGCAACAGTGGGGTCCCGGAGCATGGCCTGTGGGATTGGGTGGAAATTGGCTGTCTCACATCCCCTGAGGTGTCCCATATTGCAAGAGGGCACAGGCCAGGCCAAGGGGCCCCACCAGTGCATGGTTAGGGCCAGGGAGGGACATGGAATGTTGGCCAGCCATGGAGGGACTGGAGGAGGGCTCCAGGGAGTGTCCTACCCATCTCACTAGTTCTGATCAGCTGGACACCAGCAGCAAGCTAACCTACTGGTCAGAGCATCTGCCCCCTGGTGGTCAGTGCACATATAGCAAGCGATTGAGCGGCCTTAGCATATCATTAGCATATTACACTTTGATTGGTTGAATGAACAACCAGATGACTCAATACTTAGCATATCAAGCTTTTATTATATAAGATAGAATATTTTTAATCAAAATTTTTTTACAAAGGCTAAAACACATTTTTTTTTAAAAAAAGTATACTCTATAATTTCTCAACCTAATCTCTTCACCTAGCATCAAACAGAACATTTCTGCACCAAATAGGTTTACTAAGCTCTCTCCATCTCATTCATTCATTCACTTGTTCTTCATTCATATACACATTTACTTATTCAACAAATAATTCAGTACCTGCCACATACTGGACACTACACTAGATCCTGAGATAAAAACAAAGATATGCATGCATATATGCACACATACCAGATTGTTATATAAGAACGTTAAGAATATATAGAGAAAGGTAGGTAAGTAATTGAATTGTACAGATTGCTAATCCTTGTGATAGAAGAAGGTTCCTCCTAGATATCTCTACATGCAGAAGTAATAAAAGCAACCTCATCTTCTTTTCAACATATACAATATGTTGTATTTCAGTATACTAAAATTATTAATGGTTGTATACATTCCATACTTATGTTCTATACTCACATTCACACACTACAAATTCCAAAATAAATGAACTTACTTTTAAATAACATGCATATTAAAAATGAACAGAAAAGGACATTAAAACAGTTAAATAACTCTATATCATGTTTTCAGAAGTTTAGTCTAAAAAAAAGGAAGGTATTTTTTTTAAATCCAAATAAATTTCTAAAGGTGAATTTTAGTGTCTATTATTTTTTAAATATAAGTAGGAATAATGACATATTAGCTTTTTCACAAGAAAATAAAAATAAATTTGAAGAAATAGTAATCTAAAATAAAACACAGACAGAAAAAATACTGAAAGAAAATGAACATAGCATTTGTGAGTTGTAAGAAAAATTTAAATGGCCTAAAAACTGTGTAATTGGAAGCCTTAATGGAAAAGGTAAGAGTTGTCAGAGACATAAATAAATAAGTAAGTAAGTAAATAAATAAATAATCCTGTGGTATTCGTTGTTACTTCAACTTTTTTGTTTCTGATTTTATTTATTTGGGTCTTCTCTCTTTATTTCTTGATGAGTCTGGTTAAAGGTTCATTAATCTTGTTTATGATTGTAAGAAAATACTATGAAAAACTATATGCCAACAAGTGGGCAATGTGGTAGAAATGGAAAAATTCCTAGAAAAATACAATATACAAAAACTGAATAAGGAAGAATCAGAAAACCTGAATAGGCCAAAAGCAATTGATGAAATTAATGCAATAATAATAATAATAATAATAAAATCTCCCAACAAACAAAAGCCCTGGTCTGGACTGCTTAACATGGGAGTTTTACCAAGCATTCAAAGAAAAACTAACACCGATCCTCCTCAAACTATTCCAAAAAGTCCAAATTGAAAGAACATTACCAAGCTCTTTTTAAAAGGGCAGCATTATTTTAATTCTAAAACCAGATAAAGACATTACAAATAAAGATAATTACAGATCCATAACCTTGATGAACAGAGATGCCAAAATCCTCATCAAAATATTAGCAAATCAGATCCAGCAATATATTAAAAAGATCATATACCATGACCAAGTGGGATTTATTCCAGTGATGCAAGGTTGGTACAATATTCACAAATTAATAAATATGATACATCAGATAAATAAATTAAAAACCAATAATCACATGATCATATCAATAGATGCAGTAAAAGCATTCCACAAAATCCAACACCCATATATGTAAAACTCTCAGCAAAGTGGCAAAAGAGGGATTATGCTTCAAGATAATAAAGGCCATATATGACAAATCTACAGACAACATCATACTCAATAGGCAAAAATATATTTTAATAGAATCAGAAGTGTGATTGTTTATAGTGGTTGAGATTAATTTGTAAAGACAAAAAAAAGTACTTTCTGGATTAATGGAAATATTCCATATTGTGATATTTATCACATCAAGTTATACAATTACTATTACACTCTCAATAAGGGTTAAGCAGTGACTATCTACTCTCACATACCTTAATCTTGAAATTCCACTATCTCATCAGTTTCCTTGATTATAATTAGCCTATTGGGTACTAAATAACTATCCAAAATGTTTTAAGAGGGGAGGAAATTGACATTGAACTGGAAGCAACATGATATAGGGTATCCCCAAAAATGTATACGCACTTTAACAGTTGATCACTCACTTAATTTTCACTCCTTTTCAGGTTTAATTGATTTGAAATAATGGGCAAAGCCAGACTAAGCCTTGAGGGAAAAAAAATTATCCTAAAGTGCCACTTAATTTTTTTATGAAGATACATAAAGGGTAAAATTTACAGTACAAAACCAGCAACAGTTGATAAATTGAGGGCATGCAAATATTGAAAGAAATGATTATTGGTGTTTAAGACTCTATTGCTTCACGTTATCAGCAGTGCCTGGACCAGAAAGTTCATAAGTTTGAAAACAGGCATTGAGACTAACAATATTTATTTATGTAGATTCCTCTAAAATTTTAAAAGGAACTGTATGTTAATAAACACTGACTTTATAATCATTCAAAGTGTGTATACATTTTTGGGCTGTCCTATATATGTGACGTATGGATGTTTAAAGGTCTTAGTTACAGGAAAGCTGTTTGATGTAAGAGCAAAGCAGCTACCCCTTTCAAATAAGGGAACATAAATTACTAACTTTTGTTATAGATGAGCAGTAAGCCCTTGTGAAATAATGTGTGTTCAGTACCATACTGTACCTATAGTGAGCAGATTGATTTCTTTGAAAAACTTAGTGCCAGGTGATAAGAAATTTTATTTCATGTAACATCATGGATTATATATATTAATTTACAGTTTTGCCTTTTTGTGCCTAATAATTCCATAGCATTTTGCAAAAGTTTATAAAAACCACATTATTAAAATTATTTTAAGACATTCCCAAAGATATGAAATACATTGAACTTTCTTATATTTAAACCTACATACAATTTGCTTTATTCAGGGTGTTTCTGCGTCAGTTGTTTAGAATACAACCATAATCTCCTATAGTTAGAAAGTACTTCATACATTGAGCAAATTTTACAGCCCACTGAAAACTTAATTAATGTTAAGTTCAAATTGGTTCTCTCACGCTGACATTGCTATAAGTAGCTGGCTTTGCTCAAATATAAAGTGCACTTTCCTTTGACCTTATATAACTGCATGCAACGGTAGCTAATTAAGAGCATTTCAGCATCTCTTTTGCATTTGGCATTACTGTTAATATTACTAATGCTTGGCTTGCAGAAGCAAAAAATAAATAAATTTTAAGTAGGGGAGGGGTTGCAAACTAGTGAAAGTTCAAGCAAGGTTAAAAAAAACCCTGCAGTTTAATGAGCCTCTTACTTTGCTCTTGACACTAGGCAGGAAGCAAGTCTCTAGAAGTCAGATGTCATAAAGAAAAGTGCTTATGCTTTCCTCCCTGTACTAATCTTTCTAATTTTGGTTTCAGAGCATTCAGCCTAAGATTATTCAACCTTACCGATAATTTACACAAAGTAATATTCCTGCTGTGTCTGCCAAAGATATATAGTATTCAAGTATGTGTATAAGATGAATTTTGCGGCCACTTCAAACCCTCCTGGCCCCACCTTTTCCTCCTGCCAATGTTCTGGTCATCATTTCTGGCAAGCTTTCACAGCTTTGTGAAGATTTACTTGACAGTCCCTTGCCTCAGGCCAGTGCCCTATATTTCTTCTCTCCTACTTCAGGATACAAGGGTTGGTTAACATCCACTCTTTACTAATGAGGATAAATTTGTCTCCCTTTCTTCCAATGGTAGGGAGTCCTGGCTAATTCCATAGGACTCCTCAGGAGGTCCACCTGGATAGAACTCAAGAGGCCAGTAACAAATGCCAACTTCATATTTCATCCTTGGCTGATTTTTTTCATTTTCTTATTTTATTTCTTAACTCCTTATCTCTGGGATCACTTCCCAAATGAACTACCTACATGCTAAATGCTCCCTCAATCATCCCTTTCAAAGTGATGGGCACATAGAGAATTTTTATGAAATATAATTATTTTATGCTTTATGGTATAATAAATATTCTGATAGTAGTTTGTGACTTCACTTAATGACATATTTTTAAAAAATAAAGGACTAATATGGCATTTGCCAACTTTAAAAAAAGACACAAATACTTAAAAATAAAATAAACATATTAACATCCTAGGTTCTAAAACTTTGCCTACATTTGAATTAGTAAATGCCATATGCTAAGGGTATGACCTTAAACAAGTTGTTTCCATCTCTGAACCTCAGTTTCCTAATCTGTAAAATGGGAATAAATAATAGCATACTAGGAAGTTACAATAGTGGTATAATTGATAGTGAAACATATTAGATATCACTCATTGCATAACAAAACAACTTCAAACTATGTGGCTTAAAATATTAACCACTTAATTTGCTCAGGTTTCTGCAATCTAGACTAGGGTCAGCAGGATCTTTCTTCTGCTATTTTCTCTGCTGGGATCATTTATGAACTTGTAATTATTGGGAAGTTTCACTAGAACTAGTTAGCTGAAGAATGCCACACGCACATACTGGTGGTTAGCTGAGGTGCCTTGATCTCCTCTATGTGGCCCCTGTGGAAGACTGCTAGAGTTACTCACATTAAGGAAAGCAGCATTCTTACATCAGCACTAGTATTTATAAATAGCTAAGAATAGTGCCTGGCATACAGTTTCAACTAATTTTTTTAAATAGCTATTTTCACTACATATTATTACTTTACTGGTATTTTTTATCAAAGAGCAATTTATTTTTAATGTAGGAAATTTGTTATCTGAAAATAAAAAATAATTCTTCACATGTAATAAACTTAGTTTAATAAAACTTAGCAGATTTTCTTATTTTTCTAATTTCTCATTTCACACAAAATATTAACTACATATTTATATATGTATGTGTATGTATATACACATGCTGGAAACCAAGATCAACAGTAATTAATATAAATGCGAGAAGTCTGCCAGAAGGCTGACCTGGGCTCCTTTGATATTCACAGGGTGAATTTGCATTTTATTACCTACTGCTGACTCAATGGCCTAAAGCAGTGGTTGACAAACTGCAGCTTGGCTCGGGAGCCACATGCAGCTCTTTGGCCCCTTGAGTGTGGCTCTGAAAGAAGAAAGCAGAACTGACTATCTCCCATCTTGCAGAGCTAGATCCTCAGCTGACCCTCCCCACTGGGGGTCACCACAGGAATGTCAGAATTGTCCTAACTTCCCCAACCGCTGCCTGAGTAGACCAGTGAAGCTCCAGGAATGTAGCTAAGGTCCTAATAAGGCTATCAAGAAGCAAAGGTAGGGGGATGGCTCAGACCTTGGAATGTATTGGCCACCTCCTGACCTTTGTGCCGTAAAACCCTGCAGAAAAACCCTGACCAAAGTGACCACTCTCTGTAACCCACGTCACCCACCTAAGCCCACCCAAATGACTAGCCCTATATAACCTTTGTTCCCCTGGGGCTCGCTCTCTCGTCTCGCGGCTGCGTCGGTAAAGAGGCTGGGAGCCAAGCCCGGGCTTGAATAAAGACTCTTGTTTTTTTACATCGGAAGTGGCTCCCTGGTGGTTGAATTTGGGGACCCCGAAATCTGGGCATAACAGCTCTTCCACAAAATACCATGGCCTGAGTGAGTCTATTTTGAAGAAGTGGCGTTAGAACTTTAAGTTTAAAAAATTTGGCTCTCAAAAGAAATTTCAATCGTTGTACTATTGATATTTGACTCTGTTGACTAATGAATTTGCAGACCAAGGCCTAAAGCAAACTCCCCCCTAACCTGATAATCTTACTGTTTACTAAACAATCACCTTTGATATGTCTGTTTGCATTAATAACAGGCAACTGTGTATTCTAGTAAATAAAAGCAGACTGGAACAGACACTCAGTGGAACTTGACTACTACAGTTAGGCTTCAACCCATAATTCCAAATCTGTATTTTTTATCTTGTGTTTTAATTTGCTTGTCAGCTCTTTCTCCAAGCCTTTGAACCCGAAAGCCACACTGGCTGTGGCTTTTCACATACGCACATAAAACTAATACTAGTCACAGAGACAGCAGCCTCAGTGTTTAGTAATTACTGATCAATGCATTATTTTGTAAAAGAAATAAAAATCTAGTCATATGAGTTCAATTTGCATAATTTTTAAACAAAAGTTCATATCACAACATGGCTGTCCCAGGATTTCCATATAATTTTTTGCCCCATCAGACCTACAGCAGAAAAATATAAGGAGAAAACATACATTTTTGGGGGGGAATTGAAATTACAAAGTTGAGTTGTTTGATTTCCTGATCCACCAATATCCATAAGCTTTGTTTGTGAGTTCAGGCATTGACTTAATTTTAGTAATGAGAATAAAACAAGTATGAAACTTTTACCTCAGGACATAAGGCAACATGTCAAACTCTGTTCTTATTCTGACTTCTTGCTTCTCTCCTCAATGTAAGAATAACATTTTCCCTTGATGGATTTAAATATTATATAAAGTAATCAAGGTTTGTAATGTCTTAGAACATATTTCATTATATATACATAAAGTAATATATATAAACATAAGCTATTTTTACTGTGCAATAATAACATACTCTATGCCTGGCATAAATTGCTGAATGCCAAGACTTTGACATGAGCTTTTGAATGAACAGCACGTGTTGCCTTGCCAATGCCTTCCATGGATATTTGATTTTTGCATCACTTGGTTTTCTGAATTTCACACTTTATCGAGTTATGACTGACCTTTAGCCAAAATAATATACTTTACCTGCTAACTTCCCTTAGGTTAAGTTAAACTCACTTTCCACCCCTTCCAGATGACCTGTCTATCATTGTTTACCTATGGTGAAAGGCTTATAATGACTATTACAGTCAGGGGAGTAGACCTTGCTGCTCTACTACTTATCTGCTACATCTATTTTAGGTGAATAGGTTTAATTCCACAAAGATTGTCTCTAAATAGCAATAAAATTCTACCAGACACATTAATTCCTATCCTAACATCATGTACATTGTGAACTTGGTAGAAGATCCGCTAAAATCTTCTATAACTTAAGGAACAATTCTATAACCCTCTGATATAGACCTTTAGATGGACATGAGTGGAGTAGGGACCACAGGCCAAGGACTGCAGGTCACCAAGGTGGAAAGCCCTGGTGCCTAGCAATGGGCAAAACTAGACTAGGACCTCACCCCCAGGGTGACCTTTCCTAGCTGGTCATGCAGTAGATCCCCTGACCTTTCATATCACTGGTCATGCAGTTGGGATCCTCCCCTGATGCCGGTTATGTGGTAGACCCTGTTAGAGGAGTAATAAGGGGACCAAAGAATAGCCTCATACACCTCCCATACAAGCCCTTGCATGACCACTCTCTTAACCATTAAGTTCTCAGGAATGTGAGTTTCTGGTCCTTATCAATTAATCTTAAGAACAAAGAACTCTGCTGACCACAGAGTTGGAGTTTTGGTCAAACTAAAGACGATATTTAGGTCTCAGTTCTGTTTCAGTTCCAGTCTCAGAAAAGCAGCAAAACCAAACAGAGCAACACCATGGCTGGTGTTACACACAGTTTACCAGGTGAACAAAAAATACACAGGAGTACCCAGAGATACAGGAAAAAAAACATTTATTTCCAGATGTACCAGTACCATGACTCAGGGGAGCCTGTTTCCAAATCCTGAGCCAACCAATATGGAGGAAGCTTTCTCTTTATACCCTTTGGTTTCTTTGTCCCCCAAATATGGATCAGACTTCCAGACCTTTCATAGGCTTTGCAAAAAACCCCATGTGTTGGGGTGGGGGCCGTGAGACCACACCTAAAGGCCTGCCCGACCCCTTTGGGGGTTGTGTATAGTTCATGGTTTATGACCTCTGTAAAATGTGAGTATTTAGGTAAACAGGTCTTACAAGACCAACCGGATAATTAAGGAAAGGACAGTGAGTAGACTATAGACTAACAGGAACATTCATTAGGGATACTGATTAACTAGGTACAGAGTCAGGCTGCTGGTCTCACGCCAAAAAATGTCTTATTTTCCTCATTACTGGCATCAGGACCAGCTGTGATGACTAAGGACGCCCTCCCCTAGCACCAGAAAATCAGTAGAGACTACTAATCTAAAAAAACACACCTGGAAAAGTTGATGAATATTCTATTGAGATCTTATCCTGGGAAGTCCTCTAAGATCCCTGCCTTTAGAAAGGGGATAAAAACCCTTAGGCTGGAGGACCCAGAGAGTACTCTTTCTCTCTCTTGGCTTAGCCACACCTTTCCCAAACACATTCTTTCTGCCTTTCTCTTTCCTAAGCTCCAAGGGACCTTCTTTTGCCTCTATAACTCATATACTGAGCCCATGCAGCCTAATTGGCTCACCTTTTCTACCTCTGTGAAACTTTCTCTTATAATTTGGGTTGCTTGCCTCTGAATCCTTTCTTTGCACAACTGAAGTACTGAGGTTGCTCAACGGAGGTCCCATAGCATTCTGGTGCCATTTCATGGCTAACACTGTAACTGCTGACTACTAATGGCTCACAGCTGCTCCCTCTTCAAAGAACTCTCCTGGGCTAAATAAGCTTTCTCACACCCCATCTCAGTAGCCCACAGCCAACTGGTAACTGAAGTGGGGAACAAAAGTCTTGCTTCAAATTGAGACTAACTCTGCAGTGCACAGAGCCCAATGTAGGACCAGCTAAAGCTAGTCTTCAACTAAGTCTGTGTCCTTGCTTACTAGCTTTTGCCCTCTACCCTACTCCTTCTACCATATTTTTAAAGATATACTACACTTTTTACTTAGCAGGACTTGCTTATTCAAAAATTAGACTTTGTGAAAAGCTTAGAATTCCTATAGTTTTCTTATTTTTTAATTGTATCTGCTATTTACTTTTAAAATTCACAGGTATTATATGGGTCAGATTTTTCTAAGTAAAATTGGCATTAAAGAGGAAATTTTTATGTTAAAGAAATATTTAAAATAATATCTATTCTAATATGTTAACAGAGGACAAATTTCAAAGAAAGAAATGAAAAAGCTTATAATTCAAATAACACTCAGGCTAAGGAATGTAGTGATTCAGAAATTATTAATTATCAATAGAAAGGTCCTAAATGGGTTTTAGTTACTGAAAACAATTTATTTAACAGCTTTGAATCATTTTGCAAACATCACTACTAAGATAAAACAAATAATTTATATTATGAATAGTCACATAGGCTTACACAAGAAAGGTGAAGAAATGTAAACGTAAGTGAATAGCTGAGGATTAAAAGCAAATTCACTAATTCACCACATTGGCATTTCTGTCTAACAACCTTTAAACTACTTATGTAAATATCTTTAGAGCAGAAGGTGGATTAAATTTGAGGAGAAAAAAGACACAGGAGGACATTTGCATTGTTTTTGAGAGAATTTGTTTTCCTCACAAGGTTAACTCAGAAATAAAATGTTTCCTTCCGAACATGGAGGTTTTTAAAGGAAAAGAAAAGATCTTTTACAGAATGACAGGGGACAAAAAATAAAAATACCAAAGCAATCTATACTAATAAAAGCCTAGGTGGCCCTCGTGCCCTCGCATCATCACAAGATGACTGCCCCCATGTCATCCCAAGATGGCCATCCCCACGTCGTCACAAGATGGCCACCACAAGATGGCTGCTACAAGATGGCCAGCAGGGAAGGACAGTTGGGGGCAATCGGGCCGGCAGGGGAGCAGTTAGGTGTCAATCAGGCTGGCAGGCAGAAGCGGATAGGGACAAACAGGCAAGCAGGCAGAGGAGTGGTTAGGAGCTAACATTCCCGGATTATGAGAGGGATGTCTGCCTGCTAGGTGGGATTGGGCCTAACCTGGCAGTCGGACATCCCCTGAGGGGTCCCAGATTGGAGAGGGTGCAGGCTGGGCTGAGGGACACCCCCCCCTCAGTGCACGAATTTTGTGCACTGGGCCTCTAGTGTTACATAAAGCAGGAGCAGATGACAGTAAAATTGAAAAACAAGAGATAAAAGTGAATCTTAAATTGTATAGGAGAAAAAGAAAGCAACATGAAGGACAGATTATACACAAGAGATAGAAAGCAGAAAAAAATTAAATCTGGAGGACAATGTTGGAAGTACAAGAAACCCTTAGAAATAGTGATGATAATTGGACAGTGAGGTATTTATGGAAGCAGCATTTAAGCCCTCTGAAACAGCCAAGAGGAAAGATTAAAGATAAATCAAGACAGTTCTTGAGGAACCATTACCACACTCCCAGTGAGCAGCATTTGAAGGCCAAAATTAAACTTCCCCCTGAGTACTTCTGTAATTGAATTTGGAATATTTGCAGTGATAAATAATCTAGTAAACATGTTCATTGGTATAATGTTGCAAAATTGAAAGATCTAGGAATGTACAATATGATTAAAAACAAAAACTAGGACTTACATTTCAGCTTCACCTCTTAATAGCAATGTGACCCGGGGCAAATTATTTCAATTTCATGCACCTCGATTTCCCTATCTGTAAAATTACATTTTAACTGCCTTATTCTGTTGTGAGTAAAATTATTAAGTCTAATAAATTGTAATAATTAGAAATGTCCTATGTGGGTACTGCTTGGAGGAGAAATTCTTACTCTTGAGGAACTATAATATTCCTTTAAACACGTATTATGATGTCCATCACTGTACATCTCATCTATACTCTTGTTTCTTAAAATTAGGAAATTTTAAATAAAAATAATGGATCTGACAGAATCTAAAAATTTTAACACTATTAGAGTATTTAAATTTGTAGAATGATAATTTTATTACAGAATTTAAAGATTTTAGAAATGTTGAGTAGGGAAATACTTAAGCCTTTACTTCTTTTATAATTTTGCCTATAATGTAACAACTTGCAGGTTCATTTTCTCTGTTTTATGCAGTACTTAGGAAAGATAAGTGAGCATAAGAAATCCCATTAATAGTTGCATAATTAATTTTTGAAAATTCTAGTTCCACTTTCCACTGTAAAACTTCAGATCACAGCAATTTAAAAGAATTAAGAAAAGACATGTTTTTCCAAATGTATAAACTGGATATTAACTTCATGAAAAGTTCCTTAGAGCTTCTCTTTTCTTTTCCATCAGTAAAAGATGATCAAAGAGCCCAGCGACCTTCCTCCAAGAGAAGATACCTTCCTGTTTCTTTATTCACTTCCCGTCACTTTCAGTTGAGAAATTAAGGAACATTAACTTCAGAACAACTTCCATACTTTTTATTCATTCATAATGAAATGTTGGTATTTCAGAAAAAGCACGTGTGCAGATTATCAAAATGTGACATTATCAAATCAGTATTTTTGGACTCCAACTGGTGGCAATCATCAGGGTAAATTAGGCTGGTGTGGATACGGGTAAAAAGATCAGAGAAGAGATTACACAGGAGGAAGACAGACTAAACTGAGATCATTCAAAGCATATTCAGCTTCATATTTCCTGGTACACACTCAACATAATAGATATTGCATTTATGTAATTAAAAACTGGATGAGAGCCCTAGCCAGTTTGGCTCAGTGGATAGAGGATTGGCCTGTGGACTGAAGGGTCCCAGGTTCTGTTCCAGTCAAGGGCACATGCCTGGGTTGTAGGCTCAATCCCCAGTAGGGGTGTGAGGGAGGCAGCCGATCAATGATTCTCTCTCATCATTGATGTTTCTATCTCTCTATCCCTCTCCCTTCCTCTCTGAGATCAATAAAAATATATTTTAAAAAAAAACTGGATTAGAATTACTTAAGTAGGATTTCAAAGAATCTAGGAGAAATAAGAAATGGTAAAATGCTTGCCAGCAGCATCTAAAAAAAATGGCTGGTTATAGAGATTCATCAAATGGGAAAGACAGGGCTGACTATAAAGGTTCAGGAACTTATGACTAGGAGAATCAAGTGAATTAAGACACTGAGTTTTTTTAGTGTTTTTTTTTTTTTTTTTAAGGTAGAAGTAGGGCAAGTTTGGGACAGAGGATGAACAATTTTTATAGGTTAAATTTGAGGCAAGGTCAAAACATTGGGCAAAAGTGTCCAGCATTGAGTTGGAAAAAGATTAACATTGTAAAATGTCCTTATAAAGCTAATTTATCTACAGCTATTAACTTAAGGTTATTTAATAGGATTCAATGCTCTTAAACTTCCTCAGCTGTTTTGAAATTAATCTCACTGTTATCATAATTAGTGTCAGACCACCAGTTACTATCAGAAAATTTAGAAGGATAATGTGAACCTATTTTGAAAATATGCAATATGAATGGCCTTGAGCCACATGATAGTCCATGTTTTCTTTTTGTACCACTTCCAAAGTACATATAATTTTGTTTTCTTGTTTAGCATACTTAAATGTCTCACTCAATATATAAAACACCTTGTATTGATCAAAATGAACATCCCTTCTTTCAATATTTTACCTATGTAATATTTATGTCTATTTCTATAAATACCACTTCCATTACTTATTTGTTTAATAATTTTTTCAGCCTTATTGAGGTATAACAAACAAATAAAACTGTGATATTTAAAAAGTTGTGGTATATTTACACAATGGGATACCACACAGCTTTAAAGAAGAAGGATCACTGACCTTCTGAGACAGCATGGAGGAACCTAATGGAGAGTATTATGTTAAGTGAAATAAGCCAGTCAGAGAAAGACAAGTATCACATGACCTCATTTATATGTAGAATCTAACAAGTTATCTGATGAAAAAAAGAGATCCAGAGATGTGGAAACATGGAACAGTCTGATGAATCTCAGAAAGAATGGGGGAGGAGAGAGTGGGAAATGATTAACCAAAGAACTTAAATGCATATATGCATAGCCAATTGACACAGAAAATAGTGCAGTGAAAGTCTGGCTGGTGGGGAAGGGGGCAGTGGGATTAAGGGAGTCAACGGGGGGGAGGGGCAAGGGGACATATGTAATACTTTCAACAATAAAGATAAATTTTTTAAAAAAATAATATAAATAAATAAATAAACATGGAGAAGTATAAAGTGTACATTATTGGATATACACATATATTGTGAAAAGATTCCAGCCTTGTAGTTAATTAACATAACCTATATAATAAAAGCCTAATATGCTAAGTGTCTGACCCTTCGTTCAACCATTCGACCTGTTGCTATGACGCACACTGACCACCAGGGGGCAGACACTCCAACCGGTAGTTTAGCTTGCTGCTGGGGTACAGCTGGGACTGGGCAAGATGGCCAGACATGCCCTGGAGACCCCTCACGTGGTCCCTTCCAGTCCTGATCATGTACCAGTGGGGTCCCTCGGCCTGGCCTGTGCCCTCTCATAATCTGGGATCCTTGGGGGATGTTGGAGAGCAGGTTTTGGCCTGATCACACAGGCCAGGCTGAGGGACCCCACTGGTGCACGGGGCCTCTAGTCATTTCAGTGCACCGGGCCTCTAGTCATTTCATATTTATCTTTTTAACCTTTTTTGGTGAGAACTTTTATTCTCTTAGCAAATTCCAAAATACAGTGTTATCAACTACAGCAGTCATATTTTACATTAGATCCTCAGAACTTATTCATTTTATAGGTAAAGTGTGTCCCTTTTTGCCGACTTTTCTTTATTTCCTACCCTCTCCAGCCCCTGCAGATCATTTATCTATTCTCTGTTACTAAGGTTTGTTTATTTAAGATTCCATAGGTGATACCATACAGGATTTGTCTTCCTGTGTCTGACATATTTCACTTAGCACAGTGGTTGGCAAACCGTGGCTCGCGAGCCACATGCGGCTCTTTGGCCCCTTCAGTGTGGCTCTTTCACAAAATACCACGGCCTGAGTGAGTCTATTTTGAAGAAGTGCCGTTAGAAGAAGTTTAAGTTTAAAAAATTTGGCTCTCAAAATAAATTTCAATCGTTGTACTGTCGATGTTTGGCTCTGTTGACTAATGAGTTTGCCAACCACTGACTTAGCATAATGCCCCTAAAAATACATCCATTCCCTTGTATATATACTACATCTTCTTTATCTAACCATCCATTGATGGACATTTGTTTCCATATCTTTGCTATTTTAAATAATGCTGCAATGAACATGGGGGTGCAGATAACTCTTCAATATTCTGTATGCGTTTCTTTGGATATATATTTTCAAAAGTAAAATTGATGAAGATAGTAGTTTTATTTTAAATTTTTTGAGGAACTTCCATGCCATTTTCCATAGTAGCTATACAAGTTGATATTTCTACCAACAGTGCACAGTGGTTCCCTTTTCTCCACATCCTCGCCAATATTTGGTATATCTTGTCTTCTTTATGACAGCCATTCTGACTGCTGTGAGGTAGGTTATTTTTGTTTGTTTGTTTTGTTATTGTTCTTGCATACCCTGTTGATTAGTGATGTTGAGCATCTTTTCATATACCTGTTGGTTATTTGTATGTCTTCTTTGAAAAATGTCTTTTCAGTGCTTTTGCTCATTTTTAAAAATATATGTTTATTAATTTCAGAGAAAAAAGCAGGGGGAGAGAGTGATAGAAACATTAATAATGAGAGAGAATCACTGATCAGCTGCCTCCTGCATATTTCCCACTGGGGATAGAGTCCACAACCCAAGCATGTGTCTTGACCAGGAATCGAACCATGATCTCCTGGATCATAGTTTGACACTCAACCACTCAGCCATGCAGGCCGGGCCATCTGCTCATTTTTAATCAGATTGTGGTTTTTTAAGCTATTGAGTTGTGTAGGTTCCTTGTATATTTTATACGAACCATTTATCAGATATGATTTTAATCTTATTTTGTAGATTGCTTTTTCATTTTTTATGGTTTTCTTTTCTGTACAGACCTTTTGTTAGATATAGTTCCAGGCGTTTCTTTGGTTTTTGTTTTTGTTTTTGTTTTTTCCTTTTGATGCTTTTGATGTAAAATCCAAAAAATTCATTGCCAAATCAGATGTCAAGGAGCTTACTCCTATGTTTTCTTCTAGGAGTTTTATGGTTTCAGGCTTTATGTTCAAGTCTTTAATTTATTTTGAGTTGACTTTTGTGTATGGTAAGTTAGTGGTCTAGTTTCACTCTTTTACATGAGGCTAGCAAGTTTTTCTAACACCATTTATTGTAGAGACTATCATATATATATATATATATATATGTGTGTGTGTGTGTATTTATATATAAATATATATATGATAGTCTCTTCAATCATATATATCATATATATATGTATATTTGTGGATCTTCTGTTGTGAATTAATTAAGCATATTTATGTGGCTTGATTTCTGGGCTCTCTATTCTGTTCTATTGATTATGTGGATTATGTGTCATTTTTATGTCAATACCATATTGTTTTGATTAATATAGCTTTGAAATATAGTTTAAAATCAGAAAGTGTGATGCCCTCCAGTTGTTTTCCCCCCTCAAGATTGTTTTGGCTACACAAAACATCCCAAAGTATATGGCACACAGCAAAAGCAGTCCTGAGAGGGAAGTTCATAGCATTATAGGCCTACCTCAAGAAACAAGAAAAACCCTAAGTAAACAATGTAACCTTACAACTAAAAGAATTAGAAAGATAACAACAAGAAAAACCCAGAGTAAGTAGAAAGAAGGACATAATAAAAATCAGAGTGGAAATAAATGACATAGAGACAAAAAAAAAAAAAAATCAATGAAACCAAGATCTGGTTCCTTGAAAAGATAAACAAAATTGATGAAACTTTATCCAGACTTATCAGAAACAAAGAGAGAGGATCCAAATAAATAAAATCAGAAATGAAAGAGGTGAATTAACAACTGACATCATGTATTGTAAGAAAATACTTTGAATATCTATATGTCAACAAACTAGACAACCTGCATGAAATGGAAAAACTTGTAGAAGCATACAATCTGTAAAAACTCAATCAGAAAGAATTAGAAAGCATGAATAGGCCAACAATAACTAATGAAATTGAAACAACAGTCAAAAAACTCCCCCAAAGAAAAATCCCTGAGATAAGGGAATTCACAGGTGAATTTTACCAAACATTCAAAAAGAATTAACACCTATACTCTAAATCTATTCCAAAAAAAAATTCAAGAGGAGAAAAGACTTCCAAACTCTTTTTATGAAGCCAGCATTATCCTAATTCCAAAACCAGATAAAGACACTGCAAAGAAAGAAAACTATAGGCCAATATCCCTGGTGAACATCTATATATATAAAAAGCCATCAACCAGAATACTGGAATGATTGGAACGGCTCGTTGCTATGATGCCCACTGCAGCCAGTGATCCAGCCCGATCGTTGGGTGGGACCAGCAGGCAAAGCCCCCTGCGGCCCTTCTCCCAGGCTGGCTCCATCCTTGATCGGCCTGCCCCACCCCAATAAGGGGCATGACCAGCAGACCAACCTTGTGCAGCCCCTCCCCCTGGCTGGTGCAGCCCTGATTGGCCCTAATTGGGGCAGTCTGGCCAGCCAATCTTTCACCATTTTCTCCTCCTGCCAGGCCTGACTCCAATCTGCCAATTGGGGCTGGGCCGGCCAGACCCCACCTGTGCATGAATTAATGCACTGGGCCTCTAGTAGGTGATAAAATCCTGAAAAAATATTAGCATATGGGATCCAGCAATACATTAAAAAGGTCATGCACCAGGACCAAGTGGGATTTACTCTAGGGATGCAAGGTTGGTTTAATATTCACTAATCAATAAACATGATAAACCACGTAAATAAAATGAAAGATTAAAAATCACATTTATTGTCACATCAGTAGACACAGAAAAAAACATTCTACAAAATCCAACACTCTTTTTTATTATTCTGAACAAAGTGGGAAGAGAGGGATCAAACCTCAACATAATAAAGGTCATATATTACAAACCTACAGCCAGCATCATACTCAATGGGCATAAATTAAAACCAACTCCTCTAAGAACTGGAACAAGATAGGGATGTCTGCTTTCACCATTCTTATTCATCATAGTACTAGAAGTCCTAAACACAGCAAGCAGACAAGAAGAAAACATAAAAGACACCCAAATTGAAAAAAAGGAAGTAAAACAGTCATTATTTGCAGATGACATGATATTATACATAGAAAATTCTAAAGATTCCACCAAAAAACTACTAGATCTAATAAAAGTATTTGGCAATGTAGCATGGTAAAAAATTAACACCTAGAAATCAATGGCATTTTTGTAAACCAATAATGAACTCTCAGAGAAATTTTTTTAAAAATCCCATTTACCATTGCAACAATAACAAAAAGAGGTATGTGGGAATAAACTTGACCAAGGAGGTAAAATACTTATACTAGGAAAACTATAGAACATTGAAAAAGGAAATGGTGGAAGATGAAAACAAGTAGAAGCATAAAAATGTTCATGGATTGGAAGAATTAACATCATTAAAATGTGCATACTGCCCAAAGAAATCTACAGATTCCACACAATCCCTATTAATAAATGGGACTACATCAAACTAGAAATCTTCTGCACACAAAAGAAACCATCAACAATTTGAAATGGGAATCCACTACGTAGTAGAATGTATTCACCAATGATATATTAGATAAGGGGTTAATTTCAAAACATACAAAGAACTAATACAACTCAACACCAGGAAGACAACCCAATTAAAAAATGGGTAAAGTACCCAAATAGACACTTTTCCTAAGAGGACATACAAATGGCCAATAGACATTTTTTTTTTTTTTTTTTTTACAGAGAGACTAGAGTGGAGGAGGAAAGTAAAATGAGAGAGACACATTGATTGGTTGCCTCCTGCACACACACTGACTAGGGAGGATACCAAGCCTGCAACTGAGGTACGTGCCCTTGACTAGAATGGAACCCATAACTCTTCAGTCTATGGGCCAATGCTCTAACCACTGAGCCACTGACCAGGGCTATATGGACATTTTAAAAATATTTTCTTTCAATCCGTGAATACAAAATATAGTTCTATTTATTTGTGTTTGCTTCAATGTCTTCTTAAATTTCTCAGTTTTCAGTGTATAGATCGTTTTACCTCCTATAATTTTTCCCCAGGTATTTTAATGCAATTGTAAATGAGGTTGTTTTCTTAATTTCTCTTTCTGAAAAATTATCAAGTTTGTTGTTAGTGTATAGAAATGTAATTAATTTCTGTATCTTAATTTCATACCGTGAAACTTTACGGAATTGCTTTTTTAATTCTAACAAGTTGTTTTGTATGTTGTGTGAAATATTTGCTGTTTTCTATATATAAAATATCATGTCATCTGTAAATAGAGGCAGCTTCTAGCTGACAACAGACTTTATATAATTTCATGCATTAGATCCTAGTAACTCCATTTTCCCCTTCAGGTCTAGTGTGGGGAGGTGTGTTTACGACTAGTCGTAAACACACCTCCCCACACTATGCTAGTCCTATGCTATCAATACCCCTCTGGAGGTAGATTCAACACTCCTTACATTACTGTTTTGAATATGCTATTATATTCCTGTTGGCACCCAGAGAATAAGTAACTGAACTGATTAAATGAGGAAATATAAGTTGGGAACAGAGTAAGTTCTATAAAAAGTATTAGGTACTATTAATATTACTGGATATTTGAAGTGCTTCTATGATATAATTATAGCTGTCATTTATATAGAACTGATAACTTCTAAGTGTTTAATATAAAACTTCTTTAATACTATAACTATATGAGGTAGCTTCTATTCTCATACTTTACCAAAGGAGAAACCTGAGGAACAGTTGACCCTTGAACAACATGGGATTAGGGGCTCCAATGCCCAAATAGCCACGAAGTCAAGAGTTTGCACATACCTTAAGTCTGCCCTTCACATATGCAGATTCCCAAATGCAAATAGAAAATACAGTTGGCCCTTAACTGGCTTGAACTTTCTATGACCACCTTTATGTGGATTTTGTACTAAATAACTTGCCAAAGAGCATACCTCCAATAAGTGGCAGAATCAGAATTAAACCTGTCAGTCAAACTTCAAATTATTTTATCTTAACACTGCCTATATTGTTTCATCAAGTTCTCTATTGAACAAGGCATTCTGCCAAGATCCACCTACTGCCAGTTTTTGGGTTATTGCAAGGCCCACCCCCTTCTTTGTCTCAATCAGATTTCCAGGGGTGCCACAGATTACTCTACAATCTCTGTGGTGCAAGCCCAAAATTGGGACTCCCAAGAAGCAGCCAGTGACAGTGAAGGAGATGGATATCCACTCTGGGCTCTCTTTTTCCACTGGAGAAAGCATTAAGCTCAAGAAAGATTTCTTGGCATGTTTTGCCACCAGCCTGAGAGAGAGGCTATGAGGTCAGTGTGAAGCCACTCTTTTTATCTTTCTTTTTTTTTAATTTTTATTGTTGAAAGTGTTCCATAGGTCCTTTTTCCTCCACCAACCTCTTTCAGCCCGCTCCTGTCCTCACCCCCAAGGCCCTCACCACCCCATTGTCCATGTCCAGGGGTTATGCATATATGCATACAAGTCCATTGGTTGATCTCTTCCAACCCACCCTCCCCTGCTTCCCTCTGAGGTTCAACAGTCTTTACATGTTTCTATGACTCTGGGTCTATTTTTGATCATCAGTTTATTTGGTTCATTAGATTCCACATATGAGTGAGATCATGTGATACTTCTTTTTCTCTGACTGGCTTATTCGCTCAGCATAATACTCTCCAGGTCCATCTATGCTATTGCAAATAGTATTCCATTTTAGTGCTGTGTAGTATTCCAATGTGTAAATGTTTGTTTGTTTTTTTTGTTTGTTTGTTTTTATCCACTATCTTCTGATGAGCACTTAGGCTATTTCCAATTCTCAGCTATTGTAAATTGCGCTGCTATGAACATAGGGGTGCATATATTCTTTCTGATGAGTGTTTCAAGTTTCTTAAGATATATTCCTAGAAGTGGGATTACTGGTCAAATGGGAGCTCCATTTTTAATTTCTTGAGATACTCTATACTATTTTCCACAGTTGCTCCACTAGTCGGCGTTCCTATCAGCAGTGTATTAGGTTTCCCTTTTCTCCACAACCTTGCCAACACTTGTTGTTGGTTGATTTGTTGATGGTAGCCATTCTGACAGGTGTGAGGTGATACCCTAATTGTCATTTTGATTTGCATCTCTCAGATGATTAGTGACTTTGAGCATTTTTTCCTATGTGTCTTGGCTTTCTGTATGTCCACTGTAGAGAAGTGCCTATTTAGGTCCTTTGCCCAGTTATTAACTGGATTGCTTGCCTTCCTTTGGTTAAGCTATGAGTTCCTTATATATATTTTGGAGATTAACCCCTTATCAGATGTATCATTGGAAAATATGTCCTCCCATGTAGTGGGATCTCTTGTTATTTTGATGATGGTTTCTTTTGCTGTGCAGAAGCTTTTTATTTTCATGTAGTCCCATCTGGTTTTCTCCTTAGTTTCTTATCTGTGTTGTGCAGGGAGATACTCCAGCCTCGCCCCCTGTGTTAAAGGATTCTCTCAGTGTTGCCTTCTCCATGAATAATTGTTACTTGTTCCTCTTGGGGGCGGAGAGCAAATTTAAGGTCAACTTATTTCAACTGCTATCTGCTTTGATTCATCATTGTGAAGCCTATTATCACTCTGTTTTGATTCATCATTGTGAAGCCTATTATCACTCTGTTTTGCTTTGATTCATCATTGTGAAGCCTATTATCACTCTGTTTCTCTCTTCATTTATCTACACACAACTACACACACACACACACACACACACACACACACACACAAAACTCTTGTTTCCAACAACCTCAATTTTATGCTGATACAAAATTTCTTGACCAAATACTAGATTATTTTGTCTTCTAAAAAATTAGATGACATGAATGTACACATGCTTGCATAATGCACCAAAGAACAGTAACCAAATTAAGAACTTAAATTCTCATATTTTAGGGATGGAGCTTGAATATGAATTTTAAAAATTTACATAACCTGAAATTATGCTAATATAGAGAAAAATAGATAATTATTCAGTTAATTCAGATAAAAGTATCAGAAAAAATCTTTAAATAGATAGCACTTCTTGACATTTCAAAATTTTTAATATAATAACATGTTTTTACAGATAATTTCCAAACAACTCATACCTTACTGCTTTGAAATAAGGAATATTATTTATTTTAATTGGACTTAGTTTTAAAAAGATATAATTATCAATTAATAGCATATTTATAGTACATTCTCAGCATGTTATTAATTTAAAGTATGTTTCTTATTTCCTACATTTATTTGTGCTATATTTGTCTTTTCTAACAAGGATGCTTTTTATGTTTTTCTCTGAAGGATAAAAACTTAACATTTTAGGTGAGAAGGAATATTTGCTCTTATGAAATAATACTTTGCTCAAATTATAATTATTTGTATTTACTTTAATTTAATATATAATTATAATCTTTAATAAAATAAATACATATTAAAATCCTACTATGTGCCAGATATTTTGCTAATTATGTGATAAAAAGGAAAAATAAGATTAAGGATCTGCTCCACAGAGCTTAACATCTAGTAAGGGAGATTAGATCTTATCTAATAAAAGAGTAATATACAAATTGACCATCACTCCAACACACAAGATGGCTGCCCCTATGTGGTCAAAGATGACTGCCCCCATGTGGACACAAGATGGCCAGCAGGGAAGGGCAGCTGTGGGCAATCAGGCCAGCAGGGGAGGGGAGTTGGGAGGGACCAGGCTTGTAAGGGAGGGCAGTTGGGGGTGATCAAGCTTGCAGGGGAGGACAGTTTAGGGGTGACCAGGCAAGCAGATGAGGGAAGTTGGGCAATCAGGCCTGCAGGGAAGGGCAGTTGGGGGGGACCCAGGCTTGCAGGGGAGGGCAACTGGGGGGAACCAGGCCTGCAAGGGAGGGCAGTTAGGGGTGACGAGGCTTTCAGGGGAGGGCAGTTAGGGGCAATCAGGCTGGCAAGGGAGCAGTTAGGCATCAATCAGGTTGGCAGGGGAGTGGTTAGGGGGTGATCAAGCTGGCAGGCAGAAGCGGTTAGGAGCAATCAGGAAGGCAGGCAGGTGAGCAGTTGAGATCCAGCATTCCTAGATTATGAGAGGGATGTCTGACTTCCCGTTTAGGCCAGAGGATCGGGCCTAAATGGGCAGTCAGACATCCATCTAGGGGTGCCATATTGGAGAGGGTGCAGGCTGGGCTGAGGGACATACCCCCTGTACACAAACTTCATGCACTGGGCCTCTAGTATAAGAATAAAACATTTTAATACAGAAATAATGAACTATCCTGTGGGAAGCCCCCAAGTGAGAGATAAGAAATCTAGTTGGGAATTATCCTGGAAAGTTTAAAGAAGAATTAGTCATTTGAGCTATGTTTTAAAGTTTTAGGAAGATTTCAAAGACGAGATAATATGAAAATGAAAAGAAAAGAGGTTTCCAGTGGAGAGAACTGTTGAAGTATAAGGTCAGTGGTGGGGAAATGACAGTTGTGCTCAGCCTAACTAAACTCACCTTCCTCTGGTATACTGTGTCATCAGTAAACCATGAACAGCAAGGTGGTGACAAACAGTGTAGATTCTTTTAAAAAAATATATATATATATATTTAAAAAAATATATATATATAAAAATATATATATTAATTGATATATATATATTTTTAAAATATATATATTAATTAATAAATATTTATTTTTAAAATTGTTGGAAGTATTACAGATGTCCCAAATTGTGTAGATTCTTGAATGCTAGCCAATGGGTTTAGATTGCCTT
Organism: Corynorhinus townsendii; assembly: GCA_026230045.1. Taxonomy (NCBI): domain Eukaryota; kingdom Metazoa; phylum Chordata; class Mammalia; order Chiroptera; family Vespertilionidae; genus Corynorhinus; species Corynorhinus townsendii. The sequence goes on along the minus strand of JAPDVU010000001.1, from coordinate 115,896,365 downwards.
GCTAAAAAGCCAAGTGTTATTGCTTTAGAAAATTTATAACGTCATCAGTGTGTGGAATAAATTGAGAGTAGGAGAAAATAATGGTAGAGAGACAAGCAAGAAAGTCATTGCAATAGTTAATATAGGGTCAACAAGCATTTGAGTTCTTATGTCTTCTAATGAATTGAAAGTAGGAAAAATATCTAGGAAACATTTGGTATGGTCTGTTCAAAATCATCGATAAGACTACATAGACTAGACTAGCAAATTTCCTTTCAATAAAGTTTAATATTTTTCTAAATGACTTTCTACTTTTCATTTGTGAACTCTTATTAGTAAATAGTTTGTATTTACTAAGGCAAAATTAAAGGAAAAGGAAAGAGCAAACATTTGAGATTAGAAACAAGCTTAAGTAAAGGGGTAGTTATTACACACACACACACACACACACACACACACACACACACACACACACACACACACATTGTAAGGGAGTTTTACCCAAGAACTGAAGAGCTCCCTGCAAAGAAGCAAAGATTATAGTAGGAGGGACTATGCATTTATAGACACTGACTCACCCTTAGAGCAGCTTGGAAGTTGCCACTCAGATTCCCTGTACTTCTGTGAGACTGGCCTCTCACACTTGACAATCATGTTGACTCTCTGCCCACCTGCCATGCATGAGCTTCATTGCCGACTTCAGTACTGTATGCCTGTTCTAACACCCATCCAAAGTTATTTTTTCAGATATCCCCTATCTTCCATCTTTATGTATTAGGGTTCTCATGAGACCACTAGATAGGGTGGTGAAGACATTACTCTAGGCAGGTCTTATTAAGATACTCAGAGCAAGGCAACCAAACACTCCTTAAAACACATAGCATTTAGTATGGTTAATGAGCAAGTGCATTCTTGGCATCCAGACAATTTTGTATTTCTTAGGAGGGCAGTGTGCTGTGAGAACTTAAAACACTACTTTAGGAAAAAAAGAACAAGCTGCAGTGCTATTTTTTAATTTTTCTATGCAAATTTTAAAATCACCCAGCATTTTTACATTTATAGAAAATGTGTTATTATTTCTTTATATTAGTAGTAGTAATGATGCAGGCAGCTGTTTATTCATTAGAGACAGTTTATGATCAGTTTGAAATAAATGTAAAAAGCCATCATGCTCCTTAACAACAATAACAAAAAAGGGTATAACATAAAAACTTATAAATTTATGATAAATGCAATCTATAGTTTCTTTCTTAAATAATTTATTTTATTTAACAATTTATAACTCAAGTGTATTTAACTTCCCTTTACCATGGAAATAGACAGATTATTTCCCATAATTTTGTAAATACTTAACTTGATATTCTTAAGTAAAAGTCTGCCTATCCCCAATTGGATTATTGTTCTAATGCAGTTTGAAATTCAAACACAACTCTAATGATTTTATTCCTTAAAAATAGTTGTAATAATATTTCATTACCACCATTTATTAAAATTTAATTTCTTATATTAAGACAGATGAAAATAACATGTCTCAAAAGATAATTTATTTTGAGACAAAAGTTTCTAGCCATCAAAAGGGAATTATTTGCTAAAATGATAGAAGTGAAAGAAAAATAAATTTTACATTGATTCCCATTCATCATTCTCAAATTTATAGGGATTTGGTAATGGAAAATGGAAAACAGAAGTCTTAGTATAGACATAAAAAATAAAATAAAATGTTTCCTTACAGAGATTAATATACCTTAATTTAGAACCTATTATTTTCCTCTGAATCTTATACACATAGCACAAGCATCTATAGTTAAAGTAGAAACATAAAAATAAAGTGATTCTTTAAGAATCACATATTTTGTATTTTTAATTCTGCAGTATATAGTCCAGGACACTGGACTATATATAAGATAATTTTATGAATATAATGTAGTTTACTAAAATCATTTGAAACTTTAAAAAGACCACATGGAGAATGTAAATGTAAATATCCTGAGACAATCCATCTATCAATTTTATTTTTATTAAATGTCCTTGTAGGATGTTGTCTTTAGAAATAAGGTAGGAAGGAGAAAGTATTGTATGATTTTAATTTTTAAAATGAAAAAAATAATTAGAAAAATAGATTAAATATTTATATTTAAATATAGCATAATGTAGTCACTAATAAGGTATCTTACAAATCATTACAGGGTAAAATAGAAAAGAAAGTTAAAAGTCAAGTACATACAACAAAATGACAGAAGACCAACATCAGTTATAGCAATGAATGTAAATATATAAATAGCCTCATTTAAATAGAAATGCTCTAAGATTAATCTAAAAATACTAAGGCTATATACGTTATGTAAGAGGAAGACCTAAACAATACAGGATTATCTCTCTAAGAAACAAACAGTGCAGCCACTGCGGAAAACAGTATGGAGTTTCCTCAAAAAATTAAAAACGGAACTGCCATTTGACCTAGGGATCCCACTTCTAAGAATATATCCCAAGAAACCCGAATCACCAATCAGAAAGAATATGTGCATCCTTATGCTTATAGCAACACAATTTACAATAGCTAAGATCTGGAAACAGCCCAAATGCCCATCAGTAGATGTTGATAAAAAGCTGTAGTACATTTACCAGTAATCCATGGAATACTAGTACTATGCAGCTGTAAAAAAGAAGGATCTCTTACCCTTTGAGACAGCATGGAGGAACCTGGACAGTATTATGCTAAGTAAAATAAGAGAGTCAGAGAAAGACAAGTATCACATAATTTCACTCATATGTGGAATTTAATTAACAAAATAAACTGATGAACAAAACAGATCCAGAGACATAGAAGCATGGAACAGATGGATGAACCTCAGAGGGAAGACAGAGGTTGGGAGGGAAGAGATTAACCTAGCAATTTATATGCATACGAGGGGCCCAGGGCATGAATTTGTGCACCTTGAAAGGAACTGTGGACCCTGAGGCTGCAGTGGGCACAGGGGCGGGTTTGGTCCATCTTCTGCACCCCTACCTAGACCCTCCTGCTGCAGCCCCCAGTCCCCTCTCTGCTGGCAAACCTGCTCCTTCTTCCACTGCTCCCACCTGCTGTTATTGTGGAGTGATTGGGGCCGGCACTAGCAGTGGGTGCGAGCAGGACCAGCACCATCAACAGCATAAGCAGGGGTTGCTGCCCTGATTACCCCTCAGAAGCAGGGGGAGGTGGAGAAGTCCTCAGGGGTGATTGGGGCCAGCAGCCGCTGTTTGGCTGTGGGTGCGTGCAGGGCTGGCACTTGCAATGGGTGCAAGTGGGGCTATTACCAGCAGCAGGTGTAATCATGGTGCACAGGAGCAAAGAATTTTCAGTAACCACCAGAAGTTCGCCCCAATGACAGCAACTGGGGTCCCACCTTGGTCTGGTGCCCCTGCTCACCTGCTTCACTATCCCGCCATGGCCAACACCTGCCATGTTCCACGCTCTGCTGCCTGCTGCTGACGCCTACTAGGTTCTGTGTTTGCCCCCTGGTAGTCAGCACATGTCATAGTGACCAGTTGTGTTTGGTTGTTCGGTTGTTTGGTTGTTCTGCCATTGGGTCTATTTGCATATTTGGGTGATACACACACACACACACACACACACACACACACACACACACACACACATATACATATATATATACACACTAGAGGCCCAGTGCATGAAAATTCATGCACTTGGGGAGGTCCCTCAGCCCAGCCTACACCCTCTCACAATCTGGGACTCCCCAGGTAGGGTCCCTAGCCCTGCGAGGGGCCATCTGCTTACTTGAACTCCCCTAACTGCTTGCCTACCTACCTCTAGCCCTGGCCTGAGATCAGGGCCTATTGGGGCTTTCCTTCCCTGGGCTGCAGGCAGCTGGCCCCACCCCTGCTGCTGCCACTGCTTGCCATCTGTGCAAACCTGCCCCCCCTCCCCTGCCACCAGTGGCCTCCCTCTGCAGTTGACAGGCTGGAGTGCAATGGCATGGCTGACCTGGGCCTCCCTCTTTCTTTGTTGGGGGGTGGGGCCAGCCCTGTGAGGGGCCATCTGCCTACTTGATCTCCCCTAACTGCTTGCCTACCTACCTGATAACCCTTAACCACTGGTCTGCCTACCTGATCACCCCTAACCACTCTGCCTGGCTGCCTGATTGCCCCTAACAGCTTGCTTGGGGGCAGGGCCAGCACAGTGAGGGCTGTATGCCTACCTGATCTCCCCTAACCACTGATCTGCCTACCTGATCACCCCTAATCACTGGTCTGCCTACCTGATCACCCCTAATCAATCTGCCTGCCTGCCTGATTGCCCCTAACTGCTTGCTTGGGGGTGGTGCCAGCCTGGTGAGGGGCTATATGCCTACCTAATCTCCCCTAACCACTTGCCTGCCTACCTGATCACCATTAACTGCTGGTCTACCTACCTGAACACCCCTAACCACTCTGCCTGCCTGCCTGATTGCCCTTTACCACTTGCTTGGGGGCAGGGCCAGCCCCGTGAAGGCCGTCTGCCTACCTAATCACCCTTAACCGCTTGCCTGCCTACCTGATCACCTCTAACTGCTGGTCTGCTTACCTGATCATCCCTAACCCCTCTGCCTGCCTGCCTGATTGCCCCTTACTGCTTGCTTGGGGGTGGGGCCAGCACTGACTTCCAGTTGGTCAGCCTATGGTCATTACTGGTCATTACGATCCAGGGTTTTTATATATTAGGACTAGAGGCCCAGTGCATGAATTCATGCACAGTTGGGATTTCTTGGCCTGGCCAGGGACCAGGGCCTCAGGAGCTTGGCCAGAGGGAGAGGCCATGGGAGGTTGGCTGGCTGTGGGAGTTTGGCTGTGGGAGCACTCTGACCACCAGGGGAAGCTCCTACATTGAGCATCTGCCCCCTGGTGGTCATTGTGTATCATAGTGACCAGTCAACCACACGTTCGGTCGTTTGGTTGTTTGGTTGTTCAGTCATTCAGTCGCTTAGGCTTTTATATATATAAATAGATATGCATAGCCCATGGACACAGACAATAGTGGGATGATGGCCTGGGGGTTTGGGTGGGGTTGAGGGGGTCAATGGGAAAAAGGGGAGACATCTATAATACTTTCAACAATAAAGGTAATTTAAAAAAAATAATAATAAATGCGTAATGAAAAGGAATCAGTTGATTTCTTTATTACCTCCAGAGACATACTTATTAAAATCCTTGATGAAGCCATGAGGTTGTAGAAAGTGTTCAATATATGAGTAAAAATATTCTAATTATATATGCTATATTATATTATGTATAAATATTCTAACATAAAAATATATACCTAGATATTAATAGGTAGTTCAATACAACATACAATACAAATTTTCTTTGTTTCTGCTTTTAAAAATGCCTAATCATTAAAAGAAAGAAATTACAATTATTTCCGGACAAAATTTATTGACACTAATTTGTCCTGTAAGAAAACATTACTTAACACTTAAGACAATTAAAAGGAAATAAATTAACATGCTATTTTGTCCCAAATTATTATCCTATATAATAAAAGCATAATATGCTAAGTGTCCAACCAATTGGTCGACTGTTTGATCAATAGCTCAACCAGTCGCTGTGACATTCACTGACCACCAGAGGACAGATGCTCTGACCCATAGGTTAGCTTGCTGCTGGGGTCCAGCTGATAGGGACTGGGCAAGAGGGCTGGACATGCCCTGGAGCCCACCTTCGGTCCCTTCCTGGCCCACTGGCCCCCTGATTGGTACTGATCTCTGGCCAGGCTGAGGGACCCCACTTGTGCACTGGGCCTCTAGTTTGATAATATTTGGGAATGTTAGGTTCTGTCATATAATCTGTATGTCCTATTTGTAAGCTTAGACATGTCATAACATACTTCCATCATTATTGGTCTCCATCTATATGGAAAATTGATAGAGTTTTTTGTTTCAAATTTACTACTTATAAACGCTTTAAATTTTTCTTGTAGAAGAACATATTATTTTAGTCTAAAAATGTTGAATTTAATTATGATGGTTTCTTAAAATATATATAATTAGATGATAATTTTGTAATCTATTATAATTTAGAATGCACTGTTAGCTTTAAAATAGAATTATCTCCATTTATAAACATCACTTGAAACCAGAGTTTCTCAACACTGACATCTTTGACATTATGAATTTGATAATGTTTTGTTATAAGATGCTGAGTAAGGAGAGAGTGATAAGAGGTGGGAAGGGTTTCTTATACATAAAAGATGGTGGAAGGACTTGAGAGACTGAGGGTTCATGTCATTACTGAACAACATAACTGGTTCAAGGTCTCTAGAAATCATATAACCATGCAAGGAGGAGATCTATGTTAAAATACACTTTTGAAGTATACTCTATTATTACCATGTTTTCTTTGTGATCTTTCAGAGGGAAGCATGTTTAAAGACAGAAGGAATATTCAAAGCAAATTCATTTACCTATATCAAGATTTGAATCAGAGTATGATTATAAATATACAATAAACAAAAAATATTCAAAAGAAGGCATAAACTCAAAGTAATACCAAAATTATGTTTTGGAAGCAGGGGTGTGGTAAGACCAATCAGGAAGGGAATGCCTGCCAAGCATATTGGGAAGGGGAAAAAAAATATGATTCAAGGAAATGATAGACAAAAAAATGTTTTAAATGACCTTAGCAAATTAGATACCAAGCGAAGCACAAAAAAAGTAGATTTAAATTCTGCCTACTTAAAGAAGAAATTTGTTTCTATTCATTTATTAAAATAAATGTTTATTGGTTAAAGTAACAGCAAAATAGAAATTCTCAGAACAGATTCCTAAAACCAAGATCCAGAATTACATAGCAAACACACTTTGAAAAGAAGAGTGGTGGGTTAAAAAAAGCTTCATAATAACAGAATGGAAGAGTACTAGTACATGCAAGGAAAAATGAACCAAAGGAAGGCAAAAGTAGAAATTATAATACTAAACCATCACAAAATACCTTAAATATAAAGCTGCTATAAACATTGTGGAAAATCTTTGTAACCTTGGGTGGAGGGTCCATAGTTTTCTTTGACAGACCACGAATATCACTAATAATTAAGTAAAAATTCCACAGTAGCCCTAACCGGTTTGGCTCAGTGGAGAGAGCATTGGCCTGCAGACTGAAAGGTCCCAGGTTTGATTCTGGTCAAGGGCATGTACCTTGGTTGTGGGAACATCCCCAGTGGGAGGTGTGTAGGAGGCAGCTGATCGATGTTTCTCTCTCATCGATGTTTCTAACTCTCTATCCCTCTCCCTTCCTCTCTGTAAAAAAATCAATAATATATATATATATATTTTAATTCCACAGTATATAGAGAATTCCTATAATTCACTTATAAAAAAGCAAATCCAATTAAAATAAATGGCCAAAGCTTCAAATGGACAAGTCAAAAAGAATATATTAAAAAGGCCTATAAGAATATGAAATATAATCAACATTATTAGTAATCAGAGAAATCAGTTAAAACTACAATGAGATTCTACTATGGATCCAGTAGAATGGCTAAAATTAAAAAGACTACCAACAACAACTGTTGGCAAGGATTTGAAGCAACCAGACTCTGAAATTGCTATGAGCCATGCAATTTAAAACCACTTTATAAAACTCTTTGGCAGCTAGACTCCTATCATTTGACCAAGCAGTACCACTCCTAGATATTTATGAAAAGGAAATGTAAGCGTATTTTAAAAGAAGACTTCAAAAAAGATATTAATAGTGGTTTTATTCACATTTCCTCAAATTAAAAATAGTCCAAATATCTACCAACAGAAAAGTGGATAAGCAAGTTGTTGTATGTTAATGTCATAAAAATTATTCAGTAATAAATAAACAAATTAGTAACGTGTGCAAAAATATCGATTATTCTAGAAAATAAAAAGACATACAATAAAGAACATACTGTGTAATATCCCCTTTTTGTCACTGAATCAAATGGCAGCAACTTCAGACAAGGCAGGGGCAACTTTTTCAGAAAAGAAGGGGTAGTAAGAAAGGCTCAGTGGAGTTCAGACTTCAGGTACTAAGAGGAATCTGACACTACCAAAGAACCCCTTTTTAATTTTTAGAGTCCCATTCTTTTCCAATAAATTCCTAAATTTAAATAATATATTTAGGGAGGCTATGAATTCCACTTACTTTCAGCAACCTATCAGATCAGATTTTTTCTCATTTTTGTATTAAAATTATGTCTTCAAAAAGTAGGAAGCACAAGGGGATCTCTCATCTTCTGATTATTCAATGAGCAATAATTTTAAAGCTCTTAGCTTATCTTTCTTTCTTCAACAAGTCCTCTAAGGAAGCTAAAAATGTCGATCCCAAAACATAGCCTTTATATAACGTAACCAGCACTCTATTCTATGTGATTTCAGGCAATATTAGTAGATTGTTCACAATTATGTACCATGACTAACATTGCATCATTCTTTGATCTTAACTTCTAAAATCTAGAAGGATATTTACTATTTTTACTGGTAAACCCTAGCAGATCAGTTTAGCAAGCTCAACCTTCTCTTTTCTTGAGAGGTTCTGACTTTCAGTATCTCCAGGTAAATATTATGTATTGGTCTGTATTCAATATGTTAAAAAAATACATTCTAGCTAATTAAACAAAAAGGAACTATGGCATGGTATTAAGTGGCTTAGAGAATTTTCCAAATGGCTAATGAGACAGAATAGCCTGAGCTGCTAGAAGTGGGCCTAAAGCAACCACAAAGAATTAGGTCTCCATTTGCTACTCTACCAAGATCAGGTGGCTGCGTGTCAAACTGGGAAGTGCCACTACAATATCCTCTGCTATCATGAGTGTTTTCATTACATGATTTAGCTTGTACCAGGTGTACCGGTTAATAATGCGGAATTTTTTCACTAGATGGAGTTACACATATGTTGATATATATGCGATTTTATATGTATTCTATTTATTTTTTAGTTATTTATTTATTTTTTATTTATTTTATTTATTTATTTTTTCCCATTCTTTTTATTAAGGTATTATATGTGTACATATCTTACCATTGCCCCCCCCCCCACCCCACTTCCATACACCCCCAATGTTTTGCATCCGTTGGTTATTCTTATATGCATGCATATAAGTCCTTCGGTTGATCTCTTATTTCCCCCACCTCTCCCTAACCTTCCCATTTTAATTTGTCAGTCTGTTTGATGCTTTACTGCCTCTGTATCTATCTTTTTGTTCATCAGTTTATAATGTGTTTTTTATTATCCACAAATGAGTGAGATCATGTGGTATTTTTCAATCATTGACTGACTTATTTCACTTAGCATAATGTTCTCCAATCAGGTTGCTACAAATGGTAAGAATTCCTTATTTTTTAGAATACTAATAGCATAGTATTCCATTGTGTAGATGTACCATAGTTTTCTGATCCAGTCATCTGCTGACCGGCACCTCGTCTGTTTCCAAATCTTAGCTATTGTAAATTGTGCTGCTATGAACATAGGGGCTCATATATCCTTTCTGATTGGTGTTTCTAGTTTCCTAGGATATATTCCTAGGAGTGGGATTACTGGGTCAAATGGGATTTCCATTTTCAGTTTTTTGAGGAAACTCCATACTGTTCTCCACAGTGGCTTCACCAGTCTGCATTCCCACCAGCAGTGCACGAGGGTACCTTTTTCTCCACATCCTCTCCAGCACTTGTCGTTTGTTCATTAGTTGATGATAGCCATTCTGACAGGTGTGAGATGGTACCTCATTGTTGTTTTGATTTCCATCTCTCTGATGATTAGTGACTGTGAGCATGTTATGTGTCTCTTGGCCTTCCTTCTGTCTTCTTTCAAAAAGATTCTATTTAGGTCCATAGCCCATTTTTTATTGGATCATTTATCTTCCTTTTATTAAGTTGTATAAGCTGCCTATAGATGTTAGAGATTAAACCTTTATCAGTGATAACATTTGCAAATATGTTCTCCCATACAGTGGGGTTTCTTGTTGTTTTAGTGATGGTTTCTTTTGCTGTGAAAAAGCTTTTTATTTTGATGTAGTCCCATTTGTTTATTTTCTCTTTAGTTTACATTGCCCTAGGGGTAGTATCAGTGAAAAAGTTCTTTCAGCATATGTCTGAGATTTTGCTGGCTGTGGATTCCTCTAGTATTTTCATGGTTTCCCATCTTATGTTTAAGTCCTGTATCCATTTGAGTTTATTTTTGTATATGGTGTAAGTTGGTGATCTAGTTTCATTTTTTTTTGCATGTGTCTGTCCAATTTTCCCAACACAATTTATTGAAGAGACTGTCTTGACTCCATTGTATGTTCATGCCTCCTTTGTCAAATATTAATTGAGCATAGTGGTTTGGGTTGATATCTGGGTTCTCTATTCTATTCCATTGATCAATATGTCTGTTCTTGTGCCAGTACCAGGCTGTTTTGAGAACAGAGGTTTTGTAATACAGCTTTAAATCTGGTATTGAGATCCCTCCTACTTTATTCGTCTTTATCAGGATTGCTGTGGCTATTCAGGGTCTTTTTTTGTTCCAAATGAATTTTTGAAGAGTGCTTTCAAGGTCTGTGAAATATGCCGTTGCTATTTTAATGGGGGAGTGCACTGAATCTATAGATTGCTTTGGGTAGTATGGACATTTTAATGATGTTGATTCTACCAATCCATGAACATGGTATGTTCTTCCATCTGTTTACGTCTTCCTCTATCTCTTTTTTCAGTGTCCTGTAGTTTTCCACATATAGGTCTTTTACCTCCTTGGTCTAAGTTTATTCCTAGGTATCTTAAATTTTTGGTGCGATGGTAAATGGGATTTTTTCTTTAGTGTCTCTTTCTGTAAGTTCATTATTGGTGGATAGAAATGCCATAGATTTCTTGGCATTAATTTTGTATCCTGCTATATTGCTGAATTCATTTATTAAGTCTGTTAGTTTTTTGATGGAGTCTTTCGGGTTTTTTATGTACAATATCATGTCATCTGCAAATAAGGACAGCTTTACTTCTTCTTTTCCAATTTGGATGCCTTTTATTTCTTCTTCTTGTCTAATTGCAATGGCTAATATTTCCAGTACAATGTTGAACAGGAGTGGTGAGAGTGGGCATCCCTGTATTGTTTCTGTTCTTAGGAGAAATGGTTTTAGTTTTTGCCCATTGAGTGTGATGTTAGCTGTGGGTTTATCATATATAGCTTTTATTACATTGAGGTATGATCCTTCTATTCCCACCTTGTTGAGAGTTTTTATCAAGAAAGGGTGTTGGATTTTGTCAAATGCTTTTTCTGCATCAATTGATATGACTGTGGTTTTTATCTCTCAATTTGTTTATCTGATGTATCACGTTTATTGATTTGCGGATATTGTACCATCCTTGCATTCCTGGGATAAATCCTACTTTGTCATGGTGTATGATCTTTCTGATATACTGCTGGATCTGATTTGCTAGAATTTTGTTGAGGATTTTGGCATCTACATTCATGAGGGATATTGGCCTGTAATTCTGTTTCATTGTGTTGTCTTTACCTGGTGATGGTATTAGGGTGATGCTGGCTTCATAGATGGAGCTTGGAAGTGTTCCTTCTTCTTGAATTTTTTGGAGTAGTCTGAGGAGGATAGGTTTTAGTTCTTCCTTGAATGTTTGGTAAAACTCTCCTGTGAAGCCGTCTGGCCCCAGGCTTTTGTTTGCTGGAAGCTTTTTGATGACTGCTTCAATTTCTTCCATAGTTACTGGCCTATTGAGATGTTTAGATTCTTCCTGATTGAGGTTTGGAAGGTTATATTTTTCTAGGAATATGTCCATTTCCTCCAGGTTGTCCAGTTTGTTGGAATAGAATTGTTCATAGTATTTCTTAACAATCCTTTGTATTTCAGTGGGATCTGTTGTTATTTCGCCTCTTTCATTTCTGATTTTGTTTATTTGGGTCGTCTCTCTTTGCTTCTTGGTGAGCCTGGCTAGAGGTTCATCAATCTTGTTTATCCTTTCAAATAACCAGCTCTTGGTTTTGTTGATATTTTGTATTGTTTCTTTGGTCTCAATGTTGTTTATCTCCACTCTGATCTTTATTATTTCCTTCCTTCTGCTTATGCTGGGCTTTTCTTGTTGCTCTTTTTCTAAGTCTTTGAGTTGTAGGGTTAGGCAATTTATTACCATTGTTTCTTTTTTTCTTTCTTTTTTTTTTTTTTTTTTTTTTTGCAGTATGCTTGTAGAGCTATGAACTTCCCTCTCAAGACTGCTTTCACTGTGTACCATAGATTTTGGATTGTTCTGTTTTCATTGTCATTTGTTGCCATGATGGTTTTTATTTCTTCCTTGATCTGTCTGGTAACCCAAGTCATTGTTTAATAGCATGCTGTTTAGTCTCCATGTGTTTGAGTTATTTGGATTGTTTTTATTGTAGTTGATTTCAAGTTTTATGCCACTGTGGTTTGAGAAGATGCTTGATATGATTTCTATCTTCTTGAATTTGAAGAGACTTTGCCTATGTCCCAACATATGGTCTATCTTTGAAAATTACCTCTGTGCACTTGAGAAGAATGTATATTCTGTGGCTTTGGGGTGAAATGTCCTGAAGATGTCAATTAATTCCATCTAGTCTAGTGAGTCATTTAAGATTGATGTTTATTTACTGATTTTTTGTTTAGAGGATTTGTCCAATGGTGATAGTGGGGTATTAAGGTCTCCTACCATGATTGTATGGCTGTCAATCTCTCCCTTGATATCCTCCAGGTGTTTTTTTATGTATTTGGGTGCTCCTGTATTGGGTGCATATATGTTTACCAGAGTTATTTCTTCTTGTTGGATTGTTCCCTTTAGTATTATAAAGTGGCCTTCCTTATCGCTTGTTATGTCCTTCACTTTGAGATCTAATTTGTCAGACATAAGTATTGCTACCCCAGCTTTATTTTCATTTCCATTCTCCTGGAAAACCTTTTTCCATCCCTTCACCTTCAGTCTGTGTGTGTCTTTTTTTCTGAGGTGGGTTTCTTGTAGACAGCAGATATATGGGTCATGTTTTCTTACCCAGTCAGTTACCCTATGTCTTTTGATTGGGGCATTTAATCCATTTACATTTAAAGTTATTATCAATAGGTACTTATTTGTCACCATTTTTATTCTTTACCCCTGTATTCCTTCTTCGCTTCCTTTTTTTTTTTTTTTTTTTTTTTTTTTTTTTTTTTTTTTTACAGCTGACCCTTTAGCATTTCTTGCATTGCTGGTGATAATAAATTCCCTTAATCCTTTTTTGTCTGTGAAGCTCCTGATTTCACCTTCAATTTTGATTGGTAGCCTTGCTGGGTACAGTATTCTTGGATTCAGACCCTTCCTTTGCATGACTTTGTATATTTCATTCCATTCCCTTCTGGCCTGATGAGTTTCTGTAGAGAAATCAGTTGCTAGTCTGATGGGGGTTCCTTTGTAGGTAACTTTCTGTCCCTCTCTGGCCGCTTTTAAGATTCTTACTTTGTCATTGGTGTTTGCCAATTTAATTATAATGTGCCTTGGTGTAGGTCTTTTGGGGTTCATTTTGCTTGGGACTCTGTGAGCTTCTTGGATTTGTGTGTGTTTTTTTTCTTCCCTATATCAGGGAAGTTTTCTGTCATTATTTCTTCAAACAGGTTTTCTATTCCTTGCTCAGTTTCCTTTCCTTCTGGAACCCCTATTATGCAGATATTGTTTTCTTTCATGTTGCCCCAAAGTTCCCTTAGGCTCTCTTCCTGCTTTTTAATTTTTTTTTTTTTCTAGAAGCTGCTCTACTTGGGTATTTTTTTCCATCTTGTCTTCTAGCTCACTGATGTATCCTCTGCTTCTTCTAGTCTACTCTTGATGCTCTCTATTGAGTTCTTTACAGCAGCAATGCCATTTTTCATTTCTTCTTGGTTCTTCTTCATTTCCTCTTGGTTCTTACTCCAATTGTTGAATTTGTCTTCCATTGTTTTCAGTCACCTTATGACCATTTGTCTGAATTCTTTCTCTGGCAGGTTGCTTGCCTCTATTTCGTTGGCTTCCTTTTCTGGTGATGCCTGCTTTTCTTTCATATGAGGGCTGTTTCTTTGTCTCCCCATGTTCTTTCTTCTCCAGATGTCTTTTGAATCCAGAGTTTGCGCCAATTGGGGACCGGTGTTCTGGGGCTCGCAGCTGTGAGGTGTTTGCTGCAGTTGTGGATTTTCAGGCTTCTGATAAGCTCCACTTTCCCTATCAAGATGGCATGGTCTCCACGTCCAAACCCGTGGCTCCAGGAGGGGACCCAGCCGCAGTGGGGGCTGCCTGGTTAGGGGAACCCCGTCTAGCAGTCCCCCACCTTTTCCTTGAGTTTGGCTGTCCCTTAACTTGCCAACAAACACTCCTTATGCGACCCTCAGCTGTTCTTTCTTTCTGCTCCGGGACAAGGCTCGGAACACATCTGTCTATTCCGCCGCCATTTTTCTCCCCTCTGTATTCTATTTTGTTGTACTGACAACAAGCTTCAAAACTTCATGTATCAAATTTTCTGAAGGTGTTAACATCATAGATATTTTTACACTTAAAAATGTGGAATTTTGTCACCAAAATAAAGAGAATTTTTGGAAGTTTTAATTCATTATTTTGAAGAAAAGTGCTGCTGAAAGTTATCGTATACTTCAGGAAGCTTATGGTGAACATGCTCCATCTCAAGGTGCCTGTGAACGCTTGTTTAAACACTTTAAAAGTGATGATTTTGATATGAAAGACAAAGAACATCCAGGTCAATTGAAAAAGTTTGAAGACCAACAATTACAAGCAGTATTGGATGAAGATGTGTGTCAAACTCAAAAACAACTTACAGAAAGATTAAACATTGCTCAGCAAACAATTTCCAATCATTTGCAAGCAATGGGAAAGATTTTAAAGGAAGAAAAATGGGTGCCACATTAACTGAATGAAAGACAAATGGAAAACGTAAAAGTCATCAGTAAAAATGTTGCTTCAACGGTACAAAAGAAAGTCTGTTTTACATCTAATTGTGACTGGTGATGTAAAGTGGATTTATTTTGAGAATCCCAAATGCGAAAAATCATATGTTGATCCAAGTCAACCATCAACATCTGCAAGGCCAAATCACTTTGGAAAGAAGACAATGCTCTGCGTTTGGTGGGATCAGAAAGCTGTGGTGTATTATGAGCTTCTAAAACCAGGTGAAACCATTCATACTGTTCGCTACTGACAACAAATAATCAATTTGAACTATGCTTTGATTGTAAAATGACCAGAATGGACAAAAAGACATGGAAGTAATTTGGCTTCATGATGACACACCATCACACACTTCAAAACCAGCTAAAGACACGTTAAAAGATCTTGCCTGGGAAGTATTAACCCACCCACTGTATTCACCAGACCTTGCTTCTTCAGATTACCACTTGTTCTGATTGAAGGCACATGCCCTTTCTGAGCAGCACTTCAAAATGTACGAAAAAGTGGAAAATTGGGTCTCTGAATGGTTTGCCTCAAAACAAGAAAAGTTCTATTGGGACGGTATCCACAAATTACCTGAAAGATGGGGGGATTGTGTAGCTAGCGATAGACAGTACTTTGAATAAAGCCCTTTTGATGTTTCTCTTTAAATTATCATGTTTTCTTTGATAACAAAATCCACATTATTAACCGGTACATCTAGTATATGAGAAGTGCAATGACAAGGGTATTGCATAAAAATGCATTGGTTTATAACCCCCCCTCCAGTTTGCTAATCTTTTTATACTAATTAACATCTGAAGGCAAAGTACACTAATATGGTCTAATGCAACAAGCACCAATGCAAAGGTGGCACTCTCTTCTTAAACATAATACCATGTACTTTCCCCAGGTCCCCCAACAATGGTCTTTCTCCTGAGCTCAGTTTGCCAGGTATTCTTGGAAGGACTTAATGTGTAGTTTTTGCCCATCTTTGTATATGTCAGCCTTACCTCAATAATATAACATTGTGCAAGGATTTTGAGGAACACATATAACACCTTATATCAGAAAATTCTATTCAACAGCCTCTGTTAGAAAATGCATTATTAAAATGGATGTCACTAGACCTACCATTCAATTCATGTTTTGCATGATATGCTTCTGATTGCTTGAACCTAAATCATATCCAGAGCATCAGAAGCAAGATAGCCAGGGTGAAGTAGTTTTGGCCTTTTCTAGTTTTCTTTTGTTTATATAGGAAAACCCTAAGAATAGTTGTTGAGTCAACCAATCTAAAATATCTATCAAAGAAGATGCTCTTAGCAGCTAGAACCAAAGAATTATAGAGAAAGTCTTAAGGAGGGAAGTCTCCAAAACAAACACTAAATGCTTTACAATATGAAAGAACAGGAAATTCTGTATTTTCCTCACAAAGAATCCGATACCATATTACTGCTCTACTGGTCATTTAAGATGTTTTCTGGCCTTTTACATTTATCCTTTATTACTTCTTCAATCCTGAAAGAGTTCCCCACAAAAATAAATAAATAAATAAAAAATAAAGTCAGTTAATAGTTAAGAGAGCAAATGGGGAAAGAGAGAAAAAAAAAAATCAAACGTCAATACCTCTCTTTATTACAGCTCTAAGTCCAAAGTAGGCTTTCCTTTGGAAAGAAGGAGAAAGATTTGAATTACATGACGGTTTTAAGTTTCTCATTTCTCATATTATTATCTCAGGTTGACCAAAAACGTATGATATATGTGTGATGTTTTATCCAACAAGGTTTTGACATGAGCAAATCACAAGACTTGAAGTGAGAAAAAACTTTTCTTTTGTTGGAATCCTGCTGTGTATACTCATTCAACAAACCACTTAGCTTACTTAGATAATACTTATCTTAGATGATAGACTATTTCTGAATCTTCACTTTTCTGTGACATTACTCTACAACTGTGACCATGGCAGAGCTTCATTATGAATAAAGTATACTTACCCTAATCTTCACAACAGATCTGAGCATTAAATTTCTTTAGCCAATGGGATATTAATGGAATGTGGTTATGAAGTTTGACTTGCCTTCTTTAGTCTTGATGATTCTCCATGAGAAGAAAATGCCTTTAACAAACTCACTGTCTTTCAAGCTGGATCAAGCAGAATACACAGAGGGGGCCACATGCACTGGGCAATTGCTGGACCCAGAAGATTGAGCATCATAGGAGCAGACCTAAACCCAATCTTTAGTCTAGAATTGGGAGGTTGGAGCCTAGTTCCTGGAGTGCAGCCTAGACCAGCCACAATGAAGTTGCTCCATGAGTATGAAAATTATTTTTTTAAATTAAACCACTGTATTTGCAAATATTTGTTATACATCATTATTGCATTATTTTATTGACTGATAGACATCAGTATTTCAATGATATATTTTTATTCCAAACAATAGTACATTTTTCTGTTATCTAACTTAGCCAAATTAACATAAATATTTTGGATGAGGAGTGGCCAAAAGTCACTTTAAGAGAAATAACTAAAAAGTGAAAATTTTTCATAGTTAAAATAAAATACGGAGTAAGATTTTAGCATATGTGATAATACATTTCTAACCTTGCACAAATATTCCTTCCTTTTAAAGAGTAATTCCCTTTTTTGTTAATTTAAAGACTTAGTGAAAAATGTCTTCATGGGTGAAAAATCTAAACTAATTGCAGTAAGTTTATAGGGGATTTCATTATTTTGTGGGATGAATATTATCAAAGAAGTTTTAATTATATCTATCATTGCAAATATTTATGAAAGAAAAATATGTGCAAATTTCATGTAGACAAACTAAATCCTACTATTATCTCATTTGATCCTTATTACAAAGTTGAGAAATTCCTCTTTTGAGAATTATTCCTTTTGTACAGATAAGAAGATAGGTTAAGTTCCTTGGTAAAAATGGTAATAAAATTTATTTGTTTATTATCCTATCTAATAAAAGAGTAGTATGCAAATTAACCATTACTCCACGACAAAAATGGAAGCACCTATAGCCACAAGATGGCGGTGTCCAGTCCACTCAGCCCTGCTGGAGTCCCCCAGTCCCAGGGAGGGTGGCCGCTGAGAGCCAGCAGCGTGAGCGGCCTAGCAGAAAGCTGCCCAGAGGCCCTCCTGACCCTTTATAAAAAACAAAAACAAATTCACTCCCACAGAGTGATCCCCACACACACACCTGCAGCCTAGGGTCTCAGCCTCAGAAGTGCCCACACCCCCATGGAGTGATCCCCTCCCAGGGGCAGCCTGGGGTGTCAGCCTTGGAAGTGCCCACACCCCCATGGAGTGATCCCCTCCCAGCAGCAGCTTGGGGTCTCAGCTTTGAAAGTGCCTATGTCCCCATGGAGTGATCCCCCCCACACACACACCTATAGCCTCAGGGTCTCAGCCTCAGAAGCGCCCACCACCTGGGTGAGTGATCCTGCCCCACTGGCAGCCTAGGGGAGACCGCCTTGGAACTTTCCTTGCCCCCAGCCAAGTGATTGGAGATGAGGGGGTATCTGGGCGACGCTGCCCATGAAACCTCTCCCATTGGGTAGAAACTTCTGACCAGGTTAGGGAGATGATGGGTTTTGTTTAAAATCTTTACAAACTACAAAGGAAATGTCTTAGGTAGGGTAACTTACAACTAATTTCTGAAGGCAAACTGCAACATTGCAGTTACATTACTGGAGAGTACCCCGTGGTCCAGAGGTTGGCTCTGCAGTGGCGGTAGCAGGTGCTTCCCACCCTGGTTCCTCAGCACCTTGGACAGGGCTTGAGCCCACCCAAGAAGGCCTTTTCCCTTACAGTTTTCACCAAGGCAGGGAGGTTTTGTAGACACGAATAAGAAGTGCCCACGCACAAGTCCTGGAGATGCTGGGGCCGGCAGAAATGACAAACAGACAGGGAACAAAGCAAAACCAAAAACACCACTGATCCCAACATAGATCATCTTTTTCTTCAGATGATGGTGTGTTTCCCTCTTCTTCGTCTTCTGGAAGCAAGACGGATTCAAGTACTGACAATTCTACCCACGGAAAGGACAGAAAAGGAATAAAAGGAGAAAAGAAAGGACAAAAGATGAAACATCAAGAAAAAAAAAGAGAAGGAAAAAAGGAAGAAACAACCACATGATATCACCTTTCCAAGGTCTCATGAAATTCCTGTTTAAGGAGTTTATTTTATGACATTTTTAGTTTGGGTTTACATTTTTACTGGTTTGTCAAGACCACGGCAGATACACTGTCCAATATGTTTTTTTAATATATATTATTGATTTTTTACAGAGAAGAAGGGAAAGGGAAAGAGAGAGCTAGAAACATCCATGAGAAACATCGATCAGCTGCCTCCTGCACATCCCCACTGGGTATGTGCCTGCAACCAAGGTACATGCCCTTGACCGGAATCGAACATGGGACCCTTGAGTCTGCGGGCCAACACTCCATCCACTGAGCCAAACCAGTTGGGGCTGTCCAATATGTTAAAGAAAAAACCCTATCTGATAAAGAGGGAATATGCAGGGGAGGGTATTTGGGGGTGACTGGGCTGTCAGGGGAGGGCAGTTGGGGACGATCGAGTCAGCAGGGGAGCAGTTAGGTGTTGATCAGGCTGGCAGGGGAGTGGTTAGGCGGTGATCAGGCTGGCAGGCAGAAACAGTTAGGGGAAATCAGGCAGGCAGGTGAGCAGTTGGGATCCAGCAGTCCAGGACTGGAAAGGGTGCAGGTTGGTCTGAGGGACATCCCCCCAGTGCATGAATTTCATGCACTGGGCCTCTAGTTTAAAATAAAATGGCTTTAATATGTTTAATAGATATAATTGAAAATATGTAAAAGTTTCAAAATTGCTAATATTATTTTCCCTCACCATTTTAAAACCAGCTATTTCAGCCACTTTACTAAATGTCAGTACTCTACATGTATCAAGGTGATAATGAGTAAAATGTCCCTAAAGTGTACATCAAACAATTCCTTAGAAAAATCCTTCAAAGTAGGAGTATCATTCCTGTTTTTTACAAAAAGAGAACAAGAAAAGCAGCCTGTTAAATTGGTCCCCTCAAAAGCATGATGTCCCCTAATGTTCAGAAAACATATTTTAAGAAAAAAAATTTGCTAACATCTGTACTTCTCTCAATGCAAGCTGAAACAAGTGATCTATAGCGGGGTGGGGGGGATTAACCTTAAGAAGTTCATGAGCAGGTTGTAAGACCTAACAGGCAAATGACTCCATATACTGAGAGCAAAGCAACAGCCAAGTGAAACAAGAGCAAGTTATGTAGGACCAGTTTATGCCGTGTGTGTGATCTGAGAATAGTGAAGTCCTTTGCCTTTGAAATGTAACGGCAGCCCTGTCATGCTCAGATACTCCACAAGGCAGCAGAATGTTTGGAGCCAATATTAACTCGGACAGTTCTTGGGAGTCTCTATTTAGCAACAGCTATATGACTAACACAACCCTAATATTGTAGAACAGGATAGGTAGTGAAACAGCATATAATATTTTAGTCATGGGGCACTCTTAAATAAATGCATCTGTGTTGTTCATTTGATGACTGCTAGCAATGGTTTATTAAATTAAAACAAAAGAACTGAAGTAAAAACTATACAAACTGCAATTGTATTAATCTTTCCTTGCACTCTACACAGATGTGTCCTTAGGAAGCATCCACCCTCTGTTAATAGGCTGTATCTATTCCTTGTGAGCAGTGTATCACATCACTTAGGATCAAAGAATAGGATAATGAAGTTCTTAATGCGATTATCAACTCCACTACTTAGTACTTATTGGACCTAAGGCAAATACAACTTCCTCAATTGTAAAAGAGAGAAACAACTGTACATTCTTCAAAGAGAACATTGAGATATGTCAACTAATATATGTTAAGCTCTTAAGACAGTAACTGAGACATGGTAAATACTTGAATATATTTTGCCTTATTATTTATTAGTAGTATTATAATTAATCCATTTTCTTATGCTTGTTTTTGATATGTGAAATGGTTCTCACTTTGTGTTTTTAAACACTTAACTAAAAGACCCATATACCTCATGTGCTTAGGAAAAATGTGAGACAGAAATGATGACCAGAAGAGAGCAATAGAGAAGAATCAAATAAGGAGAGAAGGTCAGTGGAATAGCCAATAATGTTTTTCTGTGTTCAGAGAACTGAGCTAATGTACTAGTTTAAGAAGTCTAAAACCCAATAAAACATGGCTTATTCTTTCTGCCAGAAACAGAAGAAAACCACCATTACTGTATTTATGTAGTGGTCCTAAACTCTATAACAAATAATACTGAAGCTCCCTTTATTGCCTAAAAATACATTTATAGAAAATATAACCTAAAATCACACATAAAATAATTAAAAGTCATACATTATTGACCATACATATTAACTGTACAACTATCAAGGAAAGAAAATATTATTTTTAGTAAAATAATTGGCTATGATAAAAGACTTAATGAAGTAGACAGATTCTTGCACCTCCTTAGAAGCTTGAATTTAAGAGAAGGAACTTAATATAATAAATGCAGGGAAATGGAAGAACAGAAATATGCATGGGTACTAAAATAAAAACTGATGTTAGGCTAACTTATTAATAACAGTGATAATTAAGACTACTAGTATAAGCCACTGATGTCCAAATATAGTAAGCACTATCCCTGAGTGTCTGTGGAGCTCTTGAAATATGGTCAATACCACTATAGAATTGAATTTTTAATGTTATTTAATTTTAATCAAATTAGGTTAATATTGAAAATTAAATCAGTATAAAATATCTCAATAATATTTACATTGATTAATTATAGGTTGAAATGATCATTTGGAGGTACAGATCTATACTAATAAAAGGGTTATATGCTAATTAGACCGGAAGACTGGACATCTTCCTACCATCCGACTTCCTTCCGGACAAAGCCATGGTGGAGGGGGCCAAGGCAGAGGCAGTTAGGGGCTATCAGGCCAGCAGGGGATGGCAGTTGGGACCATCAGGCTGGCAGGGGAGTAGTTAGGTGGTGATCAAGCTGGTCGGCAGGCAAGTGGTTAGGAGCCAGCAGTCCCAGGTTGTGAGAGGGATGTCCAGCTGCCAGTTTAGGCCTCTGGGATAGGGCCTAAACCAGCAGTCAGACATCCCCTGAGCAGTCCTGGATTGCAGAGGGTGCAGGCCGGGCTGAGGGACACCCCCCCTCCTGTGCATGAATTTCATGCACCAGGCCTCTAGTGTTAAATATAATTATTTTCCCCTGCTACTTTTACTTTTATTAATATAACTACTAAAAGTTTTAAAATTATATATATGGCTCATATTTGTGGCTTGCATTGTATTTCTGTGGTGAACTTTGAGGATGGCAGCAGGTTAAAAATTATCAACAGTAAGGACTCTCTCCAATTTGTTTAAATATATAATTTCTATAACAAAGATACCATCATTTCATTAGGCAATTTCTGCAACCTATACTTATTTCTGAATTAGGAATATAAAATTACACATCTATAATTTTGAAACAATCTTTATTGATGAAATTTAGTGAGAACCCTGAATTGTGTATATGTTATTAAAATTGTTCAAAGTATGTTAAGAGGAATCTCATCTTTCCTCTGCTGCACTGCACATTGGTGATGGTGTTTTTGAAAGAATAGTACTACAGTCCTGACAACCATTTCAACCAAATATGTTATTAGAAATCTAGAGAACTTTGCTTCTCTCCAAAGAAGTGCATATACATTTTAATACAATCCAAAACTTTCAAAATTAGATCGATTGAAGCATGCTTTGGTCCCAGCATTGGTTTTTTTCAATTAAATTTTTCTGAAAATTTTGGTTGATATATTCTTCATCTGTCTCAAATGAATTAATTACCCAATCCAGTTTTGTAACTTAAGTCAAGGTGTTTTTTGTTATATTTTTGTTTTTGTTTTAATCTTTTAAAACTTTATTGTTCAAAGTATTACAAATATCCCCCTTTTTCACCTATTGACCCATTCCACCCCACTTCTACCCCCTCCCAAGGCTTTCCAATACTAATGTTTGTCCATGGGCTATGCATATATGCATATAAGTTCTCTGTTTAGGCTCTTGCCCCTTCTCCAACCCCCCCCCCCACCCCTTCTGAAATACATCAGTCTGTTGCATGTTTCAATGACTCTGGATCTGTTTGGTTCTTCAGTTTATTTTGTTCATTAGATTCCACATATAAGTGAAATCACATGATACTTGCCTTTCTCTGACTTATTTTGCTTAGTATAAACCAAAGTTTTAAAAAATTTAATAATCCTCTGTTTTTAGTAGCCATTCAAAAGAATCAATCTGTTTGCATTTATCTAATTTCTACAAAGTTGAAAGATATAAAAATGTTTGATGAAAAAACTAATTTTAAATTATACAGGTTTGATGAAAAATTCTATGATAATTCTGCTCATAAGATTGGCCTTCATTTCTAGTGTTTTATAAAGGATCCTATTTAACTGCAAACATATAAATATATTTGCCAATATGTGTCATATTTTTGTAATATCTTAATTGTGTGGCTTAATTTTTCATTTCATGAATCATTTTATTATTTTTTTCTTTATTGATTAAGGTATTATATATGTGTCCTTATTCCCCCACTGCTCTCCAGCTCCCCACCCCATTCATGCCCTTACCCCCTGTTGTCTGTATCCATTGGTTAGGCTTATATGCATGCATACAAGTCCTTTGGTTGATCTCTCCCACTTACCCCTACCCTCCCCCTAACTTCCCAATGAGGTTTGATCAATGCTTCTCATTCTCTGGATCTGTTTTTTTTTTTTTTCCACTAGTTTATATAGTTCATTATATTCCACAAATGACTGAGATCATGTGATATTTACTCTTCTCTGACTGGCTTATTTCTATTAGCATAATACTCTCCAGTTCCATCCATGCTGCTGCAAATGGTAAGAATTCCTTCTTTTTTAACCGCAGCATGGTATTCCATTATGTAGATGTACCACATTTTTTTTAATCCACTCATCTGCTGATTAGGCTGTTTCCAAATCTTAGCTATGGTGAATTGTGCTACTATGGACATAAGGGTGCATGTATCCTTTCTGATTGGTGTTTCTAGTTTCTTGGGATATATTCCTAGAAGTGGAATCATTGGGTCAAATGGGACTTCCATTTTCAGTTTTTTGAGGAAACTCCATACTGTTCTCCACAGTGGCTGCACCAGTCTGCATTCCCACCAGCAGTGCACAAAGGTTCCTTTTTCTCCACATCCTCGCCAGCACTTGTCACTTGTTGATTTGTTAATGATAGCCATTCTGACAGGTGTGAGATGTTACCGCATTGTCGTTTTGATTTGCATCTCTCGGATGATTAGTGACTTTGAGCATGTTTTCATATGTCTCTTGGCCTTCCTTGTCTTCTTTCAAAAAGTATCTAATTAGGTCCATTACCCATTTTTTGATTGGGTTGTTTATCTTCCTTTTGTTAATTTGTATGAGTTCACTGTAAATGTTGGAGATTAAACCCTTATCAGTGACAACATTGGCAAATATGCAGTGGGCTTTCTTGCTGTTTTGTTGATGGTTTCTTTTGCTGTGAAAAAAGCTTTTTATTTTAATGTAGTCCCATGTGTTTATTTTCTCTTTAATTTCCTTTGCCCTAGGAACGGTATCGGTAAAGAAATTGCTTTGGCATATGTCTGAGATTTTGCTGCCTGTGGATTCCTCTAGTATTTTTATGATTTTCCATCTTATGCTTAAGTCCTTTATCCATGTTGAGTTTATTTTTGTGTATGGTGTAAGTTGATGGTCTAGTTTCATTTTTTTGCATGTATCCGTCCAATTTTCCCAACGCCATTTATTGAAGAGACTGTCTTGACTCCATTGTATGTTCTTGCCTCCTTTGTCAAATATTAATTGAGCATAGTGGTTTGGGTTGATTTTTGGGTTCTGTATTCTATTCAATTGGTCTATAGGCCTGTTCTTGTGCCAGTACCAGGCTGTTTTGAGAACTATGGCTTTGTAATACAGCTTGATATCAGATATTGAGATCCCACCTACTTTGTTCTTCTTTCTCAGGATTGCTGTAGCTACTTGGGTCTTTTTTATTCCACATGAATTTTTGGAGGGTTCTTTCTAGGTCTGTGAAATATGTCATTGGTATTTTAATGAGGAGTGCATTGAATCTATAGATTGCTTTGGGTAGGACATTTTAATGATGTTAATTCTACCAATCTATGAACACAGTATGTTCTTCCCTCTGTTTATGTCTTCCTCTATCTCTTTTTTCAGTGTACTGTAGTTTTCCAAGTATAGAACTTTTACTTCCTTAGTTATAAGTGTATTCCTAGGTATCTTAATTTTTTGGTATGATGGTAAATGTGATTTTTTTAAAATCTCTCTTTCTGTAAATTCACTATTGGTGTATAAAAATGCCATAGATTTCTTGGCATTAATTTTGTATCCTGCTATACTGCCAAATTCATTTATTAAGTCTAATAATTTTTAAGGAATCTTTATGGTTTTCTATGTACAGTATCATGTCATCTGCAAATAATGACAGTTTACGTCTTCTATTCCAATTTGGATACCTTTTATTTCTTCTTCTTGTCTAATTGCTATGGCTAGCACATCCAAACTATGTTGAACAGGAGTGATAAAAGTGGGCATCCCTATTTTGTTCTTGTTCTTAGGGGAAATGGTTTTAGTTTTCGTCCATTGAGTATGATGTTGGCTGTAAGTTTGTCATATATGGCTTTTATTATGTTGAGGTATGATCCCTCTAATCCCATGTTGCTGAGGGTTTTTATCAAGAAAGGGAGTTGGATTTTGTCAAATGCTTTTTCTGCATCAATTGATATGACTATGTGGTTTTTATCTCCTAATTTGTTTCTGTGATGTATCATGTTTATTGATTTGCGGATATTGTACCATGCTTGCATCGCTGAGATAAATCCTACTTTGTCATGGTGTATGATCTTTCTGATGTAGTGCTGGATCCGATTTGCTAGAATTTTGTTGAGGATTTTGGCATCTATGTTCATGAGGGATATTGGCCTATAATTCTCTTTCATTGTGTTGTCTTTATCTGGTATTGGTATAAGGGTAATGCTGGCTTCATAGACTGAGCTTGGAAGTGTTCCTTCCTCTTGAATTCTTTGGAATAGTCTGAGGAGGATAGGTTTTAGTTCTTCCTTGAAATTTTGGTAAAACTCCCCTGTGAAGCCGTCTGGCCCCCGGCTTTTGTTTGCTGAAAGCTTTTGATAACTGCTTCAATTTCCTCCATAGTTATCAGTCTATTGAGTTTGTTAGATTCTTTCTGATTGAGTTTTGGAAGGTTGTATTTTTCTAGGAATATGTCCATTTCCTCTAGGTTGTCTGGTTTGTTGGAAGATAGTTCTTCATGGTATTTTTTAACAATCATTTGTATTTCTGTTGGGTTTGTTGTTATTTCACCTCTTTTATTTCTGATTTTGTTTATTTGCTTCCTCTCTCTTTGCTTCTTGGTGAGCCTGACTCGAGTTTCACCAAACTTGTTTATCCTTTCAAAAAAACAGCTCTTGGATTCATTGATCTTTTGTTTGTTTTGTTTTTGTTTGTTTGTTGTTGTTGTTTTGGTGTCTATGTCATTTATTTCTGCTCTGATCCTTATTATATCTTTTCTTCTGCTCACTTTGGGCTTCTCTTATTGCTCTCTTTCTAATTCATTAAGTTGTAGAGTTAGATGATTTATTATCATTTTTTTCTTGCTTTTTGAAGTAAGCCTGTACAGCTATAAACTTCCCTCTCAGGACTGCTTTCACTGTGTCCCCTAGATTTTGGATTGTTGTTTTCATTGTCATTCATTTCCAGGACGTTTTTAATTTCTTCTTTGATCTCTTTGGTAATCCAATCATTGTTTAATAGTATGTCATTCAGCTTCCTAGTGTTTAAGGTTGTTTTTTATTGTTATCATTGTAGCTTATTTTTAATATTATGCCATTGTGGTCTAAGAAGATGACTAGTATGATTTCAACCTTCTTAAATTTGGAGAGACTTTGCCTCTGACTGAATATGTGGTCTATCATTGAAAAGTTCCTATGTGCATTTGAGAAGAATGTACATTCTGTGGCTTCGGTGTGAAATGTTCTGAAGATGTCAAGTAACTCCATCTGATCTAGTGAGTCATTTAGTATTGCTGTTTCTATGCTGATTTTGTGTCTACAGGATTTATCTAGTGATGTCAGTGGGGTATTAAAGTTTCTTACTATGATTGTATTGTTGTCAATCTCTCCCATGATATCTTCCAGGAGTTTTTATTTTATGTATTTTGATGCTCCTACATTGGGTGCATATAGGTTTACCAGGTTTATATCCTCTTGTATAGATCCCTTTAGTATTATGAAGTGGCCTTCTTCATCTCTTGTTATGACCTTCACTTTGAGGCCTATTTTGTCACATCTAAGTATTTGATGGGAAATATATTTTTGCCTGAAATATATTTGCCTGAAATATATTTTTCCATCCCTTAACTTTCAGTCTGTCCAATCCCCTTGTTCTGAGGTGGGTCTCTTGCAGACAGCATATATATGGGTCATGGTTTTTTTATCCATTCAGCCATTCATTATTTTTTGATTGGAGCTTTTAGTCCATTTATATTTAAAGTTATTATTGATAGGTACTTGTTTGTAGCCATTTTTATTTTTTTGTGCCTGTGTTCCTTCTTTCCTTTATATTTCTTCTTTTTATGCCAGTTCCTTTAGCATTTCTTGCATTGCTGGCTTGATAGTGGTAAACTCCCTTAGACTTTTTTTGTCTGTGAAGCTCCTTGTTTCCCCTTCAATTTTGAATGATAGCCTTGCTGGGTAGAGTATTCTTAGATTCATTCCCTTGCTTTGCATCACTTTGTAAATTTCCTTCCATTCCTTTCTGGCCTGATGTGTTTCTGTTGTGAAATCATTTGATACTCCAGTGGGAGATCCCTTGTATATAACTTTCTGTCTCTCTCTTAAAACCTTTAAGATTCTCTCTGTGTCCTGAACGTTTGCCATTGTAATTAAGACATTTCTTAGTGTAGGTCTTTTTTGGGATAATCTTGTTTGGGACTCTCTGTGCTTGTGTGACTTTTTCCTTCCCCATATCATGGAAGTTTTCTGACATCATTTCTTCAAATCTAAACCTTGTTCCTCTTCCTGTTGTTCTGGAACCCCTATTATTCATATGTTGCTTTGCTTCATGTTCTCCCAAAGCTGTTTTAGGCTCTCCTACTGACTTTTAATTTTTTTCTCCAATTGCAGTTCAGTTTGGGTGTTTTGCTTCCCTGTCTTCTAATTCGCCAATTCAGTCCTCAATTTCTCCTAGTCTACTGTGGGAACTTTCCATGGTGTTTCTTATTGCAGCTATATCACTCTTTATTTCTTCTTGATTCTTACGTAAGTTATTGCTTTTTTCATCCATCCGGTTTATGAACTGTATGACCCTTATACTGAATTCTTTTTTTTTTTTTTTTACTTATTTCATGCCTCCATTTCACTTAGCTGCCCTTCTGGCAATGCCTACTTTTCTTTCCTTTTGGTGTTTCTTTGTCTCCCTATTTTTGCTCTCATCGAAGGATCTAGGTGTCAAGTCATGCATGGCCTGCACCTCAAGTGGCAGCAACTCCTCAGGCGGCAACTGCTCCTCAGAAAGTCACTGCAACAGCTGCTCCTCAGTTGGCAGCAGCTCCTCTGGTGGATGCTGCTTACAGCAGCGGTGGCTCCCCTGGCTGTCGGGGATAGGTGGCTCATGAGATTGCTGATCCTCGGATGGAGGCGGGATGCTCATGAGGGCACTGCTCTTCAGACGGGCAGGCTCTGCGCAGCTGCTGCTCCTTGGATGGGGGTGGGCTACTCAAATGGCTGCTGGTCTTCGGATGGGGCAGGGCAGGTTGCTCACAGGGCTGCTGCTCTTTGTACATGGGGCGGGCTGCTCCTGTGGCTTCTGCTCCTCAGATGGAGCTGAGCTGCATGGGACTGTGGCTCCTTGGATGTGGGTGGGTTTCTCATGAGTCTACTGCTCCTTGGATGGGGGCAGGTGGTATGAGGCTGACAGTCCTCAGACTGGGTTGTGCAGCTTGCAGGGATGCTGCTCTTCAGATGGGGGTGGTCTGCTCTTGTGGCTGCTGCCTGCGTAGTTGCAGTGCCCTGTGCTAAAGTGTTGGGCTGGACAGAGGGGAGCATGCTTTGGAACTCACAGGAGCCTGAGCCCGGGGTGGCTGGAGTCTCAGTGACCATGGGACCACAGCTGAGGCAGCAGGTCTCTGGTGGAGATGGCTGAAGAGTCCTGGGTGTTATCTGAGGACACTCTGGGTGGTGGTGCGGATGGACTCTCAGTCACAGCATCTCTCTCTTTCAAAAAGGTGTGGCATTGGTGAAGAGCCAGAACTCTGGGACTGTTTGCAACAGTAGCAGAGTCTGCCTCGTTAGGTGAGGATCTAACTGTGCCATACACACACACACCACATGTCCACACACTCCTCTTTTGCTCCCTCACTCACTCATGCTCTCTCCTTCACTGCTGCCTTCTTCTTGCCTCTGTAGTTGTGTCTGGAGTGTTATTGACCCATTTGTGGATGGAGTCTCCTTTCTGGGTGTCTGGTTATGTTGCTCACTCTCTACCACATGGGCCAAACAAGATAAAATTCACCTCAACAAGACATGACACAAAGGGAATGATACACAAATGTACTCACAACACCAATAATCCCAATAAAAGTGACCACCAGAGAAAAGAGAGCACAAATGACATCAAAGAGAGAAAAAATGGTACGAGAAAACATAAAAAGTAGAAAAAGGAAAAATATATATACACTGAGTTGCCAGATTATTATGACCACCCTATCAGTACTTTGTTGGGCCACCTTTTGCCTTTAATACTTCAGTGATTCTTCTTGGCATTGACTCCATGAGATGTTGAAAGGTGATGTGAGGAATCTGACACCATGTCTGATGAATAGCACTGTCCAGTTCTGTGATATTTGATGGTTGTGGAAGCAGCTGCCTAATGGCTCTTTTAACTTCATCCCACAAATACTCAAGTGGATTGAGATCTGGTGATTGTGGGGGCCACCTAAGCAAGGTAAAGTCTCCCTCATGTTCTTGAAACCACTCCTGCACAATGCAAGCACCATGGCATGACACATTGTCTTGTTGGAAGAAGCCATTTCCATTGGGATACACCATCAACATGATAGAATGAACTTGATTAGCAATGATACTTAGGTATGTTTGCTATTCAGACATTGTTCCACATGAATTAAAGGGCCCAAATCATGCCAGGAAAACATGCCCCAAACCATAACACTCCCCCACCAGCTTCAAGGGTTGTACTCATGCATGCGGGGTACATGCTCTCATGCTGTTTCTGCAAAATTCTCACTCTGCCATCTGCATGATGCAAGTGGAAACGTGATTCATTGGACCACTTGACTTTTTTCCAATGCTCAACTGTCCAATCCTTGTGTTCCTATGCGAATTGGAGACATTTTATCTTGGTAACTGCAGACAGCAAAGGTGTTCAAACAGGCTTTGCTTTCCATATCCCATATGATGCCATGTATGGCTAATTTGCCTACAAAAGTCAGGTGGTCAGACATATATATAGAAAACACCAGAGAACAACCAAAGAAGCCAAAAAATGCAAACACCAAATACCCAGTAAAGAGGGTGGGGACATCGAGATACAGGAGACAGACAGAGACTTGGCCCAGCTCAGATCGGGACCCAGGTAACAGACAAGAGACTTGGCCGACAGCAGTTGCCCTATATCTAAATTCAGCCTAGCATCTGGAATGCTCAGGGCCCACTCAAGAATGCAAATAATCCTTCCCACTAATATTTACAGGGTAAACTAAGATTGTTGGTAGAGTATTAAATTTGACAGTAAAATAGTAATCCAGTTTTCAGATTAATTTAAATAGGCTAATTGAAATAAGTGAATATTCAAGTAAAGTTAATTGTACTGGACAAAAAGCTGTTCTTAAAGTAATAACTAAAATTTCTATTGGTAGTTCATCTCATGGTAAAATTCCTGAATATGCAATGAACCTAAAGCAGTCATATGTGTGGGCAAAAAAAAAAAAAAAAAAAATTTAAATTTAAAGTTATCAAGACTGCATTATAAAATTTACAAAAACCTCCATTAATAAAAATAAAGGGGGGGATAGTAGGGCAATATCATGTGAGGAAAAATATCCTATAAGTAAATTACATCTAGAAAATTTTTACTTTACCAAATTAAGTTTCATTTGCAATGCTAACAGCAAAGACGGCCATTAAAAACACACATGGTGTCTAAATAAGACAAAGGAAAATTGTTTGAACAAAAATAAAAAAGATCCCAAATCAATTATATAGAAAAGATTCCTTTATTAAATAGTGGTCGAGAATACATTTGTATATTTTCAGAAAACAACCCCAAGACCAGGTGGATTCCTGCAACAGAGAGGAATTGACAGGTGTGCTCCAACCACTAAGACAAGAGGAAATAATAGTCCAGAGATGGAAGACGCTGACAATGCCTTGCCACGCGAGCAGTCAGCAGCTGTGCACCGCTGCAGGTTACCCAGGACCAAACCGGAGAGGGTCGGACCTGCATTGCCAACATGTGCCCACCATCCAGATATCATTGCTGACATGTACACATAAGGAACTGTTAGACATTGAAACGGGGACTCAGAACTGTTGGACATTGAAATTGGGACTCAAACATTTTTTTTTGTTTTATCTTGTTTTGTTATTATATGTTTATTTCTAGTCTGCAAAGGCAAAACTTTTTAAAGGAAAGAAATGGTGGGAAAAAGATACAGAGGCAAAGAAGCATTGAACAGACTGTCAAACTACATTGGGAAGACAGGGGAGGTTGGGCGAGGGGGGCTGTAAGAGACCAACCGAAGGACTTGTACGCATGCATATAAGCACAACCAATGGATATAAGACACTGGGGCGGGGGGGTAGGCAGGTGAAGGCATGTACTGGGGGATAGGGGAGGTCGGGGGGAGATCAATGGGGGGGAAAAAGGAGACATATGTACTACTATTTGTAATACTTAAAACAATGAAAAAATGGTAAAAAAAAAAAAGAGGGTGGGGGCAGAAACTTATATACAGAAAGTAAGGTTAAAGAATTGAATGAATATGGGGAGGACTTCAGTTCAGTATATCAGTATAAAGGAAGTAGAAAGAGAATTAGTGGCTAAGAAAAAAGACAAAAAGGAAAATAATAATAATAATAATAAATTTTAAAACATTAATTTAAAAATAGGGTAAAATAAAAAATAGAATGATGAAAAAATAATTCAAAAAGAAATAGAAAATAAACAGATGAAAAAAGGAAAATAAAGAAAAAAGAGATAACAAAATAATCCTATATAATAATAGAGGAATATGCAAATTATCCAGGATGCCCTCATAGGTAATGACCAGCAGGAGCTGGTGGGCATCGCTGCATGCCACTTGAGGCTGGGGGACGTGAGGCTGCGTCAAATAAAATAAAGTACGTTCACATGCCCTAAAGCACAAACATCCCAGCAGATAACTCAATGCAGGTTATTGTGTAATCAATGATTACATAATATTGGTTATACAATAAACTTACTTTCACCGACAAAAAAATAACGTCTTCATTTAAAGATGCCCAGTAAGGCTGTTGAGGCTTTCATCTGTCTGTCCCTTTCTACACTGAAGATGACAGGGTTCAAGGAGAAAGGGTTCCAGTTTCGTTTCTCAGCCCCCAGCTAGGAGGCCTCCCTGGGGTAGCTGTCCCCTCTAAGCCCTGCGCAGGATAGGTGCTCCAGCCTGAGAGAGCCCTGAAGGGAGGTGGAGCAAAGTCTTTTCCCTCCGGTCTCTGCTCTCCCTGAGAGTCCGGAAATCCACCTCCTGGGGCCATAGTGCAGCAGTCAGGCCTGGCAAGCCACGGAGAGGGCAACCTACCCATGTGAATGTGTACACTGGCAGAGGCCACATAGCTGCCATAGTTGAAGTTGTCCTCAATGGAGGAACTAGAGGTAATGGGGATTGGAGTGAGCCATGGAACCCCAACTTCCCACCGAATGACTAGAGCACACAGACCTCAAAGGTCCTTGGTCACTTCGTGAGCAGCAGTCACCCCCTACCAGGGATCAAACCAAAAATGTAAGTAGGTGCCCTGACAGAATGGAACCCAAACCTTTGCTGTGGCAGAGGAGCTCCGACCCATAGCAGGGGCCAGGGCACGCCAGAGGGGTTTTGTTGAGGGGCCCTGAAGGCAGCCCACAGCGCAGTGGGTCAGAACCTCCTCCTGATACAGCAAGATTGCAGTTTGGATCCCTGGTCAGGGCACAGACAAGAAGCAACTATTTCTCTCACTCCAGTCCTCTCTCTAAAATAATGCATCAATAAAAATTAAAATAAACAATAAACCCTCTGACTTGCAGAGTTGCTAAAACAGTTAGAAAGCGAAGTCCCATCCCTTCCTGTTCATTCAACAAATACTTCATATGCTCCTTCAATAATCACACTGGGGATGGGTATTTGTTTGTTTGTTTGTTTTGGTTAATCCTCACCTGAGACATTTTTGCATTGATTTTTTTTTTTTTTTTTTTTTTTTTTACAGAGTGGGAGGGAGAAAGACAGAAACTAATGTGAGAGACATCAATTGGTTGCTTCTTCTGAATTCCCGACCAGGGCCCCTGATTGAGCCTGCAACCCAGGTACGTGCCCTTGATCGGAATCCTACCTGGTACCCTTCAGTCCGCCTGAAGAAGCACTATCCAATGAACCAAACCAGCATTTTTTTTCTCTTTAAGTCCTCCTCTAAGGATATGTGTTTTTTTCATTGATTCTAGAGAGAGAGGAAGGGAGAGGGAAAGAGAAAGAGAAACATCGATTAGTTGCCCAAGCAATCCAACAGGGATGGAACCCACAATCTGTATATGTGCCCTCACCTGGAATCGAACCCATGACCCTTTGATGCATGGGAGGACACTCTAACTACTGACCCACACTTACCAGGGCCTGGAGGTACATTTAAAAAAAAAGTTTTTCAGATCTGCTCTAACCAGGTGGCTCAATTAGTTGGAGTCTCAACCTGTGCACCAAAGGATTTCCTGTTGGATTCTAAGTTAGGGCATATACTTAGGTTTAGGTTAGATCCTGGTGGGTCAGCAGGTGCAGAGGCAGCCTACTGGTATTTCTCTGTCATATGGGTATTTCTCTCTCTAAAAATCAGTTTTAAAAACATCCTTAGGTAAGAATTAAATATATATATATATATATTAACAACTTTCAGATCTAAAATTTTATTTGGTTCTTTTTAAAATTTTATTTATAGTTCACTTTCAATATCCTATTCTATATAATAAAGCCCTAGTATGCAAATTGACTAAATGGTGGAATGACTGGTAGCTATGAACTGACCACCAGGGGGCAGATGCTCAATGTAGGAGCTGCCCCCTGGTGGTCAGTGTGCTCAGCCAGAAGCCAGGCTCATGGCTGGCGACTGGAATGGCGGTAGCAGGAGCATCCACTGCAGCACTCAGGAGCTGCAAGCCCAGCCGTATGGAGCAGCAAGTAGGTGGGCGGTAAAGAGCGAGGGGTCTTGGACTGTGAGATGTCCCAGGCCCGGCTGAGGGACCCCCCTCTCAGAAGCACAAATTTCATGCACAGGGCCTCTAGTAATAAAATAAAATAAAAATGAAAAAGTGAAGTGTTGTTCCTTTCTGCTGAGTTTTAATTTTCTATAAAAATAGGGTAAAATAAACAGGAAACATATACTAGACTGCTGGTGGCAGGGGATTCTAGATCCCGGTCCACAGCCAACAGAGACTGAGCCCAGAGGGGGCAGACTGAATGGCTGCCCAGGCTGCACCATGCCAGGGGGAGAGGGGCTCGCAGTGACGCAGCTCTTTTCCCTCTTTTTGGTCGTTGCTTTTGTTTGCTGAACCTAGTTCATAGGACCTTTCAAATACAGACACTCACCCGTGGCTGAGATGCAGGTGGAGGTGCGGACTTGTGGTGTCTGGGGAGAGGTTGGGGAGAGGTGACTGTGAGTCTGGTGTTGAGTCATACCTGACATGCTGGACCTAGGTAGCCATTTTCTCCTGAAGAGATAGCCCCTCCCTGCAGTCTACAGGCAACCAATGCAGACACACCCAGAATACACCTGAGTGGTACAAAGGATAAAAAAAAAAATCTGAATAGTCCCTGAGAGCCCACAAGGACTGGCCTAAAGAGAAGCATTCAGTCCCAACAACAGGAAACTGAGAAAAAAAGGCGCTGAAAGAAAAAAAAGAGGGGCTGGGAGCCTGCATCACTGGGGGGGGGGGGGGGGGGCGTGGCCAGCCTGGAAACAGCCCTCAGCCCCTCACCCAGGCTGGCCACACCCCTATGGGGTGAGGGTCCCCACTGAGAGGCTTGACCAGTCTGAAAATGGCCCTCAGCCCCTCACCCAGGCCTCCCCATGCCCCAAGGGAACCCCCACCCTGATCTGGGACACCCTTCAGGGAAAACCACCCGGCCCCCACCCTTGCACCAAGCCTCTATATATACTAATAAAAGGATAATATGCTAATTAGACTGGGAGACCTTCCAGGAGACCTTCTGGACGTTCTTCTGGACAAAGCCATGGTGGCAGGGCTGAGGTAGAGGTGGTTAGAGGCCAAGAGGGGAGGGCAGTTGTGGGTGATCAGGCCAGGATGGGATGGCAGTTGTGAGTGATCAGGCTGGTGGGGGGGCAGGGCCATTGGGAGTAAGCAGACCAGCAGGGGGGCCAGTTGGGGGCAAAGTAGGACATCAGTGGGGGTCAGTTGGAGGTGATAAGGATAGTGGGGGGGCAGTTTGGAGTGAGCAGGCCAGCATGGGGCAGTTGGGGGCAAGCAAGCCAGTGGGGAGGGATGGTGGGGGCAAGCAGGTCAACAGGGGGGGCAGTTGGGGGTGAGCAGGCTGGTGGGGGGGGACATTTGGGGGTGAGCAGACTGCTGGCGGAGGGCAGTTGAGAGCAAGCAGGCCAGCAGGCAGAGTGGATAGGGGCAATCAGGCAGGCAGGCAGGCAGGTGAGCGGTTAGGAGCCAACAGTCCCGGAATGCGAGAGGGATGTCTGACTGACAGTTTAGGTTGACCCCTGTAAACTGGCAGTTGGACATCCTTTGAAGGGTCCCAGATTGGAGAGGATACAGGCTGGGCTGAGGGACACCCCCCCCCATGCACGAATTTCGTGCATTGGGCCACTAGTATCCCAGTGCATGAAATTCATGCATGAGGGGGTGTTCCATAGCCCAATCTGCACCCTCTTGCAATCTAGGACCACTGGATCCTAATTGCCCGCCTGGTTGCCTGCCTGATCTCCTTAACCACTCACCTGCCTGCCTGATCGCCCCTAACCACTTGCCTGCCTGCCTGATCATCCCTAACTGCTTGCCTGCCTGCCTCATTGCCCCTAACCATCTCTGCCTCAGCCCCTGCTGCTGTGGCTTCATCTGGAAGGTCATTCAACTGTAAGGTCTAATTAGCAAATTACACATTTACTATATATATATATGAGCATTAATGTTGCTTTTTAAAATTGGTTACTATCAACTTTGCAGGAGAATGTGCTTGATAGATGTTCATTATAAAGCTAATCTCCAACATTTTTTCATGATCTCATCAAGCTTTCTTTTTTTTTTTTTAAGAAAACCCTTTTTATTTAAAACATATTGTTACTGATTTCAGAGAGAGGAAAGGAGAAAGAGAGATAGAAACATCAATGATGAGAGAGAATCATCAGTCAGCTGCCTCTTGCATGGCCCTACTGGCAATTGAGCCCACAACCCAGGCTTGTGCCCTGACTAGGAATTAAACTGTGACTTCCTGGTTCATGCGTCGATATTCAACCACTGCAGAACACTGGCCAACCCATCAAGCTTTCTTGATACAATATTATTGTTCAGGGAAACACAAGAATATTTTTTTTTTAATTTGAACTTTCTATAAATGAAAATAACCTCTCAAACAGCTAGAAAGATTGATTTTCTTTAATATTTTTGGTCTTCAACATCTTGTATTACATTGTGTTATTTTGTAAGAAATAATGGGACCTTTATTACTCTGATTAGGATATATGTGAAACAGTCCGGTGACAGTAATCCTATAAATTTCAGAAATATGATACATCCTTGTTAATTTAATCAATGTGTTTGTAAAATTTGCAATAAATTTCTCTAGTTTTTGTTTCATTCTAAAACAGTGGTTCTCAACCTTTCTAATGCCATGACCCTTTAATACAGTTCCTCATGTTGTGGTAACCCCCAACCATAAAATTATTTTCGTTGCTACTTCGTAACTGTAATTTTGTTACTGTTATGAATTGTAATGTAAATATCTGTGTTTTCCGATGGTCTTAGACTCTACAGCAGCAGTTCCCACAGGTTGAGAACCACTAGCAGGGTCACCTAAGACCATCGGAAAACACAGATATTTACATTACGATTCATAACAGTAGCAAAATTACAGTTACGAAGTAGCAACGAAAATAATTTTATGGTTGGGGGTCACCACAACATGAGGAACTGTATTAAAGGGTGGCGGAACTAGCAAGGTTGAGAACCACTGTTCTAAAATGTGAAGACAGATTAGGAATATATAAAATGTTCAATTGTTGAACAAATTATAAAATGCAATGTTATATAACCAGCTGAATACCATATATTTTTATATTTGATTTTTAAAAATCAAAGACCATCCTTTATTACAACGTTAATTTATGGTAATTGCATGGATATTCATCCCAGTTTAAAGAACTCAGACCTTCGCTCAATATAACAAATGCAATTTTAAAATGTATAGAATTTCCTTTTAAGCAATGGACAATACTAGAAAATCATGAATTTAATGATACCAAAGTAGTTGTCCTTCATAAGTTTGCCAAATCAATTTATTGGCTCTATCATTAGTAAGAATGGCCTCTCTGATCCTTAGCACAAAGTGAGAATGTTTCTACACCAAATGCTGGAGCCTAGGTTTTCTGAGTCCAAATTGATGATGGCTACTGGTCCTTGGGACTTCAAATTCTGCCCCTGCTGGAGCATGGCTGACCATCTTCTGGAAGAATAACCTCTTCCCTGAGTGAGCTGCTTTCACCGCTGCTGCCACCACCAGCTTTAAAACTGCACAGCTGATAACCATTCTTCAGCACTCAAAACCTCAGGGCAGGCCACTGCATCTCAGTCCAATACGCAGCTCTTACCAATCCTTCATTCATTTGCAACCTCAGGGTGGGATGCTGCTCCTTGCTGTCACCCAGATCTCTCAGATATGCCCACTCCCAATTGGGAGCCTATGGTAAGCAGTCCCATCCTTCAGGGACCTCAGGCTCTAGGGATGGTGGTGGGCCTCAATAACAGCTACAGTGAAAAGCTATATTTGATATTTTAAATAAATATTTTAAAAATATGTTTATATAATTTTCATAGATGTAATAATTATAAATACAAACACACAAATGTGTTACATTGGTGACTAAAATATCACAAGCAACATTGTCAATGTAACCTAATTTTCCAAAATACATAGTGACTTTTGGCAAAATTTGAGAAACCATGGACAATGTCCCTTTGATTTATAGATGAATTCCAAGAAAATTTGGTGCATATTACAACCATGAAAAATATTTTGTATATACATAAAACTGAATTAGTTTCTAGGTTTAGATCATTTAAATGGCAATGAGGGATATTCAAAATCTGTCTTAAGGTAGAGAGATTTGCTGTGCCAGTGTGGCTCAGTGGTTGAATATCAACCTATAAAGTAGGAGGTCAAGGCTTGATTCCCAGTCAGAACACATTCAATCAGTGATTCTCTCTCATCATTGATGTTTCTATCTCTCCCTCTCCCTTCTTCTCTAAAATCAATAAAACATGGTGTTGTTTTGTTTTGTGGTTTTTTTTTTTTTAAAGATAGATTTGCCCTAGCCAGTTTAGCTGAGTGGATAGAGCGTCAGCCTGCGGACTGAAGGGTCCCAGGTTCAATTCCGGCCAAGGGCATATGCCCAGGTTGCAGGCTCAATCCCCAGTAGGGGGTGTGCAGGAGGCAGCCAATCAATGATTACCTCTCATCATTGATATTTCTATCTCTCTCTCCCTCTCCCTTCCTCTCTGAAATCAATACAGATATTTTAAAAAATAAATAAATAAAAATAAAGAAAGTTTTTTTTTTTTTTAATATACAGGACTTCTCCACGCTTTACAATGTATATAGTATTCTTGGTCTCTACCCAGTAATGCAGCAGTACCTCCTAATAATTTAGCAATTGATCAGAGGGAGTGTGCTCTGTCCCCAAGGAGTGCACTGACTAGGCTATAAAACAGTGAATCCAGCTATGCATGTGAAAACTATTATAGATCATGCCACTTTGGCCTCTCATCTGATACACAGTGTCCTTTTTACATTCAATGAGTAATTTTGTTATAGCTTAACTCCTTTCTTAAAAAGCAGGTGTTATTAAAAATTTGGCCTTTGAAAGAGACTTTTGGGTTTGTCACAAAAAGATGGTGTTGGGGAACGTTTTAGCAAGTTCATGAGAATAAATTATTTTTCTTAGATTTATTACATGAAATCTCTATAATGCCAGCTTCATATTTTGTTCTATAACACATAATATATAGATTCACCTTTACATATATATAATACAGACTACAAATCATAGCAAATGTTACAATGACTACTATATATTTTAGCATGAAAAATCAACAGAGCCTTCTCTATGACATACCAGAACATGTAAAAAGAAATCATTGACTTGCTTCTGCAGCCAATATTTGTGTCCTTGCTTCAAATGGAGTTAGGAAACTAATGTTTAATATATACCTAATATTAGCAACGAATTAAAATACCTATAGATCATCTATTTCATTCACAGTAGTCTCATTGAAAGGCAGCATTTATGATGGGGTAATTTGGAAGGCTATGCACATCTTCCTGTGTCCACGCATGCTTTTCCCCGCTCTCTTACTTGAAGTCACATTTCTTCCCACCTTTAAAGACAGTTCCAGCCCAACCAGACTACTCCTTGATATAAACTGAGGCTTTTAAATACTTGCTCCTGTGAAGATTTGTACAATTTTCTTGCAGTTTTAGTTTGTTAATTGGTCCAGTCAGTGTTTTTCACAGTTTCTTTTCCAATCATCTTCCCTTAAATTTCCCACCACAGAGTAGGTTTCTAGTGTTGGAGAATAAGCAAATCACCCTGAGTCTGCTGTGGGTTCCCTAATACATAAAATACTCCATATTATATTATTGGGCAAAATTCTTATCTTTCAAAACAATAGGGGACATCTATAATAGTGTTAACAATAAAAAATAAATTTAAGAAAAACAATAGAGGAAGTTGGAGGTTAAGGAAAAGCTCATGGACACAGACAATAGTGCAATGAAGGCTTGGGGAGGAGGTGAGAGTGGGGAGGAAGGGGGTCAATGGGGAAAAAAAATAAAAGGGACATCTGTAATATTTTCACAATAAAGATAAATTTTAAAAATTAAATATTAAAATATATCACAGATTTAAAAAAATAAACAAACAAGCAAGCAAACAACAAATGAAAAAAAAAAACAAACAATAGACCTAGGTCCATTTATGGAGAAGAAAAAAAAGATAAAATAAATATTCCTGGCTGGGCATGTTATGGTAAATACCTGCTGTCTGTAAAAGTTTACTAATAAGTGTCTTCAAGACAGCCGATTACCTTCATTATCATGTTCTCTGGTTTCTCCTTTCCCTTTCCTCCACAAACTCAACATTTCACCACTCTCTCAAAGCCACTGTAGAATTAAAGGTTTCTAATATTGAGGCAGGAAAACCACATAAAATTATGCTATTCCTCATTCTTTATATTGATGTCTTTTAACTTTCTATTTGTGTATGTGAACATTATGAGGCCAGATAATGATTTTGTTGATTCTTGATTTCTATAAAATTCTTTCACTCACTGGATACTCCATAAATGTTTAAATTTTTATTAATAAATTAATTTGTAAAACAAATACTACTAAAAATTGAAAAAACTGCTATCATTTCCACCTTAAAATACATAAGTACTTATAAATTGGATGTTGTATGTATATTTCGGTTTATGTGATGCTGACAGTGATGAAAGAAGGTGAGGAATAAATTATAGGAAATAAGGCAATATCTATGACTTTTAGATATAAGAGGAGAAACTAATTGAAAAGGGAATTGATACTGCCTAGTTTTTCCATAATGCAAAATAATTAGCTTAATTAAAAAGTTAAAAGTAAAAAGTACAAAGTTAAGAGTAAGAAGAAGTAAATAAGATTACTGACCTTATAAATTACCTTATAATTAATTTGATACAAATATCAAGTTATTTAATAGGAACAAGGAGTTTCATGCATTTATGTATAGCAGTTATAACATTCTAAAAATCAAACTCACATTTATAATTATAATGTAAGGGAATTAAAAGCAACAATCAGGGAAATCAGTTATCTATACATATTCTACAGAAAAAAATCTTAAATGTTAATTCACTTTACATTTGCAAACATGTACATTGGCACACTTGCTTTCATATAATTAAAAATAATGACTGAGCTTGGCCGGTGTTGATCAGTGGTTGAACCTGGTCAGGGAACATGCCCGGGTTCTGGGCTTGAATCCTAGTGCGGGGAGTGCAAGAGACAGCAGACCAAAGATTCTCATCATTGATGTTTCTATCTCTCTCTCTCTCCCTCTCCCTTCCTCTCTGAAATCAATAAAAATGTATTTTAAAAAATAATAATGACAGCAATTTTAATCATTTTATACTGCAAACAAAAGGTTGCTCATTAAAAGGGGAACAAAGGAACACAAACATTTCAGGAAAGACCATCCACAAACATACATTTTAATAAATTATTCCAATCGTTGCATTCACTCCTTGCAGTTTTTGTTGATTATGGAACAAAGAAACCACATATCTGTCTGTTAAGGTACAACTTATTACAATGACTTCTGGAAAGTAATGTGTCTTAACAACTCAGGGAGAAGAGGGCTAATCCAAATACAACATTGGTTTGGTGAAACAGGAAAAGTAAAACCTTTCCTGGTGATAATATAAACATATGATAATTTAAATTCCCAATGGAATATAAGTAAATATGTATATTTTTCATTCCCAGGAGTCAAAAGCAGGTAGAAAAGCTGGAAGATGGAAAAAAATAGACTAAAACAGAAACATGAATATCCCAGAGCTATCCTGCAGCTCAGGCCAATTGCTATCAAGGACCTTCTTCAAAATGACTGCCCGCAGGAGAGCAAAGTGGGCTGTGGGGGCAGGAGGAGAGCAGACTCCTCAGCTACACAATGCAGAAGTGATTGTTTTCCCAGGATGTTTCAGATCTAACTCCCACCACAACACCCAGCATAGCCCAGGGTGGTGCCAGATGCTGTGACAAAATCATTTGACATTAAACTCCTGGAATATGGAGCAGACTTTTAAGAGACAACACACTGACATCTAGAACCTGAACATTTTTATAATGAAAAAGAAAACACACACACACACACACACACACACACACACACACACACACAGCAAAAATAGTGACTTTTGTGATTCTCTCTTTAAGGGATCCTATTTGAAATCTGAGAAGTGTTTTGTAGAAATGAAACCAGACCAGCTAGAATAATGTGAGAATTTAAATGACTTAGTAGGAAAAGGGAGCATTAGTTTGTCACATACAGACTACATGACATGGATCATTGAAAATTCAGTCATTAATGGGAAAAGTGTGAGAGAAAGAGAAAAGCAGGTT
Source organism: Corynorhinus townsendii (assembly GCA_026230045.1). Lineage (NCBI taxonomy): Eukaryota > Metazoa > Chordata > Mammalia > Chiroptera > Vespertilionidae > Corynorhinus > Corynorhinus townsendii. The sequence goes on along the minus strand of JAPDVU010000001.1, from coordinate 115,853,749 downwards.
GGATTTTTGAGTGTGTTATAAAGCAACTATCCAGTGGATTGGGACTTCTGTAGAGTGAGCTCAATGGCAAGCAATTTGTTAGGAAAGCGTTTGTTAGGAAAAACTGAAAAATGCTTAGAGATTATAAATGGACCAATTAGATTTTTTTCAGCTACCTCTCAGTCCTCACAAAGCACTCCTGCTGGCTCATCACTGAGGTCCAGAAGGTTATTGTTTAGTTTCCTTGAGATTTTGAAGTAGTGCTAAATGATGAAAGAGAATTTGTGTTCATTTTATCCAGTAATGTGTTGAAATTGCATGCCAAGTAAAACATTGATTTGTACAATAATTATAAAGCTGCCCTTTTCAAATACAGGTAGTATTTTAAGCACTATGTAGTAACCTTCTGAGAGACTCAGTTTATTTTTCTAAAAGATAGAAAATTGCTAAATAATGCTTCCTTTTTGCAAAAACCTCTGGTCAGGACTAGAATCCAAGATGGTGGCGTAGGTAAACACCTAAACTGCTGCCTCCCACAAGAATTTAAACTGCAACTAAAAGACAAAATGTCTATCACCCAGAACCATGGGAAAGCTCGCTGAGTGGAAGTTCTACAACTAGAAGGAAAGAGAAAAGAGCATTGAGACGTGCACGAGCGCTGAAAAGCTGAGGTACAGAGGCGCGGGATCCGGGCTGGCTGGGGGCAACTGAGTGCGTTGCTTTTTTCAACCCAAAGGGAGACAAGCCCCCGATTACTCTGAAATACAGTCTCTGGGGAGACGCGGGGGACCCAAACTCCTATGGGGAGAAGCTGGACTGTCTGCCAGTGAGGGTGGCTTGCTTGCAGAGCTGCGAGCAGGGATAATTGTTCACTGCACTGGGGCACGGGACTCGCGGATGCCGTTGGGGACGCAGAGCCAGCTAACTAGCAGCCATTGCTGTTTTCCACACCCTAACCTAGTGACACCCTGAGGCCCCGCCCTGCACAACCTAAAACACACCCAAGCTCCAAGCAGCGGAGTTAGCATAAGAAAGGCCTGCCCTATCGCAGCTTAACCTAGCAAACTTGCAGCCTGGGTCAGACAGCTCCAAAACCTCCAAACCCCAAGCAAAGAGGAGAAAACTGCAGCTCTCACTGTAGCTCCTGCTGAGTGGCCTCAGACAGTAGCTGACCTGCACCCCATTGGAGATCCAGAAGCCAGTGTACCTAGTGGTCAGTGTGAGACACCAGATTTCAACTCCTCACATCCATAAGTGACACATTCAAGAGGCAGACTCAGTGAGCACCAAAGCCCCACTGAAACAAGTCCTGCCCCATAAGCGTGTCTTCAGCGCAGCAGTTCTTCCATTATAGACACAGGGAGTGCTCACAGCTAATTGGCCTGGAGGTCAATTCCTCCCAGCGTACCAACAGCAATTAAGGCTTAACTACACCAAGACTTTGCACTCAGCCCACAAAGGGGTGTACCAAGAGCGTCCACATCAGGTGATTGGAGAGACTGAGCTACTGCCCCCTATAGGTCACCTACCACACAAAGCCACTCCATCAACACAGGGAAGCAGCCAAAATGTGGAAACAAAGAAACATGTCACGAATGAAAGAAACAGAGGAAAGCAAACTACTGGATGACATAGAGTTCAGAACCACATGTATAAGGTTACTCAAGAATCTTCTAAAAACCGCCGAGAAACTTGATGACACTTCTGAGGAGCTTAGTGAGAGCTTCAAGGACCTTAATGAGAATGCCAAAAAAATGGAAAAGGACCAGTCAGAAATGAAGCATACACTGTCTAAAATAAAGAATATACAGAAACTCAATTGTAGATCAACATACCCCAAGAATCAAACCAAAGATCTGAAATATGTGGAAAAAAAAAACATCCAACCAGAAAAACAAAAGGAAAAAAGAATCCAAAAATACGAAGACAGTGTAAGGAGCCTCTGGGACAACTTCAAGCTAACCAACATCTGAATTTTTGGGGTGCCAGAAGAAGGGAGAGAGCAAAATATTGGAAACCTATTAGAAGAAATAATGACAGAAAACTTTCCCTACCTGGTGAAAGAAATAGACTTACAAGTTCAGGAAGTGCACAGAACCCCATACAAGAGGCATCCAAAGAGGACCACACCAAGACACATCATAATTAAAATGCCAAGGGCAAAAGACAAAGAGAGAATATTAAAAGCAGCAAGAGAAAAACAGTTAATTACCTACAAGGGAGTACCCATACGACTGTCGGCTGATTTCTCAAGAGAAACTATGCAGGCCAGAAGGGAGTGGCAAGAAATATTCAAAGTGATGAACAGCAAGAAGCTACAACCAAGATTACTCTACCCAGAAAAGCTATCGTTCAGAGTTGAAGGTCAGATAAAGAGCTTCACAGACAAGAAAAAGCTAAAAGAGTTCATCACCACCAAACCAGGATTACACAAAATGCTGAAGGGTATCCTTTAAAAAGAGGAAGAAAAAGAAAAAAGGTAAAGATAAAAATTATGAACAACAAAATGACATCAAATACATACCTACCAACAAGTGAATCTAAAAATAAAATGAATGAAAAATCTGAAGAACAGAATGGACTGGTGAATATAATAGAATCAGGGACATAGAAAGGGAGTGGACTGACGATTCTCAGGGGAAGCAGGTGTGAGGGGTGTGGGAAGAGAGTGGACAAAAATCTTACTCCTATGGATGAAGACAGTGGCGGGGGGTAAGGGCATGGGGTGGGGTGGGGAATCAGGTGGAGGGGAGCTATGGGGAAAAACAAAAGAGGAACACCTGTAATAATCTGAACAATAAAGATTTATTTAAAAAAAGACATATTTAGGAAGTTACACATTAGTATTAATTCATATTATGTGTATAGTCACACAATGAGAATCCATAGAAATACAAAATTATATAAGCATTGATTAAAACTTATAGAATAATTATTGTGGCAAGGATATAAGATATTAAAATTGTAGATAACTCAGATTAATGATTTTATTAACAACTGATTATTAATTGCATGAAATATTATAAGAAGACATCAAAGTCTGTGCCCATGGGAAAAAACTCCATGAAAATTAGAATTTGTTTGCCTCGCATGCAGAGGAGAAAGTAATTAAACACAATATTGATTATTTCAGAAATACTAGTAGAATGCAATAATTTAATGTGATCACTAGGTAGATTTTGTGATTTATGGAAGCTGGGAAATGGAGCCAACTTCACTGAACATTTTCAGTTTTGGCTACTGTATAAAGTGGTCCAAATTGTTATATATGATACATAATATTCTCTAGTGTTTGTGGAATATTAAATGACATGCTTTTATTTCTGAATGGAAATATGAATGACTTGATAGCTTTCCTAATGGATTATATTTTTCCAAATCTTTTTAAGTTGATAGGGTAAACTGAATTCTTGACTTGGACTTCATAACATGTTAAAAGAAAAGAAATAAAATTATTCCATTCTGATTTAAAAAAAAACAACCTCTGGTCAAATAAGTAATTACAAATATGTTCTAATCTGGTAAAAGCACAGATTAGAATTACATTAAAAAATAATGTTCTGTCCATTCTCTCAGACTTTTGAGGAGAAGATAATAGACAAAGACAGGGATAAAACAATGATTCTTCACAACATATAAACTATGAGTTATAAAACAATATCATTGTGTAAGAATCAAGGCCATGTTAATAATTTCTATTTATTGAGAGCTTAGTAAGCATAGGAAAGCTGCTAGTTCTTATTATACACCAAATGCTGTGGTTAATGCTTTCAAATTGTATTTAATTCAATGCCAGTAACAATTCTAGGGGAACAGATATGCTTATCCCCATTTTCCAGATGAGCAAATTGGGGCTGCAAACATTTAATAAGTGGTTTTGGTTTACACAACCAATAAATGGTGAGAAAAGTATTTGACTTTAGATAAGCTTGACTCCAATTTTATTCTCCCATCTACTCAGCTATGTTGTTTTTTTCTTCATTATTCTAATACTCCTTTTCTTCAGGCTTAGAGAAGGATGTAGTTCTCAGGTTGTTGCTTCCTAAGGGCCTATTAAGTAGTGAAAACCTCAAAACAAGGTTTAATCAAACACCTAAAATTGTGTCTATCTGTAACTCTTTGGAAATATGAATGAACAAAATAAGAGATGAATTTCTACATGAATAAAGTACCAGTGAAGCAAAACAATGATATATTGTGGTTTCATTATTCAAATTAAGAATGAAGAGGCTACAGGCTTGGATGCGGAGACCTCACCATCTTGAAGGGAAAAGTGGATGTTATAGGAAGCTTGAAAATCTACAATTGCGGCAACCACTGAACAGCTGAGAGCCCCAGAACACCGGTACCCAATTGGCGCAAACACACGGGTTCAGGGGAGCTCTACACTCCACCACAGAAAGGTCAGATTTCACCTGGGATAAGGCGAGGTCTCTGGTCCTGGCAGGAGAGAGAAACACGTGCACTGCGGGAGCTGGAGGAGTGGGGGAAGTTTGTGCATAGAAAAATCAGTGGCGTGGAGAGAAACCAAGATGGCGGCATAGGTAAGCACCTAAACCACTGCCTCGCACAACAATTTCAAAACTACAAGTAAAAGACAGAATGGACACCATCCAGAACCACAGGAAAGCTGGCTGAGTGGAAATTCTACAACTAGAAGGAAAGAGAAAAGCTCATGGAGAAATGGAGGAATGGCAAAGGGTTGAGGTACAGCAAAGGGTTTTTGTGTGCACAGAGAGGAAGGGCGGCTGAGAGCCTGGCTGACTTTCTCTGGCAGGAGGGAGAAGGAAGCCCCCGACTGCACTGAACCCCACTTCCAACTGCACTGAACCTCAGTTCTGGGAGAAACCCCGTGGACACAGGCTCATACAGGGGGAGTTTGGACTGCAAGGTAGGGAGAAAGGTACTTGGAGACTCGGGGGAGCCCCGATGGACAGAGGGGTGGAGGCTCATGTGCAAGTGTGTACAAAGACTGCGAGGTTGCCACAAGCTTTCCTTAGCAGAAGGGAATCGAAAGCTCCTGACTGCACTGAACCCCAGTTCCAGGCGAGCCCCTGGGGACCCACGCTCTTGTGGGGGGAATCTGGCCTCTCAGATGGAGGCTCGGGAGCCGGGGAAGGCAGAGGTCTGGAGGGGCGCGCACACACAAGGGCAGGGCAGGGCTGATGGGAAGTCAAGACTGTCTGCTCTGCCCTGAGACTCCACCCCATCCAAGCTGAGCACAGAGGCTTTTGCAATTTTGCAAGTCTTATCCTATAAGGCTGTCTCCAGCACTGAATTTCTTCTAGTGTAGACACAGCTGATCCTCACAGTGAACTGGCCTAGAGGTCAATTCCTCCCAGTGATACCAACAACAACAAGGCTGTACACACAGTCCACAAAGGGGTGCAGCAAAAGTGTCCACCTCAGGTTAACTGGGGAGGCTGACCCACTGGGCCATATAGGAAACCTAGCACACAAAGCTACCCTACCAACTCAGGGAAGCAGTGAAAATGCGGCGACAAAGAAACAGATCACAAACGAAAGAAATGGAGGAAAACGAACAACTGGATATAGAATTCAAAACCACGGTTATTAGGTTTTTCAAGAATATCCTAGAAAAGGCTGATAAATATAAAGAGACCCTTGAAGATATGAAAAAGGACCAATTAGAAATTAAACATAAACTGACTGAAATAAAAAATATTATACAGAGACCCAACAACAGACTAGAGGAATGCAAGAATCAAGTCAAAGAATTGAAATACAAAGAAGAAAAAAACACTCAATTAAAAAAGCAAAAATAAAAAAAAATCCAAAAAGTTGAAGATAGTGGAAGAAACCTCTGGGACAACTTCAAGCGTACCAACATCAGAATTATGGGGGTGCCAGAAGAAGAGAGAGACCAAGATACTGAAAACCAATTCAAAGAAATAATGACTGAAAACTTCCCCCATCTGGTGAAAGAAATAGACTTACAAGTCCAGGAAGCTCACAGAACCCCAAACAAAAGGAATCCAAAGAGGACCACACCAAGACACATCATAATTAAAATGCCAAGAGCAAAAGACAAAGAGAGAATATTAAAAGCAGCAAGAGAAAAACAGTTAATTACCTACAAGGGAGCACCCATACGATTGTCAGCTGATTTCTCAACAGAAACTATGCAGGCCAGAAGGGAGTGGCAAGAAATATTCAAAGTGATGAATAGCAAGAACCTACAACCAAGATTACTCTACCCAGCAAAGCTATCATTCAGAATTGAAGGGCAGATAAAGAGCTTCACAGATAAGAAAAAGCTAAAGGAGCTCATCACCACCAAACCAGTATTATATGAAACGCTGAAAGGTATTCTTTAAGAAGAGAAAGAAGAAAAAAGTAAAGATAAAAATTATGAACAACAAATACATATCTGTCAACAAGTGAACCTAAAAATCAAGTGAATTAAAAACCTGAGGAACAGAATAAACTGGTGAATATAATAGAATCAGGGGCATAGAAAGGCAGTGGACTGATAATTCTCAGGGGAAAGGGGTACAGGGGGTACAGGAAGAGAGTGAACAAAAATCATACACCTATGGATGAGGACAGTGTGGGGGAGGTAAGAGCAGAGGGTGGGGTGGGAACTGGGTGGAGGGGAGCTAAGGGGGGGAAAAGGAGAAACAATTGTAATAATTTGAATAAAGATTTATTTTTAAAAAAACAAAAGCAACCCATTTTGATCTGACTCAAAAGGACAGCCTAAAAATTTTAAAAGTGTGTTGGCTGCTTAGACCCAAGGGGGAAATGGGGACTGCACAGAACTGTGTGCAGCCACGTTATCCACACACTTAGGCTTTTTCCTCTTCAAATCCTTGTTTCTGATTACTAAGCCCAATACATAGGATCACCCAGTTGGGGACACCCTGAGAGACTGCAGGGGAAAGCTGTTTTTCTGGAACCTGGGGATCGGAGTGGGGAGTGACTGTCGGAGAGCCAGCTCTGGGTCAGCCCACTCACAGAAAACAGTATTGAGTGCCACAGGGAAAGCAGGATCTAAGCACAGGTTAGAGAGGCCATATAGACCTGGAAGTCAACCCAGAAACACTGCCACACAGGGGCTGAATCACAAATTGACTCTTGTGTAAGCAAAAATAACAGAATATAAGAAATTAAGACACCGCCTGCTTAAAAATCAGGACTGGCTTACAACACTGAGGAGCAGTGGAACGCAGGGATCTGCAATATTGTCCTGACTGGGAAACAGGTGTGCCAAACAGAACAATAGAGGAAGTGAATGACCTTCACTACTGCACATTTTTTTTTTCATCTTTTACTTAAGAAACTATTTTCTTTTTTCCTCACTTGATTTTACCTTTTTAATTATTACATTTCTATTTTCAATCAGTATTATTATTACTATTTTACCTTTTTTTTAAAGTGTCATTTTATTATCTCTTTATTTTACTTTAGGATTAGTGTTCTACATTCTATTTTCATCTTTCCTTTAGCATAGTTTTACTCTATCTCAACTCTACCTTTATGCCATCACTCTCTTCCTCACTTTTCCCTTTTTGCTGTCCTGTTTATCTTACCCTTTTCCTATTGTAGATTTTCCCTATTCTTTCTGTTTACCCCCTGTTAAAATTTCACTGTACTGATATATCTAATTTCTAATCCCCTGTAGCAAGTCTATAAACACCTCTCTCTTCTCTGTATTACATATCCAAAAAATTGTTTTTCTCTGTGTCCTTATGTTGTTGTCTACTTGAATGTTGATTATACAAATCTTTATGCTTTTTGTGAGATTGTTTTGCTTATTGTTTTTTTTTCTTTCATTTTTGTTTGCTTTGTTTTTGTTTCTTTTTTGCTTCTGTTTTCCCTTGCCTTGCTTGATATTTGATGTTGTTTGTAGTTTGTATTAACCTCCAGATACTTGTTGCTGGCATTTGCTGGGATTAGTGGCTGTTCTTTTGGAGTTTTCTCCCCATATATATAGTTTGTATCCCTTTTATTTTTTAGTCTCACTCTTTTCTCTCTAACCCTTTTTTCCCTCCTTTTCCCAATTAAATGTTGGCACTCCTTTTTATTTTTATTTTTCCTCTTCTTCTTTCTCTCCTATCATCTAATTTGCCTTTCTCTGGTGGTCACCTTTATTGGGGGTTATTAATATCATGAATACATTTCTGTTCAGTGAATTGTGGGTTGTACCTGGTTGTGTTATATTTTGTGCCTTTGAATGAACGCAAGAGAGAGAGAAGTACATAACCAGACATCAGGAGAAGAGAGACCATAGGGAGACAAAGAAACAGCCTGCATATGAGAGAAAAGCAGGCATCACCAGAAAAGAAAGGAAAGAAATAGAGGCAAGCACCTGTCAGAGAAATAATTCAGAGAAATGATCATAAGGTGGCTGAAAACAATGGAAGACAAATTTGACAATAAGAGTACGAACCAAGAAGAAATGAAGAAGAACCAAGAAGAAATGGAAAATGACATTGCTGTTGTAAAGAACTCAATAGAAAGCATCAAGAGTAGACTAGAAGAAGCAGAGAACACATCAGTGAGCTAGAAGACAAGGTAGGAAAAAATACCCAAGAAGAGTAGCTTCTAGAAAAAAAAAATTAAAAAGCAGGAGGAAAGCCTAAGAACATTGGGACAACATGAAACAAAAAACCATCCACATAGTAGGGGTACAAGAAAGAGAGGAAACTGAGAAAGGAATAGAAAACCTGTTTAAAGAAATAATGACAGAAAACTTCCCTGATATAGGGAAGAAAAAACCCACACAAATCCAAGAAGCTCACAGAGTCCCAAGCAAAATGAACCCCAAAAGACCAACACCAAGGCACATTATAATTAAATTGGCAAACACCAAAAACAAAGTAAGAATCTTAAAAGCAGATGGAGAGAGACAGAAAGTTACCTACAAAGGAACCCACAACAAACTAACAACTGATTTCTCAACAGAAACTCAAAATGCCAGAAGGGAATGGGATGAAATATACAAAGTCATGCAAAGGAAGGGTCAGAATCCAAGAATACTGTACCCAGCAAGGCTATCAATCAAATTGAAGGTGAAATCAAGAGCTTCACAGTCAAAAAAGGACTAAGGGAATTTATTACCACCAAACCAGGAATGCAAGAAATGCTAAAGGGTCTGCTGTAAAAAAAAAAAAAAAAGAAAGAAATAGGAAGTGAAGAAGGAACACAGGGGTAAGGAATAAAAATAGCAACAAATAATACCTATTAATAATAACTTTAAATGTAAAGGGATTAAATGTCCCAATCAGAAGACATAGGGTAATGGATTGAATAAGAAAACAAAATCCATATATCTGATGTCTACAACAAACCCACCTCAGAAAAAAAGACACACACAGACTGAGGGTGAAGGGATGGGAAAAGGTTTTCCAGGTGAATGGAAATGAAAAAAGAGGCTGGGGTAACAGTACTTATATCTGACAAATTAGATCTCAAAGTGAAGGACATAACAAGAGATAAGGAAGGCCACTTCATAATACTAAAGGGAACAATCCAACAAGAAGAAATAACTCTGGTAAACATATATGCACCCAATACAGGAGCACCCAAATACATAAGAAAACTCCAGGAGGATATCAAGGGAGAGATCTACAGCAATACAATCATAGTAGGAGACTTTAATACCCCACTATCACCATTGGACGAATCCTCTAAACAAAGAATCAGCAAAGAAACATCAATCCTAAATGATTCACTAGACCAGATGGAATTAATGGACATCTTCAGAACATTTCAACCCAAAGCCACAGAATATACATTCTACTCAAGTGCACATGTGTCATTTTCAAAGATAGACCATATGCTAAGACATAGGCAAAGTCTCTTCAAACTCAAGTAGATAGAAATCATATCAAGCCTCGCCTCAGATCACAGTGGCATAAAACTGGAAATCAACTACAATAAAAACAATCCAAAGAGGTCAAACACATAGAGACTAAAAAGCATGCTATTAAACAATGACTGGGTTACCAGAGAGATCAAAGAAGAAATAAAAACCATCATGGCAACAAATGACAATGAAAACACAACAATCCAAAATCTGTGGGACACAGCGAAAGCAGTCTTGAGAGGAAAGTTCATAGCTCTACAAGCGTACTGCAAAAAAAGAAGAAACAATGGTAATAAATTACCTAACCCTACAACTCAAAGAGGTAGAAAAAGAGCAACAAGAAAAGCCCAGCATAAGCAGAAGGAAGGAAATAATAAAGATCAGAGTGGAGATAAACAACATTGAGACCAAAGAAACAATACAAAATATCAACAAAACCAAGAGCTGGTTCTTTGAAAGGATAAACAAGATTGATGAACCTCTAGCCAGGCTCACCAAGAAGCAAAAGAGAGGACCCAAATAAACAAAATCAGAAATTAAAGAGGAGAAATAACAACAGATCCCACCGAAATACAAAGGATTGTTAAGAAATACTATGAACAATTCTATTCCAACAAACTGGACAACCTGGAGGTAATGGACATATTCCTAGAAAAATATAACCTTCCAAAACTCAATCAGGAAGAATCTAAACAGCTCAATATGCCAATAACTATGAAAGAAATTGAAGCAGTCATCAGAAAGCTTCCAGCAAACAAAAGCCCGGGGCCAGATGGCTTCACAGGAGAGTTTTACCAAACATTCAAGGAAGAACTAAAACCTATCCTCCTCAGACTATTCCAAAAAATTCAAGAAGAAGGAACACTTCCAAGCTCCTTCTATTAAACCAGCATCACCCTAATACCAAAACCAGATAAAGACAACACAATGAAAGAGAAATACAAGCCAATATCCCTCATGAATGTAGATGCCAAAATCCTCAACAAAATTCTAGCAAATCGGATCCAGCAGTACATCAGAAAGATCATACACCATGACAAAGTAGGATTTATCCCAGGAATGCAAGGATGGTACAATATCCGCAAATCAATAAACGTGATACATTACATAAACAAATTGAGAGATAAAAATCACATAGTGCAATTGATGCAGAAAAAGCATTTGACAAATTCCAACACTCTTTCGTGATAAAAACTCTCAACAAGGTGGGAATAGAAGGATCATACCTCAACATAATAAAAGCTATATATGATAAACCCACAGCTAACATCACACTCAATGGGCAAAAACTAAAACCATTTCCCTAAGAACAGGAACAAGACAGGGATGCCCACTCTCACCACTCCTGTTCAACATAGTACTGGAAGTATTAGCCATTGCAATTAGACAAGAAGAATAAATAAAAGGCATCCAAATTGGAAAAGAAGAAGTAAAGCTGTCCTTATTTGCAGATGACATGATATTGTACATAAAAAACCCGAAAGACTCCATCAAAAAACTAACAGACTTAATAAATGAATTCAGCAATATAGCAGGATACAAAATTAATGCCAAGAAATCTATGGCATTTCTATACACCAATAATGAACTTACAAAAAGAGAGACTAAGGAAGCAATCCCATTTACCATCGCACCAAAAAAATTAAGATACCTAGGAATAAACTTAACCAAGGAGGTGAAAGACCTATACACTGAAAACTAGAGGACACTGAAAAAGGAGATAGAGGAAGACATAAACAGATGGAAAAACATACAATGTTCATGGATTGGTAGAATAAACATCATTGAAATGTCCATACTACCCCAAGCAATCTATAGATTCAATGCACTCCCCATTAAAATACCAACGGCATATTTCACAGACCTAGAAAGAACTCTTCAAAAATTCATCTGGAATAAAAAGAGACCCTAAATAGCCACAGCAATCCTGAGAAAGACGAATAAAGTAGGAGGGATCTCAATACCAGATTTAAAGCTGTATTACAAAATCACTGTTCTCAAAATAGCCTGGTAGTGGCACAAGAACAGACATGTAGATCAATGGAATAGAATAGAGAATCCAGATATCAACCCAAACCACTATGCTCAATTAATATTTGACAAAGGGGGCATGAACATACAATGGAGTCAAGACAGTCTCTTCAATAAATTGTGTTGGGAAAATTGGACAGATACATGCAAAAAAATGAAACTAGACCACCAACTTACACCATACACAAAAATTAACTCAAAATGGGTACTGGACTTAAACATAAGACAGGAAACCATGAAAATACTAGAGGAATCCACAGCCAGCAAAATCTCAGACATATGCCAATAGAACTTCTTTTCTGATACTTCCCCTAGGGCAATGTAAGCTAAAGAGAAAATAAACAAATTGGGCTACATCAAAATAAAAGGCTTTTTCACAGCAAAAGAAACCATCAGCAAAACAACAAGAATCCCCACTGTATGGGAGAACATATTTGCACATGTTATCACTGATAAAGGTTTAATCTCCAACATCTATAGATAGCTTATACAACTTAATAAAAGGAAGACAAATGATCCAATAAAAAATGGGCTACGGACCTAAATAGAATCTTTTCAAAAGAAGACAGAAGGAAGGCCAAGAGACACATGAAAACATGCTCCAAATCAATAATTATCTGAGAGATGCAAATCAAAATAACAATGCGTTACCATCTCATACCTGTTAGAATGGCTATCATCAACAAATCAACAAAGGACAGGTGTGGTGAGGATGCTGAGAAAAAGGAACCCTCATGCACTGCTGGTGGGAATGCAGGCTGGTGCAGCCACTGTGGAGATCAGTATGGAGTTCCTTCAAAAAACTGAAAATGGAAATCCCATTTGACCCAGTAATCCCACTCCTAGGAATATATCCTAAGAAACTAGAAATACCAATCAGGAAGGATATATACTCCCCTATGTTCATAGCAGCACAATTTACAATAGCTATGATTTGGAAACAGACGAGGTGCCCGTCAGCAGATGACTGGATCAGAAAACTATAGTACATCTACACAATGGAATACTATTCTGCCATAAAAAAGAAGGAATTCTTACCATTTGCAGCAACCTGGATGGAACTGGAGAACATTATGCTAAGTGAAATAAGCCAGTCAATGAAAGAAAAATTCCACATGATCTCACTCATTTGTGGATAATAAAGAACATTATAAACTGATGAACAAAAAGATAGATACAGAGGCAGTAAAGCATCAAACAGACTGTCAAATTACAGCAGGAAGTTTAGGGAGAGGTGGGGAGATAGATCAACGGAAGGACTTATATGTATGCATATAAGCATAACCAATGGTCGCAAAACATTAGGGGGTGAGGGCATGTATGGGAGTGGGGTGGAGGGGGCAATGGTAAGATATGTAGACGTATAATACCTTAATAAAAAAATGGAAAAAAAAGTTTAAAAAATTAAAAAAAATAAAAACCAAAGAAATTTACTATAAAAAATTAAGAATGAAGAAAATTATTGAAACAAATCCAGGGAGCAGCATATGTTTCCAGATATTTAGTTTCAACCATGGTAATGAACTGAGATCCTGAGATCCAGTTCAGCAGAGCACTCCAGGAATCAGGATGCCAGCAAGCCAAAACTTGTCTCATTACACAAAGATATTTTTCTTAGAGATTTTAATGGAAATGTAGGCTTTGTTTACCATAGACATAGTTTATATATTTTTATTATGGGCTTATTTTAATTCAATTTACAATAGACTCATGGAAAATTCACTAGAGTAGAAGAGAGAACTGAATTATAATGTTAGCTCTTTCATTGACTTAACCTCTGTGAGACTCAGTTTATTTTCCTAAAAGACAGAAAGTATCTCAGGATGTAAAGATGAACACGTGAAAGCAAACATATATTCAGAATGCCCACTATACCTAAAAAAATATTTTTATTACAATTTAATTTAATTTAGGCCACTGAGAGTTTACCTCAAGGATGCATTATCATCATGTGTACTGTATCATCTGTAAACAAGCAAAATTAATAGGCGATGTGTTTAGCAGTTTCTATTTGCGATGCTGTTTTATTGAAATAATCTTTACTATACCTTCCATAACAATAATATCTATTTGTGAAAGCTATTTATATTGATAATTAGTTGCTATGAAAAACAAAATTATAACACTCTTATATCTGACACCAAGTTATTAGAGAAAGATAATATTTCAATTTATTCTAATATTTACTGTATCCAGGTAAGATTTTGATTTTATGGAGATAATATCTTCAATCAGAAACTGTTTCTATTTGTGATTACCTTGGTAATTATGGCAGCTAATATCGGGAGCTGGTATTTTGTGCAGATACACTCCTGTAATTCATATGACGAATGTAGTTTATAATCAATACTATAAGAATGTCAACTACACTATAAGCAGAATTATCTTCAATAATGCTTTCAAATTGTATTTCATTCAATCCCAGTAACAACAATTCTAGAAGAACAGATTTGCTTATCCCCATTTTCCAGATGAGCAAAGTATGACTGCAAACATTTAATAACTGGTTCATGTTTACACAGCCAATAAGTGGTGAGAAAAGTATTTGAGTTTGGATTTGGTTGACTCCAAAATGTATTCTCCTATCTACTCAGCTATACTTCTCTTCAGTATTCGAAGTCATCTTCAGGCTCAGAGAAGTATGTAATTCTTAAGTTATAATGTATCCTGGAGGCCTATTAAGTAGTGAGGACCTCAAACCAAGATTCTATCTAATGCCTAAAATTATGTCTAACCCTAACACTTTGGAAATATTCATTATCTCAATAAGAACTGCTCTTTCATGAAAGTGATATATTTTGAGGGGAGAGGCCAGTATCTTCTGGTTGGAAAGTCTCCTGAAGTAGTTCATGTCCACATGCGCACTCAAACTCTTCTCATTTTGTAAGTCTGAGTGATGATAGTTAATAGGCTCAGAATTTCAGTGTCTCAGCATGACATTTAATTTTCTCTGAGGGTGTATGGTCAAAATGGATTCTTAGGTGGCTCTGCTCCATAGCCACTCAGAGACCATCACGAATACATGCCCTCCTTGGTCATGTATTGTGTTCTTTTCATTGCCATTACTATTGTAAGTTCATGCAATTATTTTTACTCTGATAATATACACAGTTTAAATTTTTATTTTAATGATAATATTTTTATAAAGTATTAATGATATAATACTTTAAAGTACATTTAATTTTGAGTCACATATAAAATAAATTATTTAAATAATCTAAACAATTTAGATCTTAAATTTTGTTAATTTTATAAGGTACAATGTTACTCCATCTTTTCAATATGCATATTTGTTTGTCCTGTAACATTTAAATTTTTATTTTTATATTTAGTGATAATAAATCTTTTTTCATTATTTTTAGTGAGATTAAAACATTTGAATATATTGTACATGTTGGTTGTTCACTTCTCTTTTACTACACTTAGAAATCACAAAGCTTCCCAAATCTCCCTTAACATTTGTGTGTAGAAAACACACTCAACAACTTAGCACTGCAACTAGGTCAGAGAGAAGCTCCCTGGAGGAAGTAAGGAATATATCTATCATTTTAATTTGCTTATTACGAGGAGCCTGTGTAAAATTTTATTAGTGCCGAGTTTGGGGAACTTTTATATCCCTTTCCCTTTGTCAAATGATTTATTTACATATTAACTTGTTCCATGGGATTGAGAAAAATGTAATAACAAATAGGCACTCGACTAAAGAATAAAACAGTACTGGACATGCAAATGCAGGTTTTGACTTATGGTTGCTTAGTGTAATGTGTGAAAATTGGTGATGGGGTTTTTCAAACTAAGAAAATTCAGCTTTGATTTTACATGCATAGATAGTACTGGACTGCATAATAAAATGAATTTCATCACCCATTTTTCTGTTTTCAATTTTTGTGAAATTTGCTTCAGATTTTTTATGTGGAATTTTATATGAAAAGAAATACATACTTATTTTTTAAATTTTGTATGTTTGAAGGAATAAAATAATAATTCTTTACAACATATTAACTATGAGTTATAGAACAATATCATTGTGTAAGAATCAACACGATGTTAATAAATTCTGTTTATTGAGAGCTTAGTAGGCACATGAAAGCTCCCAGCTCTTATTATACACCAAATGCTGTGCTTAATTTTGCTTGCTTTATAGATGACACAGCAAATAAGACTATAATGCATCTTTCAGGTAACCTCTCAATGGCATAAATTAAATTGCAATCAAGAAATATTTTTAATGTCCTGGCTGGTTTGGCTCAGTGGATAGAGCCTTGGCCTGTGGACTGAGGGGTCCCTGTTCAATTCTGGTCAAGGGAACATGCCTGGGTTGTGGGCTGAGTCCCCAGTGAGGGGCGTGCAGGAGGCAGCCGATCAATGATTCTCTCTCATTGATGTTTCTATCTCTCTCTCACTCTTCCTTCCTCTCTGAAATAAATAAAAATATTTTTTTAAAGGAAAAATTTTGAGGTATGCTGGGCATTCTGAACATAAGTTTGCTTTCACATATTTATCATTACACCCTGAGACACTTTCTATCTTTTAGGAAATTAAACTGAGTCTCATAGAGGTTAAGTGACTTTTAGAAATTCAACTAGTCAATGAAAGAGCTAACATTATAATTCAGTTTTCTCTTCTACTCTAGTGAATTTTCCATGAGTCTATTGCAAATTGAATTAAAATAAGCCCATAATAAAAATATATAAGCTACGTCTATGGTAAACAAAGCTTACATTTCCATTAAAATCTCTAAGAAAAACATCTTTGTGTAATGAGACAAGTTTTGGCTTACTGGCATCCTGATTCCTGGAGTGCTCTGCTGAACTGGATCTCAGGATCTCAGTTCATTGCCATGGTTGAAACTGAATATCTGGACACATATGCTGCTCCCTGGATTTGTTTCAGGGCTACAGTTTGGCAGTCCCAGGCTTACCTGGGACTGGTAACACATCAATAATGCCATTATGGTAAGCTTTGTTTCTAAACTTAGAGAAGGAAAAGAAATAAGAAGTCTACAAACTCTTATCCTATATAATAAAAGAGTAATATGTAAAAGACCGAATGGTGGAATGACCAGTCGCTATGATGCGCACTGATTACCAGACACTCAATGCAGCAGCTGCCCCCTGGTGGTCAGTGTGCTCCCACAGGTTGAGCGCCGCTGAGCCAGAAGCTGGGCTCATGGCTGGCAAGCACCATGGCAGTGGTGGGAGCTTCTCCTGCATCCGTGGCAATGCTAAGGATGTCCTACTGACAGCTTAGTGGGCCTAAGCCATCAGTCGGACATTCCCCCAGGGCTCTTGGACTGCAAGAGGGTGCAGGCCAGGCTGAGGGACCCCCCAAGTGCATGAATTTTGTGCATTGGGCTTCTAGTCCTCATATAAGTACTCTACTCATTTCTAACTAATGAAATACCAAACACCATAATTCAAAATATTTATTTCTATTATCTCCAGTAGCATATTCACACACATCTTGGAGTATTGAGCATGTACTGCTTACAAAACCTTTATTTTTTTAGCCCAGCTAGGTGGCTCAGTGATTGACTGTTGACCTATGAACCGGGAGATTGGGGTTTGATTCCCAGTAGGGGCATATTTCAGGGTTGTGAGTTCGATCCCTGGTGGGTGGAGTGCAGGAGGCAGCCTATCAGTGATTCTCTCTCATCGTTGATGTTTCTATCTCTTGCTCTCTGAAATCAATAAAGATATTTTTTAAAAAAAACTTTATGTCTTTCATCTCCTCAGTTGCAATATGAGCTTTTTGATAGGAACCATGTTTTATATCCTTTACCATACATAGCACATCAAGACAAAGTTGTTACATAGGAGATTTTGAAATACTTCCTGATTTAATTTTTATTTGATTTATTTGGCTTGACTTAACCCACTCAACATTTGAAAATACTACCAACTTTAGAAATATTGTTATTTTCTTATCATGTGTGTCCTGATAAAGTTTTTGAAATCATATAATTTTTTCCAATGAGAACTCTCCCCAATTGCCCCCTAATTTCAAGAATTTTCTTTATTCTTAAATTGAATAATGCAGCCACAATATATCACTGTTTTGCTTCACTAGTACTTTATTCATGTAACAATTCATAAAATTTTCTCAGAAATGGATTCTGTTAATTTACCAAAACTTTTATACATCTCTTCAGATTTAATTTTCTTTAAACAACTCACTCCTGACTTCTAAAATTATATTTTATTGCATGTTTTTATGTACTGTATTTATACATTTTCAAGTCAGTAGTTACATTTTCTTTCACTTAATGTCTGCATGTTTATGTATAAATCTTTTTTTACAATTGTATTTTAGGCATAAGCTATGAACAAAATACATCTATTAGAATATATTGCCCTGAAAGGGCCTCTCTTTCATTGTCCTATTTCTATTTTATAAAACATTAAGTTATTTAAGACAGCAAAATATTCATTGATAGTTTGAAATTCCACAAGAAATGTAATATTTATGTGTTTTTTAATTTTCCCCAGACAGCTTTTACCTTTAGCTCTTATATTAGATCTATTACTCAAATTTTATTAATTTGTAAATGTAGTATGAGGTAGAGATCAAGGTTCTTTTAAAAATATAGATAGATATACAATCTTCTGGCACCATTTGCTGAAAAGAATTTTTGTTTCCCTATACTACTTTGACTATTGTTTCATTTGAAAACATTCATTGCCAATTTTTTGTTTTGCTTTGTTTTGCTTTTACTTGTTTCATTCACTTATGATTTATTCTTTCACCAATACCACACTATCTTGATTACTCTCATTTTATAATTATTTCTTAAAAATAACATAGTTTTTAATTACAGTTGAAGTTCAATATTATATTAGTTTAAGATATAGTACCTAGTAATTAGACATTTATATAACTTAAGAAGTGATCATCCTGATAAATCTAGTACCCATCTGACACCATATACGGTTATTAAAATATTATTCACTATATTCTCTATTTGTACTTTACATTCCTATGACTATTATGTAACTTCCAATTTATACTTCTTAATCCCTTCATCTTTTCACCCATCACCAACCCTCCTCCCATCTGGCAACCAACAAAATGTTCTCTGTATCTAAGTCTATTTCTATTTGTTTATTTTGATTTTTAGATTCCACATATAAGTGAAATCACATGGCATTTGTCTTTCTCAGACTGACTTATTTCACTTAGCACAATACCTTCGAGATTCATCCATGTTGTTGCCAGTGGCAAGATTTCATTATTTTTATGGCTAAGCCATATTTCACTGTATATATACACCTCTTCTTTGTATGTTCATCTATTGATGGACACTTAGGTTACTTCCATATCTTCACTATTGTAAATTATAATTCAATAACACATGAATGCATATGTCTTTTTGATGTAATTTATTGGGTTTCTTCAAATAAATACCCAGAAGTGAAATTGCTAGGATTATTTTTTTTTCTCTTTCCTTTTTTTAAAAGTCTATATTGTGCCCTAACTGGTTTGGCTCAGTAGATAAAGCATCAGCCTGCGGACTGAGAGGTCCCAGGTTCGATTGCGGTCAAGGGCATGTACCGTACATATAGACTTTTTAAAAAATATATTTTATTGATTTTTTACAGAGAGGAAGGGAGAGGGATAGAGAGCTAGAAACATAGATATATGTTTATTTTTCTTTCATAAATGCAAGCAACTGAGGACTCCTGTGGTTGTAAGGCATTTCCTTATTGTCAGGAAACCAGATTTCTTTTTGTAACATCCTCAGTAAGTTTTTATGTCTGTGCCGAACATTGCTGCTCCACAACCTGCCATCACACCCACACCCCACTGTGCCCCAGTGGTAAAGAAAAATAGGAGGGCCCACTCCTCTCCTTCCAGAAGTTGTACACATCAATTTTACTTATGTCCCATTGATTGGACCATAAGTACTTGCATGGAGGCTGGGAAATAGGTAGGTGGACAATTATTAATCTAAAATTGTATTACTACAAAGAGGAATATGGATATTGAGAGAACAAACTCTAGTCTCTGACACACTGGTTATAAAGCAGTTAAGATTTCCCAGAAGACCATTAATTAACAGTGAGAAAAAGCTGAGGATTTTACAGAGACTAAAAAAAGTTTGAGGGAAAAAAAGGTGGGCAAAAGGCAATAGATTAAAATAGTATAATTTGCAAAAAAGTAAAAGGGTAAATATCATGAATTTTTCAAAATTGATAAATAGCGTAAATGCTAAGATTTAAGAAGCACACTGAATCTGGAGCAAGAGAAAATATATATATCTTTTTTTAATTTATTATATCTTTTTTTAATTTATTTTTTTTATTGTTTTAAGTATTACAAATAGTAGTACATATGTCTACTTTTTTCCCCCATTGACCTCCCCCCGATGAAACTATATCTTTATGTGTATATATATAATAAATATTAATTTTAATAAATTAAAACATCAGTAGAACTTTTGTAAAAATTGAAAGGCTGATTCTAAAATTTTTATGTAATTAAAACAATTTAGAATAGTCAAAGCAATTTTAAAAATTAAGAGAAACAGCAATGTTGAAGAACATATGATAACTGATTTTAAGACTTATGAGCTACAGTGATGAAGGGAGTGGAGTATTGGAACAAGGACAAATATTTCTATGTAATGGAACATAATAAAATCCAAAAATGTATCATATTGGCCAATGTAATTCAATGGGGGAAAGAATAGCACTGAAACAACTGAATATCAATATAGAAAAAAAAATAATCTCTTACATTACAAAGAATAAAGACTGCCAACTAAGTGAAATTTAGGAGTTTAGTGGTTTAGGCTTCAAGGGACATCCACAAGGTAAAGAAAAAAGTAGTGCTTATTGCATTTCTCATCAACAAGGAGGAAGCACAACATAAAGTAGCCCCTTTTGGATACAGGAGGCAACATATTCCACATCTCAGGATGCTGTTCCTAAACATTTATTAGATATTAAAAAATGTTCACATTCCACCACTGTACGCTAATATGGAAGAAATAAAACCTTAGTTGACAAATAACTTATTCAGTTGACAGCAACCAATATGCTCCCTCTCACCACCATGGTGCCTATGGTGGTGAGAGGGAGACTATACTTGATTTCAGTAGTATGGGCTCCCTCACCCCAAGACTAATCTATCAATTTCTAGACATACAGAAACAAACACTGATACCTCTTGAAAGCAACATCTATAATAATAAAAGTGTAATATGCAAATAGACCAAACAGCCGAACAGCAGAATGACTGTCCAGATGGCCACGCTATGACACTCACTGGCTCCAGGCCAGTCAAGGTGGGTGCAATGTGATTGTTGGGGGGGAGGGGCCACCATTGCCCCACAATTGCCCTGCAGAGGGAGGCCCAGGCCACTGGCCAGCAGGGAGATCAATCGGAGGGGAAGAGGGGGATGGCTGTGGACTCAGACAGTGCCAGGCCAAGGCAGGTGAGGGCAGGGGGCGGGGCTGGCTGCCAGCAGCCAGGGGAAAGAAGGCCTACCCTTGCACAAATTTCATGCATCAGGTCTCTAGTTCTGTATAAAGACTAATCAGTCACTTGGTGCTGGCAGGGTAGAAAAATGGCATGGCCAATTAACATTTCCAATGAAGTGCTTAACTCATATATAAAATTGTACTAGTGAAATGCAAAAATTAAACTAAAATGCGTTGTTTTCCTCTGGGCAGGATGCAAAGGTGATTTCCCAAGTTCTTGTCCAGGTGGATTCAAAGAATGAAGCCACGGACAAAAGGTGGTATAGAAAAAGGTGGAAATTTATTGGGAAACAAGCACAGAGCCCACATGGACAGAGGGAGAAAAACCCACCAAGTCCCTCTTTCCTAGGGTTTATAAAGGCTACAGTTCTTTGTGTCCTGATAGCCCCTCTGATTGGTCACTATAGCAGCTTCAGAGCTCAAACCCCACGTGGAGTTCCCCTCTTTTTCTTCCTTTTGTTTTTCTATTCTCTGTGACCTTCCTCTTTATTCTGTGAATGAGTGGCTTCCTCTTCCTTTATTCTGTAAATGTATCCCTTTTGGCAGCTCCCAGCTCCCTTATTCTGTAAACACATGCCTTTTGGCAGCTCCCTTATTCTATAAATGTATGCCTTTTAACATTATTCTGTAAATGCAGCTCCCAGCTTTGCAGACCTGCAATTCTGCCCCATGGAACCCCTAATTCCTAAAACTTCCTAAACCTGCCTATTTTACCCATAAAAACTCCTTTCACAAATATGGGATGTAACTGTTAGGATGTGTCATTATTCTAAATCAACAATCATAATATGGTTTGTGCTTCCAAAAGATAGAATGCCTAAAAATTAAGATCTTAACTCACTTAATATCAAACCAGTTACCTATTGAGGAGTTTGAGCCTCCAGAACCAGTAATTCTGGACTCTCTGGGTGTAGAAGTTCTGATTGACAAAGGTACAACTTATTGACTTCAATGAACTTCAGCTATGGCTTCTTCTTAAGTACTTCAGGCATTTTCCCCAAGGAACCAACTGAGGCTAATTTATCTAAACTTCAGGAAAAGTTAGAGCTCTTGTCAAAGATGAGAGCAGAGAGGAATATGTTTAACAATTTTCTGAGTTTCTTGTTACTCCTTTGCCCAATTTTGAGAGTAAGTATAACAATACAACAGACATGGCCTGAAACCACATAGTGAACAGGGCTACAGAATCCTTGGGGACACAGGTCTGAGTCATCCAAAAGCTAGCCTACCCAGACCAACAAAGGTCCTATTTAAAACTAAGGGGATGCAAATGGGTAGTTGCAAAGTGTCCTTGTCAACTCAGACTCTTACAACAAAATATAGACTGGGTGGCTTAAAAAACAAAACATCTATTTCTCATGGTTCTGGAGGGCCCTCAGTGAGGTCCCTCTTCTGGGTTTTCAGAAACCTGCCTTCTTACTATGTCCTCACATGATGGGGGTTGGATGTAATGGAGAGAAGGAATGGGGAGAACAAGTGAGCACTCTGGTATCTCTTTCTCTCTTTATAAGGCTATTAATGGCATCATAAGATTACCTCATCTGAACCTAATTATCTCCCAAAGGCCCCACCCCCAAATACCATCACATTGGGGTATTTGGAGCTTCAACATGAATTTAGAAACACAAATATTCAGCCCATGATCATGAGGGTGATGCTGAGTATCAATTGAAACCTCAAGCTCTACTGCAAAATTGATGGCTGTGCTTCCTTCCTCTCAAGAATTTCCAACAGAAAAAAAAGCAATCAGAATCATAAAGAAGCTGCTGCTTTCAACACATATGTGGAAGTTGACTCAAGTAGAATGAATTTTAAAATTCATTGGGTATTCTAAATTCTAAATTGGACATTGTGTTTCATTCCTTTACTAAACTAATTATCATTCTGTGAGCTGCTGGAGTGCTGCTGGCTGGTAGAACAGCCTCACTGGAAGTCCCTCCCTCTCGCCAAGCATCCAATAATGTGGATGCAGGGCTATGAAGTTCTGGCCCAATCACATCAACGCATAACTCTGAAAGGCCATCCCAGTTCCAGAACTCTGTGGGACTGACTGCAGCCTTTGTTGTGAAAGAACCAGAACCCGAGTTATTTGTCTTCCAATCCTTTCCCTTCCCCTGTAGTTGTTAATTTCAAGAACACTACCTAATCAACCTACTGTGCCAAATTTCACTTGGAGTCTGTTTCCCAGGGAACATGATCTGCAACATCAAAAACTTGAAAACAAACAAAAGAGAATTAACAAAGCAATAAATTCTTTCTTTGAAATTATGAACCAAAGTGATAGACTCTAGAAAAACTAATCAATGAATGAAGAAAGCACAAACTTTAAATATCAGGGATGAAAATGGACATCTTATAGATCCTGAAAGTTAAAGTTATGATAAGAGAATATTATAGATAACTTTATCCCAATAAAATCATAAATTTTAAAGAGTACAACTTAGCAAAAACTGTCATTAGAAGAAATAGAACCATGAAAAACATTGCTAAAAGATTCAAAATAGAAAAAAAATGAACAAATGCATAAACACAACTAACCAAAATTTACAAAGAAGAATTCAAATATATAAGTCATAGAACCAGAATTTAAAGATCTTGCCAGTAAGGAAACAAGAGGTTCAATGGTTTTACAGTGACGCCTACCAAAATTTTAAGGAATAAATTACTTAAATTCTATACAAAATTCTTGAGGGTGGAAAATGAAAGAATTATTTCCAAATCCTTTTGAGTCTAGTATAACATTGGAATAAATATCATATCCTATATAATAAAAGGCTAATACGCAAATAGACAGAATGATGGAACAACCAGAATAACCAAATAACCAAAGAACAGGTCGCTATGACATGCACTGATCACAAGGGGGCATGTGTAGAACATGGTGGGCATTGGCTGTGGCAGGATGGTGGAGCAGGTGAGTAGAGGTGCCAGACCAAGGAGGGGTGCTGAGTGCTGTCATTGAGGTGAGCCTCTGGTGGTTACTGAATATTCTTTGCTCCCATGTGCCACAATCCCGTCTGACACTTGCACCTGCTGCTGGCACTGGCCTTACTCATACCTGATACCAGCACAGGAGCTGCCATTCACACTCACTGCCTATACCTAGCACTGGTCCCGATCACTCGGCACCATCAGTGGACGTGAGCAGCAGCTGCTGGCCCTGATCACCCCAGAGGGCTTCTCCACCTCCCCTGCTCCTGAGGGCCAATCAGGGCAGCATCCACTGGTTGTACCTGCTAATGGTGCTGGCACCTCTTGCACTGGTGCTGGAGCTGGCCCCAATTGCTCTGTGCTGTCAGCGGGTGTGAGTGGGGCCAGTGCCGTCAGTGCATGGGAGCGGCAGTGGGACCTGGCTGCTGGCAGACAGGGGACCAGGGGCTATGGCAGGAGGGGCCAGGCAGGGGTGTGGAACATGGGCCGAGAACCACCCCTATGCCTTCTGCAGCCTCGTGGCCCACATTTCCTTTCAAGGTGCATGAATTCATGCACTGGGCCCCTAGTGATAATATAAGAAAAGGAAATAACAAGTGATTAGAAGGAAAAATCCTGAATAAAATAAAGTAAAGTATAATCCACAGTGATCAAAAAAAATAATAGTGCTGCTTGTGGAATTGGGGTCCTTGAGGTGTCTTGATAAAATTACTTTGTTGACCATGCATTGGAGCATGAGGTCTGGTGGTAAGATTTTTTGAAGCTGAAGCAAACAAAAAGGACTGTCCTGGGTTCAGCTCTGTCCCACTACTGAAGAAGTCCAGTCTTGTCTTCATCAATACCAGAAGAAAGGCCAGGGAGCAAAAATTCTGTGCCATTGAGTCAGTTTAGTTCAGACACTATCCCCATCCACCTAGCTTGCCCTTGTTCCCTGAAGCACTACAGCTGGCACTGTGTTGCTCTACACAGACTTGCACTTGGAGCTTGTACTTGGGCCCCACCTGGCTACTAGGCCAACAAGGCTTCTATGGAGAAAGAATGTATAAAACAATGGACAAACCAATATGTGTTACTAGGAGAGAGAGAGAGAGAGAGAGAGAGAGAGAGAGCGCGCTTGGGATGGAACTGGTAATCTTTCAAACTAATCAATCAATTTCCCAATCCTTCGTGAACTTGTTCTGGGCCCTCCCCTAACCAATGAATTTCCTAGATCTTCTGGGTTCTGGGTCCCTTTGTCTAATCTGATATTTTTCCCAGGATAGACACTTTTCCCCTATGGTTGGCATCTTGGCTTCTATTGCACATTGCTCAACAGAGGAATTTCTTCTGCTGTTTTTATTCCTCCCTGAGTAATCCCAGCTAATGACCTATGACATCCTTCCTGCCCACCGCAGGGATTATGTCCTGAGGGTGAAGGGTGCAGTGGTCTCCTGAAAAGCCTATGAATGCTGCAACTTCCTAGGGAAACAGACTTATTATTCAATTCAGCTCCCTAGTTTATTACACTTCATGTCTGATTCCTTTTGTTCCCTTCCTTTATTAACACTAACTAGCTACCTATACTAAAAATAGGATACTTGAACATTACAAAATCAATTCATGTAATTTATCTATATATTAAAAGCCTACACAACTGTCACGGTGGAACAACTGGAACAACCGGTCACTATGATGCACACTAACCACCAGGGGCAGACTCTCAATGCAGGAGCTGGCCCCTGATGGTCAGTGCGCTCCCACAGGGGGAGCAGCTGCTGAGCCAGAAGCCAGGCTCACTCTGATGAGTGCAATGGCTTTGGTGGGGGCCTCTCCTGCCTCCATAGCTGTGCTAAGGAGCAGTGAGCTGAGCAGTAAGGAGCGAACAGGTGGGCGGTAAGGAGTGAGGAATCCCAGATTGGGAGAGGGATGTCCAACTGCCGGCTTAGGCCTGATTCCTGGGGATTGGGCCTAAACTGACAGGTGGACATCCCTGAGGGGCCCTGAACTACGAGAGGGCAGGGGCTGGGATGAGGGACACCCCAAGGAACAAATTTTGTGCACCAGGCCTCTAGTATTATAATAACAGATTAAAGAGATATATCAGTTACAGCTGAAGAAAATGCAATTGATGAAATTTGCACTATTGCCTGATAAAAACTCTTAGCTAAATACAAATAAACTTCCCTAACCTGATAACCAATAACTAAGAATATACTACAGTAATAATGAATCCTAATGGTGAAATGTTAGTAACAATTTTTTAAACACACAAATTTGAGAATGAGATACACTGTCACTACTTCAAATCAACATGGTAATAGAGGTCTAATCACTTCAGAAATACAATACAAAGGAATAAAAATGAAAATGAGGGAGACACGAATCACACATGATAAAATTCTCTTTACATAATTGTTGTATAATTGTCACAAATTATGTAATTGCGTAGTCCTCTGTTGAGCTGGAAATGTGTTTGAGCAACAGTGTCAGAATTAGGGTGAGGCAAGCAAGGCACTCTCCTCAATTTAAAATACAGGGGAACACTATGAAATTTGACAGTTAAGTCCTATTTTAATACAATGTTTTATAATTATAGATTATGCAAAAATATTTGGTGAAAAAACTTACAAATAAAGACAAGTCATTATTTGTTTTAAGACCCAGTGTAATGCAAGAGGAACAGTTGTTTCTAATGAGCCGGGTTCCAGCCCTCATTAACCCCTACATCACATGAGTGGGGTTAATGAGGGCTAACAATAGCATGGGAACAGATTGGGCAACATAGAGCTTTATATAGAGTTATAATTGATTATTGTTCAGCTTTTATTAATATTTTCTATTTAGTTCCACAAGTGGAATTCGTTGATATTTTGGGGCGCATGTTTTTCTGTTGGCCTTAGGTTCAGACATGACTCCATGTGGCAATGATGATGAACTTTGATCTCCTTGTCCCTGGGTTTCCCTCTACCTCTATTCGCACCTGGATTTATTAGACTTCATTCCTTTCCTAGCTCTGTCCCTCTGCAGTAGCCTTTGGGGTCTCCTTTCCCCAACACAATTCTGAGTACAGAATGGCAGACCCTAGGGAATTATGAAGTAGGCAAATTATGCCTTCCCAATTATGCTTCTTTGCCACTCACCAACAATCATTTTTTTATATTTTACCTTTTCATGATTGCTAAACATTCAAGGAGTTTGTGGAATACACTCACTCACTGAAGTATGATAGGCTGTAATCAGCCAAGTAGGCTCTACATACTCTTCACAGAAAGAGTGCATGTTTTATAAAAATCAAAATTTTACTAGCTAAACTAAAATACTAATTATTAAATCTCAAGTGTCAGCTGGTGGGTGAACAAATGAAGCTTTACTACTACCCTTTAAAATTTTGTAACAGTTACCTCTTCTTGAACCAGAAATAAAGCCAGTTTTAGAATATTACACACTAAAAGAAACATAACTTTTTCCCAAAAGGCTGTATAAGAGAAAATTATTTTCCCTTTCACCCTTCTAGGTTTTCTAGCTAGGATCCTGTATCTGGATTAAAGACAGAGTAAGAAGAGAAAAACAAACAAATTTATTAGCATATGTGTCATGCATACATGTGATAATACCCAGAGATGAATAACTCTAAGAGATGATTTGAACCTGGGTTTAATAGTGAAACAGGAATTTTTAGGGGTGAAAAAGACAGGTTTTAGGAAATTTTAGAAATCAAGGGGACCATGGAGGAAGCACAGGGCTGCAGAGCAGCAGAAGGTGTATTTCCATAGACTAGGGGAAGCTGAAAAGCTGTAACAGGTACATTTCCATAGAATGAGGGAGCTGGGAGAAGAGCAAAAGGTCTATATTTACAAAATAAAGGGAAGGAAGCCCTTCATCCAGAAGGAGAAGAAAGCCCAAAGGGAATAGGAAAACAATAAGGAAGGAAGGGGGACTGGGGTTTCAACCTTTGAGCCCAGGAGTTACTATAGTAACCAGTCTAAGGGAATAGTGACCAATCAGAGGGGATATCAAGGCACCAGGATCTGCAGCCTTTATAAGCCATAGGGAAAGGGAACTCAGTGGGACCCTTTCCCCTTCCCCATGTGGGGGTCCATTCTGTGGGACTCTTTCCCTTTCCCCACGTGGGTGTCTGTACTTATTCTTCAGTAAATTTCCAGTTTTGCTATACCCCTTTGTTACAGAATTTACCAGGAAAAATACACAGGAGTACTTGGAGGTCCAGAATAAACCCATTTATTTTCAGATGTTTCACATGTACTAGTACAGTGACTCAGGGGGTTAGTTCTCCAAATCCTGAGTCAGCCAATATGGAGGAAGCTTTCTCTTGATACCCTCGGTTTCTTTGTTTTCTATCTGTTTCCTAGCTACCAGGCTTTTGGGGTGGCTTCCACAGCCCCTCCTGAGTCAGTTAGAACGGGAAAGTTCAATTGTATCTAAATGCCTGGTCTGGGTGGTGTCAGTGACCTCCCCAGTAGCTAAGCTGTTACATTCTTTATTTATGACCCCTCTGTAAATTGGGAGTACTTAGGAAAACAGGTCTTGCTTAACCAGATTGTGGAGAAAGGAGCAGTGACTTAATTATAGGCTATCAAGAATGTAAGAATGTACATTAGGTTACTGACACAGATTCAGATTGGTAGCCTCCCCAAAATGTCTTATTTCCCCCCAACACCTTCTGTTCATGGCTTCATTCTTCAACTCCAATGGACAAAGAATCCGGGTTCCAGTCCAAAAATTCCTTTTCAATAACACCTTACCAAAAAAAAACAAAAAACAAATTTATAGAGAAGTGAGAATATAAAGAAAATACTTTCAATTTCTAAGGTGGTGAATTGTGGAAAGGCAAATATAGGGAAAAGGAAAACTAGTGGTAGATAAGGGCTAGTTTTAGCAAGGTTTGCTATGGAAATTCCTCTGGTGCAGCTGAGGAGACAGAAGGGAGCTAGTAGTCAGGAATCAGGACCTTGGGAGCAGGGAAATAAACCCTAAGAACCCAGCTAGGTGAAGTTACTAAGGCACCAAAATGGGCGGAGAAGTAAGTGTGTGCACATGAACTTTAAAATGTATTGATATTACTAAGACAGGCAATGTGCAGATAATTAATCACAAGGCAGTAAGGCATATAAACCAATCCCAAGGATGTTGCTAAGGCAGAATTCTTTGAAAGGACCAATCAGGACCTAGCAAGGTTGTATCCATCCCTTATATTAAAAAGGTTGTGCTTCTCCAGCTTCCTCCCCAGCAAATTGGGGGCTCCTATGTCTGGCCAGAGATGGGCTCCCCTGTGCCCACATGGCCTATGGCCATGTGGGGCTCTACACAAGGACTAAAAGACTTTAACACCTGACTATAACATGAAAAGGAAGCTCTGGACACTGTCCTGCTCCTGGAATCCCAGTTGCACCTTTTCCAGTGAAATAGGAATTTTTAGGGGTGAAATACGCAGATGTAGGGAATTTTTAAAATTAAGGGGGGTCCATGGAAAAAACACGGGGTTACAGAGTTGCAAAAGTTTACATTTCCATAAGACAAGGAAGACATGGGAACTGGAGGTAACAAAAGGTCTGTATTACAAAATAAAAGAGGAAGAAAGCCTAGAGGAATTTAGGAGAACAATGAAGAAGGAGGGCCTCACACCTCCCAAGTGAGGTTTGACCTTTGAGCTCAGGAGTTGCTATAGTGACCAAATCAAGGGGAATATTGACCAATAGGAGAGTGTATCAGGCACAAAGATCTGCAGCCTTAATAAACCTTGAAAAAAAGGAACTGTGGGACTTTTTCCCCCTCTCCACATGGGGAGTCTGTGCTGTGAGATTCTTTCCCCTCCTCACGTGGGAGTCTGTACTTGTTCTTTAATAAATTTCCACCTTTGCTATACCATCTTCCACCTGATGTTTCATTCTTCAACTGCTCCGTACAAAGAATCTGGGGAAGCCAAGCCATCCCGCCCAGGAGAACACCGGGTGTTCCAGTCCAAAAGTCCCAGACCAAGAACGACTTCTCTCAATAAACTTTGGTTCCTCTATGTTATAATAATGTAACCCCTCTAATGTATGAAATAATTAGTGTGTGAAATGTTTGCTGTGTGGAAACCCCCAATACTCTGTAACTTCCAAAATTAATGAACACCCCACTATCTTGATGTAAAAGCTCTGAGCCCTTAAAGTGTAAACACCCTGCTCCCAGCATAAGGCACACCATCTGGCCCACACTGATAAGGACACAAGTTGCTTACCATGTTCTATATAACTCTGAGACGGCCTTCAGTTGAGGTCTCCTGCCCGATAAGAGGAGGACTCCACGTCGCTCCAAGAGGCAAGCCCCTGATTGCTCTGCTGTGTGAGCCTGAACCAACTGCGGCCGCCTGCCTGTCTGTCTTTGTCATCTGTCCTTCAGTGTGCATCGCCAGGTGGCCTTTACTGGAGCCTAGGACCCACTAGGAATGGGTAAATAAACCCTGTGTGACTGCATACTAATTCTGTCTTGTGTGTCATGTGTTCCGGTTCGGCTCAGCTGTCTAGACATTGAAGTACCAGGGGATAGGCCGTTATTGCTGACTCCTGGTCACCTGAGTTTGTCCCACTAAGTCTAGACAGATAATCAATTAATTGGGGCATAATTGGGACACACTAACTGTTTTTTGTCCATGACTTCATTCTTTGATTTCAGGAGACAATGAGAACTTGGACTCACACTCCACATTTTGGTTTCACAGTCTCCAGGTTGATAAAATATAAAGTTCTCTTATAATTATCTCCTTCCTTCCTGGTAAAGAGGGAAGATGGGATCCCTTTGCAAATTTATTCCTGCTTTTATGCATATAGAGGTAGGCAGTTTTTCTTTTATCTGCTTCTTTTCAATTGCATTCAGCTCAAAATAATCTTTATAGTAAAGTGGCATATTTTTGGAGGGGCATATTCTGCTACCATACAAGGCCAATATTTTTATTTATAAACATAATGTATCTGGATGTGGAAAACTATTTCTAAGAAAATTAAATATTTAAAGTCTTAATTAAATCTAAAATAGGAAATGTGTGCCAACACTACAAAAGACTTCAAAAATCTCTTCATATGCCAAATGTTTCCTAATTTGAGCAGGAAATTTATTTCTCTCATGAATGCTATTTTATGCTCCCTGAAACCTGCAAGATTGTCATTAAAAACTAGAAGGAAGCCTAGTTGGTTTGGCTCAGTGGATAGAGCTTCTGCCTGTGGACTGAAGGGTCCTGGGTTCAATTCTGATAAAGGGCATTGTACCTCGGTTGCAGGCTGGATTCAGGGCATGTCTGGGATTTAACCAATCCATGTATCTCTCTCACATCAATGTTTCTCTCTGTCTCTTCCCTCCCTTCCACTCTCTAATAAAACTCAATGGAAAAATGCCCTTGGGTAAGAATTTAAAAAAAAACTAGAAGGAAAATAGGGTGCTAGGTCATATATGCAAATATATGAACAGCACAACAAAAAGATTTTATTGAACACAATGGACATTTTCCAGTGACTAAATCCCTAGAATTAGGGTGACTAGATTTATTATTTGGATAAGTTAGTAGTGTTTGGTGACTGGGAGTTATACATTCATATGGAATTGGCCAAGTTCACACAGCTAGTACATGGAAGGAATCCAGTCAAATATGCATATCCATCTGAGGAAAAGGCTTGGCATATCACATTCCTAGCATATTCTTTTAAATCCTTGACTCACTATCACCAAGCAATAGTTTACAATTATTTCTCTTTCATTAACTCATCACTCATGACTTGGAAAGCAGAATTCTTATGTCACATAATATCAATCTGCATTCCTTTAAAAAGTATTGAATATATTTATATGTCACATAAACCTTAGTAAAATGAGTACCTAAATGAATTATACAGGCCCCTGATGAATCTCAAGGGATCCTCTTTTTCTCCATGTTATAGCTTGGATGCTTTATCAGCCTACTGAAATGTGAAGATAAAACACCTGCTCCTCTTTTCCACTATGCAGAGCAAACAGCAGGCAAAACACAAAAACAGCTCATTAAAGTAACAATTGCAAATGAACAATTTAAAACAGAATTCTTTGAATGTTCTTTTTTTTACTTTTTTACTATTTACAACAATGTTCACCCAAACTTCATGCTTACACAAAGAAAATTTTGCTAAATACAATACATTAAGTAACACAAGTGTTGTACATTATGATAAAACTAGAGGCCCAGTGCACAAAATTCATGCACAGGGGGAGGGTTCCCCTCAGTCCAGCCTGCACCTTCTCCAATCCGGGACCCTTGGGAGATGTCTGACTGCTGGTTTAGGCCCGATCCCGGGAAACGGGTCTAAACTGGCAGTTGGACATCCCTCTAACAATCCTGGGCTGCTGGCTCCTAATCGCTCACCTGCCTGCCTGGCTCATTGCCCCAAACTGGCCCCACTGTCGGCCTTGTTGCCCCACGCAGCCTGCTTGTTCATTCATTTGGTCGTCCCTCACTAACACCCCCTGCCAGACTGGTCACCCCACGCAGCCTGCTTGTTCAATCATTTGGTCCTCCCTCACTAGCCCCCCTGCCAGCCGGGTGGTGGGCAGCCATCTTTTTGGTCAATTTGCATATTACCTCTTTGTTATATAGGATGAAACAAAGCATCAAAGGCATAATATTCATAAAACACTTGGAACCTACTGCCCACTAAAATTCAGGATATCAGCTAAATACCACAACAGTTCAAACATCAGGTAACTAAGGCATATGATTTGAAACTGATAATGCTTTCAAAGAGATCTAGGTTGGTAAACAGTGATGATGCAATGAGTTATTTGTGCCATTTATTTGCTATCTTATTGCTCCAACTCCCCAGAGGTTAGGAGTCTATCACTGGACCTGTTTCTCAGCTGCTAAGATCAGAGACTATACACAGATGGAGCGCCTATGTTCTCGGGGCTGCTGCTTCGCAGAGATTAGGCTGCTTAAAGAAGTGCTCAGCATTGCCTCCCTGGGAAAGAGCCAGAACAGCAATCAATAATAAAGTTACTTCTCCACTGTTATGTTAAATAACACTGTCAACCATACACAGGGGAAGTTTGATAAAAGGAGCTATTTAAATCACTTGAAATGCCTATAGCTTTATTATTTCTTGTCTTTGTATTCCCTAATGTTTTCTTCTCCTCCCCCTCCCACTCCCATCCTCCACCCCCACGATCTACTGCCAAAATGCAATGATTGAAGAAACTTTCAGAAATATTGTGTCATATTTCTTCACCCATTGGTTGCTTTGAATGTTTTAGGTGAGGTATTTTTTAGCCATCCTTTTCATTCTATAATCATTCATAGTATTATATCTCTAAGTATGAGAACATTCCTATAACTGGTCCTCCATATAGAACAGCAAATGGAGGCCGTTACATTTATTTTCCGTGGACCCTTAGACCTCCCAGTTCCTATGGGACCCTGACTGCCACCCCAAACTACAGCCCCTTTGCCAGCAGGAAGCAGCCAGAAAGATGTGGCGTCCCCTGTCCCCAATGGCAGTTGGGGTTTCCTAATCAGAGAGAGGACTGAAACAGGAAATTCAGGGGAATATAGGCAAACTTAAGGAATTTTTTGAATTGGGATCCATGGAAAAAACACAGAGCTACATACTGGGAGAAGGTACGTTTCCATAACAAAAGGAAGCCAGGGGCAGTTACATTTCCATAAGTCAAGGAAGCAGCAACAGTTACATCTCCATAACACAAGGGAGAGGCAACAGCTACACTTACACACTTACATAAAATAAGGGAACTGGGAGTAGCCAAGAGTTCTATATTTACAGAATAAAGAAGGAGAAAGAAAGCCTAGAGGGAATAGGAGGACAATGAGGAAGGAGGGCCTCAGGAGTTAGTATAGTGACCAATTTGAAAGGGAATATTGACCAATCAGAGGGGATATTAGGACACAGGAACTGCAGCCTTTATAAACCATAGAAACAGAAAGTTGGCCAGCTGGGTCGCCAGCCCCACACCAAGGGACCTCAGTCTCCAGGGGCAATCCGACTTCCAGTGGTTTCCTTGGCAGACAGGACAAGGCTTCAGTTAGTTGTCTAACATGCCCCTTGGGGTAATTCCTGCGCATATGTCCGACCTGTCTACAGTTAAAGCAGGTGACTGGGACTGACCGTTCACTTCCGAGCTCTGACTGGGGGCTTCTACTTTCCTGAAGCATGGCTACTATGATTTTCTCTATTTCTGTTGCCTTAACCTGGTCTCTCTTGTTTCTCCTCTTTTCCTCCTTCTGGTCTCTATTATAGAAAACAGAGGTGGCAATCTTAAGGAGATTCTCTAAAGCAGTGGTCGGCAAACTGCGGCTCATGAGCCACATGCGGCTCTTTAGCCCCGGGAGTGTGGCTCTTCCACAAAATACCAAGGCCTGGGTGAGTCTATTTTGAAGAAGTGGCATTAGAAGAAGTTTAAATTTAAAAAATTTGGCTCTCAAAAGAAATTTCAATCGTTGTACTGTTGATATTTGTCTCTGTTGACTAATGAGTTTGCAGACCACTGCTCTAAAGTATTCTTAGGACTAATAGCCAATTTCTTCAATTTTCTCCTGATGTCAGGGACAGCCTGAGTGATAAATTTGTTCTTTAAAATTAGTTGTCCCAATTCTGAATCTGGGGTAATGTTGGCATGCTTATCCAAGGCCTCCCTGAGTCTTTCTAAAAAAGCCAAGGGGTTTTTGTCAGCCCCTTGATTAATGGTGGTTAGATTAGAGTAGTTGACAGGCTTTATTTTACTGTGTCTGTGGACTTCTATAATACAAAACTGGCAGTGCTTTATTTTCCACCTTTCAGTTTCAGGATTCCATTGAGGGTCCACAGGGGGAACTGCCTCTTGTCCTGTTAAGAAATCCCTGTTTCTTTCCTCAGAGTTCTCTATTCCCCCAGCATAAGTAAGAAAATGGTTATT
The DNA here is from genome assembly GCA_026230045.1 of Corynorhinus townsendii. NCBI lineage: Eukaryota > Metazoa > Chordata > Mammalia > Chiroptera > Vespertilionidae > Corynorhinus > Corynorhinus townsendii. The sequence continues at coordinate 115,818,586 of JAPDVU010000001.1, read as the reverse complement.
CCCAAATTCTCTTGCTTTTTCTAGTATATTTTGCTTTTCAGTGGCTGAGAGGGTCATGATGTCTCTATGTGAGAGATGAAATACTTGAATGAGGTTTTGGAAGGCCTCAATATATTTGTCAGGGTCTTCTGAGAACTTTCCTAGGTCACTTTTAATTTGTCTCATGTCCCAGGGTAAGAAGGTGATCTGGGCTAAAGTATGGCCAGATCCTTCATCTGTCTTGGGGCAAGCTAAGGTTGGCTCAGCCCTGGGCGGGGGTGCGGACTTCACCTTCTCCTCTGGTGGACTTTGGGTTTTTATTGCCAGGAGTGAGGGATTTACTTTACATTTCTTATATAAATCTGGCTTGTCCCTTAGGGTAAAGAAAGTTTGGACATATGGGACTTATGACCATTCCCTATATTTCCTACAGAAAAGATCTAACTGTAGGATGGCATTATTCTTGAGGCTTCCCTCTGAGGGCCAACTCTCCCCATTCACTAGTTGGTATTGAGGCCAAATCTGATTGCAGAAAAAAATCAGGCGCTTTTTCTTTAAGGTTTGTGGGTCAAACTTATCTCAATTCTTGAGGATACATCTTAATGGACTGTCTTTATGTAATGTAGAGAATATGTTTCCCATCTGAAAGAAGAAAAAAGAAAAAGAAGCACACAAGGATGTTTCCTGTAATCATTGTGCTTACAAAGACATCCTTGCCAGTGGGATGTCCCTCACCTGGCCAAGGCTAAAGGGAGTCCCCACTCTCAAACTAGGAATGAGGGGTTCCTGGCCCACATGTGGTGGCAAACAAGGTTTCTGGGTGGACTAACCGCACTGACCACCATGGTGACAACCCGAATTCACACAGAGGCCGTCGCTTGCCTTCCTATCTCATAGGGGAAGCGTGCATACCCCGTGACTTGCTCTCAAATCCCTCGTCTGTGATTAAAGAGGGCCCAAGTGGCTGTAATATTTTGAAGTACCCGCTGAAATGAATGGGTTGGGATGCCTGCTGAAGTAAATTTCCGAGGGGTCTACTCTAGGATGAGGACTTAAGAGAGTTTACACACTACCCTGAATCCTGGTTTGGCCAATATCCAGGGATCCAGGGAAAGAATAAACAGCTCCAGTCCTACCCAGTGTATGCCCTCGTCATTAAAGGATTTATCCTCTGCCTGATTTTTGGAAAAAGTATGAAATCTGTTTCTGGCCTGTATTATACTTTAAACTTCCTGTTCATTGGCTTAACTTTTATTTTTTACTGACCTTTAATTTCTGTTGTTTTATTCCAAACCATAAAAATGCCATCTTAAAGATTTTATCTTTTTTTAAACAGGGCAACCAACTTGGTTACTCCCCTGAAAAATACCTGGGAGAGGGACATGCTAGTTGACTCTGTAGGGAACAGTTTAGGTAAAAGGCATACCTTCTTATTTTTTATTAATGGTGGATATTGGTGGAAGAGATTTTCATTTCCCCCATTTTTTTAAGCTTAAGTTACCCCTGAATATCTATTGCTCATCTGTATATTTCACTCAGGTATTCTGAAAAGAGGTACCACCTTCTATACACTGAATGGCCAGATTATTATGATCTCTGAATGCATAATAATCTGGCCACTCAGTGTATATCCTACACAACAAAAGGCTAATATACAAATTGTCCCCTTGACCAGGAGTTTGACCAGCAGGCAGGCTGGCCAACCACCCATGTCCCCTCCCCCTGGCCAGACTGGCTGGACCCCACCCATGCACAAATTCATGCACCAGGCCTCTAATACACACACACACACACACACACACACACACACACACACACACACACACACACTGAGTGGCCAGATTATTATGTATTCAGAGATCATAATAATCTGGCCACTCAGTGTATATATGTTATAATTCCCTGAAGTTCTACAAAACCCTTTTAGTTCAAAGATCTGACCTGCTTAGTAGCCTGCAATTTATAGTAAGTCAGAGTCCTTTCCATGAGTTTTTCTAAAGACTTAAATGCACCAAAGTAAGGCAATGGTTGTCCAATGACAAAATTCAAAAGTGGCATGGTTATAGATTTGTTTAAAATGTAATTGATAAAACCTTTACTTTATAATATGCTGAGACAATAACCTTCTAGTACAACAAAACAATCCTATATAATAAAAGGCTAATATACAAATAGACAGTGGAACAACCGAACAACTGGTTGCTATGACATGCGTTGACCACCAGGGGACGTATGTGGAACATGGCGGGCGTTGGCCACTGCAGGATGGTGAAGCAGGTGAGCAGGGGTGCCAAACCAAGGTGGGGCTCCAGACGCTGTCATCGGGTCGAGCCTCTGGTGGTTACTGAAAATTCTTTGTTCCCGTGGGCCACTTGTACCTGCTGCCGGCGCCAGCCCTGCTCAAACCCGCAGCTGGCACCAGAGCCAGTGCTCGCCCCGAGGGCTTCTCCACCTCCACCTGCTTCTGAGGGGTGATCAGGGCAGCAGCCTTTGCTCGCACCCGCTGATGGCACTGGCCCCCTTGCACCCCATGCTGGCACTGGTCCCAATTGCTCCATGCCTTCAGCGGTGCGAGTGGAGCCTGCAGTGTCAGTGTGTGGGAACAGCTGCAGGAGTGGGGCTGCCAGAAGACAGGGGACTGGGGGAGCAGCAGGAGGGGCTGTGCGAGGGTGCAGAGGATGGGCCAAGACCCACTCCTGTGCCTACTGCAGCCTCGTGGCCCACAGTTCCTTTCAAGGTGCACTTTATTTTGTATATAAAGGGTGACAAGTAGAACATGGCTTATTGCAGACAGTGTATTAAGCATTGAAAATAATTTATAAATCCCAATAAATATAAATATATAATATATAATATAATATAAATATAAAACCCTCAGAGTGTCACTGGCAGACACAGAGAATTATCATGCTTGCCCTTTTTCCCTGACTGAAAGTTTCCTGTTTGAAATTGGCTTTGAATTTGTGTAAGTTTTTTGGTTTTTTTCCTGAAGCAGACTGAAATTTCTATAACCTTCAAAGTACATTTTTACATAAAATACTGCTATTAATTTTTTATTTGTCAGAGTTTCCTTATGCAACTTCAAGTATATTTAATTAAGCTAATCTAGTTCAAAAATATTTTTTTTAGGGAGAGAAAGTCTTTATATCTCTTTGGGGCCCTTGAGATGTCACAAAGTTATCTCTCAATTAAATCCTTGAATACACTTGGAAAAAGCTGCTAAATATACCCAATTTAAAGATTATCAATGCTTAAACTTGTTTTAACATTAAAGATTTGGTCTTAACCACAGAATTAATCCTTTTCAACTTGGCAAATAAATTGGTATATTCTAGTAATGCCATACAAGTACTGAATATACTTTGAATGTTATAGAGAAAACACTGGGAGGACATGCCTACCACCCACCTATTCCCTTGCTGCCTTGCCTTCAAGGGCACAGAAGCAGCAAAGCTGTGACCGCCCATTAGCCAGCCTTAGCTCTGATTCAGCTGGCTTATGTGGGTTTGTGATGTCACAGGCACCATCCACCCTTTCTTGTTTGACAGGAGCACTTTGGGGCAAGGCTCTGTAAATTTTTCCCCCCTTCCCCTTCCAGAGTGCCTGTGCAAACTTGGCAAGTGCTGCTTCTTACTCTGCAGCTTTAAAGTCCTTTCCCCTCCTGCTTTTACTGAAGTAGGGAAGGTAATGCTTTGTTAATTATAGGCAGCCTTGAAATTAGCTATTGTTCTGGCCTTTGTTTAAACTTCTCTGGGTTAACATATATGTAACCTTTACAAATTTTACACTTTCAAATTAGTCTTAGAATCTTAAAATCTTAACCTAACACAGCAAAATAACCTTTGGTTCTGAGCGACGCAAAGCCTATGTTCATAAAAATGGCCAAGAGCATAATAAGGTAGCAAAGAATATCAGTAACCAAGGTACATTACAGACAAAAAGTCTCTCAGAATTCAAACCCTGCCACATGTTCAGCCTGTCCACAGGCAGGTGGGCCCCCAGAAAATTGGGACATGCCCTATTTTTAAACAGGTTGATTCAAACATCAACAGAAAACATCCATAGAAACACTCTTATACACAATATTTACATGTGCATACAACCCACAGACACTATAGAAAGCACTCCACTAAAAAATCAATGTCTCCCTAGCTGGTTTGGCTCAGTGGATGGAGCGCTGGCCTGCAGACTTAAGGGTCCCAGGTTCAATTCTAATCAAGGGAATGTACCTTGGTTGTGGGCACATACCCAGTAGGGAGTGTGCAGGAGGAAGTTGATTGATGTTTCTCTCTCATTGATGTTTCTAATTCTTTATCCCACCCCCTTCCTCTCTGTAAGAAATCAGTAAAATATATATTTTTTAAAAAACAACAACAATGTCTCATATCTCTGGTTTAGGGACTGACCCTCCCCAGAACCTCGGCATTCTTCCAATGGACTATTTTGTTCATGTGGCTTGCCTGGTTGCTTTGCTTTCTCCTTGTGTAATTTTTGCTATCTTTCAAAGAAAACCAGTCTTGGGCCTATTGTATAGCATCTGTGAAGAGATGGGGCTCAGGCCAAAAGGCCACCCAAAATTGGGTGGGGTGCCTCCCATTAAAACCAGTGTTTCCCTCTACAAGACTACAGAAGTCCTGGAAATGTCCCCAAATTGTGAGAAATGCCTCACCTATCCAAATTTCAAGTGACAGACTGGGAAATAAAAACATGGCAAAAATGAAACTTTTTTAAGAACATTCCCAAGAACTGGTGCCCATTTTTCAGAATCACAATAAAGGCAAGAGACAAGTGACCTAGTAATTAATGGGATAACTTAGCAGCTGTGTCTGGCTGTAATGCTGAATTCTCTGAAAGGCTAAAACTTCTATAGGGTTTGTGGCAGAAGTGGCTAAGGGCTGTGATGAACTCCTATTACTCCTGATGGGAAGATCTAGGGCCATGGTCATATGCCAGGAGTGGAAAACAGTTATCTGGCCCCCTGTTTCTTAACTCTTGCCTAGAAGTTTTTCCCCAAGACCCTTACTAGAAAGGCCTGTACAAATGGAGGCTGAGGAGTTAAGCTTAGTGGGACCTGGACCACGGAGGCAGTGGTCTTGGCTGGATACTATTGGACCTGACTGAGATAGAAAGCAGAAGAAAAAGGCAGATGATTCCCCAATCAAAACCTGCTTGGGATCTGGGCCAGGGAAATGGATATATGTAGTGGGTCAAAAATGTGCTGGGTTTTTTTTTTTGAACCGTGTCTCAGTTTCTCTCCTAGCTGTCTAAGACAACCATGAGGACCCAAAATGCTGGGTGACTAACCCTTATTTTCATCCCCTGGACAGGTCATAATTTAATTACATGTGTTGTTAAAATCCTGTGAGGTGGTCTTCAGGCCATGGAGAGATTATCTCCCAGCACCCCTGCTGTGGCTCTTATTCACATAGGCACATCCAAAGGTCCTGGACTTGGGGGAAGAATTGCCTCTTTGATCATCATGTTGCAGAAGACCAAATACCAAGCACGCTTCCTAGAGAAAGGGAGGGAACCCGTTTATTAACACTAGTGGACTCTGGGAATAATTTCCAAATCAGAGTGAAGAAACATGCAGAGGGCTTCACCTTTATAACTTTCTGGGGTCTTTGTCTTGCAGATCTGGTTCTGCCCCTTTTCATGGGCTTACAGGAAGACCCCCAGGTATTGGGGGTCCCCAGGCCATATCCCATGATCTGTCCTGGGGCCAGCAATAAGGATCCTCCACCTCCCCTCCCCCTCGCCAGGGCAGTGCATTGTTCACAGTTTTTATGGCCTGACTTGCCTTGCAAGACCAGTTTCCTCCTCACCCCCGCCCCCCTTGTCCCACAAGCTTCTTTTAGCCTTGTGGAGCACAGACCACGGGTTGTTATGGTGAACAGGAGTGACAACTGCTCTTATCTACTTCCTGCTGGAAAGGGATGATGACCAAGGGGTTAGCATCCTGCTTTTTCCTCTCAGAGGGTTTTGTAAGGAGTTCTTCTGGTTTGTAGGACCATCTGAAGTTTCAAGGCATTCCCGTCCAGTTTGCAGGCAGGCAGAGGTAAGCAGTGGTCCCACATGCATAGAATGTTCCTGCAGAGGGCACCAGGGGTAGGTGGTGTTTTCAGCCTTGGGGGTAGAGTTGCATAGTTCATCTGGGAGGTGACCTGTTGGATGTTGGCCCTGCGTACTGCTGAAACAAATAGGACAAATAGGAGCAACATTAGTTAGATGCACATTGGCTGTGACAGGTCCTATTATTTTTTTTCCCTGTCCAATACAATTCCACCCCTCACACACACGTGCATTTGGTAGTAGAGTCATAACATACTGCAGGCTGATAAGTATAGCTAACAAAAATCTGACTTGATTGGGTTTTCTCATGGACTACCCAGTCTAGCATATTTGGGTAGCAAGTTTCTAAGCAAGGAGCAAAGGATGGCATGACAAGGTGTAATCCAACAATTTATGATAAGGCCTTTGTTTCCTTGCTCTGTGGGGAGCAGTAATTTTATGTTGCTTCTGTGTCCCAGCAAGAGCAGATGAGTTTTGCTTTTCGTAAAATGAAGGGGCCTGTGAATTGCTAATCAATACAAGGGCAAGAAATAAACAGCAGCCTGCTCTTTTAAAGGCTAAAGGCTACTTTTGCTAGGTGACAAGGATCAGAGGAGGATTTGGGGACTGAAATTGAGCAGACATAAATGGAGTTGACTTTGAAAAGTTTGTTTGCTTTTTTTAGGAGATAGTCTAGGCCAGGGTTCCACAAACTCATTAGTCAACAGAGCCAAATATCAACAGTACAATGATTGAAATTTCTTTTGAGAGCCAAATTTTTTAAACTTAAACTTCTTCTAATGCCACTTCTTCAAAATAGACTTGCCCAGGCCGTGGTATTTTGTGGAAGAGGCCCATTCCAGGGGCCAAAGAGCCACATGTGGCTCGTGAGCCATGGTTTGCCAACCACTGGTCTAGGCAAATGTCTCAGGGAGGTGTCTTATCAGTATTTTTCCCAAGCTTGTATAACATTCCTAGAGTAAAAGTTATCAAGAGTTCAAAAGAGGCTTCTTTGAAGAGGGAAGGAAACTTTCTACTAACTAGAGACTTCTTGGTGCAAATTATCCCTGAGTTGTACAAATAGCAGGGAGAAGGGGTATTCAAGAAAGTGGTCTTGAGAGTAACTTACCTTGTATTGCAGTTTGAACAGAGGGGCTGTTGACTCAGAGAGCTAACAATCTTGGAGCTTAATTAGTAAGTGCTTCTCATAAATTGTGGAAGGCTACTGCAAAAAAAAGAAAAAAGAAAAGCTTTGTTTCCATCCCAGAATGCATTTAGCTTACAATCAGAGATTAATTATGGCTCAGTGGCACCAATGTCTAACAGGTCCTTAAGTACCATGGCTAATTTTATTCCCTTCAGCCTTGGTACTCTGGGGATTCTTGGGTAATAACCTAAGATAAGACTTTCTTCCGTATGCCTACACACTTTATCAAGGACACTAAGTACCAATGTCTCCTATTATATACAAATAATGATCAGAAATTCACTGTCACAGGATTTTCAAACAGTAAAATGATTAAAAGTTCATTGACTAAATTAATATTACATATTTAAAATCCACACATTTCAATAAATATTTCTCCCATTATTTCCTTAACTTCTCTTACAGTACTAAAGCCCTATCCTTTATTGTTGATACTGCATTTTGATTCTCCTTTAAGCCCAAAGTAAACTTCTTCTTACTGAAAACTAATATCATTGTATAAACAGTAAACATGACTCACTGAAGGTAGTGCTGTGTGTTCACATTTTTTATGCAAACGAAATTTAGTTTTGTTTTTTTTATTTTTTATAAGCTTCTATTGATTTACCTAGATTTTTAAATCACTTTGCCAAATGTAAATTACTGTTCATATTTTAAATTAAATATCATTATTAATTGATTAGAATTATTTTCAAACATTTGTGTGTCCATATGTATATATATAAATGTTGAACTTTAATGGAATTATAAGGTGTTAAATACTTTGTACTTCTTAAGAGGAAATTATTTTCCAGATGAACACATTTCTAATTTTATATAAAATCCAATTAGAAAATAGTACTACAGGGCTCTTTTAGCAGACTACAGCTTCTATTGAAAATACAAATTCTAGGCTTCAACCTCATGTTTCTATGATTTTCTAATACTTCCAAGCCCATTGGGCTTATGGAAGTTCAGTCAGGTCTTCTGTGAAGCAATATTTTAAAGCCTAAGCATTTTTACCCTTTTTTCAGATATCAATTGTTTTACACTAGTGTTCTCCAGCCTATAATGCCTCTTCAGCCTGACATCTTCCCAGTGGATGCCTCAGTCTCCAACTGCACTGGTAATAGCAAGAATTGCAAGTAGTGCCCTAGCTGGTTTGACTCAGTGGATAGAGTGTCAGCCTGTGGACTAAAGGGTCCCTGGTTCTATTTCGGTCTAGGGCACCTGCCTTGGTTGTGGGATCCATCCCCAGTAGGGGGCATGCAGGGGCAGCCACTCAATAATTCTCTCTCATCATTGATTGTTTCTATCTCTCCCTCTCCCTTCCTCTCTGAAATTAATTAAAAAAAACATTTAAAAAAGAAATAATTCCCAGCAGTATCCTCTTTGACCCAGTGTTTCCTCTTTTCTCCAGTAACTAGTATCACTGGGAACAATAGCTCTAAGAAAATCTCCTTATCTCCTATGGTCTCTCAGTAGCTTGACAGCTCATTATTACACTCTTAACTTCATGTTAACGATCCACATTAGGCATGATTTTACATGCATTTAATGTCCTGTATGTAGTACAATGTCACCAAAGGGAGTGCCTATAAGAGAAGATATGTTAGATATTTTCTGTGAAATTGAAGCATCCGTCTTATATAAAAACTGCTGTTTGAAATTTTAACCCTGCTATTTAGCTTCTGTAAATGCTTGATTGCTTAAATAATAAGGAAAATAAGACTACTCCCACTTCAGAGAGGCCATTAAACCTTCCCCAGACAAAATTATCAGTGCTGGCACCAGGCCAGGCCTTTGATTGAGGTCTCAAGGCCCCAGCACATATGGGCTCTTTAAGAACTTGCAAAAGCGGCCGGAAACACCCCATATTTGGGAGACAAAGAAGGTAAAAACATATAAATAGGGAAAATTCCTCCACATTGGGGCCCAGAATTTGAGAGACATTTTCCTCTGGACCCACGTAATCTCTCTAAGTATTGCTTGGTTCTTCTCTGGTTTTCTGTAACAAAATTAGGAAGCACAGTCCAAACACTGTCATTATTTCTAACACCAATTACAAGTTGGGGGTTTCCCAAGACCACCCTCAGGCTTGGTAAATCACTAGAAGGCCACACAGCACTTACTGAAAGCTGTTATACTCACAGTATTGTTTATTACTGGTGAAGAATACAGATTAAAATTAGCCAAGGAAAAAGACATATCTGACAGTTAGGTAGGGTTCCAAACATAAAGTTATCATTCTTTTTAGTACACATTATCCTCTTGGCATTGATACGTGATTTTTAGACCAGAACATGAGGTGTTCCCCTGGACAGGATGTTTTCCAGGATTCTTTGTACTCGGAGTTGAAGAATGAATCCACGGACTGAAGATGGTATAGCAAAGGTGGAGATTTATTGAATAACAAGTACAGACTCCCACATGGGGAAGGGGAAAGAATCTCACTGCACAGACTCCCAAGTTGTGAGGGGTAAGGAGTCCCACTGACTTCCTGTTTCTGAGGTTTATAAAGGCTGCAAGTCCTTGTATCCTGATATCCCTTCTGATTGGTTAATAGTCCCTTTTGAATAGGTTACTGTAGTAACTCCTGAGCTCAAAGGTCTAACCTCACACGGGACATGTGATGTCCTCCTCCCTCATTGTTCTATTCCTTCTCTGCTTCCTTCCTCCTTTATTTTGTAAATATAGACAGCTTGGCTACTCCCAGTTCCCTTGTGTTATGGAAATGTAACTTCTCTCAGTCTGTAGCCCTGTGCTTTTTTTCCATGGATCCCAATTCTAAAAATTCCCTAAACCTGCCTATATTTTCCTAAAATTCCTATTTCAGCATCAACATGCAACAGTATATGCAGAATATTACCAACTAGGGAATCTCTTCTGAACTTTAGTATCCAGAGTTGTTTGACTTCCCACATGGCTTACTTTTGTCTCTAGCTCATTGCAAGTAGAGTGAATATCATGTGTCCCAAAGTACTCATCATAATCAACATTACTAGACATCCAGTGGCAAAGACCTCCGATAATTAAAGACACTCTTATCTTGAAGGACAGTCTAAGGGCTTGGATATCACCTCCCATTGCCCAGTAGCTGAGGGCAGAGGGCAGACCTCTCTTTGGTTAAGGTTAAATGCTTTATTGCACACTTTTCAAATGTGATCTGGCTAGATGGTTTTAAGGAAATGAACTTTTAGATCTCTGAGGCTATTTTAACCATAAAAATGTATGTTTTATTACCTGGAGAATATCAAACCAAAGAAACTTTTTAATGATTTAATTAATGTGCCCTAAGTCCATCAGGCTTACTGTCTGCTTCTATCACAAATATGCCTTTTAATAGTGAAATATATAAAGCATACAAACCATCCTCATTGGAAGGGAACATTTGACTTCTGATATAATACAATGAATTTGATATATGGCAGACGGGGTGGGTAGGATGATAAATTTCCTTTCATGATATCACCTCCTCTAGCCCCTGGCTACTAGTAAGGAATGCATCACACTTGTGAGAGAGTTATAGGAGCTCAAGTAAAAAGCATAAAGAAATTATTGAATGCTAACAACATCTTCCATCTCTCTGACTCTAGGTATTTAAACAATAAGCAAATTTTAAGCTATTCTCAGTACTTTTCTTAATAATGAAAGTACTTTCAAACTGCAGAATCAATATAGTCCAGTAATAAAGACATTTAAAAATGTATCTAGGATGTTGTATAGCAAATATCTCAAGGTAGAAGGTCTCAAAGTAACATGTGTGCTTGTGTGTATATGTCTGTGTGTATGTGTATGTGTGTGTGTGTTTGTGGGTGTGTGAGAGAAAGAGAAAGAGAGAGTTCTATCTTACTGAATCATCTTAAAAGCTATATGTCCAATGACAGAAAGCTCTTATTTACACTTATAAAATATTAACTTTATGCACCAGGGGGTCCTTTGGCTGGCCTGCGGGGATTGGGCCAAAACTGGCAGTCCAACATCCCCCAAGGGGTCTTGGAGTGCAAGAGGGCACTCTGCAAAGTTGCTGTTGCTCAGCAGCTCCTGATTGAGCGTCTGCCCTCTGGTGGTCAGTGCGTGTCATATATATATATATATATATATATATAGAGAGAGAGAGAGAGAGAGAGAGAGAGAGAGAGAGAGAGAGAGAGATTCTTTCTTCTATCTCTAATTTGCAAATTGTATCCTGGCTATCGGACCCCTATTAGTTTTAGCAATAATTGTTTCTTTCATTAAATATGTAAGAAAATATGATAATAATATATATAAAACAAATTAAAGTATTTACTTCTGATTTTTTAAATATATTTTTATTGATTTCATAGAGGAAGGGAGAGGGAGAGGGAGAGAGAGAAACATCAATGATGAAAGAGAATTATTAATAGGCTGCCTCCTTTACACACCCTACTGGGGATAGAGCTGGGAAGGGAACCTGGGCTGTGCCCTTACTGGGAATGGAACCATGACCTCCTGGTTCATAGATTTATGTTCAAACACTGAGCCATGCTAGCTGGATGATTTATTTCTTGTTTTTATTTTTGATTGTTATTTAATCATTTTGAAAGCCAAAAATATATGCACTCATCATACAAGCTTATCAAAGGAACATTATGTATTTAATCATGAATTTTCATAAATTATAAATTTTGACTACACACATTGCATGGCTTATTATAATAAAAATGAAACAAAACATATTGCTATATTATCTAATTCTTATAACGTAAAGTAGATAAACTTATTATGTCAGATGTATAACATTTCAATCTTGTGTGCACAGCATTTATTAACCTATCTTTAAGATATGTTCCAGTATTTTTTCTCAATATTTTTAATAATATTCTCTGAAACATAAAGCATATTTATGAAAATTGGTAAATGAAATGAACTTTATATGACAAAGAAAAAGAACTGCATATTTGGCTTTAAAATGAGAATTGGTTTTGCTAATTGGGTTGTATGGCAGATATTTTTCATAAATCAAAATTTCATAGATCATTAATTTGTAGTTCCAAAATATCTAACAAAATAACTTTGAATTTCAAGATAAGAATATTTAAAATATTAAATCAATAAAATTATAACTATTCAAATATTATAACTATTGCAACTCTGTATCAGTAAAGATTCAACAAATGACACACTAAAATTAGAATTGTTGAGGATAATTTATTTACAGAGGGACTAATTAAAGGGGAATGGTGATGTTATAGAGGAACCACAAGGATTAAACAAACTCAAGGGAGTTAATATAAACTAGGGCAAGCAGCAGTGAAGGGACAAAGCAAGGGAGAATTTACTGAAACCTGGCAAGAGAGTTAGTTAATCTTATAGAGAAGACTGTAAATGAGCATTGACCTTTGGTTAGGGATACAGTCAGATTGAGGTAGCCTTGAAGGGGAAGGAGCATAGCGAATGAATACCCTGATTTAATTCACTTCTCTCTTTTCAATAACTGCTAGGGCTTTCTATTAGCTGAGGTCAGAGAGAAATTATGAGGCATGGAAGCCCACTAACTACTTGATATTTATTAGCATACCAAAGCAAGAACAGGGCCACCTAGAAGTTATGCAATACAAGCTCTTTCTTAGTATAGTTAAGTTAAACAAGATGCATCTAAGAGAAAAAATAAGTACAATAACTTGTCATTTGCAAAATTTTGATTAAACATTTTTGGGTCACTCTCCTGTATGTATTAGTGATGGTTCTCCAGAAAAACAACCAATAGGATGAAACAACTGAGAGATATAGAGAGAGAGGGAGAGAAAAAGAGAGAGATTTACTATGAGGAATTAACTCACAAGATTATGAAGGATAAGAAGTCTTATGATCTGCTGTCTGAAAGCTGAGGACCCAGGAAAGTGATGGCATAGTTCAAGTCCAAATACAGAGAGACAATGGTGTAAGTCCCAGTCCCTATCTGAGGAGCATCTGATATAAGAAGGCAGAAGATGGATGGCCCAACCCAAGAGAGAGCAAATTTACTCTTCCTCTGTCTTTTATTAGTTCTATCCAGGTACTCAACAAATTGGATGATATCCACAAAATTAGAGAGGCTGATCTTTACTCAGTCTGTCAATTCAAATACTAATCTCTGCATTTGATAACCAGCTGGAACTGCTCAGAAGGTCTATTTTTCTTTTTTTGATTGTCTTGAGCTAATCAGTGAGTGAGTAATCAAATAAACTGCTAGTAATGATCATTTTGACTGCTTATTTCAAGTACAATGAGTCTCCTCTTCTGACTTTTTGTTGGATTTCATTGACAAGAATTCCCATTGACAAGACTCTCCATTATAAAACTGAAACATGTGAATTTAATTGGAAAACATTTCACAGTTCAGAATGCCTTGAGAATTGGTTTGAAGTGGATATTCAATTTCTAGTTTAATAAAATGTTTGTTTGTTTTATTGCTACTGATTGTTGATGTTGGTTTTTGTTGTTGTTGTCGTCCACCTAATTCCTTCAATGTGCATGGCTAAGGGAGTTAATCAAATGTCTTTTTTGGCATAATTTATAATTGTTTATGATAATTTTAAACTTAGGTTGATTACAATGATTCATTAGTAAGGGATCTACATAGAAACACAACCAATAGATTTTATATATATATAAATTTTTATATATACTAGTACAGTGGTCGGCAAATTCATTAGTCAACAGAGCCAAATATCAACAGTACAACGATTGAAATTTCTTTTGAGAGCCAAATTTTTTAAACTTAAACTTCTTCTAACGCCACTTCTTCAAAATAGACTCGCCCAGGCTGTGGCATTTTGTGGAAGAGTCACACTCAAGGGGCCAAAGAGCCACATGTGGCTCGCAAGCCACAGTTTGCCAACCACTGTACTAGTATATATACATTTGATTTGGCTCTTGTCATTATGATTACTCATTTATTTCAGCCCTTTGTATTCAGCATGTCTCTATCAAAATAAACCTACATTTCTATGAAAATTGAAGCATTGTTTTTTTGTGGCCCACATAAATTTAAACCTTGTTTATTTTGCCCATGTTAGCCTTTGAGTGTGACATGCTTGCTCTGGACCCAGGAAAGCCTGTGATGAAATTCAGTCAGAGTCTGAAGGCCTTAGAACCATGAGAACTGAGAGTTTAAGTCCCAGTGCAAGCCTTAAGTCCCACAAACCGGAACAGCTGAAGTTGAAGTGTGGGATAAGATAGATGTCTCTCAGTAAAAAGAGCAAACTCACCTCTCCTTTGCCTTTTTTTTTTCTTTCCAGTTCCTCATCAGTTTATATGATGGCCATCAGCATTAGGGAAAACATTCTTCTTTACTCAGTTTACCAATTCTAGTGCTAAACTCTTCTGGAAATATCCTCCCATAAGTAATGTTTTATCACTTGTATAGTTGTCCCTTACCCCAGGCAAGATGATACATAAAATTAAGCATGACATCACCACATAATCAAGATAATGATTAATGCTAATAACTGGGTTATTAAAAATCTGTAATTCAGGGTATTTTGTGTTCTTTGTTTTCCACAAATCCAAAGCATAGCCTAGTCAAATTATCAACTGATTTATAATTAATAATAATATTCAGTCTTAGACTATTACTAGAGGCACAGTGCACAAAATTTATGAACGGGAGGCGGGGTGTCCCTCAGCCCAGCCTGTACCCTCTCCAATCTGGGACATCCCTCTCACAATCCGGGACTGCTGGCTCCCAACAATTCACCTGCTTGCCTGCCTGATTGCTCCTAAACGTTTCTGCCTGCCAGCCTGATCACCCCCTAACCACTCCCCTGCCAACCTGATCGATGCCTAACTGTTCCCCTGCCGACCCAGTTGCCTGTAACTGCCCTCCCCTGCAGGCCTAGTCCACCCATCTGCCCTCCCTGCAGATCTGGTCAACCCCAACTGCCCTCCCCTGCTGGCCTGATCACCCACAACTGCCCTCCCCTGCCAGCTATTTTGTGGTAGCCATCTTGTGACCACATGGGGGTGGCCATCTTGTGACCACATGGGGGTGGCCATCTTTTGTGAGGGTGTGATGGTCAATTTGCATATTACCTCTTTATTATATAGGATGTTATTTTGGTATGTAATTATGAAGGAGTTCAAATAATTGAGTGATATTATTAAAATAATACTTTCATTCCTATGAACTTATACATATAAACAAATGTCTTTATCGTTTCAAATAATAAAATAAGAACATCTGTAGGATTAATTGTAAACTATCATATACTAACAATAATTCATGTGAATCCATAATAATTTCAGTAATTGTAAAAGAAAGCTTTAAAATCTCATTAAGATATTCATTCTGAAAATTAATTTTATATTGAAATTTTTATTAAATTTGTAATATATTTATGCTAAGATTAATTATGTACTAAATAATTATAATACAACTCAATTCAGGATAAAACCAAGTTGATTAAGATTTATATAGAAAAATGTTAAACTTTAGTGTATATATATATATATATATATATACACACACACATATCTATATCTATCTAGCTATGTACATATTTTGTGACAGAATTAAAATGGGGTGTTTGATATAAGAGCTTAAAGCATATAATAATATTGTATTAGTATTCAACTTGGTGTAGGTGAAATGAAACAGTTCAAGATGAAAAAAGAAAACTGAAAGACTTCTGAATCTTAAGAAAGGACCTATTCATATGTATTTTAAACTGTTAATGAGGTTTTCAAATTATTATTATCAGGGGGAAAAATAGGAATGGCATGCCTCTCCTGCAAGGATTTATCCTGAGCTTTCTTACAGGTAATTTATATGTCTTTACTGTATTCCTTTTGCTGTCTTTGATCATCCATGCCTAGAAAAAACTTCCACCAGAATAATTGGAATATCTTTTTTTAAATATTTATCTGTGTTTTGTTTGTGTTTCTGAAATATTTATTGTTTGTCATTTCCTTTTATTTTTCTTGCTTTGGTTAGGATATGAGGAACAGGTATAAAAATATTATTTTCCTTATCTTCACACTATTTTATGAACAAATATAATAACCTGATTGCTTCATGAAATCCTATATTTTCTTATAAATTTATCTCTGTACCTTCTCCTTTGTTCTATTGATCTGTTTGTCTTGCACTGTTACTGAACCTTTTATTTACAATGTCTTCTTCCTTCCATCTCTCTCTCTCTCTCACTTTTTTTAAAAGATTTTTTTATCAATTTTTATAGTGAGAGGAAGAAGAGAGAGAGAGAGAAACATCAAGGTGAGAAACACTGATCAACTGCCTTCTGCATGCCCCCTTCTGGGAATCAAGGCCCCAACCTGACTGAGAATGGAAACAGCAACCTTTCAGTGCATGGGGCAATACTCAACCAACCGAGACATACTGGCCAGCACTATCTTTTTCTTTCTTATTTCACTAATACCACTTTCCAAAACTGATAATATGTGCTAATTATTCCTATTTTTGTCTGTATTATATCATATAATTTATTACAGAACATCCAAAACTTTGTTATAATGGCAAACAGTGTGGTTTCCAATCTTGCTTTACTAACAAAACTCTATCTTTGTTTTGATCCCAATGTTCCTAGTCTAAGAGAATTAATTATCATTGATCCTGGTCATTAAAGTCAATCTCATTCTTTTTGGAAAATCATGGTATTCACAACTGTACTTGGGCATATGTGACCTAGTTTTGTCCAAAAAGTTGTAACTTTAGATCTCCTGAGGAAGCACTAGGAAAGGAGTTTCCTCTTAGATAATAGGGAGGTAGGCATGTGAAGATAGCTCTTGGTTCTCCTTCCATCAGCAATTGAATAAAATCTTCTGTATATGTGACTACTGCAGCTATGGCAATCATTTGATATTTCATGAGATACCAAGAAAATAGCAGGAATATTGTGGGAGCAATAGGTATCACACATTTTTTTTATAATAGGCTTTCTGAATTTTAATTGTGCTTATGGCTGCTGGAATAAAGCCAATATGTACCAACTTTACTTGATGCTAATTGCTATCAGGGTATTAAGTTCTAATGATGGACATACAACTTCTGATTGTTTCTTTCTCTACCCTTTCTTATATTGTTGTCTAGAATGAATATAACATGGCTCTAGCAATCATTTTATACTAAAGTGAGTTGGCAACGGAAGCCTTAAAAAAATAGAAGAAAGCTAGATCTCCAATTCTGTGGAGGACGTTTAAGGCCATGACCATGTAACTGAGCTTTTACATAATAAAGAATTAAAATTATTTGTTTTAAACTTCATTTTAATTTTGGACTCTGTGTTCTTTAATTCCAAAACTAATCTAAACTAATACTGATGGCCATTCAGATTCCTGATTTTTGAATTACATATGGAAAGAGTAACTACTCTCATTTTAGGTTATCATTAATTGAAATAAAAATATTTCCCTGCTTCTTGTTTGGTTTCTCTGTTACTTGCAGATAAATCATTCACCAGGATTAAAAAATAAAAGCTTCAAAGATATATTAATAGACTTTGAGAATTAGCATTATTTGTACTAACAAGTTTTTATGTGAGATAAAAAAATGAGCCAACAATTTATTAGATCCAATTTTGCTAGGGTACATTTTTGAAGCAACATTATACTTGAAAAAAGTTACTGACCTCTATTGCTGATTTTCATAGGCAAAGCTTTTAAAAAGAATAATCTTTCTTATAAGATAGTATTTAAACTTCCATATTTCATAGCTATATTACAAATATTTCAGCATCATGGAAAAATTTCCATTTAATTTTGTACTTTCACATATGTATGTGTATGTTTATATTAGTATATATAGATAAATACGTTTGAGTTCTAATATTAAAAACTAGAGGCCGGGTGCACGAAATTTGTGCACTACGGGAGAGGGGCTGTCCCTCAACCCAGCCTGCACCCTCTCACAGACTGGGAGCCCTCAGGGGATGTCCTACTGGTGGCTTAGGCCCGCTCCCCATGGCCTCCCTCTGTGGGAGGTGACCAGGCTGATCAGGGGAAGGCACCAGCCTCATCACCCCACTGCTGCAGCCATGCCAGCCACCGCAGCCACCAAGGTGTTTTCATCAACACATACTCCAGTCCCTTCACTAGGAAAAAATGACAACTTTCTTTCTTTGTTTTTTAATCCTCACCTGAGGGTATGTTTCCATTGATTTTTAGAGAGTGTGGAAGAGAGAGAGAGGGAGAGACAGAGAGAAACATCAGTGCAAGAGGGACACTTTGATTGGTTGACTCCTGCATGAGCCCTGACCTGGGGCCAGGCCAGAGAGGAGCCTGTAACCTAGGTACATGACCTTGATAAGAATCAAAGCTGGACCCTGCGGTCAGCAGGCCTAGGCTCTAGCCAAACCAGCCAAGACAGGATATGACATTTCTTAGTCCCTCCAGTAGTGGACCTTCGTTTTTTCCTCCAGGAGTGTGGTGGAAAAAACCCTAGATCACCTTCTTGGATTCTTATTACCCAAGTTACCAAGAACACTGCAAGTGGTGGCATACAGGGAGCTTAGCCAATGAGCAGTCAGAAAAGGTGTTTATACTCATATTGGTTTGGCTCAGTGGATAGAGTGTTGGCCTGCAGACTGAAGGTTCCCAGGTTTGATTCCTGTTAAGAGCATGTACCTTGGCTGGGGACACATTCCCAGTGGGGATTGTGCAGGAGGCAGCTGATCGATGTTTCTGACAGTCTATCCCTCTCCCCTCTTCTCTGTAAAAGATCAATAAAATATATTTAAAAAAAGAAAAGAAAAAAATGGTGTTTCCTCTGCAGCCCATGCACAGAGGATCCCCTGCATTGTGTCCACTGGGCTAGGGGCAGTCCCGCGTTAGCTGTGTCCGCGGGGTTTGGGGCATGGACCCTGTTAACTGTGTCCGCCAGGCTGGGGGCATGGACTCAGGCTGCTTGGCATGGGTATACACGCAAGCGGCTGCCCGGCCCTGCAGCTGCTTGTGCTTGGCGCTCCAGGCCACTTGTTCAGGAACCAGGCCACATGGTGCTGGCGCCCGTTGGCCGCTCCTGGCCAGGGGCGTTCTGGGACCCTGGCCACTCAGGGTGTACACGTGGGCCTACAAGCTCAGAGAGGCCTGGGTCCCATGTATGCAAATTAACCCACCACCTTTGTCAGATTAATTTGCATACTCACTCCTGATTGGCTGGTGGGCATCACAGAGGTACAGTCCATTTGCATCTTTCCCTTTTGTTAGTGTAGATTATATTTCCAATCAGTTATCTTTTGTCACATGATATAGTCCAGATTAAAAAGCTCTTGATTTTTCTCATTCAAACAACTATGTTTAAAGGGATAAATAAAGTTGTTTTTCAAATGTAGAGCTTCTTTTTACCCACTATGTATTATGAATATTATGACTAATGGGCTGAGTTTAGAAAGTTAACATGCATAAAGTTAATTCTTATTTAATTTCATAAAGAATGTTCAGGGTCAATAAGTGGAATGAAGAAAACAATTATTCAGAAAAATAGATGGTAATTTCCTTCTGCAGCTGACTTGTATTTCAGGGCTATTCTATGTCTTTACATTGCCAACCTTCCTACTTCTTGAATATTTTGGAGATGTCAGGATAGTCAAGATATGAACATGGTCAACTCTCTCATTGCCTTGAGGATTGCTAAAGGATATTCAAGCTATTTGCTGACTTCTAGCTATATTTTAACCAAACTTTATTTTATAAAGAGTCCCTAGGCTCAACCATGAGACAATTTTATGCCTCATTTGATTGATGCTCAGTGATTTGGTAATGTTTTAAATCCCTGCTTAAGTTTTTTCTCTACTAGATAACCAGTGGGTAGAGCTGCCAGAATATTTGTATTCCTTTTTTTGTGGCCAAGAACTGACTTAATGGTTCCTGGGAGAGTGTTATTATTTGATTGCTCTCCCCCTTTTAAGGTTTGTTTTCTGTAGTTTCACAGAAAACTATTACCTTTGAAATTAGGCCCCCCCTGCTTTTCCTTCTGATCCTAGCATCTCCACATTTTCCCCTCAGAACATGGAATTAAAAGTCAATCACAATTGCTTCTGAAACTAAGCCCTGTTAGTGTTTGACTTAGGCCAGGATACTGACCCCTGAGTCATGAGTTCTGTAAAATACACATTGAGATGAGTAAAAAAAGTTGTAATATAACAGTGACAGGCACTTTTAAATAAAAGTTTAAATACTTTTAAGTAAAGTTCAGTTTTTCTACTTCCCTTTTACCCTTATTACAGTTATAACTAGCCCTTTTGTATTAAAGAACTAACTCATCAGAGACTTCTAATTCAAATGTAGTTTTCAGTCAACATTTATTGTATATCTATACATATATTTAATCAAGTATTTGTTTCTCTTCCCTTTGTTTATAAATTACATGGTGTTAATTTGTACATCAGAACTTTCCTGATTAATTGGACAATTATGTATTTTTAAACTAGAAATATTTCATTAAAATACAGTAATGCCAATTTATTATTATACTAGAGGCCTGGTGCATGAAATTCATGCATGGGTGGGGTCCCTAGGCCTGGCTGGTGATCAGAACTGATCTGTGGGGCTATTGGTGGGGCATTCGCCTTGGGTGATTTGGGGCCTGTGGACTGGGGACAGCATTTGTGTTGAATGTCTGTCCCCTGGTGGTCAGTGTGTGTCATAGCAACCAGTCATTCCTGTGGGATCAGGCTGAAACTGGCTCTCTGACATCTTCCGAGGGGACCTGCATTGCAAGAGGGCACAGGCCAGGCTGAGGGACCCCACCAGTGCACAATTGGGGCCAGAAAGGGACGCAGGAGTTTGGCCAGCTGGGGAGGGACCATGGGAGGGCTCCAGAGCGTGTCAGGCCTGTCTTGCTCAGTCCTGATCAGCCGGACTCCAGCAGCAAGCTAACCTGGTCGTCAGAATGTCTGCTCCCTGGTGGTCAGTGCACATAACAGCGAGCAGTTGAACAGCCTCAGCATATCATTAGCATATTATTCTTTGATTAGTTGAATGGCCGACTGGTTTACCACACACTTAGCATATTAGGCTTTTATTATATAGGATTGGGAAGAGTCCATGCATTTTGAAATTTACTGAATAATATCTATTTTGATATTTTTACCACTGATACGGAATTTTTGGACTGGAACTCAGATTCTTTGTCCCCCAGAATCAAAGAACGAATCCATGGGCAGAAAGTCATATAGCAAAGGTAGAAATTTATTGAAGAACAAGTACAGACTTCCACATGGGGAGAGGGAAAGAGTCCCACAGAATGGACTCCCACATAGGGAGGGGGAAAAGGGTCCCACTGAGTTCCTTTTCCCAATGGCTTATAAAGGCTGAAGATCCTGGTGCCTTGATATCCTCTCCCCTCTGATTTGTCACTAGTCCCTTAGACTGGTTACTATAGTAACTCCTAGGATCAATGGGACATGTGAGGTTCTCCCTCTCTTCTTCCTTATTGTTTTGGGCTTTCTTCTTCTCCCTCTGAATGAAAGGCTTCCTTCCCTTTATTCTGTAAATATAGACCTTTTGCTGTTCCCAGCTCCCTCATTCTATGGAAATGTACCTGTTGCAGCTTTCCAGCTCCCCCATTCTATGGAAATATACCCTCTGTTGCTTGCAGCCCTGTGCTTCCTCCATGGTCTCCCTAATTTCCAAATTTTCTAATATTTCCTAAACCTGTCCTATCTTACCCCTAAAATTCCTGTTTCACCATTTATTAGTAATTTTATCAATTTGAAGTTTTCAAGCTTATATTCAAGGTGATTATATCTCCAAATGCAGATAATATTTTATATTCAGGTTATATCAAGCATAGTTTTTGCTTCCTTCAAAAGTACAAGAAAGTACAAGACCCTTTATTATTCCAATGAATGGCACTAATTTTTAATTATCATTGCTTAAGATTAGACTTAAGCAATGAATCTTTGTATTCAACAAGATATTTTATATTTCCACAATTATCTTAATCTCATGTGAACTTTTGTACTTCCTTTTCAGAATTTATAATTTTCTCTTAGTTCCTTAGAAATATTGTTCTAGTTTTACATGTAGGGAAATATCCCTCGTAATTCTAATGGGAAACCAGAATATTTTCTTAGTGATTATATACTTGATTCATGACTTGAGGCTTAATACACCCAGGACCTAGAAACTGTCTATTGTTTTGAGAAATCCCAATGATGGGCATTGAAATATTCTATTGTTGTATTGTCAATCAGCAAGCTAGACAAGATGCCTTAATAAGCCAATTAGTTAGGAGTCATCTTTATTGCACACGGGTTCAGAGCAGATTACCTCTGTCAAATTCTGAACAAGCACAGGAAGGAGTATTCGTTTTTATGTCCTTCTAGTTTTTTGTGTAAGTTATTTTTGCAGACAGCTTGTAACCTTGAGTATATATCATATCTAATAAACATCTGTCATATCTATGCAGACAATTTGTAACCTTGAGTACATATCATATCTAAATAGACACTTGTAACCTTGGATACATAATGAATAAACACTTGGCATGAGAATATGGGAATTATTATCAGTATCAGCGTATCAGCCCCTTTAGATGACTAGCTTGCAAGGTCAGACAGCTAAGTTTATTTTTTCTATTATTCAAGCTAAAAAACAAAGTTATATTTTACAGAATAAGAGACTATCTAAAAATAACAGAGTAGTTCAAACAGTAGTTTCAAATAGCAGTTTTCCAAAGGAGGGACCACCATGCTTCATTATCTCTTTCTCCTTCTCCCTTCCTCTCTGAAATCAATTTTAAAAATTTGATAAAAAGAACCTTAAGGACATAGTTTTTTTTAAGCTCATCAGAGATGTGAGCGTGCAAAGAAATCTACTGAATTATAGCCCACAAAGTGATTAGCCAGTACTAGAAGAGAAGTGATCCAAAGCTACTTTTACATCTCATGAAAGAGCAGACATAGGAAGAAGCCATCATAGCTGTGACGAAGGAGAAAACAGGTATGCTTTTAATAAGTTGCTAGAGACTAATAATGGGTTTATATGACATTTTAAAATCCTAGGAAGGAAGGAAATCTGCAACTACCTGCCAACTCTTTTCCACAAGCTTTATTGAGTATTCATGAGAAAAACTGAGAGCAGCACAGGAGAGCTGAGACAGATTCCACATAAGATTCAGGTGTGCAGGAGCTGCTGCAGTCTGAGGGCAGGGCAGTAAAACTGAGAGAAACCCCCTGGTCACTTCAGGTACTCATGTGGTGGTGGTACGATGGGTCTGCTAAGATGTAAAAGCAGCATGCTCTAACCGGTTTGGCTCAGTGAATAGACCATTGGCCTGCGGAGTCAAGGGTCCCAGGTTCAATTCCGGTCAAGGGCAAGTACCTTGGTTGCGGCCACATACCCAGTAGGGAGTGTGCAGGGTTTCTCTCTCATCAATGTTTCTTGCTCTCTATCCCTCTCCCTTCCTCTCTTTAAAAAAATCAATAAAATGTATTTTTTAAAAATAAAAAAGTAAAACAAATAAAATGTGGAGCAGGGACAGAAAACTTTCTATCCCTGCTTTCACTTTTTTTTTTTAATCCTCTCCTGAGGATATTTTTTCCATTGATATTTTTAGAGAGACTGGAGGGTGGGGGGAGAGAGAAAAAAACAAAAACACATAGATTTGAAAGAGACACATTGATTGGTGATTGGTTTTCTCCCGTACCCACCTTGGCAAGGGCAGGATTGAGCCTGCAACTGAGGTACCAGCCCTTGTCCAGGAATTGAACCTGTGACCTCTGAATCCGAGGACCAAAGGTTTAACTGCTGAGACAAATTGGCCAGAACTAAAGAACATATTTTTAAAAAGATTTCTAAATATATACATCAATGTTCATGTCTTTGTATCATTATCTATCTATCTATCTATCCATTTATCTATCATCTATCATCTACCTATCTACCTATCTATTCATCTATCTTTCTATCTATCTCTTTAAACATCTTTAAGATACTACTGACTTTAAATTAAAATAACAACAGTGGATTGGGATATTTATAGCATATGTAGAATTAAATATATAATGAGGGCAAAAAGAATAGGCCTCTGGTAACTTGAAATATAATTTTGTAAGATTCTTGCTTTGTTTATAAAATAGTAGCTTATTTTTAAGGTAGATTTAACAAATTAAACATGCATGTATTGTCAAAACCCATAGTCTTCTCACTTGATTGTAGTATGGAAGTTGAGGAAAGGAATGCCAGCCTGTCTGTCATTAAATTCTAATCTTTCTCAATGTTGGGGAAGGCATTTTGTATATTTTAGATATAACGATCCTAATAGCATCCCTAAACTATAATTTTAGAAGTAGTGAGTCAGGAGGTGGGAGGGAAGTGCAGGTGATATATAGGATAAGGATGTTCATTTTGGCTGCAAAAGTAATTTCTTAATGTTTAGCCTAATATTGAAACCATTCTTAATTTCAGGCTAACTGAAGTAGAGCATTTCAGTGATTGTCTAAATAATTCATGCCAAAATAAGACATAAATATGTTTTGCATATATTACACAGCTATTTCAGAATGCTATTTATCTTTAGGAAATAAAGACACAGGGGTAAAAGTGTTATATCACCTTAAATTTATACAATTATAGTCTAAATATATTGATTTATTTTTATTTTTTAATATTTTATTGATTTCAGAGAGGAAGGGAAAGGAAGAGAGAGATAGAAATATCAATGATGAGAGGGAATCATTGATTGGCTGTCTCCTGCACACCCCATACTGGGGATTGAGCCCCCAACCCGGGCATGTGCCCTTGACCGAAATGGAACCCAGGACCCTGGATTCCGCAGGCCGATGCTCTATGCACTAAGCCAAGCCAGCCTAAGCTTGATTTATTTTTTTATCCAACTATCAGAATATAAGCTAAAGGAGCATTTACTCTTTTCTTCATCTTATACCTTCAGGGTTCTTAGTAAGTCTCCATCTTCCCTTTTTTCTTCAGTAGCTAAGGAAGCTTAGGTCTCTACCTTGTTGAGAAGTTATCTCATCTAAATTGTTAATCACAGCAGAGGCTCTCCTTTGAAGAAATGCATACATATCACCTTGATGCTATAAATTAATGAACATCTACTTAACAAGATTTTTCTACTTCTTTTTTAACAATATATTATTTAACTGATTTCAGAGACCTAGGGAGAGGGAGAAAGAGATAGAAACATCAAAGATGAGAGAATATTGAGCAGCTGTCTCCTACACACCCCTTACTAGGGATCTAGCTGGCAAACCTGGCATATGCCCTGACTAAGAATCAAACCCCTATTTTCTGGTTCATGGATCTATGCTCAACCACCAAGCCACACTGTGCAAGATTTTTCTGCTTCTTACTCACTGCTTCTAAAGAATTACTAATGTTTTAAATGGTCAGTGGTTCTCAAGACTGGCCATGCATTAAATATCAGCCCAGGAGGGCTTTTAAAAAATAAAAATTCCACACCTCTGACAGGAATTAGCATTTATAAGGCTGTGCATCAAATACTGATTTTAACAAACCTTTCCAAATGGTACATATAAATTTAGATTAGTCCTAAACCTCAGATTAACTGTGAGAATCACTGAATTAGAACAGATGACCTATTGCCCTGGATGATTTAGATAAAATCAGGTAAGCATTCTAAGATTAGAGAACTTCCATGGACTTAATGTATTCTGGTATAAGGTATTCTTGAATGAAAATATGAACTATGACTTAGAGGAAAGGAATAAAAATTACTACTGTCAAAAAAGGGTCCCATAACTAAAAAAAAGTAATTTGTTCAAAAGAGAACATAAGAGCATTTTTAGACAGAAGAGCTAATTTGCTGTTATATTTATCTCTATAGTGGTGAAACTTTAAGAACTTATTTTAATTAAACAAAAACATAAAGAAATAGCCCTAGCCGGTTTGGCTTAGTGGATAGAGAATCGGCCTGCAGACTGGAGGGTCCCAGGTTCAATTCCAGTCAAGGGCATATGCTCAGGTTGGAGGCTCAATCCCTAATACTGGGTGATGATCAATGATTTTCTTATCATTGATGTTTCTATCTCTCTCTCACTCTCTCTTCCTCTCTGAAATCAATAAAAATAAATATTAAAAAAAAAACATAAGGAAAAACTTGTCCAGAGTAAGAGATTTGGGTTAATGTTCTATCATTTTTATATGATCAAACTGGCTTTATGTATGTACACAACAGATGCATTTTATTTTCTAATTAAATGTCATAATATTTATCTTCATTTTAAATTGAGGTATAATAGAAATATACCAACTGCACATATTTAATTACCATTTTCTAATTTTACCAGCAGCATATGCAGTTTCCAGATCCTACACATTCTCACTATTTATATAGTCAATCTTTAATTTTAGATATCTAATCTTTAATTTTAGATATCTAATAGGTACAACATGTGGCTTTAATTTGTATTCCACTAATGACTAATGATATTGACTGTCTTTTCATGTGTCATCTATGTATCATCTTTGAAAAGGGTCTATTCAAATACTTTGCTTTTTATTTTTTACTAGAGGCCCAGTGCATGAAATTGGTGCATGGGTAGGGTACCTAGGCCTGGCCGGCAATCAGGCCCAATTGGGGCCTTCCTTCCACAAGCTACCAGTTGCCAGGCAGGGCCTTCCTTCACTCTGTACCACCCCCTGGTGATCAGCACACGTCATAGAGAGTGGTTGAACTCCCGAGGGAAAAATTTGCATATTAGCCTTTATTATATAGGACTAGAGGCCCAGTGCATGAAATTCGTGCACAGGGGGTGTGTCCCTCAGCCCAGCCTGCACCTCTCCAATCCGGTAGGATCGGGCCTTAAACAGGCAGTCAGACATCCCTCTCACAATCCAGGACTGCTGGCTCCCAACTGCTCCCCTGCCTGCTTTCCTGATTGCCCCTAACTGCTTCTGCCTGCCAGCCTGATCACCCCCTAACCACACCCCTGCCAGCCTGATCAATGCCTAACTGCTCCACTGCCAGCCTGTTTGCCCCTAACTACTCTTCCCTGCAGGCCTGGTCACCCCTAACTGCCTTCCTCTGCTGGCCATCTTGTGGCAGCCATCTTGTGTCCACATGGGGCAGTCATCTTTGACCACATGGAGGCAACCATCTTGTGTGTTGGAGTGATGGTCAATTTGCAAATTATTCTTTTATTGGATAGGATTAGATAGCATAGAGGCCTGGTGCATGGGTGGGGGCCAGCTGGTTTGCCCTGAAGGGTATCCCGGATCAGAGTGAAGGTTCCCTTGGGGTGTGGGGCAGCCTGGGCGAGGGGCCTGTGGTGGTTTGCAGGCTGGCCATGCCCCCCGGCGACCCAAGTGGAGGCCCTTGTATCTGGGATTTATTTATCTTCTACAATTGAAACTTTGTAGCCTGGAACAGAGGCCAAGGCAGGCCAGGGCTGCAGAAACTTGGCTTCCTCCATTGCCAGGGCAACTCAAGCCTCCTGCTCTCTCCAGCTCCGTGACTGCCGCCATTTTTGTTGCTATTTATTTACCTTCTCTAATTGAAACTTTGTAGCCTTAAGCAGAGGCCAAGGCAGGCCAGGGTGTGTGGAAAACTTGGCTTCCTCCATTGCCCAGGAAACCCAAGCCTCCTTCTCTCTCTGTGGCTGCAGCCATCTTGGTTGGGTTAATTTGCATAATCACTCCTGATTGGCTGGTTGGCATGACTTGTGGGTGTAGCAGAGGTATGGTCAATTTGCATATTACTCTTATTAGATAAGATTGTTTTCTTTGGTAAAGGGTATGTTCAAATTCCTTGGTTTTTATTCTTTACTTTTATTGTTTTCTTATTGATTTTTATTTTTACTTTTATATTATTTTCTTATTAGTAAGTTTTAAGTGTTCTTTATATTTTCTTATATATTCTGAATACAAGTACTTTACAGTTTTTCCTCCCAGTCTACAGCTTTGCTTTTCATTCTCTAAATAGTGACCTTCAAAGTACATAAGATTTAATTTAGAATTCAAATGTATCAATTTTTTGTGGATTATTCTTTTGATATTATATATAACCAGAAGTCACAAAAATTATTTTATGCTTTCTTTTAGAAATTTTACAGTTTTATATTTTACCTGTAAATGTGACATACATTTTGTGTCAATTTTGTATGGTGCCACATGTAGATAGAGATTTTTGGGGGATACAGGTGGGGATTGTGTAGAATTCCAATTTTTCCAACACCAGTTGTTGAAGTAACTGCATTTTTCTTCACTGATGAAAAGTCTTTCAACATTTGTCTCAAAAATTGGTTGTTTATTTCTGGATTCTGATCTGATCTATCTTTATGCAAACATCACATTTCTTAAGTACTTTAGCTTTATGTTTTGAAATAAAGTAGAGTGAGTGCTTCTACTTTGTCCTTTTTCAAGTTTGTTTTGATTATTCTAGGTTCTTTACATTTCCATGTGAATCTTAGAAAATGCTTATTAACTTCTACTAAAAAGTCTGGGATAATTTGAAATCTATAGATCTACTTTTGGGAAACATATTATGATATTAACTATCTAACTATATTAAATATCCTGACCCATTAGCAAAATATGTTATTCCATTTGTTGAAGTCTTCTTTAATTTCTCTCAGCAATATTCGGGGGTTTTGTTGTTTAGTTTTCAGTATCAAGTTATTGTACAGTTTTTGTTAGATTTACTCCTAAGCATTTAGTATTTTTGTACATTTAATGCTGTTGAAAATTGTATTTTTAAAAATTTCACTTTCCTGTTTTCATTGTGGGAATATAGTAGCACTCTTGATATATATTAAATCAATCACTTATTCTGCAACCTTGCTTTACTTACTTATTTTTAGTGGATTTATTTTACATTTCATCAGATTGACTATTTGGTGGTCAAGTATCTGCTAATAAACATAGATTAACATCATTATTTTCCATTGGATACCTTTAATCTCATTTTTTATTGTTACTGTATTGGCCAAAATGTTTAGTACAATGTTAAAAAAAAAAGTGGTGAGGCTGAACATTCTTGTCTTTCTCCTGATAATAGAAGGAAATCACTCAGTCTTTAATAATTATTATTTTAGCTGTAGATTTTTTATAGATGCCCTTTATGAGGCTGAGAAAGTCCCTTTTAATTCTTATTTTGCTGAGAGTTTTTATCAGGAATATTAGATTATTTTTCTATATATATTGAGATGAGCATATAATTTTTCTTTTTTTTTTAAATATGGTGGGTTTCAATAACTGATTTTCAGTGTTAAAACAACCACGCAAATATGGATAAACCTTATTTGCTCATAATGTAGCCCACTTTTTTTATGTATTGTTTGGTGTAATTTGCTGAAATAGTATTTAAAAATTTTTACAACTATGTTTATAATGGATATATGCTTAGATGACTATAAGTCTGTGGGTTTTTGTTTTTTTAATAATGTGTGTCACTTTTGGTTAGGATAATGTTGACCTACAGAATGAGCTGAGAACTATTCCCTCCTCTGCAATTTTATGAAATATTTTGTATAGAATTAATATTATTTCTTCCTTAAATGTTTGGTAGAATTCACTAGTGAAAGCATCAAGGTCTAGAATTTTATCTGTGTTAAGCTTTTCAACAGCAAATTTAAATTTAATTTTTTTAGTAGATAAAGGGCTATTCAGGGTATTTATTTCTTCTTCAATGACCTTTGGTAGTTTGTGGCTACTAAGGAATTTTCTCATGTCATTGAAATTGTTGAATTTATTTATAGAAAGTTGTTCTTAATATACCCTTCTTATCCTTTAATATCTATAGAATTAATAACCATGCCACATCTCAATTATTCATATAGTTAATTTGTACCACCACCCCCCATTAGTCTGGCTAGAGCTTAGTCTGACTAATATCCAATCAAGATATGATTGAATGATCAAACTGTTTTTACATGTGAGTACAACATAAGCATTACATTTTAGGATTAGAAGATTTCAGACCTGAGTCTGTGGCAGAATGACCACTATGCTTCCTCACTAATGGAATATCTGAGGCTTGGTATGAAGTAGCTTATTAATGCTGGTCTCTCATCTTTCTGTCTTATCTAGTTTTCAGGCCTTCCTCAGTTGTATGCTAACAGGTATTTAGTTCTTGGAAATTAGAGATGGACTGGTTCCTCATCTGGGATGCAGGGCAGCAGTTTCTAAGCTTCAGTCTGGGACCATGATTCACTTCCATGAGTAAGATTAATCTAATACAGAGTTTAGTACAGATAAGGATTGAGATATTTGTATAAAGAGGTGTGTCAAAATTTACAAGTATGTCCCGAAGCAAAAACCTAGTGCTTAGGAACAATTCAAGTAGTAATATAAGGGGGAAAGATATATTTATTACTAGAAACTAAAAAGCAATTTGGAGGGTAGGGCTGAGGTATTCAAAGAAGAAGGTGATGAGGAACAGGTTGGAGATTGACTGGGAGGGGAGTAAAGTCAAGAAAAAAGATGAAGCTCTAGTAAGTGGGGTTTGGATCCCTAGAGACCAGGAAATCTTACTTAACATGTGCCTTCATAGGTTTGAAAGGGAAACAGTAAAGGCTGGTAGTATTAGCACTGTTACTGCTTTGGCGATTATTACTTTAATAACTGGATAAGAATTTAGGAGCATCCATATTAAAATTAAGATACAAGAAAACTCTGGGAAAGCAAGGCAGAGAGATGTGGAAGGGCTGACAGAAATGAAGTTTTTAAAGATTTGAAAAAAACATTATAGTATTTTAAAAGGGTTGTTAAGGATTATGCTATGGTCCTTTCCTAGTAAAGGGTGAGGGGAAAAATTGGGTGATCCTCAGATGATCCTCATAATCCAATTATCCAAACGATGTTCTTTACAAAACTGCACAGACATGTTCAACTCCATGAGTAATTTACAAAATATTGAATCATAACCTTACTTTCTGTTAGACATCACAAGATTATTTTGATCCAGGAATATTCAAAACTATGAATATTGCATATTAATTATAGGTTCCCATATCTACCTGTATTATGTTTCAACACTACATAGACACATTTAATTTTTTTTAAAGATTAAACAGCTATATAATCACGAAACTAAGTTAAAGGTGAGCATTATTTTTTAAAATTTAATTTTTCACCACCATTTATCCCCTCTATGCCCTCTTTCACCTGTACCCACCCCCCTCAAACACCAAACTATACAGATACATTTTAGAAATAGAATATTGTTTTTAAACTAAACAAATTCTGAGCTGATTGAATCAAAAGGAAAAAAAATGTCTTCACTGGCTTAATTATTTGATTACTACAATTATTTCCCATTAAGTGAAAAGAAGGCTGTATAATATGAGTGATCCATTCTAATTAAACTTTTTACGTAGGATATATTCAATATTTTCATGCCATTAAATATATCCATTGTCTTTGATTTATCCTTGTCTTTATATTCCATGTGATTACTTCCCTTTTTTATCTTTATTGTTGAAAGTATTAAATATGTTCCCTTTTTTGCCCATTGACTCCCTCCACCCAATATTTTTCTCATTTTTCAATATTTTCCTCACTAAAACAGTAGTCATGTAGAAATGCAAACAATACTGAAAATATAAGGAAGAATATTAAATAAAAAAATAAAGAATAATGTTAAAACTACCCTAAATCTCACAAAGAAAGAAAAAAGGTTTTAAATAATCATTATATATATACAAAACCAATTTTTTTTCCAAACCACGTGGCTTTATTAGTAGCTCAAGTCTAGATAAAAATGCAGAATTCTTTTTTTACAGTAATTTTCTTCTTAGGGGCCTCTGTTGAGTTTCCCTGTAATTGAGAAGATGTCAATGCAACTCTAAATATCAAATCTCATTTAATATACTTGAACTTTTTTTGAGATACAATGGAATGTCAATTTCTTAGTACAGAAGTCTTTTGACCTTCACAGATGCATAGAGACTAATGAGAAGAGCACTGCCATCATACTTCACTTGGCAGACCAAAGTCACCTAATCCTCACCCATTCGAGCATGTCCAAACCATGAGTTGGCAGTGGTGGGGAGTAGGCTAGCAGGGAGAGGCTGACACTGGAATCATTATCCTCTCCTCCATAACCCAACACAAGTAAAAATCTCTGAATTTAATTATCTTGGAGCATCTTTAATGACTTTGAAAGTCAAATACATTCACAGTTTGCAACTTTGAATTTTACATTTGAACAGGCATTTTCCTGAAAGACACCACAGTGTGACAATTTTCATTTTCTTGCACTATTTTTGAATGGTATTTTTGAACACCAAAACAAATAAGCTTTCTGTTTTGTTCTCTAATTATAACCTGAAGGTTTGGCCAATTTTCCCTAAAGCTGTTTATTTTCTTGGAAAAATACAATGAAGGGGTCTTTCTCTTTAGCTATACACATAAAACCTGTTATTTAAGTTGAAGGTAATGAAGAATTAGCCAATGTGTTATAACATAGTCCGCTTTTAATAGGGAATGGCAATTCTATTTAATGACTATTAAATAGCTTTATTGCCAAAATGCATCATTAATAAACATTATTAAATTGGCATGCAATTTGAAACACAAACAGCATTAATAGTTTTCTTTTATTCTTCCCCATATTTTCCCTCTGCACCATTGCACACAAGGGACACCTACAGGGAGCTGGTGGCAAAGTCACTAACTTCTTTGAAGCAGACATCCACCACAGCTTGGTGAATACAGCATCACTCAGTTTTCCTCACGTATGAGATTCCAGAAATTAATCACAGAGGATGGGAAAGCCGATTATATGGCTTGTTTTTTTCTCCCTGGAAACGTTAAGTTCAAAAAAGAGCCAATGCCAAAATTGTGCACCATCCTCCCAAACTAAGAGGGAAAACTAATAACTAAATAGATTTTTAAAAGTGAGTTGATTCTGCCCTGCAGCAAACTATTACCAATTTGTAGGAAATTATTTCCTAAAATATGAAAGCCAGAACAAAATGGAGTTGAAATACTAATTTATTTCTTCTTCCTATTGCATTATTGGTGCTCTGTTAGAATTCTCAGTATTTTTTTCCCAGGGCTGTCATACTTCTGTAAAATGAAAGCAACCATGATTCAATCAGAAAAAGTACAACTACAGAGGGTAGCTAAAATGATGTATCAAGAGTGACATGGAGATGTGGTTTAAGAAAAAAAATAACTTTCTTGCTTTTAAGCTATCATTGCAGAATGTACTAGCAAATGATAAAGCTTTCTATCCTTTTTTTAAAATTTTTTTCTTTTTTTTTTCTTTTTTATTGTTTGAAGTACATATGTCTCCTTTTTTTTCCCCATTGACCTCCCCCCAGCTTCCCCTACCCCCCAGTACATGCCTTCACCTGCCTGCCCTCCCCCACCCCAGTGTCTTGTATCCACTGGTTGTGCTTATATGCATGCATACAAGTCCTTTGGTTGATCTCTTACAGCCCCCCTCGCCCAACCTCCCTTGCCTTCCCACTGTAGTTTGACAGTCTGTTCAATGTTTCTTTGCTTCTGTATCTATTTTCCCCCCATTTCTTTCCTTTAAAAATTTTTGCCTCTGCAGACTAGAAATAAACATATAATAACAAACAAAAATTGTTTGAGTCCCAATTTCAATGTCCAACAGTTCTGAGTCCCCGTTTCAATGTCACACAGTTCCTTATGTGTACATGTCAGCAATGATATCTGGATGGTGGGCACATGGTGGCAACGCAGGTCCCACCCTCTCTGGTTTGGTCCTAGGCAACCTGCAGTGGTGCACAGCTGCTGACTGCTTGCGTGGCAAGGTGTTGTCAGCATTTTCCATCTCTGGACTGTTTTTCCTCTTGTCTTCGTGGTTGGAGCAGACCTGTCAATTCCTCTCTGTTGCAGGAATCCACATGGTCTTGGAGTTGTTTTCTGAAAATATACAAACATATTCTCGACCAAAAGTTAATAAAGGAATCTTTTCTATATAATTGATTTGGGATCCTTTTTATTTTTTGCCCAAACGATTTTCCTTTGTCTTATTTAGACACCATGTGTGTTTTTCATGGGTGTCTTGCTGTTGGCATTACAAATGAAAATTAATTTTGTAAAGTAAAAATTTTCTAGATGTAATTTACTTATAGGATATTTTTCCTTACATGATATTACCCTACTATCCCCCCCCCTTTTTTTTTTGATTAATGGAGGTTTTTGTAAATTTTATAATGCAGTCTTGATAACTTTAAATTTTAATTTTTTTATGCCCCAAAATATGACTGCTTTATGTTCATTGCATGTTCAGGAATTTTACCATGAGATGAACTACCTATAGAAATTTTAGTTATTACTTTAAGAACAGCTTTTTGTCCAGTACAATTAAATTTACTTGAATATTCACTTATTTCAATTAGCCTATTTAAATTAATCTGAAAACTTGATTAATATTTTACTGTGGAATTTAATACTCTACCAACAATCTTAGTTTACCCTGTAAATATTAGTGGGAAGGATTATTTGCATTCTTGAGTAGGCCCTGAGCATTCCTGATGCTAGGCTGAATTTAGATATAGGGCAACTGCTGTCGGCCAAGTCTCTTATCTGTCTTATCCTTTTCATGAATCCCATTTAAACTTTATCTGAGTTCAACGTTCTTAGTAGTTCTTTCCAGTTGTTGTTACTCAATGTGTTTCCATATAATGGGACAAAGGTTTGAATGTTTATGTCCTTTTTTACAGATATAAAGTTTAATTATAAAGTTATTTAATAATTCTTTTAAAGAAAATAATATATATAAAAGTTTGGAAACATTTCTTTTGAGGATATGGACTTGAAATCTAGACAGGACTAAAAAATCACTCTAAAATTTTCATTGCCAGATAATGATAAATTATGAAATACTTCTGTGTGTGCAATGTTTAATATTGTTTATAACTTTGATTTCTTTTCATTTCCATATTTCCATTAAAATGAACTTCTGTTTTCCCAGAAGATTCTGTAGTTTGCTAGGAACTCATAAAATTAGAGGCTAGAAAAACTGAAAAAGAAATGAAGAGAAGCATATTTAGTTCCTCTTTATTGCCTATGACAGCATCACATAATAACATTGATGAAACAGCAGCTCTCATTTTAATCTTTTGGAGTGCTATACATGTACTGTATCTCAGCTTTAGCAATCATAGGTCTGTTTGCTAAAGTGCATTATGTTATTTTGAGGAAATAAATACTATAATTTTACCTAAAATGTTATTTTGCTTGTATTCAAATTTTACTTTCTTCAGTGATATTCTATATCCAAAATGGGAAATATGTCTCTTGGTCAATTGGTGCTCAAATAATAGTATAAAATGTATTAGGCCCATTTGGACATGAGGTATAGCTCAGTGATTATTATTGATCTCATATTGCATTACACCATTATGTACATAAAGCAACTTATAACTTATCAATTTGAATATTTTTATACTGAGGTAGCTTAACCAATTGCAATTTTAGACTATGGATACACAGAGACATTTCTATCAACAAAAATTAAAATTTGTCTCCTGGATAACAATTTGCTACCCTAAAATAATAGAGAAAAATGAAAATGTTCCTTATGACTAATATGATAGGTAAATGAGTTTTATACATATGTATAATAAAGAGGTATAATGCAAGTTGATCCTCATACCCTTGCACAAGATGGCTGCCTCCATGTGGTCAAAGATGGCAGGCAGGGAAGAGCAGTTGGGGGTGATCAGGATGGCAGGGGAGGGCAGTTGGGGGGACCAGGCCATCAGGGGAGGGCAGTTGGGGGAGATGAGGCCTGCAGGGGAGGGCAGTTGGGGGCAACCAGGTCTGCAGGTGAGGGCAGTTGGGGGGACCAGGCTGGCAGGGGAGGGCAGGTGGGGGTGACCAGGCCAGCAGGGAGGGCAGTTGGGGGAGATTGGGCCAGCAGGGGAGCAGTTAGGTGTTGATCAGGCTGGCAAGGGAGTGATTAGGGGTGATCAGGCAGGCAGACAGGCTAGTGGTTGGGAGCCAACAGCCTCGGATTGTGAGAGGGTTGTCCAACTGCCTGGATCAGGCCTAAATGGGCAGTCGGACATCCTCAAGGGGCCCCAGATTGGAGAAGGTGCAGGCTGGGCTGAGGGACATCCCCACTCCCCAGTGCACAAATTTCTAATTCATTCTCTCAATTTGGTCACTCTATAGTTGCTTTATAACCTTCTACCTGAATTTAAATAACTGAACACTATACTGAGATGAATTGCAATCCAGTAAGCAGATACCTCTTATTTGCAACCTCAGCTTTGTTTCTTACTGGTGCTCATAGAGTGAGATCTTGCCTTGGCCCCAGGCACTAAATACTGTCTTGAAAGCACAATATCCATAAATGAGTGCCCCAGTGCTTGGTGCAAAATCTCTCTTGTTTAACAAATGTTTTGCTGTTGTTAGGTTCCGCTATTCTTTTCTCTTCCCATTTTAGGAACATGTTTATTGTCTACTGATTGATTTGGCTAACACTGATGCCTGAGATTCCACCTGGAGCTTATGGCTTTCTTACCCTAGAGACATGCTCTACACTCTTGTGTGATTCATCCACCTTCCTTAATTAACTGCCCTAGAGGTGATGAGAGTTCTGTTCAGACTGTGTTTCAGTGATTTTTAGTCTATACCTTTTACTCAGTTGTCAGGGGAGCCTCACTTCTGAAAGAATGTTTGTTGAGCTGTGCCTATGCTTGTCATTATAATCTCATATTACAAAGATGTTTCCCTGAACAGAACAAATGATAATGAGTATTTGTGTTAGTAATTTTGTTTTAAAATATGATCTATTGTGGAAAGAACACTTTTTTAAAGGTATAATCCTATTGCAGAAATGCTTACTATTTTGTTATGCTTTGTCTCCAAGCAGTATTTACCCAATTTAAATATATACACCTTCAAAGAAGAGAGCATCACAGATGAACGTGAAAAAGCTCATAGGTCTTGAATTGGATCATGTGGGAATGCAGATTTCAACTCACATAAGGAGGCAATTGTAATAGAACTACTCCAAATAAAATAACTCAAGAACAAGGAGTGAATTTGAAAATATTAAAATAATGATTAGTGAACCACTGGATGTGAGTCTCAAATATCAGCACTAGAATGGGTTATAATGTCTAAGATAATTACCTACTGTATGATTTTATAATCCTATCTAATAAAGGAATAATATCCAAATTAACCATCACTCCACTACACCCACAAGCCATGCCCATCAGCCAATCAGGAGAGAGAATGCAATTAACCCCAACCAAGATGGCTGTGGCCATGGAGTGAGCAGGAAGCTTGGGTTTCCCTGGCGATGGAGGTAGCCAAGCTTTCCACACACCCTGGTGGGCCCAGGCTTCCACTGCAGGCTACAAAGTTTCAATTATAGAAGCTAAATAAATTCCAGATACCAGGGCCTCCACTTGTGTCACCGGGGGGCATGGCCGGCCTGCAAACCACCACAGGTCCCTTGCCCAGGCTGCCCCATGCCCCAGGGGAAACCCAACCCTGATCTGGGACACATTTCAGGGCAAACCAGCTGGCCCCCACCTGTGCATCAGGCCTCTATCCTATCTAATAAAAGAGTAATATGCAAATTGACCATCACTCAAACACACAAGATTGCTGTCCCCAGGTGGTCAAAGATGGCTGCCCCCATATGGACACAAGATGGCCACCACAAGATGGCCAGCAGAGGAGGGCAGTTGGGAGGGACCAGGCCTGTAAGGGAGGGCAGTTAGGGGTGACCAGGCAAGCAGAGGAGGGAAGTTGGGGGCACCGGGCCTGGAGGGAAGGGCAGTTGGGGGGAACCAGGCCTGCATGGGAGAGCAGTTAGGCACAAATCAGGCTGTCAGGGGAGTGGTTAGGGGGTGATCAGGCTGGCAGGCAGAAGCAGTTAGGGGCAATCAGGAAGGCAGGCAGGCGAGCAGTTGGGAGCCAGCAGTCCTGGATTGTGAGAGGGATGTCCGACCAGATTGGAGAGGGTGCAGGCTGGACTGAGGGACACCCCCACTCCATGCATGAATTTCGTGCACCAGGCCTCTACTATCATATAAAGATTAGAGATCCAGCTTTTTTCACATGTCATTGGCCCTTGCTCAATCTGCTAAACTTTTTTGGTCCTCTCTTCTCTAATGTGGAACAATAATAATGCTTATTTTTAGGGCTGTGGTGAATATTAAAGATAGAGTTTATAAACTTCTTGAAGTGTTTACTTGTATGCAAGGTAATAGTTTAATTATAAGTGTTCTTAAAACAGTGTTTGATTAGACTTTAAAGGCCACCTAGTTAACTCCTCCAAGTGCTTACATTTTCTTTACAGAGCTACTGCCAGATGGTTATGTAATTTGGTGGTAGTAAAGTTTTAAAATATTTTACAATAAAAAAAATAAAAGTTTTTCTTACAATTTTACAAAAGCTGGATTCAAGTGGGGCATTTATTTTATTCAATAAGAGGTGGAGGTCCCTTCTTCTACCAATTTGCCTCCTTAGCCCTGGAACATCCTCTGAGCTTGAAAATCATAGATTATTAATGTATTTTCCCAGTAGCATAAATCTTGCCATTTTTCAAGATAGTTATCAGTATTAGAAAGCTCTTTCTTATAGTGAAAAAAAAATTTGCCTCTCTGATGGTTCAACAAATTATGGCCAGACATCAACAAGTCTGCATGTTCCACCAATAAGCATTCTGAAGCATTTGAAAAATCAGTTTTTCCCAAAGTCTATTTTTCAAAGGTAAAATTTCCTAATTCTAAGGAATATATTTAATTTACATTTTCAAATATCCCTAAATTTATTGGAACTCTTATTTCTTTTTTAAATCTTAATCTAGAGGCCCAGTGAACAAAATTTGTGCACTGGGAATATCCCTCAGGCTGGCCTGCACCCTCTTGCAGTCCAGGATTTCTCTTGCAATCCAGGACCCCTCGTTCCTTACTGCCTGCCTGCTTGCTGCTACTTACTACTCAGCTTGCTGCTCCTTAGTGCTGCCACAGAGACAGGAGAGGCTCCTGCCACGGCTGGCTGCTGCACTCACCAGCTGTGAGCTGGGATTTCTGTATTGAGCGTCTGGCCCCTGGTGGTCAGTGAACATCATAGTGACTGGTTGTTCCACTGGTCTTTCCTGCCATTTTTGCGTATAAGGTTTTATTATAAAGGATTGTCACTCTAAATAACATACCAGGTTATTATGAAACAAAGTATAAGACTATGTCCTACCTTATTCTAAAAAATTTGTATTTTTTACCAACCAATTACCACTATTGACTAATTTTGAGATTTCTGCCATGTAAAAGTTCTAAAAATGTTGTAATACACTCTGCCGTTGTTTCATCCTAAATAGGCAGGTTAGTGTTTTTTTTCCTTTTGGCCCAAACTCATTTGATTTTCTCTTATTAAATCTGTAACTAGTGTAATAAATATGAAAAGTTATTAATCAAAATTGTTTCTTAAAAGTATTGAACAAAATAACTGTAATACAAATGGTGGCAACCTTTATCCTGGTTGACAATAAATTATGGATTAAATGTCTTTGAAAACTGTTATTTCAGCCAATCCAAAGCTATCATGAGCATTCAGCTTCTATTTCTTTGTCTTATGCACAAAGCTAACATAGATAACAAAGCTAACATGTTCACTTTAGCTGAACATGCCTCTCTGATGGTTCAACAAATTATGGTTCTCTGATGCATTACATTTTTTGCATCATTACATTTTTTGTGCTTGCATCTATTAGTACTATGATTGTTCATGATGAAAAAAGTAAAATATTATCACTCATAAAATTTAGGAACCACCTGGCCAATGTGGCTCAGTGGTTGAGAGTCAACCCATGCACCAAGAACTCACTGGTTTGACTTCCAGTCAGGGCACATGCCTCGATTGTGGTTTTGATATCCAGGGATGTATGTGCAGAACATAATCTATCAATGTTGATGTTTCTCTCTCATTGATGTTTCTGTCCATTCTTCTCTCTCTAAAAAAATCAATAAAAACCTAATTTTTAAAAAACTTAAGAACCACTCATTCAACATTCATTTTTTGTTCAACATTCATATCATTTATTACATTAGTAAAAAAGTAAGGATACTAAACTTTTGACATGTGTAGAATCTGAGTGAGGCACAATCACTGGATGATGGTTCAAATGCATACTTCATATTATAGCACAACATCCAAATTTAACATTTTTTCTTACATAAATAGTCATGATGAGAAAGGAATACTATTTATCATATAAGGGGATGCTTTTATTATATTGCATAGCTAACAAAAACTTCATGTGAGACAACTGACTTTAAAAAGATGTATATAAAATAATGTCAAGAATAAAAGTTTTACCAGCACAACAGGATTAAGAATTATAGAGAAAATGGTCAATATAGTATATAAAATAGTCATCAGAGTTCCAACATGGTGGCAGGTAGGTCCAGAGTGAGGGTGAGTATGTGAGTGGGAGAGTGAGTATGTGGGAGGGAGAGTGTGCATGGGTGTGAGTGTGGGAAGGTATCTGTTTGCATGAGCAGGAGCTCTGGAGGGGGTCTGGCCTGGGTGCTCCTGGTGGAGGAACTGCAGTCTACCACATGCTGCTCAGCTTGGACCTTCTCTCTACTCTAGTGGAGAACTCCCCATTTTGAGGTAGCCACAGGGTTCCCCTAGGGAGGAGTCTGCTGGGAATGGCCCTTCCCCAGAATCCCTAAGCCAAGTCTTATACTTTATCTCACAATTACCTGTAAATGACTTAAATTCTCTAATCAAAAGATATTGAGTAGCTGAATGGATGAGAAAACATGACCCATATATATGCTATCTACAAGAGATCCACCTCAGAACAAAATACTCACATAGGTTGAAAGTGAAGGTGGAAATTTTTTCATGTAGATGAAAAAAAAGCTGCGGAAATAGTCATACCTAACAAAATAGACTTCAAAGTAAAGGCCATAACAAGAGAGAATGAAGGCCACTTCATAATACTAGAGATTGATACAACAAATGGACATAATTCTGGTAAAGATATGTCACCCCATAGAGAAACATTCAAAATATAAAAATATAATTCTGGATGACTTAAAGGGAGAGATTAAAAGCAATACAATCGTAGCTAGCAGGGGACTTTAACACTCACGGATATCATTGGATAGATTTTCTAGACAAAAATATCAACAAAGAAATAATGACTTTAAATGACACATTAAATCAAATCAACTTAATAGACATTTACAGAACATATCACCCCCAAAGATGCAAAATATACTTTTTTTTTCAAATGCACACAGAACATTCTCAAAGATAGACCACATGTTAGTACACAAACTAAGTCTCTACAATTTTAAGAGGACTGGAATAATGTCAAACATCTTCTCAGATCACAATTGCATGAAACTAGAAATCAACTACAATAAAAACATTCTAAAACATTCAAACACATGGAAATTAAGTGACATGTTATTAAACAATGAATGGGTTACCAATGAAATAAAAAAAAATTAAAAAAAAACTTTGTAGAAACAAATGAAAATAAACTCACAGCAACCCAAAACCTATGGGACACAGCAAAAGCAGTCCTGAGAGGGAAGTTAATAGCACTACAGGCCTACCTCAAGAAACAAAAAAAAAATTGCTAATAAAATATCTAACACTACACCTTAAAGAACTAGAAAGAAACAACAAGAAAAGTCCAGAGTAAATAGAAGGGAGGAAATAATAAAGATTACATCAGAAATAAATGACATAGAGACCCACAATACAAAAGATCAATAAAACCAAGTGCTTGTTCTTTGAAAAGATAAACAAGATTGATGAACCTTTAGTCAAACTCATCAAGAAACAAAGACAGAGAACCAAAATAAAATCATAAATGAAAGCGGTGAAATAACAATTGAAACCACTGAAATGCAAAGGATTGTAAGCAAAGACTATGAACAACTATATGCCAACAAGCTGGGTTACCTGGATAAAATGGACAAATTCCTAGAAAAATACAACTTGCCCAAACTGAATCAGGAAAAATCAGAAAACCTGAATAGGCCTATAACAACTGATGAAATTTAAGTGGCAATAAAAAAAACTCGCAGCAAACAAAAGCTCTTGCCCAGATGGCTTCACAGCAGAGTTTTACCAAAAGTCCAGAGAACATATATCTTTCTCAAACTATTTCAGAAAATCCAAGAGGAATAAACACCCTCAAGCTCTTTTTATGAGGCCATCATTATCCTAATTTGGAAACCATCTAAAGATACTGCAAAGGAAGAGAATTACAGGTCAATATTTCTGATGAACATTGATGCTAAAATATAAACAAATTGGGTCCAGCAATTTATTAAAATGATCATACACCATGACCAAGTGGGATTTAATCCAGGGATTCAAGACTGGTACAATATGCACAAATAAATAATTGTGATACATCACATAAACTAATTGGGAGATAAAAATCACATGATCATATCAATAGATGCAGAAAAAACATTTGACAAAATCCAACAGCCATTTTTTATAAAAACTCTCAGCAAAGTGGGAATGCAGGGAGCATACCTCAATATAATAAAGGCCATATATGACAAATCTATAGTCAACATCATACTCAATGGGCAAAAACTAAAACCATTTTCCCTTTTAAAAAGAAGAACAAGGCAGAATTTTCTGCTTTCACCACTTTTATTCAACATAATACTGGAAGTCCTAGCCACAACAATCACAGAAAAGGAAAAACAAAAGGCATCCAAATTGGAAAGAAAAATTTACAACTGTCATATTACCAGATGACATGACATGGTATATAGAAAAACAAAAGGATTCCACACAAAAAACTACTAGATTTAATAAATGATTTTGGCAATGTAGCAGGATGCAAAGTTAACATGTAGAAAGTGTTGGTGTTTTTATACACCAATAATGAACTTTCAGAAAGAGAAATTAAAAAAACAATTTCATTTACCATTGCAACAAAAAATAAGATATTTAGGAATAAACTTAACCAAGGAGGTAAAAGATCTGGATTCAAAAACTATAGAATGTTGAAAAAAGAGGTAGAAGAAGATATAAACAAGTTGAAGAAGAATATACTGTGTTCATGGATGGGTAGAATTAACATCATTAAAATGTCCATATTACCCAAAACAATCTATAGATTCAATGCAATCTCTATTAAAATACCAATGGCATATTTCACAGATTTAAAACAAACACTGCAAAAATTGATATGAAACCTAAAAAGACCCCAAATAGTTTCAGCAATCTTGAGAAAGAAGAATAAAGTTGGAGGGATGACAATACCAGATTCAAGTAATCTACAAAGCCACTGTACTCAAAACAGCCTTATACTGGCATAAGAACAGGCATATAGATCAATGGAACAGAGATCCCAGAAATCGACCTAAGCCATTATGCTCAGTTAATATTTGACAAAGGAGGCAAGAACATACAATGGAGTCAAGACAGTCTCTTCAATAAATGATGTTGGGATATTTGGACAGATACATGCAAAAAAATGAAACTAAATTACCAACTTACACCATACACAAGTATAAACTCAAGATATATAAGATTAAAATGTAAGTCATTAAACCATAAAAATCCTTGAAGAATAAGTAGGCAGCAAAATCTCAGACAACTCATGTAGCATGCTGCTCAGCATGCTAGGTGTTATATCAGCCTAGGGCAAAAGATATAACACCTAGGGCAAAAGAAACAAGGGAAAAAATAAGCAAATAGGACTACATTAAAATAAAAAGCTTCTGCACAGCCATAGAAACCATCAACAGGGGATCCAAGATGGCACTGACAGGACAGCAGTGAGGAAGAGAGTGTGAGTGAGTGAGGGAGCAAAAAGGGAGTATGTGATTATGTGGGGTGTGTGTATATGTGTGATGAGGGACAACTATATTCCACAGGACTGTTGGGGGCTGGTGGATCAGGCTCCACTGGCTGAGCAGCCTCTACTACCACTGAAATCTCTCCAGGGGTGGCTGGCTCTGCCACAGAGACTGCACCATCTTGAAGGGGAGAGCGGCAGTGACTGGAAGCCCTGCCTCACCTCCACCAAGGGAGACCTCGGACACCACCTGGGACCCTGCAGCCACAATACCTGGGGACCAACTGCCTCAGCTACAAACCCACAAACACCGTGACTCCAGCATCCCTGGCCAAGGGCACCTAAAATGTTTGTCCAGGGGGAGACAAAATGGCAGCCAAATAGGCAGATGGGTCCTGTGCCTTCTCACAGAGCAGATAGAAGAAACAACTAAATTGAATAACATCCACCTGGAATTGGCGGATTAAACACAGCTGGGACACAATCCATGGCCAGGAAGGATGAGGGACACCTGGAGAACAGTAGGATCAGGGATCTGGGCTGGAGGGGGAGACACGCCTAAACGGGACTAGAGGGTCAGTAGGAAACTGCGCTGCACCACGTATGCATCCCGTGGAGACATGTGTAAAACTAGACTGTAGAAGGGGGACCACAGGGCTGCTGGGAGTGGGGGACTCTAGATCTAAGCCCAAAGCCGTTGGAGGCTGCACCCAAAAAGGCAGCCTGAAGTTCTGCAACCAGCCGAGCAGTGCAGTAGGGAGAAAGACGCACAGCAACGCAGTTGATGTGTCTTTATAATCTCGCTAAATCAATTGCTTTTACTCACTAAACCAATTGCATAGGATCTTTCAATTACAA
Source organism: Corynorhinus townsendii (assembly GCA_026230045.1). NCBI lineage: Eukaryota > Metazoa > Chordata > Mammalia > Chiroptera > Vespertilionidae > Corynorhinus > Corynorhinus townsendii. Next base: position 115,773,833 of record JAPDVU010000001.1, on the reverse strand, counting down.
ACACTCACAGAGGCTGCTGTGGAGGTGGTTTTGTGGAGGCTGGGGAGCTAAATAGGGATAAGCCACCAGGAAGCCAGCTCTGGAACAGTCTGATCCCTCTAACCCTGAACAGACATTTTTCTCCTGAAGACCGGGCTCCTCCTAGTAGCACAACTGCACCCAACATTGAGCTCAGCAGGGAAGCAAGGTTTCTGAATACCCTCAGGGAGCCCTCAGGGACTGGGTGGAGGGGCCAGTTGTTCCCAGAAACTAATACAGCAACACCACCACCTAGAGCTTATATCAGAAATAGACGCTTGTGTAAATACAACTGAAAGCAGGCAGACAAACAAAGCAGGAAGATTGATGCCACCTGCCTGAAACCAAGGCAGTGGAGTCTGACGCAGAGGAGCTGTGGATCACTGGGAACTTCAACACAGTGCTGACTACCTAACAGGAAACTGAGATGTGGCAGACAGAACAGTAGAGAGGGGTCTTAAACCAGCCCCCGATGGGACATTAAAACTCAGCTGAAGTGAATGACACTTCACTAAACTTTTTTATTTATTAACTTTTACTTAAGAAATTAAATGTTTTTTCTACTTTCTTTATTTTATTTATTTATTTATTTATTTATTTATTTATTTATTTATTTATTAACCTTTTATTTCTTTGGACTAGTGTTCTACATTCTATTTTTATTTTTTTATCATTATTTTACTTTACCTCATTTTTTTCCTTTTTGCCAACCTTTTCTTTCTCACTTCTACCTTTTTCATCCTGTTTCTCTTCTCATGTTCCTTCTTTAGTTTTTCTCTTTCCTTTCTCTTTACTCCTTATTAAAGATTGATCTGCTTTATCTGCTTTATTGAGGCATTACTATTGTAGTAGTCTCTGTTGGCTTACTCATATATTTAATTTCCTCTCCCCTGCTCCAAGTCCATGCACCCTTCTTTTTTCTCTTTCTATGCTAGCAAATTTTTTTTATTGTTGTTGATTGCTTGATTGTTTGTTTTTAATTTATGCTTTTGTTTTTCCCCTCCTGGCTTGCTCTCTTCTTCTACTAATAGCTTAATTAGTTTCACTCACCAAACTCAGGACTATCTGCTCTCTACTCTAGTCTCCTTTTACAAAAAGAGAGGAATATATAGATAGATTAAAGAAGAAAATAATTTATATATATATGTATTAATATATATCTATTTTAATTTTTACTTATGTTTTTAATTAATTTATTTATTTTATTGAGTATTTTGGTTTTTTTTACTTTTCTTCTTATCACTCATTCTCTTTCTACCTCCTCTATCCTGAATCATGGGCATTCCCTCATTTCTTCAATTCCTTTAACTAACCTTCTGGAAAAAAGCTCTGCCTCTTCAGATTCAGTTACCCCATTTTTTCTGGGTGTTCATTGTTTGCACTTTTTGGTTTATTTGTTGTTTTTGTGGAGTTTTCTTCCTGTAAAGGTATATTTTCTTCCCATTTTCTTTCTTCTTTTCCTTTTCTCTCTTACCTTTTTTCCTTTTCTCAATATTTTTGTGCTCTTTTCTCTCCCCTAATTCTCTTATTTGGGGTTATTGGTGTCGTGAACACATTTGTGTTTTTTTTCCTCTGTGTTAGGTCTTGTTTAGCTGTATATTGAGCCTTTTGGTCAACATGGTAAAGAGTGAACCACACAACCAGACACCCTGAGAGGAGCAAAAATAGGGAGAAAAAGTAGCCCCCATAGGAAAGAAAAGGAAGAAATACCAGAAAAATAAGTAAACAAATGGAAGCAAGCAATTTGTCAAAGAAAGAATTCAAAGCAATGGTGATAAAGATGCTGAAAAGAATGAAAGACAAATTCAACAATATGTGTAAAAAATAAGAGGAAATGAAGAAGAACCAAGAAGAAATGAAGAATGACATAGCTGCAATAAAGAACACAATAGAAAGCATCAACAGTAGACTAGAAGAAGCTGAGCACTACATTAGCAAGCTAGAAGACAAGGCAGGAAAAAAGACCCAACCAGAGCAGCAACTGGGAAAACAAAACAAAACAAAACAAAACAAAACAAACAAACAAACAAAACAAAAAAAAAAACCCTAACTTAAAAAGCAGGAGGAGAGCCAAGAAGCAAAGAGAGAGGACTTAAATAAACAAAACCAGAAATGAAAGAGGTGAAGTAACCACCAACCCCACAGCAATGCAAAGGACTGTGAAAAAATACTATGAACAACTCTATTCCAACAAACTGCACAACCTACACAAAATGAACATATCCTTAGAAAAATGCAAGCTCCCAAAACTCAATCAGGAAGAACCAAAAAACCTGAACAGGCCGATAACTACTGTAGAAATTGAAGCAATAAACAAAAACCTCCCAGCAAACAAAAGCTCTGGTCTGGACAGCTTTAAAGGGGAGTTCTACTAAAGAAGAACTAAAACCTATCCTCCTCAGACTATTCCAAAAAAATTCAAGAGGAAGTCACACTTTCAAGCTCTTTCTATGAAACCAGCATCACCCTAATCCCAAAACCAGATAAAGACACCACAGAAAAGAAAACTACTGGCCAATATCCTTGATGAGCATGGATGCTAAAATCCTGAAAAAAATTCTAGCAAATCAGATCCAGTATTAGATTAGAAAGATTATACACCATGACCAAGTGTGATTTATTTCGAGGATGCAAGCATTATACAATATGCACAAATCAATAAATGTGATACATCACATTCACAAATTGAGAGACAAAAATCACATAATCTTGTCAATCAATGCAGAAAAAGCATTTGACAAAATCCAAAACCCTTTCATGATAAAAACTCTCAGCAAAGTGAGAATAGAGGGATAATACCTCAACATAATAAAAGCCTTATATGACAAACCTACAGCCAACATCATACTCAATGGGCAAAAACTAAAACCATTTCCTCTAAGAACAGGAACAAGACATGAATGCCCACTTTCACCACTTCTGTTTGACACAGTACTGGAAGTGCTAGCCATAGTGATCAGACAAGAAGAAATAAAAGGCATCCAAATTGGAAAAAAAGAAGTTAAATGACCATTATTCGCAGATGACATGATATTGTACATAGAAAACCCCAAAGACTGCATCAAAAAACTACTAGACTTAATAAAGGAATTCAGCAGTGTAGCAGGATACAAAATTAACACCCAGAAATCTATGGCTTTTTATACACCATTAATGAACTCACAGAAAGAGAAACTAAAAATAATAATTCAATTTACCATTGCACCAAAAAAAGTAAGATATCTAGAATAAACTTAACCAAGGAGGTAAAAGAACTATACTCAGAAAAATACAGAGTAAATATAAACAAATGGAAGACCATACCATGTTCATAGATTGGTAGAATCAACATCATTAAAATGGCCATACTACCCAAAGCAATCTGTAGATTCAATGCACTCCCCATTAAAACACCAACGGAATATTTCAAAGGCCTAGAACAAACTCTCCAAAAATTTATCTGAAATAAAAAAATATCCCAAATAGGCACAGCAATCCTGAGAGAGAACAAAGTTGGAGGGGTCACAATACCAGACATCAAACTATATTACCAAGCCATGGTTCTCTAAACTGCCTGATACTGGCACGAGAGCAGATGTATAGACCAATGGAATGGAACAGAGAACCCAGAAATCGACCCAAGCCATTATGCTCAATTGATATTTGACAAAGGAGGCAAGAGCATACAATGGAGTCAAGATAGTCTCTTCAATAAATGGTGCTGGGAAAATTGGTCAGATACATGCAAAAAAAAAAAAAAATGAAACTAGGTCACCAATTACACCATACACAAAAACAAACTGAAAATGGTTAAAGGATTTAAATATAAAACGAGAAACCATAAATATCTTAGAAGAATTCATAGGCAGCAAAATATCCGACATATGTTGTAGCAATATCTTTACCGATACAGCTTTTAGGGCAATGGAAACTAAGGAGAAAATAAACAAATGGGACTACATCAAAATAAAAAGCTTCTGCACAGTAAAAGAAACTATCAAAAAAATAATAAGAAAGTCCATTGCATGGGAGAACATGTTTGCCAATGTTATCTCTGATAAGGGTTTAATCTCCAAAATTTACAATAAAGACTTTAAATTAAAAAAAAATAAAACAGCCTTCAGGTTAACTCTAGTACTGATGAAAATATTAAAACTGACAGATCTTCATTCTTGAGTAATATAATCATCTGTGAGTATAATGGTCAGACCACTTCTGAAAACATCATGAGTATGTAGAATATTTCTACAGAACATCATACTTTACATTTTGAGTGAAATACATTCATTTTCTTCTTCTAAGGAAAATAAAGTGAAGCATTTTGAAGGAAAATAATTATCAAGATGGAAATATAGGTGTCTAGATTTGTGCAAAAGTGTACGCCAAAATCGAAAAAAATTGAAGATGTCTGATGTCTAAAAAGATGTATTCTTCAAAATCACTGGAAAAACCAGTGGAGTTTATTTCCTCTGCATTACTGTTATCTCTATGCATAATTCATTCCAAAATGTCAATCACGCTTAGTATGTAAAAACTCTCCATTAATACTAAAATTCTTTATTATCTTTAAATCTGTTTTTGAAAAAAAATATGTCACAGGTTCTGAATATATTTTTAAGAAAAACATTTAAAATGGTGATACCAACATCATTCCAAAAATGTGTTTATGCATAAATACAGATATTTTATTCTTGTTTCCTTTTCAAAAAAGGCTTTGTATGCCAAAGCAGCATATTTTGAAGTGAATAAACTCTCAAAGTGACTGATATCTTGGAAAACAGTCATTTTTTTTTATTGTGCAAGCTCAGGAAAGCTTATTTTAAAAAATAATTGCCATTTAATGAAAGTATATGAATTACTTTAAATGCAATTTTAAAATAATAAACACAATAATAAGAGAAAAAATTTATTGTTGAATTACTAAACAGCCATTATTTTTTCTTATATGCATCAATTTAAATTATTAGTAATTTTGCTTGCTCTTATATTATTATAAAATTTTAAAAATAGTTTATATTATTTTTAAATTATGGGATTTTTATAACTATTTATCTTTATTTAAAAATTCTGTAATGGGATTATCTCTCTTAATGAAAAGCTGTAAAATTAGCTTTTAGTTATCTAATTTTTAGCTATACCTAGAAAGGTTTTATTTTTCACTTTAGTTTCTAATAATCCACAAAACAGTTTCAAATAGCAATTACTCATCTGGCATTTCACTATAAAATCAATTTTATAAGAACCTGTCATTTAATTTTGATTAACTATTAACATTAGGGCAGATAAATTGAGTGTTACTAATAAATGTATATATTTCCATAAAATAGGGTGAATGAAGGAAAAAAATGTTATGACATGAATATTTGATATTTGTATGTAGTAGTCCCAAGTAAACTATTTTATAGGCAAAATGTTTAAACTGCTCCATTTTGTGGTTAGTCTTTTACTAGTATTAACCCTATAAGTCAGAATATAGTATAATGGGACATAGAAAAATATTTAAATATTAGATTTCACTTGTCTGGAAATCATATTATTGTGCTAATTATTTAATTTAAATAATAAAAAATTAGATTTTTAATTTATTCAACAATCATATCACTATCATCTATATTGCAGACAATGTTTTATGATCTGGAGATATCTTAGTGAAGAGAACATTTAAAAACATTTCAGTTCTCAATCTTGCATTCTAGTGTGTATGTTTGAATAAATGGGTAGGAAGTGGATGTCAACTTCCTGTGCATAGTAAATGTTTTCATACTATTGACACCGCTGCCTTCGCGGCTCTACTTCTTTGCCAAATTCCTGGTTCTTCTTTTGTACTTACTCCATATCAGTCTCCTTTGCTAGCCCTACTTTCAGCACTTCAATTATTGATGTTTCTAAAATTATGTCTGGTTCTTTGCCCCTTTATACTGTTGCCCTGAATCTTTTCACTTACTGCCAAAGTTTCATCTAATATATTTATGTGATATCCAATTCTAATCTCTGCTCTTGCCCATGCCTTTGAATCCAAGATCACTTTTTTTTTTTTTTAATACTCCGCCAAGGATATGTTTTCACTGATTTTAGAGAGAGAGGAAGGGAGAGAGGAAGAAAGAGAGAGAAACATCAATCGGTTTCCTCCTGTAAGCATCCTGACTGGGGATTGATAGATCCTCCCTTCCCCCAACTGATGAACAGAGAATGACGTAAACTCCATTCCTGAACACCTAACGAGGCACCTTATATGGACTGTACATTGAACCACCAATCAGCACCTGCCAAATATCCTAAACCCCTATTTCTAAAGTCACTAATTATGTGCCTTATATAAAACCACCAATCAGCATGTGCCAAGTCCCATCCCTTCCCTTTCCTCCCCTCAAAAGGTGCCTTCACCCCGGCACATGTGCTCTTTTCCATCTGGAAGATAGCCCGGCAGGGTCTTCTCCTCTAATAAAGCCTGTGTCCTGGTCTCCAGCCCTCTGTCTCATCTATCAGGGATCTAACCCACATCCTAGGTAGATACCCTAACTGGAATCCAACTGCAACTTTTTTTGGTGTACAGGAGGACACTCAGCCAATGGAACCACCAGGCCAAGGCTCAAGATCATTATTTTAACTGCTTCCTGATCATATTCCCCTAACTACTCCAAAGTAAAATTCAAGGCAAAAACATACGAGGCAGGTAGGATAATTTTACTTGATCAACATTAAAAGTAATAAAACATTAGGTACCAAAGAACATAGTTTCAAATGTAAAATTCAAGAACAGTTAGCACTACATACGTATATTAACATGCAGCAGTACAGATAGCATTTTTCACACCCCTCAATCTGTTTTAGAGTAGGTTGATAAATTATTAATACAATTTTAAAGTATCAGGATACATTGATTATTGAAAAGATATATTTATCAGATAGTTAATCAAAAAAGTCGAGATTTTTTTCAATAATCCAGTTTTATCAGAAAATTTTAAATGTAAAAAGTACATTCAGGTAAAAGTTTATAACTACAACACCAGAACAAATTATAATGGAAATTAATTTAAATATTCTTTTAATTAGGAAGTTCTACATATTCTAATTGACATCGAAATCATGATTAGGAAATCAAAACCATTAATATACAGTAAAAAATTAAATACTGGTGTGTAGAGAGTGCCTGGTAAGGCACATGGCCATTTCTTTAATTATTGTCAGCTGAATCCAGGGTGGTAGGCAAAGCCATGTGCTGGTGCTGGAAACACATTCTTCCAAAAGGCAGATGTGTTGTCAGCTTGACCTTCATTTCTGCCCAGGTGCCAGGGAGTGGGTTTTATTATGTAAATCCAGCCAAGCACCAGGAATGAATATGACTATAGCCCACCCAGAAGTGACGATTTACAAAGAAGCTACAAGAATGCACATATTCCCCATTCCTTGTCCTTTAGTAAAACTTCCTGTATTTGGGGTATAAAATAAACACACTGTATCAGCTCTGGGTCACTGTCTCTCCATCAGAAGAGGGCAGCAGTCCCACCCAGTCCCAGCTTTTCCTTCCATCTCTGTGTCTGTCTCTTTCTTTCATTTTCTCAATCCCCAGCAGCCCATACTCAAAGAACCAGACCACTCTCTAGCCGCGCTAGATGCAGAACCATACTAGTGAATTTTACTCAATAATAACTTAAAATATTAAGATAACATTACTAATTAGAGTTCATTACTGAAGTCAGGCAAGTATATTATTAATCATTTAGAGTGAAAGTATATAAGGTGTCCCAAAAACTGTAAACACACACTTTGAAGAATTATAGAGGCAGTGTTTATTAAAATACATTTCATTTTCAAAACAGAGCTATCAGATATTAAAATGTGTATACATTTTTGGGGGATATCCTGTATGTAGTGAAAGTAGAATAATTATATAATTTTTTTAATTCGGAAAACGTTTGATTAAATTTATCATTCAATCCTGATAAAACTCTTGATCAACTTGAAGTGGAAGGATACTTTCATAACATAATAATGAATAACATTTAAGACAAATTATTAACATAATATATAATAGCAAAAAATTAAATTATTTTCATTAAAATTAAGAGAAAATAGAACTACTAAATGATAGATCCTCCCTTCCCCCTGTAAGGTTTGAGACGAAGCAGGATACAACACACAGAGAGTCCAGGTGATTAGAAAGGGGGGATTTAATCTTGCGCTCCCGGGCGAAATTCGCTGGTCCGAGGGTGGGCCAGGGAAGTTCTTGCCAAAAAGGGGCGCAGGCACTTCTTTTATACAGCTGTTTAGTGAGGGGAGGGCAGAGGGCATGAGAGATGTGGAATTTCGCCTAGGGCCAGGGGTCTAGGAAGTTGCCAGTTATCTCCACCACCATCTACCTTGCATATGCATGCATCGACTCTGGACTTCCCCCCCTGCCTCCACCTAACACCCCCAACTGATGGACAGAGAATGACGTAAACTCCACCTGCAGCACGAACATTCCTGAACACCTAACCAGGCACCTTACATGGACTGTACATTGAACCACCAATCAGCACCTGCCAAATACCCTAAGCCCCCGATTCCTAAATCCCTAATTATGTGCCTTATATGAAACCACCAATCAGCGTGTGCCAAGTACCAGAAGCCCCATCCCTTCCCTTTCCTCCCCTCAAAAGGTGCCTTCACCCCGGCACATGTGCTCTTTTCCATCTGGAAGATAGCCCGGCAGGGGTCTTCTCCTCTAATAAAGCCTGTGTCCTGGTCTCCAGCCCTCTGTCTCATCTATCACTAAAGTTCTATTTAAAATGTAAAGCATACAACTATTACAACTAGAAATAGAAATGAAGGTAGCTTTCTGTTTTTTCTCTTTTTTTAACCTTTTTGTCTTCCTTTCTTCCTTTCTTTCTTTGCTATTCTGAATAGGACAGTGAAATATCTCCTTTATCTTTTTTCTGCTTTTGTACAAAAAAGCTTCAAATTAATACAGAGTTTGGAGACTTGGCTCTTTCAGAATTTCACACAGTGCTTTATCCCCACAGCATATACCTGCTTTGAGAAACTCTAGGTCAAGGTTACCATAAAGTACTAGGAGTCTTCGGCCTGTTGTTAAGGCACCTTCCATGCCACACATCACAATTTTCAAGGTAGGTTTTTTTCTGAAAACTCAATCTCTCTATCTATCACCATTCTCATATTCATATCTATTTACCTTATAAGTCTATATGTCCTGCTTTCCTATGAGGCATTTCAACTTCCATGTAAATCGGAAGATATACATGAACTAGGTATCAGGGGTATAGGAAGAGCAAGGCATTACCTATTTCTATAAGCCAGGTGTAACATTCAGCTACACCAGGTATAAAATACTTATTTGCTACATTGTAAAGATAATTACAAAGAAATAAGTGATATCCACTTGACCAAGTCTAAGTTATTATATATATAATTTTATAATATCTAATGAAAAAATATATTTATCTTTACCAAAAATTAACCTAGAGCTCTGGCCTGATGGCTCAGTTGGTTGGAATGTTGTTCCTACAGCAAAAGGTCGTGGGTTTGATTCCCAGTCAGGGCACATACCTAGATTGCTGGTTCGATCCTAGTGGGGGCACCTTTAGGAGGCAACTGATGAATTTCTACTCTCACATTAATTTCTCTCTCTCTCTCCCCCTCTCTCTCATTCTCTCTTTCTCTCCCTCCATCCCTCCCTCCCTCTTTCTAAACATAAACTTGAGTGAGGAATTTAAAAAATTAACCTAAAAAAGTTAAAAACTTAACCTGGATATGATTTTCGTGGTATATTGATTTTGATCTTTCTCTCCAACAACAACATCAATAAGAATAAAAAAAGCTCTCAGTTGTTCCTTCTACTCTGTTTGTTTCCTAGATGGACTAACATTCCACATATATTTCATAGTTGCCAGGACGCTCTGCTTTATTCAACATTACAGCGTTAGGTGCTAGAAACATATCTGGAGTAGAGTGGACATTTGTTGTAAATATTTGTTAAATAAGTAAATAGATACATAAATAAATAAATCCCATTGGTTTACTAGGGCTGCCATAACAAAGTACCGCAGATTGGGTGGCTTAAACAGCAGAAATATATTTTCTCACAGTTCTGGAGGCAAGAAGTCCAAGATCAAGGTGTTGGCAAGTTTAGATTCTCCTGAAGCCTTTCTCCATGGCTTGTGGATAGCCGCCTTGCAGCTGTGAACGCACATGGTCTTTCCTCTGTGCAGACATTTCTTGTTCCTGTGTGTATCCAAGCTTCCTCTCCTTACCACCCCGTCTGCTTGGACTACAGCCCACCCAAACAGCCTCATTTTAAATTCATCACCTCTTGAAGGCCTTATCTTCAAATACAGTCACATTCTGAGATACTGAGGGCTAGAGCTTTAACACGGTTTTAGGACATTGACACCACCCACCCCAAACTCAATATTACAATATGAGAGAAAAATTTTAACTTGTAAGATTTCATTAATCTCTGTTTAGTCAATATACATGATCTTCCTACCAGAAATCTCAAATATTTTATTAACAGGTAAATCTAATAATTTTTAATGGGGAAAAATTAAGAAGTTATCCCAAATGCCAATGTTGATTCAAGTTAAGAGTTTGCAGCAGTTTTTAAAAGAATCCCTTACAAGTACATTCAGTATGTAATCCTGAGAGAAAGTGTGGAGAATGAAGAGTACCAAAAAAGAAGGGGCGGGGGGGTGGGGGTGCGGGCGGGAAGGATGAAAACAAAATTCTAGAATACCCAAACCCAAGGGCTGCATTTATAAATTAGAATTTAATTATAATTTTGTCAAAAGTTGTAATGAAACCATTATAAAAGAGAAGCATAACTGCAGTGCTTAAAAGCAGAGGCCAGGAACAAGGCCGACGTGCCTGGTCCCTGTCCTGCCCTGTTCTGGCTCTGACTGGGACAAGTTATTTAACTTTTCTGAAACGATTTCTTCTTCTGTAGAACAGGTAATAATTGAAGGTTAAAAGAAATAAAGTAAGTTCCATGTGTCCATGCTTCTGTTTCTATTTTGTTCATCTGTTTATTTTGTTCATTAGATTCCACATATAAATGATCTGTGAGAGGGGAGGGGAGTTGTGGGGCTAGAGGAAAGAAGTGAAGGGATTAACCAAAAACACATGTGGTGATAGCCAGAGGGAAGGGGCAGAGGGATAGGTGGAAGTGGGCAAAGAAGAGGAAAATGGGGATAGAAAGAGACATTGCTTGGGACAATGCAGTGTGCAGGTGATGTTTAATTGAGTTACTAGAGGCCCAGTACATGAAAATCATGCATGGGTAGGGCCCCTATGCCTGGCAGGTGATCAAGGCCAATCTGAGGGGTGACCGGTGGGGCAATTGGGGAGCCCCCACTGGCACCCCCCTTGGCTGGCCTGGGGCCTGAGGGCTGGGGGCAGCTTCTGCATTGAGTGTCTGCCCCCTGGTGGTCAGTGCACATTATGGTCAGTGAGTGGTTGTTCCATCATTGTGTCGATTTGCATATTAGGCTTTTATTATATAGGATACACTTGAAATCTGTATGGTTTTGTGAACCAATGCCAGCCCAATAAATTCAATAAGAAAGACACAAAGGAAAACAAACTAACAAACAATAAGCCCTATTGTTGTGGCTCAGAGGTTGAGCACTGACCTATGAACCAGGAGGTCATGGTTTAATTCCCAGTCAGGGCACGTGCCCAGGTTGCAGGCTCAATCCCCAATGTAGGTGTGCAGGAGGCAGCTGATCAATGATTTTCTCTCATCATTGATGTTTCTATCTCTTTCTCCTTCCTCTCTGAAATGAATAAAAATATATTAAAACAACAACAAGATAACATTCAAAGGAACAAAAAAAAATAAGGTTAGTAAATAGCTTTGCATAGTGCCTAGAAAACAGTAAATATTCAATTAATGATAGTAAAAAAGGATAGAAATTAAACTGAAAGCTCAATATTTAACTATCTTACATTAACTTATGATTACAAATATATCGCTCATTTGGCACATATTTAGCTTGTTTCAGGGCAAGAGATATAAGAGTCTGAATCTTCACCTTACTCTTCATCATCATTAACAACTTTTTCTGCAATTATATTTATTGAGACTTAGTCTGTAAGACAATATGCCTAAAGTTTTATATGCATGAGCTCATTTAATGGCCCCTCTATATATACACACACACACACACACACACACATACATATACCCCTTATGAAGTAGATACTACCATTGTCTACATTTTACAAATGAAAGAAATCAATTTTCCCAATATCATATACTTACCTGTAACTTAGGGCTTTATATTTCAGACATGGAACTTTAGCTCAGCATAGTTCTTATCAATTGCTAATAATATTCAGATTGAATCCAGTGAAGCCAACTACAGAAATATGTTAAGGAGATTATTAAAAACTAGTGGCCCAGTGCACAAAATTTGTGCACGAGAGTGGGGGGGCTGTTCCTCAGCCTGACCTGCACCCTCTCCAATCTGGGACCCCTCAAAGGATGTCCTACTGCTGGTTTACAGGGATCGGGCCTAAACCGGCAGTTGGACATCCCTCTCACAATCCAGGACTGCTGGCTCCAGCCACTCACCTGCCTGCCTGCCTGCCTGATTGCCCCTAACCACTCTGCCTGCCGGCCTGCTCACCCCAACTGTACCCCACCATCAGCCTGCTCACCCCCAAATGCCCCCCCGCCAACCAGATCACCCCCAACTGCCCCCCGTGCCAGCCTGCTCAACCCCAACTGCCTCCCCCTGGCCTGCTCACCCCACTTTACCTCCCCACTGGCCTGCTCACCCCTAACTGCACCCTGCTGGCCTGTTCACTCCAAACTGCCTCCCCCCCCCCATCCTGATTACCTCCAACTGACCCCCACTGATGGCCTGATCACCCCCAACTGGCCCCCCTGCTGGTCTGCTTACCCCCAATGGCCCCTGCCATCCCATCCTGGCCTGATTACCCCCCTGGCGACCCAAGGTCCCAGCCTCTCCTTTTTTCTTTTTCTTTTTCTTTTTTTTTTTCAGCGCCTCCTTGAGTGGAGGCCAGGGCCAGCCAGGGCGGGAAGCTTGGCTTCCTCCATCACTGGGGGCAATGTAAGCCTCCTGCTCAGCTCCAGCTCCATGGCCACCACCATTTTTGTTGGTATTTATTTATCTTCTATAGTTGAAACTTTGTAGCCTTGAGCAGAGGCCAGGGTGGGCCAGGGTGGCAGGGAAGCTTGGCTTCCTCCATTGCCGGGACAACCCAAGCCTCCTGCTTGCTGAGCTCCATGGCCGGCAGCCATCTTGGTTGGGTTAATTTGTATACTCACTTCTGATTGGCTGGTGGGCGTGGCGTGTGGGTATAGCACAGTGATGGTTAATTTGCATATTTCTCTTTTATTAGTGTAGATGTTCAGAGTTAAAATATATTTAAATCATCTCTTTATTAGAAATCTGAACAAACAAAAGTATCAAATGCTTTCTCTTACATCCTACTAGAGGCCCGGTGCAAGAAATTCATGCATGCAGTAGGGGGGTTCCTCAGCCCAGCCTTCACCCTCTCACAATCTGGGACCCCTTGGGGGATGTCCTACTGGGACTGCTGGCTTCTAAACATTCACCTGCCTGCCTGCCTGATTGTCCCTAACCACTTGCCTGCCTACTTGATCACCCCTAACCACTCTGCCTGCCTGATCTCCTCTAACCACTCACCTGCCTGATCACTCCTAACTGCTCACCTGCCTGCCTGATCAGCCCTAACCACCTCTGCCTCAGCCCCTGCTACCACAGCTTTGTTGGGAAGGATGTCCAGAATGACATCCTGAAGATCATTCAGCTGTCCGGTCTAATTAGCATATTACACTTTTATTATTATAGACTAGAGGCCCGGTGCATGAAATTCATGCATGGGGGGAGGGTCTCTCAGCCTGCCTGCAACCTCTCCATTCTGGGACGCCTCGAGGGATGTCTGACTGCCAGATGGGGCCTAAATTGACAGTCAGACATCCTCTCGCAGTCTGGGACCACTAGCTCCTAACCATTCACTAGCCTGCCTGTCTAATCACCCCTAACCACTCTGCCTGCCTGCCTGATCACCTGTAAACACTCTTCCTGCCTGCCTGATACCCCTAATCACCTCTGCCTCAGCCCCCTGCCATGGTGGCTTTGTCCAGAAGGACGTCCGGAAGACGTCCAGTCTATCTGGTTTAATTAGCATATTACCCTTTTATTAGTATCCTATCTAATAAAGAGGGAATATGCTAATTGACCCTGATGCCATCGCAAAGATGGTGGCACCCACAGCCAATAAGGAGAGAATATGCTAAATGACTACTCCTCCCTCAAGGATGGCAGTTCCCACAGCCAATAAGGAGAAAATATGCTAATTGACTGCCCTGCCCTCAAATATGGTGGCACCCATAGCCACAAGATGGCAGTGTCCAGTCCCTTCAGCCTTGCTGGGGTGACAGGCGCGCAGCAAGGCTGGGCCTGCCCCCAGGCGGGTCTGGCTGCTCTGCACACCTGCCTCCAGAGTCCCCCAGTCCCCTCCACCCCCCAGCTTCCCAGGGTCACCCAAGGCTCAGGTAACCAGGGCCAGCCGAGGCTTGTGCTGCCGGCAGTAGCAGCAGCAGAGATGTGATGGGGCGTCACTTTCCCCTGATTGCCAGGTCTCCTCCTGCCCCTGAGGGCTCCTGGACTGTGAGAGGGGGCAGGCCAGGCTGAGGGATCCCCCCCTCCAGTGCATGAATTTTCGTGCATCTGGCCTCTAGTAGATTTTATAAAGAAAACATAACTGCCAAGTAGAGAAGTACTTTGAATATCTACTAAGGAAGGTAACTAATCTAAAGGTCCTTTCACTTACTTGGTGTGGACCATGGGATGATCTTTCCAGAGTAATTGCTTTGCTGTTATCCTTGAGGAGAACCTTTTCACTGATAAAGAGAATTCATTGAAGGGAACCTCTGCCCTTTCTTCTTGCCTTTGTCACTGATGTGGAAAGACAGGGTGCCTGGAGCAGCATGACTGATCTTGTCACTGTGACAATAAAACCAAGATCCTCTTAGTCATGTTGAATTTAATAACTCTAGAGCCACAGAAATTGTTATAATTCTTGAATTTATTGTTCTTATTACTTAAGCCAGATTTATTTGAGCTTTCTCTTACAGAGAGCTGACAGCCTCTCTAAATGATCTAAGCTTGCTTCTCTGTGCAAAAATCTTGAAAAATCAAATATGAATTAACTGGGATAACTCTCTATATTCATTGATTACTCCAGTCCATATACAAGCTTAATCTATTCCTTCCTGATGAAAAAAAATAGATCATAATTTTAGAATAGAGAATATGAAAAGTTGTTCTTACACAAAAATATTTTTATGTATGACTAGATTAACAAAAAGGCCCTAAGTCAAAAAATGAAAATTTCCAGCTAAAAATAATTTCACAAATGATGTGAAAATTTTCCATGCAGCTCTAATTATGATTATATTGCCCATAAAACAATTGCAATTTTCCATTTTCAGATCAATATTATGCTAAAAATATACAAAACAAAGAATGCTTCTAACCATAATTTAAAATAAGTTCATTTGCATTTTGTGTAATCTCTTTCATAAATAATATAAGAATTCACTCTATGTTTCTGCAATAAATTGCCACACAATAAATTTTCAATGTAGACTATTCAAAATTTGGAAACTTGGTTGCCTGTGAGCCATATGTAATTCTGTTGCTGATACTCTCCCTGGTACTTTTTATCCCTGAAGCAGTTTCTGAAGTTTTCAAGCTAACATCACAAGAATCACTCATCACTATGGCTTACAGTCATCTGGACCATCATTGATATTTCCTTTAAGGGCAATAAAAAGAACAAGAAGAAACATTCAGAAGCCAAAAAAGACACTCCTTTCTCCTAAGAGGTTTGTATCATAAGACAATCAACTAAAACTGGGCATATACACAGATACTTAAGCTCTGAAATGCATCACAGATCTGGTGTTACCTGCACCACAAACTAAGTAAACAGTTACTATTTAATGTAAGCACTTAACATAGACTAGACATCCATGAGAATCTGCATGATTTATCACTTTTTAAAATGGTAGACTTTCTTCTTTCCTCTCAAACCCTTCATAAAACATACCCATGGTGTATTGTAATGTCCTTGAAGATAGGTAATGTGTGTAATATAAAATAAAATATCATGTGTTAATCAGTCTACATAGTTGTTTTAAGCATTTAGGAAATATCTTTTGATATCTCTTTAAATTTCACAACTTTATCAGGAGGAATTTTTCTTTAGTCTATTATTATATTTTTCCTACTATGTATTCACACATAGTCTCTTTTATGTTAATGATGGCAATGCTAGATGGTAATTTGAAGGAACTGAGCCTGCCAATTAACACATGAGTGAACTTGAAAGCTGATCCATCAGCCCCATTCAAGCCTTGAGATGACTGCAGATCTAGCTGACAGCTTCACTGCTGAGAGACCCTGAGCTGGAATCACTTAGCTGCGTAGCTCGAGGATCCTGGAACTTTAGAAACTGTGTAAGAAAATAAATATATTCAGCCCTGACTGGTTTGGCTCAGTGGATAGAGCATCAGCCTGTGGACTCAAGGGTCCCAGGTTCGATTCCAGTCAAGGGCATGTACCTTGGTTGCAGGCACATCCCCAGCAGGGAATGTGCAGGAGGCAACTGATCGATGTTTCTCTCTCATCGATGTTTCTAACTCTCTATCCCTCTCCCTTCCTCTCTGTGAAAAATCAATAAAATATATTTAAAAAAAGAAAGAAAATAAATATATTCAACCTGCTAAATTTTGAGGAATTTGTTACAAGCAGTAAGTACCTTAAACAGATATAGAATGAACAAGAACTATTTCATTGGACATACTAGTTAAGGGTAAATTTTAAAAAGGGACTTGAAGACTGTAAGCAGATTACAGCATTTGCTATTCATGATCCATGGGTATTGTCAAAAGTGCTTATTTCATACTTTATGTTTTATCATTATCAATATGTTTTTTTTCTTTTTGTGCAAGATTTTTCCAAGTTAATGAAGCCTTATCTGTTGGCTTATCCATCTAATTAGTT
This sequence comes from Corynorhinus townsendii, assembly GCA_026230045.1. Classification (NCBI taxonomy): domain Eukaryota; kingdom Metazoa; phylum Chordata; class Mammalia; order Chiroptera; family Vespertilionidae; genus Corynorhinus; species Corynorhinus townsendii. The sequence continues at coordinate 115,756,773 of JAPDVU010000001.1, read as the reverse complement.
GTCTGTCTATTTAGCTATCTATCTATCTATCTATCTATCATCTCTCTCTCTCTATATATATATATATATATATATACATATATATATATATATTAGATAGATAGATTGGTAGCTAAATAGACAGACAACTAATTAGATGGAGATATATATATATATATATATATATATATATATATATATCCATACATACATCGACTTATTTTTCTATCTAGGAATTTAGACCAAGCACACTCTACCTGAATATGAGCAGTCAAGATTATTGGGTTTAGAGAGTGCAAAATCTTTTTGCATGACTGATTTTATCTTCAAGAGTTTAATTTCTTTCTTAATGTGCTATTCATTGTATAATGCTACCTTGTGGTGTTAAGTGGTAAAATCATAACATACAATCTTAGGCAGAGAAAATGAAAAAAATACAATTGAAAGCAGAAAAAAAATCTAAGATTAAAAACATGGCAATACAATTTAATCAATCTCTATTGAGGCAGGTATACTGAGAGACTTTTTGCTAAAACAGGAGTTTTTACTTTAACCAAATACTATATTATTAAAACTTGCCCTGTTTGGACAATGTAAAATGATAATTTTAGATTTATTAACATTAAAAGTGCAAACAAATCCTGAAATTATATTTTGTACTATTAACATATTAACTCTTTCTGTTAGATATTGTTGCATAGTAAACCAACCCAAAACTTAATAGCAATGTATATATTACTAGAGGCCCAGTGCACAAATTTGTGCACAGGTGGGGTCACTCTGCCTGGCTGGTGATAAGGGCCAATTGGGGGGGCCAGCCAGCCAGGGTGAGTGACTGCTAGAGATTGGCCAGCCAGCCCCCTCTATCGGGGCTGATGGGGGTGGGAGATCAGGAGGAGGGATCAAGGGAGATTGTCCAGCTGAGGGAAGTTGGCTGTGGGAGTGCACTGATCACCAAGGGGGCAGCTCCTGCATTGAGTGTGCAAAATCTTTTTGCATGACTGATGGTCAGTGCTCATCAGAGCAACTGCTTGACCGGTCATTCAGTTGTTTGGTCGCTTAGGCTTTTATATATATAAATTTCTCATGGTTCTGAAATTAAGGCTGGACACATCTGAGTGTTTTGATTAGCTATTTCACTAGTTAGTTAGCTTGATTTTGATCCATGTAGTCTTCAATGATGGTTTTATCAGTTATGATGAGAGGAAAAACAGGGAATTGATAGGCATCTCTCTTTTATTTTTTTAAGTTTTCTGAGAAAGGAAGGGGAGAGATAGAAGTATCTATCTATATAAAAGTCTAAGCGACCATTGCAACATAATGGATGACCAAACAGGCTGCATGGGCTGACCAGGCCGGCAGGGGAGCAGTTAGGAGGTGACCAGGCAGGCTGGCAAGGGACCAGTTAGGGGGCGACCAGGCCAGCAGGGGGCCAGTTAGGGGGTGATAAGGAGGTTGGCAGAGGAGCAGTTAGGGGGTGACCAGGCTAACAGGGGACCAGTTAGGGGGCGACCAGGCCAACAGGGGTCAGTTAGGGGTGACTAGACAGGCTGGCAGGGGACCAGTTAGGGGATGACCAGGCTGGCAGGGGGGCAGTTAGGGGATGACCAGGCCAGCAGGGGGGGCAGTGAGAGGGTGACCGGGCCAGCAGGGGGCAGTTAGGGGGTGACCAGGCCAGCAGAGGGGAAGTTAGGGGTGATTAGGCAGGCATGTAGAGTGGTTAGGGGCAATTAGGCAGACAGGCAGAGGTAGTTAGGGGCGATGAGGCTGGCAGGCAGAGTGGTTAGGGGTGATCAGGCAGGCAGGCAGTGGCTGTTAGGGGATATGAGGCAGGCAGGCAGAATGGTTAGGGGCAATCAGGCAGGCAGGCAAGTGAGCAGTTAGGACCAGTAGTCCTGGATTGTGAGAGGATATCCCCAAGCATCAGGCCTAAACTGTCAGTCAGACATCCCCCAAGGGGTCCTGGATTGGAGAGGGTGCAGGCCAGGCTGAGGGACCCCCCCTCCCATCCCATGCATGAATTTCATGCACCAGGCTTCTAGTCAATGATAAGAGAGAATCATCAATCGACTGCCTTCTGCATGCTCCCTACTGGAGATTGAGCCTGCAACATGGGCATGTGCCCTGATAAGGAACCAAACCACAACCTCCTGGTTCATGAGTCGATGCTCAACCATTGAATCATACCAGTCAGGCAGGGGTGTCTCTCTTTTATCATGCAGCTTCTGACTATGCCTAACTTCTTCACACAAAGGTGGTCTTCACACAGATTTTTTTTTACATGATGGCTTACCTCCAGGGAAAGAAAGCAGAAGCTGTCAATCCTCTTAAAGGCTAGATCTAAAACTGATAGCTTCATTTTCCCTGAATTCTACTGGGCAAAGAAGCTACAAAGCCAGACCAGATTCAAGGAGAAGGGTAATGAACTTCACCTCCTGATGTGAGGAGCAGGATGCATGCAAGGAGGGAAGGAATAGATAACAACTATTTTGAAAAGATATGTACTCCAGTTCATCCTCTGGCCACACAATTAATGATTCTCCCTCATGCAAATACATTCTTTGTATGTATATGTAGAGTACCTTCTATATACTCCAAAGCCTCAGCCCATTGTGGCATCCAGCTCACTTGTGAAATCAAGTGTAACATTATCTATTCCAGAACCAGAGATATATGTATGAAATTAATCAGGATTAATGGCCTGTGAAATAAGACAAATTATCTTCCTCCATATACCCAATGCACAATAATAAGTCAGTATATTACTTTCTAATTTCTGTTGTAAAGATTAGCACAAATTTACCATTTTGGAGATCAAAAGTCCAAAGTCAGTTTCACTGGTCTAAAATCAAGGTTGGCAAGCCTGCATTCCTTTTGCGGGCTGTAGATAAGATTCTGTTTCCTTGCCTTTTTCAGCATCAAGGGGCAACTTGAATTTATTGGCTATTGGTCTTTTTTTTCCATCCTTAACCCAGCAATGTGATGTATTCAGACAGACCCCCCCTATCTCTCTCTCTCTCTCTCTCCCCCCCCCCCCCCCACCCCGACATGCTTCTTATCATATTTATTTCCCTTTGAATCTTAACAGCTTGCTTATCTTTTAGAAAGACTCTCAGAATTACATTGAGCTCACCTGGATAATTCAAGCTAATCTTCCCATCTCAAAATTCTTAACTTCATCACGTCTACAAAGTCCCTTTGCTATGTAAAGGAACACATGGTGGATAGAATAACTTCCATTCAAGAAGGGGGAAATATGTGACATTTCAATTTTAGTCCATGACAATTCTGAAATCTATCAGAGAATATTGCCCAAGTCTTTCCTGCTCCACAGACAAGGCACAAGGAATGTACCCTGGCCAGGATATATGTGTGGTCTCTGGCTGTTGAGTTTTTACTGCAGGCTTTTGGCCCTACCATCTGAGTTATTCCTTCTTTTGTCATAAGAAATAGCTAGTATTTTCCACTGAGTAGCTTTCTCAATCTGCTTCCTGCCACAAAAGTTTTCATGCCCAAAGACCTCTTTTCCTTTTTTTCTGTCTATCTCTTTTTATTCCACATTTATTGTAATTTTGCAATTAAAATTCTCTTGAAAACATTGTGGGTTTTCTATGAATCTTATTGGGTTTTATTTTACCAGATCAGAACCACATTTACAAATCCTTTTGAGGAAGGACCCCTTATACTTCATTTTGTGAGATAGGGTGCTGTGAGACTATGTTTTACGATTCATGGCCTTAGATGGTTAGAAATAGTTTTGTCAAAATAAGAGGCTATAATTCTAGGCACTGCAATATATTTTTCTGAGGTCTTAATTCTCAGTTTGGAAGTACTCTGGGTCCATGTTTTACTAGCAGTAGCCTGGATTTGGTCTTTGCCCTGAGGCCATTTTTATTTTGAAACTTTTTTTTGTTATCTGGAGGAGTTGACAATATAACCTAGAAAATTCCTGTTTAGTGTCCTTGAATACTGTAATATTTTGTCTTTATTTCATATTTCTCCTGTAATATGTTATTATAGGCTTTTAAATGCAACTAAATTTAGTTGTCAAATTCTGCCTGGAAACATAGGTGTCCAGATTCACAGTTTCATTAGGTCCAATTTTTGTTTTCCATGTCACTGAAAGTGACAGTCTCACCAACTGTTTCAAAAAGATGTAGCACAGGTTACCTGCACTTCATTAATTTATTCCCTCCCACTCTCCACATGTAGTCTCCTTTGCTGCTTTTCAGGTCTCAGTCTGGTTCCAAAACTTATATATTTTAGTGGTTTTTTTTTGTTGTTGTTTTTTATTGTGGAAGTACCTTACTTCTAGGTACTAATTTCTATTCCAATTATTTATTACTAGAGAAACAACGCAAAATGTGAGATTTACATGTGAGAAACAAACCCAAAACTTATTTTTCTTAATCAAAAGTTATTATTTTTCATGATTCTGCAATCTGAGATAGGCTCAGGTGTGCAGCTGGTCTGTTTCAGATGATACCATCTGGGGCTGGATCAACAAGATGGCTTCTTCATTCCCAAGTATGGTGACGCAACTAGAAAAGATCATACAGTTTGTGGTTGATCAGTCATCTTTTTCTCTCCACCTGAGCTTTTCACATGGCCAGCTTAGTCCTCCTTACAGTATGGTGGTATCAGACTTCTCACATGGTGGTTGACTTTATATATTGCAGAAATTGAAGCAGCCAGTATTTTTAAAGGGTAGGTCCAGAACTGGCACAGTGTCACTTTCATTTCATTTGATTTCTCAAAAGAGTCAAAGGGCAGCTTAGATTCAAGGAGAAGGAAAGTAGACTCAATCATTATTTGGTTTGAGGTCTAACATGCATATATGGGAGAAAGAAAGAATTTATGATTGCCATCTTTGGAAACTAGCATATTCATTTACATTTTGCCTGTTAGCACTGTAATTTCATACTGGAAAATACTTAAAATCATCACAACTTCAAATCATGGCAATAATTTTATAGACTTTATTGTTTTTAGTTTTTATTGATTTGAGATAGAGAGAGAAATATCAACGGGAGAGAGAAACATGAATCAGCTGCCTCCTGCATGCCTCCTACTGGGGATCAAGCCCACAACACATGCATGTGCCCTCCTGACGGGTAACACAACCAGCAAACTTTCAGTACATGGGAATACCACCCAACCAACTGAGCCACATCAGCCAGGGCTATAAGCTTAATTTTTTAGAGCAATTTTAGATGTAGAGAAATAGTTAGCAGAAAGTACAGTGATTTCCCATATATCCCCTGTCCCCATATATGCATAGCCTCTCCCATTATCAACATCTAGAGTGGTACATTTTTTACAAATTATGAACCTACATAGATGCATCTTAATTACCCAAAATCCATAGTGTCCATTAGGGTTCACTTTCAGTGTTAAATATTCTGTAGATTTGGATAAATTCTTAATGATATATATCCACCATTTTAGTATCATACTGAGTAGTTTTACTATCCTAAATATTCTTTCTGCTCGATATGAGTAATTTTTTCAGTGTTCAAAACCTTGAGGCTATAATTTACATCTAAAAACATTTGACTATAAAAAGCTTCTTTGGGCTAGTTATTAGATTCTGAAATTGTAATAAACCATATAAAATAAAATTATGCAAAATATATTTTAAATTATGACTTTAGTAATTAACATTTATTTTATCTGGACCTAGAATATGTGATCCTCTAGCTTCCATAGCTTTTAACTTCCTTAGACATTATTTAAGAAAAAAATATATATATATGCTATATGACCAAAACCAAAGAGAGAACTAACCATAAAATCCAATCCACTAATGGCGACAAAGTTGTTTTAAGGAAAGTAACATCTGTCATCATGCTCTCTATTTCACATAATTGATTAAGAGAATCACTTTAATAGCTGCCAGGTGGCATTTTTAAAAAAATCTAGCTAGAGTCCTGGAGTGCATAGAGCACAGATGTTGAAAACAAATCTGAGAGATTTTTTTTTTTTTCTGTAATGTGAGTTGTTTTTATTTTTTAAAAGTTAAACAACATTTGGACACTCACCTATTTTGGGTGAGTTTTCATGAGAAATGGGAACTATGACTAATCAGAAGTTTCTATCTGGAAGTCTGAGTCTTGAAATTGTAAACCATAATCTCAGAAATGGTAAAGATAAATTCTCAAGTGGTGGCCATTATGATAATAATTCAAGGACAGCATGTTGGGTTTAATGGTATCAGTGCAGGAGTAATGTTTTAACCAAATTATTTCTGTGAAAAGGCATTAAGCATGACCTCTGCTGTGAGTTATATTCTTTGGTCTTGACTTAATTTCTGAAGTTAATTCTTTTGGATCCTGAGAAAGAAGATACCTACTAAGAAGGGCTCCTGGTGGCAAACTGGTCCCAAATTTGTATAAAAACAGTGCTTAGCAGCTATTCTGACAGAGAGCACTGTCATACAAGGCAGGGTTAAGGGAGAAGACTGCACGCAACTGCCTGCCTCCTGCTCTGAACTGCCTGCATGCACTGTATTCCAGCCATCTAAGCCAGCCCTTATAAAGGAGTTCCTGGATTCTTACTTCAACCAGTAAGACTGAGATTTTCCTCATCCAATTGAAACTGCACAGCTATAATCCCATCAGCAACTTCACTGACGAATCAAAATGGCCAAATTCTGACCAATCGGAACAGTGACCTTGAGACCAATTGAACTGCAAGGATTTGGAGTCTTCATTTGCATGAGGATGGACCAATCAGGGATTAGGTTGAGTTCATCTCTCTATATAAGTCAGATTCCTTCTCATCCAGAGAGCACATTTCCCTTTGCACTGAACACTGTGTTTCCTTGCTGAATCAACTAAGATGTTTAGCTAGTATGGGATCACACTTGGGTAAATCAGAGCCTGTGGAGCAGAACTGAGCAGGTGGAACAGAATAGAGTTATCTAGCTAGAGAGGTGCCTCACCCCAGAGCTGCTTCACAGGCATGCTACTCCACAGCTATGCTATTTCATAATTGAGCCTTAGCACTATTGAACTATTTCACAGTATTGCTGTATCACAATTGAACTGTTTGCACTGAATAAAGTTTCCTTCTTCACTATACCCCAAATTGGGGCTTTTAATTGGCATCAATGAACATTGATTGACATTCTTCAAGTGTTTTTTTTCCTTCAATTTTGATAAAATACCCAGTATTCTTTTAATACAAAGATTTTCTCCTTGAGTTACAACAGATCAGACATTTTAGCTTGCAACCAACAAGACTGACTAACACACATGGTTAATCACAACATAACCCAATTTTTTGTATTAATACATAACCAGAGTACACCCAAGATATTATGTTCCTACACATTGTTCTCCAAATATTGTTAATATGATCTTCAATAGGGGCATATTGCATCAGCAGAACCATTGCTAAACTCTGATAAAGTTTTTGTTTTTTTTTAAGATCTTAATGATATTTACTTTACAGTGCTCTTGGATGAAAAGACCTCAATTGTTTGTATAAACTAGTGATCAAGAACAAAATTCAAAGTAGAAGCTATCCTTTGGCAAGTCATATATATTCAAAAACATTTTTAAAAACTCATTTATTTAAATATCTAGGTAATTGTTCAAATAAGTAGTAATTTCTACAAAGCTGAGTACCCATCCTTTCAAAAGCAAAAATATTATTTCATTATTATTTGTTTGCAAGTTTTTACTTAAAAGCACATCAATCATGAATGTCTAGATGAGTAAATTTTCACAAAATGATTCAATCTATGTAACCAGCATTAAAAAAAAAATAGTATTACACCATATGATACCTTCATGTAATCCTTATTTACTTCCATGTATGTAGTTTTATTTCTGTGGTCACTTATTGAATTTGTATTGTTTTCCTTCCTGCTTAATTTTAGTGAGAAAAGTGACATTTTATCATTTTTTCAGACTGTCAGATAGGAAATCTATGTATATAAAACCCTAATATGCAAATAGACCGAACAACAGAACAACTAAACAACCAAACGACAGGTTGCTATGATGTGCACTGACCACCAGGGGGCATGCATAGAACATGTCAGGTGTTGGCAGCAAATGGCAGAGCATGTAACATGGTGGGCATGAGCCGCAGTGAGATTGTGGAGCAGGTGAGCAGGGGCGCCAGACCAAGGCAGGGTGCTGGTCGCTGTCATGGGGGCCAGCCTCTGGTGGTTATTGAAAATTCTTTGCTCCTACGTGCTGCAGTCCTGCTTGTACCTGCTGCTGGCTCCTGGCCTTGGCCCCAATCACTTGGTGCTATCAGCTGGTGCGAGCAACGACTGCTGGCCCCAATTGCCCCTGAGGGCTTCTCCACCTCCCCCTGCTCCTGAGGGGCAATAAGGGCAGCAGCCACTGCTCACACCCGCTGATGGCACTGGGCTTGCTCACACCACTGCTGGTGCTGGCCCCAATTGCTCTGTGCTGTCCGTGGGTGCAAGCAGGGACAGTGCCATCAGCACGTGGTAGTGGGAGCTGGGCCACCAGCAGACAGGGGACTGGGGGCCATGGTGGGAGAGGCAAGGGGGGAAGCACGGAGAATGGGCCAAGACCTGCCCCTCTGCCCACCGCAGCCTCGCAGCCCACAGTTCCTTTCAAGGTGCACAAATTTGTGCACTGGGCCTCTAATGTTTAAGATTAATAACTACATAAAATAATAGATAAATTAATGAATGGATGGAAATTTTATGAAAATTATAAAATCTATTGCTGTTCAAAAAATATTGATTCCCAATTTTTACCTGAGTCCCTAATTTCTAATTGCTATTTCAGTGTTTTATATAATGATAACCCTATTTCTCTAGTCATTTTATAATATCAGTTGTTATTTGAGGATAGGTTTACATGGTGTATGAACCTGTTCTCTCTTGGCCTATAGAGATAATTTTCTTTTTCTCCAGCCATGCACAATAGATATATTTCAAGTAGAGCTTTTAACCCTCCCCCAGAAAGTCAACATTTTCTTCAACTTTTAAGAAGTAGCTATTTTCTCCAAAGATTTAAAGTCCCTAAACCTTAAGTTGAGGAAAAAATAAAATGTAAGTTAGAAAGCATGCTTTATAGGAAACTCTCACTGTAATTAATAACTAAATAACAAAATATGTTATCACTATTGTGATGTTATTTTCTATTATCCGATTTTATATCTTCTGATTTTTTCCAATCCAAATATATTTCATATTGGTAACAGCAGGTAAAAAAAAAAAAAATATATATATATATATATATATATATGGGGTCCCTCAGCCCAGCCTGCACCCTCTCACAATCTGGGACTACTGGTTCCTAACAACTCACCTCCCTGCCTGCCTGATTGCCCTTAACCGCTTCTGCCTGCTGGCCTGATTGCCCTCTAACCACTCCCATGCTGACCTGATCGCCCCCAAATGCCCTCCCTCCCCTGCCAGCCTGGTTGCCCCCAACTGCCGTTTCCTGCCGGCCATCTTGTGGTGATCATCTTGTAGTGGCCATCTTGTGATGATGTGAGGGCACAAGTGCATGAGGGCCACCTAGGCTTTTATTAGTATAGATAGAGAACACCCATAATTTTACATTGTACACAAAAAATCACATTGATTTCCCTGAAAGAAATTATTATAACATATCACCCTAAATAACTTAGAATTATATTATGTGATTAATTGTTTATCTATTCTCTTTGTTTTTTTATTTTTTAATTTCTTTATTGATTAAGGTGTTACATAAGTGTCCTTCTTCCCCCATTACCCCTCTTCCCCCCCAGTCATGCCCTCACCCCCCTGTTGTCTGTGTCCATTGGTTGGGCACATATGAATGCATACAAGTCCTTTGGTTGATCTCTCCCCCTTACCCCCACCCTCCCCTCATTTCCCTCCAAGGGATCATTGTTTCTCTGTCTCTGGAACTGTTTTTGTTCATCAGTTTATGTTCATTATATTCCATAAATGAGTGAGATCATGTGGTATTTATCTTTCTCTGACTGGCTTATTTCACTTACACTAATGCTCTCCAATTCCATCCATGTTGTTTCAAATGGTAGGAATTCCTTCTTTTTTTATGGCAGTATAGTATTCCATTGTGTAGATGTACCACAGTTTTTAATCCACTCATCTTCTGACGGGCACTTAGGCTGTTTCCAAATCTTAGCTATGGAAAATTGTGCTACTATGAACATAAGGGTGCATATATCATTTCTGATGGATGTTTCTAGCTTCTTGGGATATATTCCTAGAAGTGGTCAAATGGGAGTTCCATTTTTAGTTTTTTGAGGAAACTCCATACTGTTCTCCACAGTGGCTGCACCAATATGCATTCCCATTAGCAGTGCACCAGGGTTCCTTTTTCTCCGAATCCTCGCCAACATTTTTCATTTATTTATTTGTTGATGATAGCCATTCTGACAGGTGTGAGATGGTACTGCATTGTCGTTTTGATTTGTATCTCTTGGATGATTAGTGACTTTGAGCATGTTTTTATATGTCTCTTGGCCTTCCTTCTGTCTTCTTTAGAAAAGTTTCTATTTAGGTCCCTTGCCCATTTCTTGATTGGATTGTTTATCTTCCTTTTGTTCAGTTGTATGAGTTCCCTGTAAATGTTGGAGATTAAACTCTTATCAGTGATAACATTGGCAAATATGTTCTCCCATGTAGTGGGCTTTCTTGTTGTTTTGTTGATGGTTTCTTTTGCTGTGCAAAAGCTTTTTATTTTGATGTAGTCCCATTTGTTTATTTTCTCTTTATTTTCCATTGCCCTAGGAGAAGTATCAGTGAAGAAGTTCCTTCAGCATAAGTCTGAAATTTTGCTGCCTGTGGATTCCTCTAATATTTTTATGGTTTCCCATCTTACATATAAGTCCTTTATCCATTTTGAGTTTATTTTTGTGTATGGTGTAAGTTGGTGGTCTAGTTTCATTTTTTTGCATGTATTTGTCCAATTTTCCCAACACCATTTACTGAAGAGACTGTCTTGACTCCATTGTACGTTCATGCCTTCTTTGTCAAATATTAATTGGGCACAGTGGTTTGGATCGATTTCTGGGTTCTCTATTCTATTCCATTGGTCTATATGTCTGTTCTCGTGCCAGTACCAGGCTGTTTTGAGAACAATGGCTTTGTAATACAGCTTGATATCGGTTTTGAGATCCCACCTACTTTGTTCTTCTTTCTCAGGATTGCTGCAGCTATTTGGGGTCTTTTTTTTTATTCCAGATGAATTTGTGGAGAGTTCTTTCTAGGTTTGTGAAATATGCCATTAGTATTTTAATGGGGATTGCATTGAATCTATAGATTGCATTGGGTAGAATGGCATTTTGATGGTGTTGATTCTACCAATCCATGAACACGGTATGTTCTTCCATCTGTTTATACCTTCCTTTATCTCATTTTTTAGTGTCCTGTAGTTTTTTGCATAGATGTGTTTTACCTCTTTAGTTAAGTTTATTCCTAGGTATCTTAATTTTTATGGTACAATGGTAAATGGGATTGCTTTTTTAGTCTCTCTTTCTGTAAGTTCACTATTGGTATATAGAAATGCCATAGATTTCTTGGCATTAATTTTGTATCCCGCTACTTTGCAGAATTCATTAAGTCTAATAATTTTTTGATCGAGTGTTTAGGGTTTTCTATGTATAATATCATGTCATCTTCAAATAAGGACAGTTTTACTTCTTCTCTTCCAATTTGGATGCCTTTTATTCCTTCTTCTTGTCTGATAGCAATGGCTAGTATTTCCAGTACTATGTCGAACAGGAGTGGTGAGAGAGGGCATCCCTGTCTTGTTCCTGTTCTTAGGGGAAATGGTTTTAGTTTTTGTCCATTGAGTGTGATGCTGGCTGTGGGTTTATCATATATGGCTTTTATGATGTTGAGTTATGAGCCTTCTATTCCCACCTTGCTGAGAGTTTTTATCAAGAAAGGGTGTTGGATTTTGTCAAATGCTTTTTCTGCATCAATTGATATGACTGTGATTTTTTCCCCTCAATTTGTTTATGTGATGTATCATGTTTATTGATTTTCAAATATTGTACCATCTTTGCATCTCTAGTATTAATCTTGCTTAGTCATGGTGTATGATCTTTCTGATGTACTGCTGGATCTGATTTGCTAGGATTTTGTTGAGGATTTTGGCATCTATGTTTATGAGGGATATTGGCCTGTAATTCTCTTTTATTATGTTTTTTTTTTAAATATATTTTTTACTGATTTTTAAAGAGAGGAAGGAAGAGAGATAGAGAGTCAGAAACATCAATGGGAGAGAAACATAGATCAGCTGCCTCTTGCACGCCCCCTACTGTGGATGTGCCCACAACCAAGGTACATGCCCTTGACCTGAATCGAACCTGGGACCCTTGAGTCTGCAGGCCGACGCTCTATCCACTGAGCCAAACTGGTCTGGGCTTCTCTTTCATTGTGTTGTCTTTATCTGTTTTTTGTATTAGGGTGAGGCTGGCTTCATAGAATGAGTTTGGAAGTGTTCCTTCCTCTTGAATTTTTTGGAATAGTCTGAGGAGGATACGTTTCAGTTCTTCCTTGAATGTTTGGTATAGCTCTCCTGTGAGCCGCCTGGGCCTGGGTTTTGGTTTGATGGAAGCTTTTTGATGACTGCTTCAATTTCTTCCATAGTTATTGGCCTATTGAGATTTTTAGAATCTTCCTGATTGAGTTTTGGAAGGTTGTATTTTTCTGGGAATATGTCCATTTCCTTCAGGTTGTTTAGTTTGTTGGAATAGAGTTGTTCATAATATTTTTTAACAATCCCTTGTATTTCTGTGGGGTTTGTTGTTATTTCGCCTCTATCATTTCTGATTTTGTTTATTTGAGTCCTCTCTCTTTGCTTTTTGGTGAGCCTGGCTAGAGGTTCATCAATCTTGTTTATCCTTTCAAAGAACCAGCTCTTGGTTTCATTGATTTTTTTGTATTGTTTTTTTGGTCTCTATGTCATTTATTTCTGCTCTAATCTTTATTATCTCCTTCCTTCTGTTCACTGTGGGCTTTTCTTGTTGCTCTCTTTCTAATTCTTTGAGTTGTAGCATTAGATAATTTACTACCATTTTTTCTTGTTTTTGTTTTAGTTAGGCCTGTAAAGCTACAAACTTCCCTCTCAGGACTGCTTTCATTGTGTCCCATAGGTTTTGGATTGTTGTATGTTTTTATTGTCATTAGTTTCCAGAATGTTTTTAATTTCTTCTTTGATCTCATTGGTAACCCAATCAATATTTAATAACATGCTATTCAGCTTCCAAGTGTTTGAGTGTTTTGGATTGTTTTTATTGTAGTTTATTTATAATAATATGCCATTATGGTCTGAAAAGATGATTGGTATGATTTTTCAGTCTTCTTGAATTTGGGGAGACTTTGCTTGTGAACCAGTATGTGGTCTATTTTTGAAAATGTCCCATGTGCACTTGAGAAGAACGTATATTCTGCAGCTTTGGGGTGAAATGTTCTGAAGATGTCAATTAAGTCCATCTGATCTAGTGAGTCATTTAGGATTGTTGTTTCTTTGATGATTTTTTTGTCTAGAGGATTTATCCAGTGATGTCAGTGGTGTATTAAAGTCCCCTACTAAGATTATATTGTTGTCTATCTCTCTCTTGATATCTTCCAAGAGATTTTTTAATGTACTTGAATCCTCCTGCATTGGGTGCATATATGTTTACCAGGGTTGTATCTTCTTGTTGTATCAAACCCTTTAGTATTATGAAGTGGCCTTCCTTATCTCTTGTTATGGCCTTCACTTTGAGGTCTATTTTGTCAGATATAAGTATTGCTACCACAGGCTTTTTTTTCCATTTCCATTTGCCTGAAATATATTTCTCCATCCCTTCACTTTCAGTCTGTGCAAGTCCCTTGTTCTGAGGTAGGTCTCTTGTAGACAGCATATATATGAGTCATGTTTTTTTTTTATCCATTCAGCCACTCGCTATCTTTTGATTAGAGCATTTAGTCCATTTATGTTTAAAGTTATTATTGAAAGGTACTTGTTTGTAGATATTTTTATTTTTGAGGCTGTGTTCTTTCTTACCTTTTTGTGTCTTCTTTTTACAGAATTCCCTTTAGCATTTCTTGCATTGCTGGTTTGGTAGTGATAAACTCCCTTAGCCTTTTTTTGTCAATGAAGCTCCTGATTTCCCCTTCAGTTTTGATTGATAGTCTTGCTGGATAGAGTATTCTTGGATTGAGTCCCTTGCTTTGCATTACTTTGCATCTTTTTCCATTCCCTTCTTGCTTTATGTGTTTTTGTTTAGAAATCATTTGATAATCTGATATGAGATTCTTTGTAGTTAACTCTCTGTCTCTCTCTTGCATCCTTTAATATTCTCTCTTTGTCAATAACATTTGCCATTGTAATTATGGCGTGTCTTGGTGTGGGTCTTTTGGGATTCATCTTGCTTGGGACTCTTTATACTTGAGTAACTATTTACTTCCCCATATCAGGGAAGTTTTCTGTCATTATTTCTTCAAATAAATTTTCTAATCCTTGCTGCTTTTCTTGTCCTTCTGGCAGCCCTATTATACATATGTTATTTTGTTTTGCATTGTCCCAAAGCTCCCTTAGGCTCTTCTCCTGCTTTATAATTTTTTTTCTCTAGTTGTCTAGTAGTCAGATTGGGCTTGTTTCTGTACCTGATCTTCTAACTCGCTGATTCAGTCCTCTGCTTCTTCTAGTCCACTGTTGAAGCCTTCCATGGTGTTTTTGAATGTAACTATATCATTTTTCATTTCTTCCTGATTTTTTCATAGGTTGTTGATTTTCTCGTCCATCCGGTGTATGAACTGTATGACCATTACTCTAAATTATTTTTCTCTCATGTCGCATGCTTCCATTTCACTTATTTTCTTACATGGTGATTCCTCCTTTTATTTCCTCTGGGGATTGCTTCATTGTCTCCCCATTCTGACTATCACCAGAAGGTTCAGATGTCGAGTTGTGGGATCCTGGACTGTGTGCAGTGGGAGTTTTGCACCCCACCATGTGTCACTGAAGAGCTCTGATACCAAGACGTGTAGTTGCTGTGGGTTGGTGGGAACCATGCTCGCCCTGGATCAGAGTCACAGGCACTTAGTGTGGCCTCATGTGTTCACCTAGAATCAGGGACCCTGCCTGCGCCACATTGAAAAAGAGAACTCACTGGCATGTGCCAAAAATCAAAGTCCCCTATTGTGTGTCAGGAGTCAGAGGCTCCCTGTGTCCATGCCAAGAATTGATTATAAAAGTCTCTGTTTTTTGGTGCTACTTCACACTGAGAATCAGGTCCCTGTATGCACATATGCCAAGAAATAAAGTCACTGGCTCTTAGTGTGAATGTACTGGGAATCAGCGATCTCAGGCACATGTAATGAGGAACCTAGTTCAGTCACTGGTGGTCAATGCTGCCTCTTGTGTGGAGATTCAGGGTCCCCGATCTGCCCAGGAGACCGGGTTGCTCAGTCGCACTGTGTTGGCAGGAGGTCCACTTCTGCACTGCGGTAAACAGCCTTCTGTGTGCACTTGCCCTGAATCAAAGTGAGGTGGCTCTGCCCCTTAGTGTGGGTGTGAGGTCTGGTCATGTGGGTGTGCACTGTGGAAAACAAACTCCCCGTGTCCATGTACCCAGGCTCAAATTCAGCGCTGCCTTCCTGTGTGGGCACAGGTTCTGGTCATGGGGAACACACTCCCAAGACCACACATCCAGGTTCAAATTCACCACAGCCTCTCTGCTAAGGTGCAGGGTCTGGCCATGGGAAACAAAGTCCCTGGGTTTGCACCCCCAGGCTCATATTCCGTGCTGTCTCCTTGTGTGGGCATAGGATCTGGTCGTAGAAGACAATCTCCCCAAGGTCATGCACCTACGCTCAAATTCAGGACTGTCTTCCTGCCTGTGCATGGAGATGAGTTGTGGGAGTCCAAGCTCAAGTTCAGCGCTGTCTCCCTGCCCTGCATGGGTGCGTGATCTGGTCACAGACGACCACCTCCCTGGGGATGAGTGGTTAGTTTCAAATTCCACTCAGTCTCCCTGCCTGTGCATGGAGATGAGTCACGGGAAACAAATCCCCGAATTCGCAAGTCCGAGCTCAAGTTCAGCACTATCTCCCTGCCCTGCGTGGACGCGGGATCTGGTCGCAGAAGACCACCTCCTTAGGGATGAGGGGCTAGGCTCGAATTCTGCTCAGTCTCCTTGCCTGGGTGCAGATACCAGTGGTGGGAAACAAACTTCCCATGTCTGACACCAAGGCTCAAAGTCAGGCAGAGTCGCCACTGCTTTGTGTGTGCAGAAAGTCTTATTATGCAGCTGGGGTCTGGTAGTTTCTATGTCACTGCCACCGGGGCGTCGGGAGAAGGGGATTGGCTTTGTGACTCACAGAAATCTGCGGCTGGGTGCCTGGAGTCCTGGTGCCCCTGGGTCTGCAGTTGTGGTGGCAGGTCTTCTACCAGAGTGGCTGTAGGGTCCTTGTTTGCTTCTGAGATCAGACTGGGTGATGGTGAGGCTATGATCCTAGTCTCAAGCAGTTCTGTTCTTTAAGATGGTGTGGTCTTTGTGGTGCTGGTGTCCTCCCCAGAGTGTTTGTGGTGGCCGTGGGGTTTTGCTGTCTAAGACTGCTGTGATTGGCAGTCTCCTGGCAGAACTGCAGGGTCTAACTGTCCCTATTTCACTCACACACACACCCACACACGTCCACACTACCTCTTTTGCTCCCTCACTCTCTCACACACTCTCCCTCCCTACCTTCCTGCCGGTCACCATATTGCCTCCCCCATTCAGTATTATCTATCTACTAGAGGCCTGATGCATGAAATTCTTGCACGGGGCAGGGGGGGTGTGGCCCTCAGCCCAGCCTGCACCCTCTCCAATCTGGGACCCCTCAAGGGATGCCTGACTGCCCCTTTAAACCCCACCAGGATCGGGCCTAAATGGGCAGTCAGACATCCCTCTCACAATCCAGGACTGCTGGCTCCCAACTGCTCGCCTGCCTGCCTGCCTGATTGCCCCTAACCACTTCTGCCTGCCAGCCTGATCACCCCCTAACCACTCCCCTGCCAGCCTGTTTGTCCCTTACTGCCCTCCCCTGCAGGCCTGGTCACCCCTAACTGCTTTTCCCTGTAGGCCTGGTTCCCCCCCAACTGCTCTCCCCTGCAGACCTGGGTCCCCTGCAACTGCCCTTCCCTGCAGGCCCGGTCACCCCCAACTTCCCTCCTCTGCCAGCCTGGTCATCCCTAACTGCCTTCCCCTGCAGGCTTGATTGCCCCCAGCTGCCTTCCCTTGCAGACCTGTTTCCTCCCAACTGCCCTCCCCTGCTGGCCATCTTGTGGTGGCCATCTTGTGTTCACATGGGGGCAGCCATCTTTGACCACATGGGGGCAGCAATCTTGTGTATTGGAGTGATGGTCAATCTGTATATTACTCTTTTATTCGATAGGATAGAGGCCTGGTGCATGGGTGGGGGCCAGCTGGTTTGCCCTGAAGGGTGTCCCAGATCAGGGTGGGGGTTCCCTTGGGGCATGGGGCAGCTTGGGCAACGGGCCTGTGGTGGTTTGCAGGCTGGCCACACCCTCTGGCAACCCAAGCAGAGGCCCTGGTATCTGGGATTTATTTATCTTGTTCAATCTTAACTTTGTACCCTGGAGCTGAGCCAAGCCTTATGCTTGCTCCCTTATGGCAGCCATTTCTGTTAGGATTTATTTATCTTCTTAATTGAAATTTTGTAGCCTGAAATGGAGGCCAAGGCAGGCCAGGGCTTCAGAAGCTTGGCTTCCTCTATCACCTGGGGCAACCCAAGCCTCCTGGTCTCTGCAGCTCCCTGGCTGATGCCATTTTTGTTGGGATTTATTTATCTTCTATAATTGAAACTTTGTAGCCTGATTGCAGGCCATGGGGAAACTGAAGCCTCCCTCCTGCTCTCTTTGTGGCCACAGTCATTTTGGTTGGGTTACTTTGCATACTTGCTCCTGATTGGCTTGTGGGCATGGCTTGTGGGTGTAGCAGAGTGATGGTTAATTTGCATATTACTCTTTTATTAGATAGTATTCTCTTTGGTAATTGAAACAGGTAATTGAAACTGAAATAATATGTAATGCGTAAGCTACACTCGTGTGAATAACTGTGTCTAACAGTTGTTTTGTACTTTATTTGGCTAATAAGCCCATATCTTAGAGATTTGAATAGAATTTGTTCAATATTTCTGTAAAAACTTTCCAAAACAAATACAGGGTGGGGCAAATGTAGGTTTACAGTTGTGAGTATGTGAAACAAAGAGTTTATTCTTGTATCATTTATTAATTATTACATTATTTTCCATGTAAACAACTACAAACTTACTTTGCCCCACCCTGTATATTATGTGCATAGCAGATATTTGGAGAGCTGCTTTGTATCTGAATCCTCTTTCTATGTTTGGGGAATTCTCCACTTTATGAATCTTGACTGGAAGTAAATTCTTACTCCAATTCTATGGATGTTGAATGTATCCAGCTTACACATTTCTTCTGATAGCTTGGATACAGGACTATGATATATATTTGGCCAAGTTTATGAAGCTCCTTAGTGTATGAGTTTTGAAGTAATAACACAAGGACATGAGCCTAGGGGAGAATTCTTTATAACACAGGCAGCTAATATAAGTTACTAAAGACCACAGTGTTCAATGTTTCTCTCATAAAAACATGAATTTCAGATTAGTGTTATTAACCAATAAAAGTTGTAATTTTGTTAGGAAAGAATTTAGAGTATGGGTGTTGCTTCTCTTTTTTCTTACATATTTTAGGAGTGTAGGCCACCCCTTTCCTGGTATTTCTGTAAGCAAATTGATATCAATAAAGTTATTTTTTTGTTTAAAATGCCAATATCAGACTATGATAGTTATACATAGAGAAACTAACTATTAAATTAGTACCTAAATTGGCAACAAAACTCTAGGAAAATGAGAGCATATGGAAATAATTATTTAACAGGACAATAGTAATATATGATAGATGTAACTGTTTTTTCAGGCATAGCTCTTAACTAACTGACTTGGTATCTTTATTTCATTTCTTCTGGAACTTTTGCTTTTAGGATATTTCCCATAGGAACCGGCCTTCCATGCTGGAAGAAACTGAAGACCCATAAAATGGTTTAATTAGATGCTGCATTTGAGAGCCCTATGTATCAACTATCAGCCATTGGATGAATGTTCAGCCACAGTAAAGCCTTCACATAACTGCAGCCCCACCTGACATACTGCTACCAAACCCAACTGATCCCTTCAAACAACTGAACCATGATAGTAGTTATACATTTTTGTTTTAAGGCATTAAGTTTTAGAGTGACATCAGAGGAATGATGACATAAGAGCGGCCCTTGGCCTCTCACCCTGAAACCTCAATAAGTTAACCTACTATAATTCAACAAATAATTCCCTGATCAATTCAGAGGCACACCTGAGAGACCCACACATTGAAACCTCTAAAGGTAGGCAACTAGGAATAAACAGGGAGACAACAATGGAGGAAAGAGTAGATGGGCCTGCAGATGCAGCCTTGCAGCCAGGAGCACATGGCTTGGTCTGTAGAGTGGAGGAAGCCCACAGTAATATGTGGTTCCTTTGTCCAGGAAGAACAGAAAACTGTGGGGGGCAGACTATCAAGGCCAGCTAAGTGAACAGTGTCTAAGCCAGCATATGTGTGACAGAGCATGGGGTTCTGCCATGTGGCTCTCCACTGCTGGGATGAGTGGCAGTGTTTTAGACAAAGACACAGAACCACAGAGCCCTGCTGCTGCTTGGTCTCCCATTGCCCTAGGAATCAGGTCAAGGAACATGCTATCTGTAAACCAAGAGCTATTATAGTAGATCCACTGACCCCCAGATGGGGTGCCCGCAGCAGGACCCCCAAGGAGGTCAGGGGTCACCATTACAGTAAGGGCGAACAAACCTCACCCTCAAGAGGCACAGTTATCACAGTGCTAAAAAATCTTGCAATTCAGTGACTTCTACTAGAAAATAGTAGAAAGGCCTCCATAGGAAGCTTCTATTTAGAAGGCCATTAATGTAGACAAGTATACATGCCTAGCCAAAAGAGAACAGCAAATAACATGAATAACTATGGAAATGAAGATGATCAGAAAGAAAATAAGAAAGCCATAGAAAGCAAACACATGGAAATATGTGATAAAATTGACAGAGATTTTAAGATTGCAGTTCTGAAAATACTCAATGAGATGTGAGAAAATACAGACAGGCAATTAAATGCTTTTAGAAAACAAATTAATGAACAAAATGACTACTTTACCAAAGAGACTGAACTTTTAAAAACAACCAATCAGAAGTCCTGAAAATGAAGCATGCAATTAAGGAGATTAAGAGTGAACATGAGCACAGAAAACAGACAACCAGATGGAGGAAAGAATTAGTGATATTGAAATAGGAATCTAGAAATGACACAGAGAGAAGAAGAGAGAGACCTGAGCATAAAGAAAACAAAAGAACACTAAGGGAACTATCTGATTCCATCAGAAAAAGCCACTTAGACTCTAGGCATTCCAGAAGGAGAAGAAAGGGAGAAAGTAACAGAAGTCTATTCAAACAAATAGTGGATGAGAACTTCCCAAATCTATGGAAAGAAGTAGATCCTCAAATCCAAGAATCAAACAGAACACTTAGTTGTCTCAATCCAGAGACATATATTGTATTAAAACTGTCAAAAATTAATGACAAAGAAAAAATTCTCAAAACAACCAGGGAAAAGAAGGAAGTGACCTACAAAGGAAAACCTGTAAGAATTTCATCTGACTTCTCAGCAGAAACTACAAGCCAAAAGAAAGTGAAACCAAATATTCAACATCTGTAAGAGAGAAATTACCAGCTACAAATAATACATCCATCAAAATTATCCTTTAAATATGAAGGAGAAATAAAGATCTTCTTGAAATACAGAAGCTGAGGAATTTTATTACCAGAAAACCTCCATTGCAGGAAATACTCAAGGGAGTTATTCTACCTTAAACAAAGAACATAAGGTCACAACACTATGAGTAAAATCACCAAAAAGCTTATAGCACAAACAGGGATAATTTGTGACAACACCAAACAACCCAATCAAAAAGTGGGTAGAGGGGCTGAAAATACACCTCTCCCAGAAAGACAAAGCAACAGCCAATAGATATATGAAAAAACGTTCAACCTCACTAGCAATTAGGGAAATGCAAATCAAAACTACAATGATATACCACTTCACATCTGTTACAATGGCTATTATCAACAAAACAAGCAATAACAAGTGTTGGAGAGGTAGTAGAACAAAGGGAACCCTCATTCACTGCTGGATGGAATGTAGACTGGTACAACCACTATGGAAAACAGTCTGGCAATTCTTCAAAAAGTTAAGAATACAGCTACCATACAACCCAGTAATTCTTATTCGGAGCAAACCATATATTTTAAAAGATGCATGCATACCTATATTCATTGCAGCATTATTTATGGTGGCCAAGACATGAAAACAATCAAAGTGATCTACAACAGAAGACTGGATAAAGAAGATGTGGTACATATACACAATGGAATACTACTCAGCCATAAAAAAGGATGAAATACTGCCATTTGCAACAACATGGACCTTGAGAATATTATGCTTAATATTTATGTGAAATAAATCAGACAGAAAAAGCTAAGAATCATACGATTTCACTCATATGTGGGACATAAAACTGAAACTCGTGAACACAAACAGCAGTGTGATATTTGCCAGAGCGAAAGGGGTAGGAGGGTGAAGGGTGTCCTAATATATGGTGACAGGAGAAGAATTGACTTTAGGTGGTGGGCACACAGTACAATATACAGACCTTGTAACATAGAAATCCACTCCTGAAACCTATATGATCATATCAACCAATGTCACCCTAATAAATTTAATTTAAAAATAAACAAATATGTACAAGTAAACCCTGAAAGGAAATGTGTAAATGCCTGACAAAGCATATCATTTTTAAAATAGGCAAAGTTTCAATAAATTTATAAATGCAAATTTAAAAAGTTATTACATTTTGAGATGTATATATAGCAATATTTACTAGAAAGAAATGTTGTATTAATCAGGGTGCAGTAGGAGATGGAAATCACAACAGCAAGCCGAACAGGGAAAAAAATATAATGTAAAGATCTGTTAACTACTAAAAAGTGGTTAATTGACAAAAATTAAACATAAACTCAAAGAACTACAGAAAGCTTGTTCCCATGCTAGGACTGAGGAAGGGTGAATAAAATGACTCTATATTTCCATTAACAAGATGCAGCCAGACTTTGTGCAAGTAAAAAAGTTCTCACTCTCTTTCCAAAATGAGGGGACACCCAGTCCCAACAGTCCTTGTATCTATTGTTGGTTATATGAATTCTCAGATTCATTCACAGTCCCATTGGATTTACCTTAAATATTTATGTATGTATGTATATATCCTATCTAATAAAGACAGAATATGCAAATTGACTGTAACTCTGCAACAAAGATGGTGGTGCCCACAGCCAATAAGGAGAGAATATGCAAATTGACCCTACAAGGCAAAAGGCAGAAGGTGGCTCTGGCCAGGGCGCAGGTGAAAAGGCGGCTCTGGTGGGAGCAAAGGCGGTGCTGGCAGCCAGGGGAAGGAAGGCACATTCTTGCACAAATCTTCGTGCATCGGGCCTCTAGTGTATATATATATACATATTATCTTTCCATATATATATTTTTTTTTCCATTATATTCCTTGTCAGTCTATACAATTTTGTTGGAGATTAACTTTTCTAATTTTTAAGGTACAGATTATTTCTGTAATTGGTCATAGAAGAAATATCCATAATTTCCTTCTCCCGGTATTATTTTATATTTTAAATCTTCTTTGTAAGCTCAGGTCATTGTGGTACTGTACATAGTAGGGTAAATCAAATCATCATTTTTGAAGGGTCTGAGTCCTTACCTTAATGGTTTGACTTTTTTGTCATTCTCATTTTCCAGAGGTCATGTAAGTTCTTAAAGGAACCTTAGTGAATTTCCTGAGTTCCAGATATGATCCTCTTTGCCCTATTGTGTAGCAGCAAGTCAATTTCTCCTTAATAGTTAACATCAATTGAATCACTTTTCTCAGTGACCCCAAAATAACATTATTCTCTTCAAAGTGAATAGAAACATTATTGTGTTCACTAGTAGAAACATTTTTTCTTTGGGATCTAAGACTCTAGACTACAAGTCCTAAAGGTTTTCAGGATGCAAGGCAAATATCCTTGCATTAACAGGTAAAATAGTGGGAGAAGGCCCTGCCTACCCTTGATTCTAGGACCCATATATTCTGACTAGAGGGGAAACACAAACATGTATAATAATAAAAGTGTAATATGCTAATTAGACCAGATGACCTTTTAGATGAAGCTTGGGCTGCAAGGGAAGTCCGGGTCCCAGGTGCTGTAGGGAAGCCGGTGCCGGCAGCTGGGGGAAGAAAGTCCTACTCTTGCATGAATTTCATGCATTGTGCTAACATAACATTTTCAAACTTCAGAGTTTGCCACTCTGATCAATGAAAAATGACATTTTAATACAGTTTTTTATTTTATTTTGCAGTTTTTGTAAGAGTAAACATTTTTCCTTGTCGTCAAGACTTTTAAATTTCATTTTAGAAGAATATTTTCTCTGGGAATAAAGTGTTTAACTCCCTTTAATACCTTGAAGGTATTATTCCATTGTCATATGATTTCAAATTTGTTTTTCTGTTTTAGGAATCAGGCCTCAATCCTTCTGGGACTTCTTTATAAGAAATTCTTCCTTTTTCCTTAGATGCTTTTGTTATATCTCTGTCATTTCTTTTCTTGTTTTTAGCACATTTATCTTGTTATGTTTATATATATTTCCTTCATTTGCTTCTGAATCTGAAGCTTTATATCATTATCAGTTTTTAAAATTGTCAGCTATTATATCTTTAAATCTTTAATATATTTCTTTTTTCCTCTTTGTAATCCAAATATTTGCATAGACTTTTTTTTTTAATTTCTTGTCTCATATGCTCTGTCTTATGTTTTCCATCCTCTTAAATTTTCACACTTCAATTGTGGCAATTTTCTTTTGACTTTTCATCTAGTTCAATATTATTTCTTCATCTCCATCAAATATATTATTTTTAACTTTAATTTTTAAGTTACACCTTACATTTAATATTATTTTGTATTAGTTTCAGGTGTATAGCATAGTGGCTAGACAGTCTATAAAACATATTATTAAATTCATTTTGACTTTTTTATTTCAGTTCTGAATTTTTCATTTGCAGAAAAAAATGTCATTTGGTTTATTATAATACTTTTTATTTCTGTGTCAAGTCTATCTTTCTATTTCCTTGCACATATTAACCATAAGCTTTTTTTATGTTTTTGTTTGTTTAGGTCAATTGTTGATAACTCTACTGTCTGGATTCCCTGTAGATATTTCCATTTTATGTTGTTTCTCTTGGACTTTGATCGCTGTATTAGTGTGCTAGGTCTTCCATAACAAAGTCTCATCGACTGGGTGGCTTAAAGTATAGAAATTTATAATTTCATAGTCAAGGAGGCTAGAAGTCCCAGATCAAGATGTTGGCAGGTTTCGTTTCTTTTAAAGTATTTCTCCTTGGTTTGTCAATGGCCATCTTTTACTTGTGTTTTCACATGGTCTTCCCTCTGTATATGTCTCTGTCCTAATCTCCACTTCTTATAAGGACATTAATCATATTGGATTAGGGACAATCTATATGACCTCATTTTACCTTAATTACCTCTTTACAAGTCCTGTCTCCAAACACAATTATATACTGAAGTACTGAAGATTAAGACTTCAACATATAAATTTGTGGAGGACACAGTTCAGTCCATAGCAATCACTTTGTCTTATTTTTCATACTTTTGGTGTTTTGGATTGAGAGATCAATATTGTTTATAATAACTGTAGGACTTATTGGAAACCTAAGATTTTATTGCCTTTCTCTAGAGAGGATTTACAGTTGCTTCTGGCATGTGGCCTGTACATTAGCAATTCTAGATCTCTTTAATCCAATATATGCTGGAGCTGATTCAAAGCTGTAATTCAGAGCCACTGAGGGCTGGTCAATTTGAATTTCATCCTTATTCCTAATATGCATTCTTTTTGGGTTCCAGCTGAAACTTGCTACTTTACCAGATTCTATTTTTCTGGGGCCCTATATCACAAATTCTGCCCCTCTAAAGTCCTTGAATATGTCGAAAATTTTGCTTTGTTTTTCAGATCCTCAGCCACTTCTATAGGAATATGCTAATTTTTCTTGAGGAAAAGTGGTTACAAATTCTGGGCCTGCTACAGTGAGTTTCCATCTTCTCTGCGACCTTGACCCAGAAATCCTCACTGCTCTATTATTTCAGACAACAGTCTAGATATGCCTAAATTCATATTTGAACTTCCTGATTGTGTTTTCAGTGGAAGTGATGATCAAAACTACCTACACTGCCATTACCAGGAACTAATCTCCACAACATTACTATTTCTTAACAGCCTCAAACTGGCCATGCCAGCAATGATACATGAGGGAAAAACATTTTTTTCTCAGTTTTAATTTTTCATTGATATGTAATTCAATGAAATTATTACTTGAGAGCTAGAAGGTTATTCAAGACACTTTTATTATATTACCCCTTTTTGTAACATCCCTGGAAATGTCTTCTTCAAAGATTGATTTTGACAGATAGATTAAGTATCTTTAAGAAATAAGCAAAAATTTTAAATGCATATATTTTAAATGCTTGATAAGTTAGAAAAATAAGTGACAAGTATATGCTGTCTGCAGAATAAACAAGATAGACAAGAGAATTTTCAATTCTGCATGCTCGAAGTCAGTGTTTTTGAGAATAGTCTTTTGGTAGCTTGAAATTTAATGATAAACACTATCGATTATCTTCAATAACTTAAAACAACTTTAAGGTTCCTGTCTGTAATTTTATTTTGTATTTACTATTTTTTAACAATTGGTGAGAAATCAATATTACTTGATTACTTGAATATTTTTATTAACCAAATGTGATTAGGTTATTATTTGAACTGTCAAAGTATATATTTGCTTCATATCATTAAAGGAGGAAAAACATGAACATTTTATTATGGGCCTCAAATTTATTAAAGAGTGATGATTAAGAAGATATATATATATTATTAATTTCCTATTTAATTTTTAAAAAATATTAACTCAAAATGGAAAAAGAACATAAAAGCCAGGCATTATTCTGAAATGCAAATAAGTAGCTTGATGAAGTTCACTATCAGCTCTTTATTTCCGTTTTAACAAGAAGAGGGCTGCATTTTAGCTGAATAGATAGTACACTGACTCAGACACTGCAATAATTGTTCCTTCAGGCATTTGTCTGTCATATAAGGAAGTATCTAATGAATATGGAATTGCTCTGTATTGTAGGCAAAGACTGTTCCAGAAATACATTACATTATGTCACCTTAAAATTACTTTGAGCATTTTGTGAATTCAAAACTAGTTTTTTAATCAAAAGATGTACCTAATAAAAGGGAAATTATTATTCTGAAATATATATTTTCACCTGAAAATAAAACTTTCAACATAGAGTATGATTTAAATTGAAATAAAACAATTACTTGTAAACTTAGGTTAAACAGAATGTAATATTTTAATATAGTGGTATTATTAATGGAATTGCAGTGTTTTTTAGCAAAATAAACCAGTTAATGTTAGGAAGGGGTAGTAACTTTAAAAAATTCAGTATGCTTCTTATGTGATCTTTGAACATAGGATACTATTTTTCCACTTAGTTCTAAACCAGTATCATGAAAAATATGCCTTTTACTCCTTTATTATATACATTTCTGTTCAATTGACTAAATCCATGTTTTAGTTCATATTTACTTAAGGAAAGAATTTTCTAACAAAAATTTTGGGAAAGTTTTATATGTATTTGTATGTAAAGTATGGTGAGATTAGGAAATTGTTTCATCTTTAGATTAGACTTAATAATATTCAATAAAAGTGGATATATGTAGGAATGAAATGATAGGGATGTGTGTCATTTGTTTAAAAGACTCATGCTAGCTAGAATAGTGTTAAATATGTTAGTGTGAGTAGTAGCAGAAAAGGACTGGTAGGAGGATTTAGGAGTGCTGGTAATGTTCTATTTGTTTTGCGTTGGTGCTGGTTACACAGTGTGTTCAGCTTGAGAAAATTCATTTTGCTATATACTTACAATATGAGCACTCTTCTGTATGTACAATTCCATGAAGAATTAAAAATAAATAGAATATGTAAAATAAGTATAATAAATAATGATATTTATTGAAAATTTATGATAATTACAGCTTTATTCACAATATCCAAGATATGGAAACAACCTAAGTATCAGTCAACAGATGAATGGATGGTACATATATATTAGAATATTATAAAATATTATTCAGTCTTTAAAAAAATGGAGATCCTACCTTCTGCAATGTCAACTGGGGTTCAGTCTTGCTGACTATTTGCTGAGGACATTGTCCCATCAAGGGGTGAGGAAACTGAAGTATTTCTCTACCAACAAATGTTTGAAGGTTTTTGTGGACATTAATTCCCCCGCATCTCTGACCTCCTGCTTTAGTAGACATAATGTTTTTCTGCAACTAGAGAAAGCCTCCACGCTGAGGTATTTGAGGAAGGAAGCCATTCATTCATTTGATGAATTCTTCATTACAACTACATGTGACCTCCAGGATGGACCAAGAAACTTAAGGTCAGAGCCTTATACAAATGTGATACTTTCCTGTACAGGGATTTAACAATGTTTGAAATAAATTAATATTACTATCCATTAATAACTTTTCATTCATTCACACTTTGCGTTTTTTATTTCTTTCATATGAAGTTGATAATAAATGAAATAGGAGTACATAATATCTTGGATACAGGTATTCTGTATTCTCTTATGGTTCTGAGTATTTTCTCCAAAGTTTGAAACAAGAATTATCCTACTTTCAAATTTTTACAATGTGTTGAATTCACCTCATTTTCATTTCTGTTGCTCTAGGGCCGTGGTCAACAAACTGACTCGTGAGCCACACGCGGCTCTTTGGTTCCTTGAATGTGGCTCTTCCACAAAATACCACGGCCTGGGAGGGCACCGCCCAGTGACGGCGCCTCTGCCTGCGTTTAGGATAAAGGAAGAGTGGAACCTCGTGGCCGAGTGCCGCCTCCTGCAGGAACGGCTTCGTGGACACCAGCGTGCGGCTGCTGGACAAGCTCGAGAGGAACTCCCTTCTGCGGCAGGGCTCACCTTCCGAGGGCAGGGACAAAGGCAGCAGCAAGTTTGTGTTTGAGCTTTCAGGAGAGCACTGGACGGAGCTCCCAGACTCCTTGAAGGAGCCAACGCACCTGAAAGAATGGCACATAAACCATACCCTGATTGAAACCATTCCTGCCTAAATCAAGCTCTTCCAAGCGATGAGAATTCTGGATCTGCCAAAAAACGAGCTCTCCCATCTTCCGGCTGAAATTGGCTGTTTGAAGAACCTGAAAGAACTCAACGTCAGTTTCAACTATCTGAAGAGCATTCCTCCAGAATTGGGAGAGTGTGAAAATCTCGAGAAACTGGATTGTTCTGGAAATCTAGAGTTAACTGAGCTCCCCTTTGAAGCTAGAGGAGCTGCAGACGTTTCTCCTGTATAAGAACCAGCTGACCTACCTTCCCTGTGCCCTGCTCAACCTGAAGAAGCTCACCTTGTTAGCCGTCAGTGGGGACCATTTGGTGGAGCTCCCAAAGGCCCTTTGTGACTCATCCACACCTTTAAAATTTGTAAAACTTATGGACATTCCTATTGATAATATTCAGTGTCGAGATGGTGAAGAAATGATGGAAAGTGAACAAGATCATCAACACTTTGATAAAGAATTTATGAAAACCTATGTTGAAGATCTTAAAAAAAGAGAATGTGTTCCCAGCTATACCACCAAAGTGTCTTTTAGCCTTCAGCTCTGATGCCATCCATCAGAAGACCTCAGAATCTCCCTGTCTGTGCAGCTGCGAATCTTCGTGCTGTGGGCCATGTCATCTAGGAGTAATGGCTTGTGCTTAAGCAGCAAGCCTAAAAACCACGGTCATAACTTTGGGAAAATGACTTTCAAATCCCATGTGTATGAATACTTCTATGTGGACTGGGGAATTGATCAATGGGTTTATAGATTGATATTTAAAGGTTCATTTGCATATACTTGTTTCCAAATAATGCACATTTAATAGTTTAGAAATGCATTATTTAAAAAAATTGTAACTTAGACCAAATTCTGAAGTTGTGTTGTTTTCAGGCATCAAGGGATAGAGGGTCAGTGAAAGAGCATTTCTGTTGGATGAATCCAGATCAGAGTTTATTTTATTTTGTGATTTTGAAGGAGTTTTAATGCATTATTTCTTTTACTGAGAATAATTGTCCTTGGGTTTATACAAATTGCTATTCCCATATGTTTTAAATTGCAAGTGTGGGTGTGGGGAAGCACGGGATTTGGTTGGAAAATTTGTAAGGAGGAAACTCCAAAAGGTCAGAACCTCCAGGGGGAGCTGGCTGAAGGCATCCGCCCCTGCTTTGACTTTTCCAAACAAGTCTGAGCCCCCGGGTGTCTACTGGAATCTTTATGCTTAGTCTTTAGATATCCTTACTTAAAGGACACAGTGTCTTCTCAAGGATGTTTACCCTGCTGATAGTATCTAATAGTTAATTTTAGTTCAAGCTGTTGTTACAATAAAAGCCTGAGGAGGTAGGCAAACTGGGCTGTTTGGTTTCTCCAGCCAAACAGTCCCTTAGCCCTCTTTTTCACAGCAAAATAAATAAATAAAAAATACCAGGGCCTGGGCAAGTCTATTTTGAAAAAGTGACATTAGAAGAAGTTTAATTTTAAAAATTTGGCTCTCAAAAGAAATTTCAATCATTGTACTGTTGATATTTGGCTCTGTTGATTAATGAGTTTGCCAACCACTGCTCTAGGGTAAAATTTGTATTATAAAATACTTTATTTGTGATTCCATTATTCTTTTTACAGGTCTCTTGTAAGCAATAAGGAATGACTAAAGAATACAACCAAGAAAAATTTTTCTGTCTACTAGCTAACATGCCACTCATTTGGGTGGCTTACAAAATAGAAGTAGAGAGAGAACTTAAAACTGAAATAAGTTTAGAATATAAAATGTGATAATTCCTATTTAAATAGCATGTGGCTAAAATAAAAATAAATTAAGAAACCGAAAAAATTAAAAATAAATAAATAAATAAATAAATAGCATGTGGCTAATAGCCCACTAAGACAACGTTAAGGATGCAACCACTAATATTCACTAACACAACATTAAGAAATACATAATTCACTATGATAACATAGATTGAATAGGCTAGCAGGATTGCCCTTCAAAAACATGCAGGTCCAGATAACTATCCGGTGAGCTCTTTTGAAATTTTGTGTAATAACTTCTATGATACTCTGGAGCTCACAAAAATTACAAGCTTTCTGGTTAACCTAATGATTATGGCACAAAAAATAAAATTCAGACTAGTTGTAAAGAAGAATGTGTATTTATTCTAAATAAAATTATTATTAAATTAAGTACTTTATTAAAGCCATAACACATTATTAAAAGTCTGTTTTTGTGAAATACAAAGATATTTCACCATAATAATCCCTCTGGGTCTCAGTTTCCTCATCAATAAAATGAATAATGATAGGTTCTATCTCATGATTATTTTGAAAGTTGAATGTGTTAATAAGTTTCAATGGCTTAGATATCTTGTTATATAGTTTCTCAACAAACATCAACAATCCATACTAATATTAATAGAAATTAAATGACTAAATATCTCAAAATCCGTCAAAGTAGTTTTGATTAGGATAGATTTATATTTAGAAATTTGTGTCTACCAATAAGCTTAACCTCTATAGATCTCAGCTTTTTCCAAATGCAAAGGTATAATGATATCTTTCTTCTAGCTTTAGTGTGATGATTAAATGACCTAATACTTAGCATGTTGCCTAGTACATTATACGTTTTCATAGTCATTGTCATTGTCATTTGTGATGGTTAATTTTATGTGTCAGTTGGTAAAACATTATTTCTGAGTGTGTCCATGAGGGTGCTTGTGGAAGAGACTAGTATTTGAATCTGCAACTGAGTAAAGAAGGTGCCCTCACCCATGCAGGTGAGCATCATCCAATCCATTTAGGGTCTAGACAGAACAAAGGTAGAGGAAGGGTGCATTTGCTTTCTTTCTTTGAGCTAGTACATCCATTTTCTCCTGTCCTTGGACACTAGAGCTCCTGGTTCTGAGGCCTTAGCATTTGTACTGAGACTTACACCATCACCTTTCCTGGTTCTTAGGTCTTCAGACTTGGACTGAAGTATGCCACTGTCATTCCTGGTTCTCCAGCTTGTAGTTAGTAGATTATGAGACTTCTTGATCTGCATAATCATATGAACCAATACCTAAAATAAACCTCTTCCAAGTATATCCATATATATCTTAGTGGTTCTGTTTCTCTGGAGAACCTTAATATATTATAAAAATTAAACTAAGTTTAAAAATAATTATAAAATTAGTATAATTTATGCCCTAAAGGCATTTTGCTAAACTCATTAGTCATGCAGATTTTGTGAATTAGGGGGGAGAATAACCAAGAAAAACAACATCAAAAACCAGAAATGACACAAACAAACCTTTTATTAAAGTAGGAATTGAATATTCACTTGAAAACAACACACAATAGCATTCTGAATGTGAAATACTAAAAACTTTCCAATTTAAATCTACCAATTATAATGGAAGTTCCAGCCATTGAAATCTCACAAAAAGGGAGAAGTGGAGACTCATAGTACTAGAAAGAAGCAATCAAAATCAACATCACTAGCAGATTATATGATTGCTCATTCACTGATAATCTCAAGACAATCAAACAAAGAGAAAAACAGACCTATTATGCAATTTCTTCTGCTTATGAATGAGTACACCAAAATTAAATCACTTTCCTACATACCAACAAAAATAAATTAAAAATATAATTTTTCAAAATGTCTCATTTCTAGTAATGAGGTATAGTTTTACAAAAGTGTACCTGATATACACAAACAACTATGAAATAAACTTGAAAAAAACCCTAAATAAATTCAGAAACAATCCATGTTCCTTAGTGTATGTCAGTGCTCGGCAAACTGCGGCTTGTGAGCACCATTCGGCTCTGGAGCCGTGGTTTGCCGCTCCATTGACTAATGAATTTGCCGACCACTGGTGTATGTAAATTGTTTTCTTAACTGAATTCATTGCCATACCCAATAGATCTGCTGACTATAGCCTCTTTTCTCTCTTGGGATAGTCATTCTCTCTCTGTCTCTTTTTCTTTCTCTCTTTATATAATATTTCTCTATTACTCTGAGTTTTCTAGGGTTTTCACTTGCATTGAGAATAAAATAGTGGCCTACATAGGGTTTTCTCATAACTTGGTCTCTAACTACTTCTCATAAATCCTTCTTCTTGTTCCTTTAATGCATTATATTTCAAGAACCCTTGTTTTTCCCTTTGCCTGTAGATCTCTCCTCACCTCTTTACCTGGTGGACCTTTTATCCTTCAAGTCTATCTGAAAATCACTTTCCTGATGATATTATCTGATCTAATTACCAAGCTTTTTATATTCTATCATATCACTTTTTTAAGGAACTTATTGCAATTTGAAATTATCTTTATTGTTTGTTTGCTTATGTGTTTATTGTTCATTATTCGGTTTCTTCCCATTAGAATGTAAACTTTTGAAATAAAGCCAATGCCCCCAAAAGGGAGCTTGGTTAAATGATTATATTGAATCAACACACTAGGGTGGTATTCAATTATTTTAAAATGCTGCTGAAGATGATCACTCAATACCATGAAAAGATGGCATACTATATTGAATGAAATAAAGGAGAATACAAAACAGGTAAAGAAGCATGCCATTCAAAATTTCTTTAATAGTTATCTCTAGACCTAACCAAGAGATTTACCAGGTATTGTCTCAAGGCAAGAGAGTTAGGATACATGCTTGCTTCAGGCTTTTTAGATAGAGAAAATATTTGCTTATTATTATTTTTAGCAATACTTCTGCATTTCAAAAGCCAGGCATTTGCACTTAATATGATGCTTGACCCATTAAAGAGTTATGGAATAAATTTACTATAGTCAGACCATAATTTTTGCAAGTAAAATAATATGAAAGAGCCCAGGTGGCATGGCTCAGTGATTGAGTATCAACCTATGAATCAAGAAGTCATAGTTCAATTCCTGGTCAGGGCATATGTCAGGCTCCATCCCCATTGTGGGGCACGCAGGAGGAA
This sequence comes from Corynorhinus townsendii, assembly GCA_026230045.1. Lineage (NCBI taxonomy): Eukaryota > Metazoa > Chordata > Mammalia > Chiroptera > Vespertilionidae > Corynorhinus > Corynorhinus townsendii. The sequence continues at coordinate 115,723,501 of JAPDVU010000001.1, read as the reverse complement.
GCTGACTGATGCTTCTCTCTCATCGTTGGTGTTTCTGTTTTTCTGTCCTCCTCTGTTTTCCTCTCTGAAATCAATAAAAATATATTTTAAAATATTAATATGGAAGATAACGGTATGGAATAGAAAAGAATACATCAAAAATTTATGTGTGTAAAGATCTTCATTTATAAAAAAAGTGTTTTGAAAATGAAGTTTGAAAACTGTTGCTCTACTTAAAGGGGATACACAGGAAAAAGAGGCAAATTCCTCTTTTCTGATCATAGGAGAGTTTAAAAAAAAAAAAGGAAAGGCAAGAGAGAAAAAGTGAGAAGTTTTCTTTTTCCTTTTTTCAGGCTTGTGCTACATAGAGGCCTGCTCATTAGATACAGGCAGGAGAACACTGAGGACAGAACACTTCTTTGATTCTTCTTTGGACATCCCAGGCTTCCCATGTCTACCGTACATGAGCATGATCATGAGGATTCGCTGCTTCAAGTCTAGTTTTCCTGATTCTTTCTGGTTTCCTGAGAAAGGGCACCATCACCTATATTTTAACAAACAATATTCCATTTAACTTTCACAGTATCTTCTGAGTAAGTAGTATATTTCACAGATGTGGAAAGTCACACACTACTGAGGTTATTTGATTTATCCAAGCTCTCGGAAAGCTCTATGATTTAGAAAACTTCCTAAAGGCTAATGGATAGGGGTTTCAGAGGTCTCAGCCAAATGGCCTTTGTGTAGACTTTTGCCCAAGGGACAAGTGTGAGTTCCTCCATTTGTTTCCTAGGGCTGCTGTAATAAACTACCACAACTGAGTGGCTTATAACAAGATAAATTTATTCTCTTATACTTATGGAAACTAGAGGTCGGAAATGAACTTGTCAGCAGGGCCATGCTCTCTCTGAAGGCATTAGGAGAGAATCTGTTCCTTGCCTTTCTCTTGGCCCTTGGTATTGGCAGCAACCCCTGGTGTTCCTTAGCTTGTAGAGGCATCTTTCCAGTCTCTGCCTGTTGGCACAGGCTGCCCTCTCCTTTTTTTCTAAGGACATCAGTCATATTAAATTAAGGGCCCGCCTTACTCTAATATAACCTCTTCTTCACTAATAACATCGGCTATTTCCAAATAAGGCCAAGTTCTGAGATTCAGAGAAGGACATGAATTGGGAAGGGGTTGAGGGACATTACCCAACCCAATACAACTCCCTGTATTTCTCTCCTCTTCCCTCAAAATAATAATTTCGCTTGTTAGCCCACATCAGACAACTCAGCCACACAGCATATTTTTGTGTGGCTGCTCTTATTTTATTTGCCAGTTTGATGGCATTCTGGAATACTTTCCTCTTCATAACTTCCTGCTTAAAAAATTGTTTTCTCTCTCTTTTAAGGTGCTTTTCATTTATTCCCTCTGAACCCCCATCCCACACAATGGTCCCTCATCCCCACCAAACCAAACATCCCTTTGGATCTTCTCTGGAGCTTTCAATATCTATAGAATGTTTTGCAATCGGGGTTACTCCCAGAAAGGTAGAACCTGGTCCTTCCCTCTTACTAACTTATTTATAGAGGTTTGGGCTATGCAGCTCTAACTTATATTTGAAATATGATCTATATTCAGTGTTCCTGATTTCCTGTAAGTCTTGCTTCTCTGGGGTTCTACACATGAAAATTAAACATCTCTTCTGGGAAAGGGCAGAAGACAGGGGAGAAAAGACGTGTCAGGCATTTGAGAAAATATTGGTTTTGGGGGGAATTCCCAGACCCAGGCTTTAAATTATCAAGCCTTAGCTTGGAGGATTCAAACCACAGCAGTCTTTCTAAATCCAGAGAGAGGGAGAATTCAAGTTGAAATAAATTTCATTTTTTTTCTTTAGAAGGAAGGTGACTCCCCCACACATCCACCCACCCCTGGCCTGGTAGGAGATTTGTTGTAAAGTAGACAAGTGGAACCTACAGAGAGGGAGAGGAGAAGGAAAAAGAGAAAGAAGAGTTGGAAGATAGGGTTATGCACGTCCTGAAGGGGGACTCCCCGGTCCTATCTGTGGTTGCATGGGGAATAACAACCTTCTTAAACTTTAACAATTCTGTGGTATAGAAAGTTTGTTTTTGAATCTTGCCTTAAGTCTTGGATAAAAAATACCTCTTTGAGTGTGGATTAGGGATTCTACAAAGGAGTAGAAATATCAACACATGATATATTCAGATAAAGGTAGAATGAAAAATATTGCTGTTTGGTTTTCCAAGTACATGGTGTGCAGGAGATTCAGACTTTCCTGGTGGCCCCTGAGGAGAATGGGAAAGTGTTTCAATGGCTAAAAGACTGGGAAAAGCTCATGTTTAGAACGGGGTGGGATCTGAATCCTTATGACTTGAAGCCAATGGTTGAAGATGTGAGTAATGGATTCAGCAGGGTATGTGGCAGACACCAAAAATCAACTGGAGGATAGCGATGCTGGATGGAAGAAGAAGATACCTCTCTCCCTATTATCAGGACAAAACATGAACCAAACACAAATGGGGTGGGGACAAAGAAAATGTATGAGAGAAACCCTGAAAAACTAGGTAATTGCATAAAGAAGACTAATTATTAAACCAAAAAGAGACTGCTTTCTTGAGTTTTCCTAATAGCGTATTAATAGGTTTAGTTTAATTTTAGAGAATGTTAAAAGTTCTAGTTGTGTCGGAGGAATCCAAGATGGCGGTGTAGATAAACACCTAAACTGACGCCTGGTACAACAATTTAAACTGCAACTAAAAGACAAAACGTCTATCACCCAGAACCACGGGAAAGCTGGCTGAGTGGAAGTTCTACAACTAGAAGGAAAGAGAAACGAGCATTGAGACGTGCACAAGCGCTGAAAAGCTGAGGTACGGAGGCGCGGGATCTGGGCTGGCGGCAGGCATTGCTTTTTTCAACCCAAAGGGAGACAAGCCCCCAATTACTCTGAAATACAGTTTCTGGGGAGACGCGGGGGACCCAAACTCCTACGGGGAGAAGCTGGATTGTCTGCTACCAGGTCGGAAAGTCGGGGGGGCCTGCTTGCAGAGCTGCGCACAGGAATAATTGTTTATCTGCTCTGGGGCACGGGACTGGATGCAGTCGGAGACACATAGCCTTCTAAGTAGCAGCCATTGCTGTTTGCCACGCCCTAGCCTAGTGACGCCCTGAGACCCCGCCCCACACAACCTACAAACCCACCCAAGCTCCAAGCAGCGGCTTTTGCATATTAATGGACTGCCCTGCAGCTTAACCTAACAAACTTGCAGCCCGGATCAGACAGCTCCAAAACCTCCAAACCCCAAGCAAAGAGGAGAAAACTGTAGCTCTCGCTGTAGCTCCTGCTGGGAGGACTCAGACAATAGCTGACCTGCACCCTATTGGAGATCCAGAAGCCAGTATACCTAGTGGTCAGTGTGAGAAACCAGATTTCAACTCCTCACATCCATAAGTGACACATTCAAGAGGCAGACTCAGCGAGCACCAAAGCCCCACTGAAACAAGTACTGCACCATAAGCGTGTCTCCAGCACAGCAGTTCTTATAGACACAGTGAGTCCTCACAGCCGATTGGCCTGGAGGTCAATTCCTCCCAGAGTACCAATAGCAATTAAGGCTTAACTACAGCAAGACTTTGTACTCAGCCCACAAAGCGGTGTACCAAGAGCGTCCATATCAGGTGATTGGGGAGGCTGAGCTACTGCCCCCATAGGTCACCTACCACACAAAGCCACTCCATCAACACAGGGAAGCAGCCAAAATGTGGAAACAAAGAAACATGTCACGAATGAAAGAAACGGAGGAAAGCAAACTACTGGATGACATAGAGTTCAGAACCACATGTATAAGGTTACTCAAGAATCTTCTAAAAACCGCCGAGAAACTTGATGACACTTCTGAGGAGCTTAGTGAGAGCTTCAAGGACCTTAATAAGAATGCCAAAAAAATGGAAAAGGACCAGTCAGAAATGAAGCATACACTGTTTAAAATAAAGAATATACAGAAACTCAACTGTAGATCAACATACCCCAAGAATCAAACCAAAGATCTGAAATATGAGGAAACAAAAAACACCCAACCAGAGAAACAAAAAGAAAAAAGAATCCAAAAATATGAAGATAGTGTAAGGAGCCTGTGGGACAACTTCAAGCGTACCAACATCCGAATTTTTGGGGTGCCAGAAGAAGAGGGAGAGCAAAATACTGAAAACCTATTAGAAGAAATAATGACAGAAAACTTTCCCTACCTGGTGAAAGAAACAGACTTACAAGTCCAGGAAGCGCACAGAACCCCAAACAAAAGGAATCCAAAGAGGACCACACCAAGATACATCATAATTAAAATGCCAAGGGCAAAAGACAAAGAGAGAATCTTGAAAGCAACAAGAGAAAAACAGTTAGTTACCTACAAGGGAGTACCCATACGACTGTCAGCTGATTTCTCAGCAGAAACTATGCAGGCCAGAAGGGAGTGGCAAGAAATATTCAAAGTGATGAACAGCAAGAACCTACAACCAAGATTACTCTACCCAGCAAAGCTATCATTCAGAGTTGAAGGTCAGATAAAGAGCTTCACAGACAAGAAAAAGCTAAAGGAGTTCATCGCCACCAAACCAGGATTACACGAAATGCTGAAGGGTATTCTTTAAGAAGAGGAAGAAGAAGAAAAAGGTAAAGATAAAAATTATGAACAACAAAATGACATCAAATATATGCCTACCAACAAGTGAATCTAAAAATCAAGTGAATAAAAATCTGAAGAACAGAATGGAATGGTGAATATAATAGAATCAGGGACATAGAAAGGGAGTGGACTGACGACTCTCAGGGGAAGCAGGTGTGAGGGGTGCGGGAAGAGATTGGACAAAAATCTTACTCCTATGGATGAAGACAGTGGCGGGGGGTAAAGGCATGGGGTGGGGTGGGGAATCAGGTGGAGGGGAGCTATGGGGAAAAAAAAAAAGAGGAACACCTGTAATAATCTGAACAATAAAGATTTATTAAAAAAAAATTCTAGTTGTATTGCATTTTGTTTTGTTTATATTATTCTAGGGACCCAGTGCACAAAGTCACGTGAGGAGGTGCCCTGCCTCCAGCCTACTGCCTCCACAAGGAGGCGCCCTGAGGGGTGCCAGGCTGAGAGATGCTCCATGCGCCTCCTGGTGACTGGTGGTTTGGTCGTTTTGGTCGTGACATCTCTTGGCCTTTTATTATTATGATGAGAGTCCCAGTGCACGAAATTCGTGAGTGGGGGGGTCCCCTCAGCCCAGCCTGCAACCTCTCCATTCCAGGACCCCTTGGGGGATGTCTGACTGCCGGTTTAGGACCAATCCCAGGCAGTTGGACACCTCTCTCACAGTCTGGGACCGCTGGCTCCTAACTGCTCACCTGCCTGCCTGCCTGCTTGCCCCTAACTGCCTCCCCCCCGCCAGCCTGGTCTCCCCTTACTGGCCCCCCCTCTTGCTGGCCAGGTCACCCCCAACTGCCCCCCCACACTGGCCTGGTTACTCCTTACTGCCCCCCTGCGGCCGGGTTGTCCCCAATGCCCCCCCACCATCCTAGTCACCCCAACTGTTCCCCTACTGGCCTGGTCACTCCACGCAGCCTGCTGTTCAGTTGTTTGGTCATCTCTCACTAACCCCCTTGCCGGCCTGGTCACCCCACGCAGCCTGCTGTTTGGTTATCCTCCTAGTCATTTAGTAGTGATGGACCCTGGCTTTTTATATATTAGGATTACATTTATTATATATTAATTATATTATGTTATGTTATGTTATATTATTATATTATACTATACTAGAGGCCTGGTGCATGAAGATTTCTGCAAGAGTAGGCCTTTCTTCCCCTGGCTGCCAGCACCGCTTCTCTCTGGCACCGGGGACCCAGGCTTCTCTCCTCTGGCTGCCGGCAGGCTCCCAGGACCTGGGCTGGCTTCCTCTGGGCTATTCACAGGCACCTGGCTTCCCCTGGGCCACCTGTAGGCACCTGGGACCTGGCTGGATTCCCTCCAGCCCTGGCTTCATCAGGAAGGACGTCCAGTCTAATTAGCATATTACCCTTTTATTATTACATTATATTATATTATTATATTATATTGTACTAGAGGCCCAATGCACAAAATTCATGCAAGAGTAGGCCTTCCTTCCTCCGACTGCCGGCACCAGCTTCCCTCTGGCACCCGACACCCGGGCTTCCCTCACAGCACCGGCCTCATCCGGAAGGTCTTCTGGAAGGACCTCTGGTCTAATTAGCATATTATGCTTTTATTATTACAGATTATATTATATTTAGTGTTATAATGATAGAGTTTTGCACCTACCACATGATTATGACCAAAATTTCCTTTCCTTTATTTCCTATTACATGCACAGCTATAATTGCTCCAAATATAGAATCTTGAAGAAAACTTTTGTTCAACTCTCTTCTGGTCCTTTATATGTTATCTGTGGCTTAATCAAATCACTCCTTTTTCAGAAACAGAGAGTTTCTTTATATTCCCACCACAAGATTTCTATTCCAACTTTGAAGTGGATCTTTTTAATCTGTTCTATGGATGACCTTAGAAGTGTAAGGATCCGGTCATACTCAGCTGGTTTTAAAAGATAGTAAATCAGCATAGTGATAAGCAGAAACTTCTCTGTTAATAGTTAAGCTCTGGCCTTCTCCAAGGATACACCTGGGGATGTACCACCTTCAAAAATAATCTTGCAGCAGATCTATACTCTCACTCATATTTTCAAGTTTCCAGAAGATATTAAGCTATTCCTAAGTACTGAAATGCCAAACCATGCAGATAAACTGAAGAATTCAGAATTCAATGTGACTAGACAGAAATGGGGCAGATGAATTTTGATTGAAAGCAAGTGCAGTAATGAGTTCAGAGAAAAACACTTCATCATACTTATAAAACTAAAGGTTCTGAGCTGTCAGCTAACCTCAAAATGGAAATCATTCAAGCTTAGCCCCATAAACTAATGCTCTCCAACAACTAACAAGAAAACACTGAATAAAAATAATTATTGAGCACTATGTGCCAGGTGCTGAGCTATGTATTTTATGTGTATTGCTTTATATAAAATTGCCAGCAACCCCTTGCTCTTTTCATTTTATGGGATAAGGGAAACATCAAGGTCACACTGACATCAGCAATTCAAGCCCAAGGCAGTCTGCGTTCAAAGCTCAGACATTCACCTGCTGTGGTACACTGTCCTGCACTGAACATCTCTGCTACAACAAATCAGCATTGGGCTTGTTCCTGAAATAGTGTCAGAATTATAATAAGAGTTCAAGGGAGACATGCGAAATAAGAATAAATCTAGGGCAGGCCTACTAAAATTACCAGGGCTATAGCATATAAGCATAGCCTTTTAAAAATTATTATGTGTGTGAGATACAAACTGTAGAGCACATAAGTGGTTCATGAAATCCTGGAAGTCTAGAACTACAGAGTAGCTTGCCTGTCTTGAAAGGAGAAACTATGAGAGGAGACATTCTTTATCACAGAGGAAAAACTCAGAGATTTGCTGTTTTTAAGCTGAAGATAGTTTCAAGAATAACAAAGCCTTTGTCTCAGTTTTCTGCCTCTCTCTCTACTTTTCTCGGTTTTTCAGCTACTCCTCACTGGCAGCCATATTATGTCTGAGACCTTAGCCCCATCATCTGGTAACAAATTATCTTGCCTTCCTTTCATGTATATCCATATATGAAGCCTCTTGTTAGAATCTTTTTTATTTGGAGGTAGCTGGATTTGCTACCTCCAGGCATTATTCTTTGGGTATTTTGCTGCTTCCTCAAGTCTTATGTCTCTTGTTGATGTCCCTCAGTCCATGCAACGGGGATTTGATGTGCTTCCTTATTTATATTATTAGCAGTTGCCTTTCTCATTGTCCTTTTTCTTCCTCCCCAAAGCCCTGTTGAGGGAAAATCCTATTTTCCAAAACCTTTGTCTCCTACTTACCAGTGTCTGAGTTCTGCTGTCTCAGAGCAATTTCCCATTGCCCACCTGCATCCTAGAAATGACCAGCACCTAGAATTCCCTAGTGCTATGCTCTGTTTCTCTGATTGGAAATTATGTCTCTTCATCCTCTGAAATAGCCAGTTCTGTGCGATCCTGCTTAGACTTCTAAGCTTGCATGCTGGAAGCTATTACTAAGTAGTAGGAAATAAAACTAGGTGACAAGCATTTGGCTAGAGAAAATTTACCATGACAGGAGATTGTGTACACACCAGGAATGGCTCCATTTAGAGTTTAATCAAACCTTATTATAATCTTGGTAAGCTTTAAAGAGATCTGGTCCATTGGGCAGAGGTTAAGGGAGTAATAGTTTGGGGTCTCAGGTCTATGTCTGAGCCATACAATAATGGAGCTTGCCTTAACAGATTTTGGAAATAATAGAAGTAGATTTATCCTCAGGATAAAAGAGGTATGCCAGGGGTCCAGATGTACAGCCAGCTGAGCATTCAGGGTGGGTCATATGTAGTCCCAGTAAACTATGATGTGAGCTAGAAATCTAGGACCAAGAATAGAGCAAGCAAAGGAAGTATGTGGCAACCATCAGAGCGTACAATTCCTGAGACATCTCTTGTTTCCCACTGATGATTTTTACATTCTTGTTTGGTTTTATAAACTGGAAAGCCAGTAGTGTGTATGGGAGTCAGTGTGATTTAAAGGACCATCAGGGGAACAGGTAGTAGCCATAAGTAATATATAAGACCTGGTATTACTTTATGGGAAGAGGCTAGCTTGGAAAGAAAGGACAGATCTGCCACCTATATTCTGATTTTGCCTACACAATTTTATCTCCAGAGTTACTGTCTTACCACTTTGGGGGAATCTTGTGCCAGCCGTGATTCCTTCCATGATATTGTCTCTCGCATGCTACCTAGGCTGGAACATCATGCTCATATAGAGATAGAAATTTAAAGTGAAACTATAGTCAATATAACTATCACAGATTATTAAGGTAATTATGGCTGTCAGAGGAGAGCCCCTAAATTTTCACATTCCTAGTGTAAAATGTTCATTGCTGCTCTCATCAGAGACGGAAGAATACTCTTGAGTGGACCCTGACAGTAATGGAATGCAGAGTTCCTTTGGGTTCCATGCAATATCCATATTCCCTGTACAAAATACAAGAAGCTGGTGATCCTTATAGTTATTTACACTGCTCCTGTGGGAAACTGCTCTAATTGGGCCACACGGAATGTCCTGGGTCTGATTTCATTACAGCATTTGGACCTGCTTTCTAGAGCTCCTTCCCTTCTCTCTACTAAATCATCTCTCTGCCTTTCTTTAAGCCTTAGCTCAGGCTCACCACCTGGAGGCCCTCAATAGCTAGTGCTAAGGTGTGGCTGGATATATCATGGTTTTTGGTCAGGATAGCCTTAAAAATGTTGAATTTCAAAGCAAACTAAATAAAACATTTGGTAGACTGAACTGGCCAATTGTTTCTGTAAGTAATCTACCCAGTATTTTTATAGGAAGAAAAAAAATATATTAAATGCAGTGCAATTTTTATTTTTACTGCCATATAACCCAATTAACGAATGCATGAAAATATTGCCTTCCTGTGCCTGGGACTTTATTTATATAGCAATTATAGTGTCCATATATGTAGTGGTGCATGTGTTGACCAACATACCCTAGATTGTGTGTTTCCTAAAAGAAGGGATTCTATCCTATATATGTCTTTAAATGTCTAATATCTAGGCTAAGGTCTGATCCAGAGTGGATACACCTGGCTGTTTTATCACTGAAGTAAATTGTAAAATGATTGGGTTGTCTAAGTTCTATACAGCTCTAAATAGCTCACTCAGGAACTGATGAGGGCATCATGGGTGTATGGTCTTTTCCAAGACAGGGATGTGCATTACATGGAAAAGAAAGGCCCTGTGTTCCTAAAGCTTACGTCCTAATGTTGAAGGTTAAGGAAAGCAGTCACCGTTATGGACTCTCATTTAGTCTGGGTTCTTTTGTCAAAGTAATACATTGATTTTTTAGTAATAAAATATTTTAATTTACAGTCCTGAACTCACTGAAACACACACACACACACACTTAGTTCTATAAATAAGAATGAAAAAAAAAAAAAAAGACAGTACACACATCGAGGTGAAGTGTTATTTCAGAACATGAGCAGCTAAAATCTGGATGTAAAGGCCTGGTGGACAAGATATATTCTGAGCTGTGAGCTGAGAGCAAAGTTGCAGTTTACTGCCCCTTGAAGCTGCTGTGCTGCAGCATTCAGGAATGATCTGCTTTTAAAAGACAGATTTCCAGAAACATGATAATTCCTCCCTCCTCCCCCACCACAGGTGGCTAATGAGTGAGCTTCACTCATTCCCCTTCAGAAAAGCCACACGTTGGGTTTTGCTCCTAGAATGACACTTAATTCCATCTACTTGAAAGTGGCATTTCATAAAGAAGGGGTTGGATACTCAACACTACGCAAAGTGTCCTTTGGGACCCTCACCATTCTTCCTTCCTTTTATCTTGTAAACGCAGAGCACTAGATCATACCCAATAACAATAATATGCTTAAGTGAGGAACCTTAGAGGGAACAGTGGGGCTATTCATTTTCTAGTGCTTGGCGTCCCCTCCCCCCAGCAAAAGTAGTAGGAGGAGAGGAACCTGCAGCTTTATGTCAATATGGAAGCAGATAAATTAATATTGTACGCCAGATTTTCCATAGTAACTACTTTAGTAACACATGTATAAATACAGGTTTTCAGCTATTTTAATCACCTCCCTACCCAGTTCTGTCTGAATTAGTAAAGAATAGAGTATATTCAACAAAGTGGATTGCGCACAGGTAGCACTAATTACTGTGGCTACTGAAACAAATCACAACCACTACTCTATTTCCAGTTTATCCCTATTAATTTTTGGTGAAGTGTTTCTACATTAGTTCCTTTTAAAATTAAAGATACATTTCCTAGTCCCTTTGTAACTATGAGTTTCTTAAGCTCCTCTGCCCCAATGAGACTGTTTTTCACAAAAGAGGAAATATTTTCAAAGCAGTTAACTTTAGTAGGAGACAGTGCATATTAAACTAAGCTCAGCATTCCCAGTTTTTCTGCCCTGGAGCCTTCAATGCTGTGATGACAGTATTTTCATTTAAAAATGACAGAAATGGGAAAGAAACCAAGCCGCTGCCTAGTGCTGTGGCCTGTTCTGCTCTCTAGTCAAGCAGAACGGGTCCTGGAAGACCTTGGGCGGTGGGGAAGCGATAGTGTGGCCCCTAATTATCCCGGACTGGGGTGGTCGCTGGCCCACCGCGGGCAAACGCCGATAGCGGAGTCAGAAACCAGCTCGGGCGTCCGCCGCCGCGAAGCTCGCGGAGAGTCCGGGGAGGGCCTGGCGGGGACGGCTGGAGGCCGGACGCCGCCGGCCCGCGAAGCCTCTCGGCGCTGTCCACACTGATGAGCGCCCGGCTGACACCGGGAGGCAGAGCGAAGGGGGAGCGGAGCCGCGGGGACGGCGACCGAGCAGCGCGCCCGGGCTTTGACGTCGCCCGGCTGCGGCGAGCAGCTCGCGCTCTCAGCACGTAGCACACAACGTGACCACACACAGCCTTCCCCTCCGGCGCTCGGCAGCCCGTCCGCCGGCTCTCGGCTTCACCCTCCTCCTCCTTTTCGCCTCCGAGGCGCTCAGCACCGCGTCCACCCAGGGATTCCAGCCGGCGTCGAGCCCAGGGCGCTCCGCCGCCCGGCCTGGGAGCCTCTGCCGCAGCTGGGGCCCGAGCAGAGGCCGCGAAGCAGGGTGTCCTCCTGGGCGCCGCTCCCGCGTTCACCTCCGGATGCCAGCACCACGTTAGCCCAGGCGGGGAACCCCTTCTGTGGCTTCCTCCTCTAAACTCCCGCGGGTCCCGACCGCCCCCACCCCTCCACCTGGCGGGGGCGGCGCGGAAGCCGAGAGGACGCGCGCGGTGCGGGTGAGCACGCGTGGACGTGTGTGCGGATCCGGTCTCTGCTTCTCCCTCTCGCAAGTGGCCGTGGCTGGACTCTGCTAGCGGCTCCCGGAATTGGCGCTGCCGGCGGAGGCCCCTCTTCGCGGGCGGGGTACTGAAGGCTATTTTGGAGATCGGTGGTGGCGGCGGTGGCGGCGGCGGCTGAGGCTGGTGCCCAAGAGAGCTCCAGACGCACACTCTGCTCCTGTAGGTCCCTCTCTTCCTCTCCCTCCTCCTTTCCCTTTTCCCCCACCTCTGTCCCCCTAGTCCCACTCCTCCTCTCCCTCCTCCTCCTCCTCTTCCTCCTCTCCCAGCTCAGCGATGCGAGCCTGTATCGAGTGAGCGGATTGGCGTTGCAATGGCAACTGATGGAATGGGGGAAGGCAAGACAGCAGGGCTGGGGGCTCCGGACTGCGGGCGGGCGGGCCGCTGCCGTTGCTTGATGCTCCTCCGGGGACCTTCGCGAGTTACTTTGTAAAGACGAACCCAGGCGAGGAACCCTCTGCTCGGTGCCCCGAGTCAGAAGCCACTTCCTGTTCCTTGGCTGCCCGCGCCAGGCTCGCAGCCCTCCGCACCCGGCCCCTAGCCCGCGCCCGCCGCCCGCCCAGCGCGCTGCCGCCGCTGCGGAGACTGAGCCCGCTCCCCTGAAGAACACTTCGCCTCTCGGCTCCCCTTCCCTTCACGCCCCCCGCTCCTCCCCAGCGTCTGCGATTTTCCCAGGCGCCCCGTGTGAGCGAGGCGTGCATGTGAGTGTGTGTCAGGTTATTGTATTGTGGGAGTGTGTGTTTCTTGTGTTGGTGCGTGCATGAGTGTGGGGTGTGTGGGGCTGCTGCGCTCCGCTCACGGCCGCCGCCGGGGAAGGACAGACGGACGGCGCTGCCTTGGGCGACTGGTTCGCAGGCACGTCGGCGCAGCCCGGGAGCGAAAGGAGCTCACTCGCCTGGCCGCCGGCCTCCGGAAGGTCCCGCTGCTTCCCCCCTGGGCTGGATATGTTCATGTTCACGTGAAGATGGATTTAGTGTACGGTCTCGTGTGGCTGCTGACAGTCCTCCTGGAGGGCATCTCTGGCCAAGGAGTGTACGGTGAGTGAAATCGCGACGTTATCGTGACCTTGTGATTCTTAGGCAAGATAGGCTGGTGAGCGAAAATGCACGACTCGCGCGTTCCGGGGCCCCTCCCGGCGTGGCATTTGATTTACACTTCATCACGTTATTGGGAGCGACGAGAAGGCAGCGAGCGCGCTGCGGATTGGGCTGCGAGCCGCGGCCACAGCACCTCGGCTCTTGTTCCGAGTTGAGTGGAGCCCGCAGCATCGCACTCCTGTGAACCAGGGGCTGTGAGCTTGATTTATCCCTGCTGGGGACCCGAGCTCTAGCAGTCTTTGATTTAATAAAGATTTGACCACGTTTGCCGCCTAGGCAGTGCCGCGATTTCCCCCAAATGGAGGCTTCGAATGTGACCCCAGTAAGCTCCCCTTTTCCTCCCCGTGTGTGTGTGTGTGTGTGTGTGTGTGTGTGTGTGTGTGTGTGTGTGAGAGAGAGAGAGAGAGAGAGAGAGAGAGAGAGAGAGAGAGAGAAGAGAGATTGAGAATATGCCTATAAGACTTGATTTTCCGGCTTAGGAAGTGGGGTGACAGTTGAGTTGCATTATGCACCAGCCATTGCCTGGAGCACTGACTTGGGGAGGAGGAAATAGCAGGCAAGATTCTAGGTGCCAGACATAATTAAGGGACATGTTTGTGTGAATGGATGAGCAAATGCATGAATGAACGGACTGCCAAGTCCGCGCGGTTGGGCTCCGGGGCAGGACACCAGTTCACTGCAACTAGAACACAGTCTCAGTTCCCTGAAAAACCCAGGTCTGGGCGGATAAGGACTGGGGAGAAGGGCGAGCTTGTTAATGGGGAGGTTTTTAAGTCCTCAAGAGCAAATCCAGGTTCCTATGCCTGTCAGCAGTTGGCACCCTTGGCTTTCAGGACAGAAAGATACACACACACAGCCTCTCGCTCTGGCTGAAGTGGTCATCTTCTGGGTCAAGCAGGCAGTGCCACAAAGGAAAAATAACTTTTGTGATCTCCAGGTATGGGGGGGAGGAGGTTGGGAGAACAGCCCCTGAGGGACAGCAGGCCAAATTTCACCCACAGTTCCCCTTCAGCCAATATCCAGAGGTTGTGTGCTGGAAATCCAGCCCAGTGCCCACTGTCTCACTCTGGGGTTTGGATTCTAGCACTGCAGCGCTAGGTCACTGGCTGCCCCGGCAAAGGGCATAAGTGTTTGTGGAAATGTCAGACCTTTCCCTGAAGACCCTAGACCTGACTGAGGACTGCGGAGTGGGTATGGGTACAAGGGGATGATGGGTCCTCAAACTCTCTGAGAAACCACTGAGTGTGCCATGGGTAGGTGTTTGGGAGAGTATGAAGGAGATCAGACCTTTACCTTCTTCACTGTGTATTGCCCAGGGCTGAGCAGTGCTGGGAGGTGGTTGGGAACCACCCTCCCCAACTCTAAACCTCTTAATTTCCCCTCTCTTCCCACTCCCTCTTTCTCAAATGGAAGAGAGCTTGCTTGATGGTGATTATGATGGTGGTGGTGGTGGTGTGTGTGTATGTCTGAGAGAGATGCTGAGATTACAGGCACATCTTATCTCTTGGCTTATGGTAGGAGGTGTGGCCTCAAGCACAGCAGCAGTTAATCATTTAGCGCTCTTTTTCCCTTCAGCCACACTCTGGTGTCTGGAGCAGCTGAGAGTGTCCAGGATTCTAGGGATGGAGGAATGCTGGAGTTAGAGCCTTCTCAGGAAGCTGTTTCTTCGTGTGGGAGAGTTTGAATTCCTTTTATACCATGTCCAAGTCTTTATTTCTCTTTCATTGGTTCAGATCATCCCAACAAAAGGAGTTTTTATTTTTTAATTGTGTGTTTGTATGTGTAGGGAATAGTAAGTGAGAAAGATTGGGGCCAGCAGAGGGTGGGATGGGGGGCGAGTAGTATGGCTGGAACTGTCTGGATTAGAAAGACATAGTTCCAATTTCCTGTTACTTTTTGTAATGATTATTTTTTCTGGAAAGTCTCATATTGGGTAGTGGAAAAGGGTAAGATATAGGAGTGGAGACAATAAGAAAATTGCATTAGAGAAATCTTATGCCCATGTTGCTTAACAATAAGGAAGGAGGTAGTTCTGCTGTTGAACTGGTCCTTGTGATGGATGCGGTGGAGTTTTTTTAAATTTTTTTTTTATTTTAATATTGATGTGGTTATTAGTAACTTAGCTAAGAATAGAGTCAGCTTTGTGTGAAAAGTAATCAACATCCCTGGTTATAAATGTCACAGCTATGAAGTGGGCGAAAAAATATACTTATTATAACTTTTCAAATATATCTTACATAACAGAGAAATTAGGTTCTCAAAGTGGAAACCCCTAAACTTCAGCATCATCCTCATCTGGGAAATCTCAGTGTCCTGGACTTTCTAAATCAGAAATGCAGAGGGTGTGACCGGCAATCTGTGTTTTTTACTCAGGTCATGATTCTGATGCCGGCTGAAATCTGAGAACCACAAATGTATACTTCAAATTTCATTGCTTTGACTTTGTAAATCATGACCTTTCTTAGCCTAAAGTAGTTTTATTTTTATTTGTAGAAGGATTTATGGGTAAAAGAACACTTTATTTTTATTTAGTTATAAAACATTGATAAGTTGTAAAAGAGATAGACATAAGAGTTAGTGTAAGATTATGAAGTGTGTTTTGAACATTTTGCATGAAGAGAATTGGAAATTATATATATATATATATATATATATATTTAAGTGGCGCAATTATAAGTAGAGACTTCAAAGACCAAATGGGAACTTTGCTAGCATAGAAGTCTGTATCCCTTTATTTGCCTATATTTCCAGATGTAAAACCATTCATATTGCACACAAATTAGTATTCTTTATTAATACTATTTTCTTAGCTAGGTTCAAGAGGAACTAAAAATTGTGTTATAGGTAACTCAGGAAATCACTTCATTGCAGCCTAATATTATTTACATGATTTAGACATATGTCATCGTAACCTTTCTTTTTTGAAGTAGCTAGTCAACCCCTTCACTCTTCTACTTCTTGGCTGGAAAACTGAGTATGAAATTCAGATTTCTTTTTGTAATTGAGAAAATTTGTTTTAATGTGTGGATTATGTTGTTTTGAGTTACTATAATTTCCTTCCTGTTGTGCTCAATCAGCTTGGCACCCGTGTGCAGTACTTAAGTATAAAAGTTTCTGCTGTAGACCTAGGAACTAATTGCCATTTAGGGATATTGCTCAGCAAACTAACTCCATAATTACTGAGATTTGTGTATGTGTGGGAATTGAATAAGGGAGATTATCCTTTCATTTATATCTGCCTGTCTACCCTCCATCAGTAATTCTAATGTCATTAAAATATTTTAAAAATGAATATTTCCCTGTATGCCCCTTACATATTTCATACCAGAGATGGCATTACAGTAATATAAATTATTTGAAAACACTTCTGAAGGAATGACCGTGAAAAAAATTATTCATAATAGAGCAGCATCAAAAAATGAAAAATGTATACTTCCTTAGACAACTATGTCACCTATTTTGATGGATAATATACATTTGGATATATCTATATTTGTGAAGTTTTAAAATCAATATTGTTATTGACTTTTAAAAAGTTATTTGTATTCACACTTTTTCCTCAAAATACTCTTGGAATTTTAAAATTTTATCTTACATTTATTTTTACTCAATTAAGCATCACTGAAAACCAAAAGTCAGTAGATGAACATCAACTGATATCCATTTGTGGCATTATTAATTTTGTTGTACTCCCATCCCATAAGGTTTTGGGTAACTGATTAAACATAACATCAAGCATCACAATGTACTAGCAAACCCCAGATAATGTGTATACTTATGTAAATACCGGGAGCTGAGTGATCCAAAGCATTTTCCTAGTTTGGGGAATTTTATTTGTAAGTCATTCTGCTATAGTAAATTGTTTGGGCTGTTTAACTGTGTTTTCTAGAGATACTGTTGATAATGACAATATTGAGATTCATATCTCCTGTAAACTTCTCAGTTGTCTTGTTAAAACAAGAAAAATTGCCCCATTGCAACAAACTGTATTTTTACATTTGGCCCATCATAACCTTAGTTTCCAAGGAGGCTAATAAAAATATTATAACTGTATTAACACAGGACAAATCCTGACTGCAAATGAAAAAAAAAAAAATACAGTTCATGTCTGAATAATTTTAATTTTAAAAAAATCCTCACCAGAGGATATATTTATTGATTTTAGAGAGAAAGGAAGAGTGGTGGGAGAGAGAAAGAGAGAGAGAGAACAGAGAGAAAGAGAAAGAAAGAAACATTGATCGGTTGCCTTCTGTTTGTTCCCCGGCCAGGCATTGGACCCACAATGTCTTCCCAGTATGTGTGCTGACTGGGAATCAAACCCTCTATCTTTTGGTGTATGGGATGATGCTCCAACCAACTGAGCCACCCGGCCAGGACAAATATCTTAATCGTTTTTATGGGAGCCAAATCAACCTATTATGTAGTGTTTTGAAATAGTTAATGCACTCTCCCTAAATAACTTCCAGGATGCACTGGAAGCAATTAATAAATTTATCAAATACTTGTGTATGACAAATTAGCAAGCTATGTTCACTCAGTTCAAGTTATATCAATATCATACAACTGGCACCCAGACAGTAGCTGGTTAGAAAAGGCTTAGTGGAATTGAGAACCAGAGATAAGTTGGAAAAAGGAAGTATCCGAAAGATATTTCAGACTGTCAGTTGATTGAATGTAGACGGACAGATTGACCTAAAAAGATAAGAATACTCTGGAAGGTCAGTTGAATATTACATCTGTCTCAGGATGTTGCCATCCTCACAGCAAAGGTATCCCAAGTGCACTGAGTTATGATTTTTGCCCAGTTTGAGTTTGGAGAGACCCTGTAGTCAGATATTGCTTTTGATTGAACACATATTTAGGGTGTCAGCCTGTGGAAGGAGAGGAGGAGATGACTTTAATAAATGTTGCTGAAAAAAAAATTCATCTGAATCTTTATCAAATACAATCAGTTCTAATCTTCTCTCTTCCCACTCCTCATCCAACTGTCCCTGCATGTACAAGCTCCTTCCCCCCACCATCATACACACACAAATACATAAACTCTTATATCATTGCTACCTTAGCTACCATCACAAGGAATAGTGGGCAGTCCTTTGTATCTTGGGATTCTTTTTATCCATTCAGGGTTGTCCTTGCTGGTCATATGACTGAGAATTCACATGCCAACTGGGAATATTATTTTATACATTATTACTTGCTCATGTCCTGTATGTCTTACATGGGGAAAGCTATTAGGTATTTTATTATATTTTTTATTGGCGACCTTTTAGTGCATAGTATGACATTCAACCAACAGAACCACACTAGCCAGGGCAAATTATTTTAGTGTTTATTTTATAAGGTGAATCACCTTAAGCCTTTTGAGGAAGTAGAGTATGTGCAAATTTTTCTGAAAAAAAAAAAGTGATCTGTATTCTTTTAAAACTTACTATTTTAATGTGATTGGGATAGGGCTCATGGGCATGTGACTAACAGCATGGATATTATGTGGTCATTTTATGTGATTAAGACAGTGTTAGGAACTGTCTTAGTTTGCTTTCCAGCTATAGAGGTGATTCATCACTCACGTTGTCTGCCCTGGTCCTCATGCTCTGAGAAGAATCTTGAAAGAGTTGGGTTTTGCATCCTTGTAAACCTCAAAGGCAAACAGCTAGATAGACATAGCTGCCTAGTCCTGGAGCTGAGCTGTAGAGTTGGTGCTCTTCGCAGCTGCATTAAAATAAAGGAATATGCTGTCAGTTCCTAACTCTTCTTTTTGGCTATTTTGGAATGACAAGCAAAGTGTTATATTTAATGTACTTTAAGTATGAATAGGTGAACATTTTTAGCTTCATTGTAATTGCTATTAACTGGAGTCCTACAAAATGAAATTTCATTTCTTTGCTTCAATGACTGTCAATGTAAATATATTACTTACAGCAGACTGAATAATCAGTGGTTCTCAACCTTTCTGATGCCGCAACCCTTTAATACAGTTCCTCATGTTGTGGTGACCCCCAACCATAAAATTATTTTTGTTGCTACTTCATAACTGTAATTTTGCTATGGTTATGAATCGTAATGTAAATATCTGTGTTTTCTGATGGTCTTAGGCGACCCTGCTAGCAGTTCTCAACCTGTGGGTCACTACAACATGAGGAACATGAGAACAATATGAGGAACTGTATTAAAGGGTCGCGGCATCAGAAAGGTTGAGAACCACTGGAATAAAGGATTTAATTCATAGAAAACTGTATCCTATTTTTATTTCCAAATCAAATTAATAAACGTTTGGCCCTGTAAAATAATGAAGTTTAAATGAGAAGAGACTTTAAAGTGTCAGTAAATCATCCCATTAATTTAAGACATAATGGTTTTATATTATGCCATTCAGATGGTGGTCCTATGCTGTTTGTGAGATTTCTTTACAGAAAGAAATTTCACAACTTTTCCCAGAGTCTAGGCACTTTCATTGGGTGGATATGTTTTTGCCAACTTACTAAATTCCTTCATGCTGCATTATTGGGGTATGTACTAAGTTACTTTCAATTTTACACCAGTACGATTTTATTTTCTTTCTTACCTATACTACCTTGTATTGATCCCAGTTAAGCTCTTCGGTTTCTTGCTACTTTTCCAAGATATTGTGACATTTCTAATCTTAGTTTTAATAACACTTTAAAGATGATTTAGATTTTATAATCCAAATCATACAGTTTACAGGAATTTACAATCATAGAAGAGGATTTAAATATTAGGAACGATTTTTATCTATTGGACATTTACTATGAATTTATCAGTTAAAGATATTTTGGTAGGAGCAATGGTATTAGACTTTATAATGTAACTTACTCTGTGTGTGTGTGTGTGTGTGTGTGTGTGTGTGTGTGTGCGCGCGCTACCTCTACAACCTCTTATAAAATAGGAGACAGTTTATTGCCATTCATAGTCAAAACTACACTTAGGACTGTTTTGTGGTTGACAGTTGTGTTCAAGTATGTGACATGCTACTATAGCTGCAAGTAGCATATTTCATTACTTATTTTGTTATAATGAGAATGGGAGGAATTAAAATAATTGAGTGATTCTGTGGAAAGGGATACATGACTGTCTGAAAGAGAGGTTGGTTCATAGCTAGGCCTCCCAGAATCCTTAAGGACAGCGCAGAAGGCAGCTGATAGCTCATAGAGGTGAGTTAGAAATAAGATGCTAACCTGAAAATGCTACTAGAGATACGTATCTACCCTTTAAATAATGGCAAAACTGAAAATTATTTTTCTGAAGTAATTAGAACTTTTCTCATGTGCCTCAAACCGAGGAAGAAAGAAAAATGCTGTTTGACTGAAGGACATCTTTAGGGAGATTTTTCTGGTCTCTTGGAAAGGAAAGATGAGGGGATATGGGAACTCTCTTAAGTAGAGCATGTGATCCCTATGGACCAGCTAATCCTTCCTGCTAATTAATTGTGTAGCTTAGGTACATTAGGAGAGATAGTCACAAATAAGCTTTGTGGCATTCTCTCTGTTATTTCTAAGTAGAGCTGGGAATTGGGTCCCTGCCTCACCTCAGGTAGACTTCATACTAAAGAAGAAGAAGCTCTTATAATATCCTGAGACTGATAGAAAGATCTGTAAAAGGTATGCTACTTTTCAGGAATTATGGCCAGTGAGAATACTACACAGATTCTGGGCAGTTAGGTTGAATTCTGGTAACTTCAGTCAACATATTAATGTATAACTGTTATGGATAACACCTGTGATAGCTGTGTAGTAAGGCTATGAACTCAAGAGTTTTACAAGTTAATTGAGATAAAGCCAAATGTAAAAACAAAGAAAGTAAGGCTCTGAGAAATCTACAAATGTTTGTTCCTAGACAAAAGAGAACAATTATATTTGGTGTCATGGTTGGAGGAAACTTGAAAAACACTAGTACATCACGGTTTGAGCCTTGAGAGAGGATTGGCATAACATAGGTGAAGAAGGAGGAAAGGATATTGCTGCCTATCGAATGGATCCCAGCTGTGAGACTAATTGAAAAATAGCAACACGTAAAATATCCATCCAAATGAAATAACTTAGAGATACATTTGTAAGAATACTTTTATAATATTGACTTTGCTAAGCAAGTCTCCTTGAGTATATTAAACTGGGAAAGTACTTAACTGACATGTGGTTTTGGAGTTATCAGTCTTACCTCAGTATCTCAGAATTGGTGAAGTTATTATCAAGATTCTAAATTTTTAAAAATATTTATCCTGATTCTGAACTTGTTCCTTGTTTTTCATGGTTTATTCTATACCATTATTGTAATTCACCCCTTGTCCTATTATTCACTTACATTTAAAAAAAATATATTTTTATTGATTTTAGAGAGGAACGGATAGGGAGGGAAACATCAATGATGAGAGAGAATCACTGATCAACTGCCTCCTGAATGCCCCCCTACTGGGGATCAATCCCACTACCAGGGCATGTGCCCTGACCTGGAATTGAACTTTGGCCTCCTTATTCATAGAAGGATTAAGGAAGAAAGTGGAGAAGTGGTTAAGAATAAAGGGTTTTGTATAACTAAGCTTAGAGAGTTAAGGGATCAACAAACGAGTTGTCAGTTATGTTAAAAAATGAAGAATTTAAATGTTTTTTTCTTTTTCTTTTTCTTTTCTTTTCTTTTCTTTTTACGTTAGCTTTCATGGCTCAGTGGTTGAGGTAGACCTATAAACCAGGAGGTCAGGGCTCGATTTCCCGTCAGGGCACATGCCCAGGTTTCCTATTCCTGGGGGCGTGCAGGAGATAGCCGATCAATGATTCTCTCTCATCATTGCTGTTTCTCTCTCTCTCCCTCCCTCCCTTCTTTTTTCCCTTCCTCCCTCAGTCCCTCCCTCCCTCAGTCCCTCCCTCTCCCTTCCTCTCTGAAATCAATAAAAAATACATATATTTTAAAAAGACACATTAGACCAGATGGATTTAATTGATATCTTCAGATAATTTCCCTCAAAGAAGCATAATATACATTCTTTTCAAGTGCACATGGAACATTTTCTAGAGTAGACCATGTTAGGACACAAAATAAGTCTCAGTAAATTTAAGAAGATGGAAAGCATATCAAGCATATTTTCTGACCACAATGGTATGAAACTAGAAATCAATCACAAAACTGAAAAAAAAAAAAAAATGGGAATCTTCTAAACCCTAGTGTTCAGAGAGATGATGTTATTATGTAACTTATGGAAGAGCCATTCTATATAGTAAAAGCCTTAGGCAATCCTATATAATAAAAGCCTAATATACTAAGTGTCTGGTCGTTCGGTCATCTGTGCAACCAATCAAAGCTAATGATATGCTAAGGCGTCTCAACCGCTCGCTATGACATGTACTGACCACCAGGCGGCAAACAGTTGACTGGTCGACCAGTCACTATGATGTGCACTGATCACCAGGGGGCAGATGCTCCGACTGGTAGGTTAGCTTGCTGCTGGGATCTGGCCGATTGGGACTGAGTGAGATGAGCTGGACATGCCCTGGAGCCCTACTGCGGTCCCTCCCTGGCTGGCCAACCTCCCGTACCCCTCCCGGTCCCTGATTGTGCACTGGTGGAGGTCCCTCGGCCTGGCAATACAAGACCCCTTGGGGGATGTCAGAGAGCCAGTTTCAGTCTAATCCTACAGGCTAGGCCAAGGGACCCCACTGGTGTATGAATTCATGCACTGGGCCTGTAGTTCTATATACACAAACATGCATATACACGCATGCTTAAATAGAGTAAATATATATGAGTAAGTATAATTTTTAGAGTACATATGTATTCTCTATATACAACTCAGCATTTGTGTATGTATATCATAGAGTGGATCTCATGGGTAGTAGTTGAACTTTAGGGCAAGCTCCAGAAATTGGATGGCTTTCCCCCTTCCCTTAAATCTGACTGACTTAGTGTTGACAGCAGGACATGTGATCTCTCACCTAACATTCCTTTAGTTTTTAAATATTTCTTGTGATCCCTTCATGCTCATATTTACCAGTTCACATTACCTTTAGAAACTCACATTACTTCTGTTTCCTTCTATTATTTTCTTAGTTGAAAGAAGAGAAATGTTTCTAGCTGCGTAATAGTGATACCTGTGCAGTTTATTTTACCAGCACTACAGTGATGTGGACACTTGAAGCCCGGAATATACACTGGTATATTCCAAAGACCATCCCTCCTCCCTCCTACTCTATTAGTTAGGTCTTTTCTCCTTTGTAAAAATGAGCTTTCAGTGCATCAAAAATACCTATATTCAAGGGTGGATAATAAAATATATCCACAAACCAAATTTAAGTAACTTGGATCATCTACCTTTTTAATTACTGAAAAATAAACAAAGGTGTAGTATTCTTTCATAAAATAATTGCTGTATATCATGTGCTTACTATATGTCACACCTTGTATTAGGGGTTTTATTTATTTATTTTTGTTAATCTTCACCCAAGGATATATTCCCATTGATTTTAATTTATTTAATTTATTTTAATAATTTTTGAAAGTATTACATTTGTCCCCTTTTAACCCCATTGACCCCTTCCAGCCCCACCCACCCTGCCCCGATCCCCTGCCCCAGGCTTTCACCACCTCATTGTCTGTGTCCATGGGTTATGCATATATGCATACAAGGTCTTTGGTTGATCACCTCCCACCCACCCACCCTCCCCCGCCTTTCCTCTGAGTTTCTGCACTCTGTTCCATGCTTCCATGTCTCTGGATCCACTCGGTTCATCATTTTATTTTTTTACTTAGATTCCACATATGAGTGCAATTTTCCCCATTGATTTTTAGAGAGAGTGGAAAGAAGGGGAGAGACACAGAGAGAGAAACACTGATGTGAGAGAGAAACATCAATTGTTTGCCTCCTGAATGTGCCCCAACCAGGACTGGGATTGAGCCTAGGTACATGCCCTTGACTAGAATCAAATCTGGGATTTAGTCCATGGGCTGATGCTCTATCAAATGAGCCAAACTGGTTAGGGTATAACAGGAGTTTTAAATACAGTATACCATAGTCTAATCTTTCAATGAGTTAGATGAGAAATCTGAAACTCATGAAGTTTAAATAACTACCATATAGTTACTGGTGGCTGAATTTGAAATCAAATGTGAAATGTATGTAAAAATAAATATTTGTATACATTCCTATTTGTATTATTAATTATAATTATACAATTATAATGTGATTAAAACATGCAAGTTAGCTAGGTCACATTGTACTATTGATGAAACTTATCTTAAACAGTGTATACTTGAAATGCAAATTGGGTGATAAATTTTAGTAAAAATTTTAGGCTTTTATTATATAAGATTTTCTTTCTTTTTTTTAAAAAAATAAATCTTTATTCAGATTATTAAAATTGTTTCTCCTTTTTCCCCCCATAGCTCCCCTCCACCCAGTTCCCACCCCACCTTCTGCCCTTACCTCCCCCCTACTGTCCTCATCCATAGGTGTACAATTTTTGTCCAGTCTCTTCTTGCACCCCCCCATGCCCCTTTTCCCCTGAGAATTATCAGTCCACTCCCTTTCTATGCCCCTGATTCTATTATATTCACCAGTTTATTCTGTTCCTCAGGTTTTTAATTCACTTGATTTTTAGGTTAGCTTGTTAATAGATATGTATTTGTTGTTCATAATTTTTATTTTTAGTTTTTTCTTCTTCCTCTTCTTAAAGAATACCTTTCAGATATTGAAATATCTGAAATATCAGAATACCACCAAATCCTGAGATATTGAAATATCAGAATACCACCAAATCCTGGTTTGGTGGTGATGAACTCTTGTAGCTTTTTCTTATCTGTGAAGCTCTTTATCTGCCCTTCAATTCTGAATGATAGCTTTGCTGGGTAGAGTAATCTTGGTTGTAGGTTCTTGCTATTCATCACTTTGAATATTTCTTGCCACTCCCTTCTGGCCTGCATAGTTTTTTTGAGAAATCAGCTGACAATCGTATGGGTGCTCCCTTGTAGGTAATTAACTGTTTTTGTCTTGCTGCTTTTAAGATTATCTCTTTGTTTTTTGCTCTTGGCATTTTAATTATGATGTGTCTTGGTGTGGTCTTCTTTGGATTCCTTTTGTTTGGGGTTCTGTGTGCTTCCTGGACTTGTAAGTCTATTTCTTTCACCAGGTGGGGGAAGTTTTCAGTCATCATTTCTTCAAATAGGTTTTCAGTATCTTGCTCTCTCTCTTCTTCTGGCACCCCCGTAATTCTGATGTTGGTACGCTTGAAGTTGTCCCAGAGGCTTCTTACACTATCTTCAGCTTTTTGGATTTTTTTTTCTTTTTGCATTTTCGGTTGAGTGTTTTTTGCTTCTTTGTATTTCAATTCTTTGACTTGATTCTTGCGTTTCTCTAGTCTGTTGTTGGGTCTCTGTATAATATTTTTATTTCAGTCAGTGTATGTTTAATTTCTAGTTGGTCCTTTTTCATATCTTCAAGGGTCTCATTATATTTATCAGCCTTTTCTAGGATATTCTTGAAAAGCCTTATAACTGTGGTTTTGAATTCTATATCCAGTCGTTTGTTTTCCTCCATTTCTTTCGTTTGTGATCTGTATCTTTGTCGCCGCATTTTCACTGCTTCCCTGAGTTGGTAGGGTAGCTTTGTGTGCTAGGTTTCCTCTATAGCCCAGTGGGTCAGTCTCCCCAGTTCACCTGAGGTGGACACTCTTGGTGCACTCCTTTGTGGACTGTGTGTACAGCCTTGTTGTAGTTAAATCTTGATTGTTGTTGGTATCACCAGGAGGAGTTGACCTCCAGGCCAGTTGGCTGTGAGGATCAGCTGTGTCTACACTGGGAGAAGTTCGGTGCTAGAGACAGCCTTATAGGATTAGACTTGCCAAACTGCAAAAGCCTCTGTGCTCAGCTTGGATGGGGTGGAGTCTCAGGGTAGAGCAGACAGTCTTGGCTTCCCATCAGCCCTGCCCTTGCGCACACACAGGTGCCTCCAGACCTCTGGCTTCCCCGACTCCTGAGCCTCCACCTGAGAGTCCTGATCCCCCCCTCCCCGGCAAGAGCGTGGGTCCCCAGGGGCTCGCCTGGAACTGGGGTTCAGTGCAGTCAGAACTGGGGTTCAGTGCAGTCGGAACTGGGGCTCAGTGCAGTCAGGGGCTTCCTTCCCCCTCCCGCCAGAGAAAGTCAGCCAGGCTCTCAGCTGCCTTTCCTCTCTGCGCGCACAAAGACCCTTTGCGGTACCTCAACCCTTTGCTGTTCCTCCAGTTCTCCGTGAGCTTTTCTCTTTCCTTCTAGTTGTAGAATTTCCACTCAGCCAGCTTTCCTGTGGTTCTGGATGGTGTCCATTCTGTCTTTTAGTTATAGTTTTGAAATTGTTGTGCGAGGCAGCAGTTTAGGTGCTTACCTATGCTGCCATCTTGGTTTTCTCTACGATTTTCTTTCTTAGGAAAAAAATTATGGTTTATAATTTGTTGTTGTTGTTGTTTTAATTGAAATGCCCATACCCAGGGCTCTCTCTAGTATAATTCATTTTGGACTGCTAGGATATTTTAAGCTTGTTCATAATTAGTGACTTGTAAAAATGAAGACATGGCTCTTCTAGATATTCTGCAAAGTAGTTATATTCCTCCATTTTCTCCATCTAAAAGAGTAGACTGTGCTTATAAAAAATCACCACTATCATGTGTACTACTGATTTCCCCCAGGCTGATTAACAATCACTGGCCTTGGTAAGACTGATAGTTAAATGTCATATTTGGCCTGATTTTTGCCTTTGGTTCCCTCCGGGCATTGCTTGGGCATTTCTCGCAGAGAGTTAATTGAGGAGACTATTTCTGCGGGTTTCTTTTCTTGAAAATCTTGTGCTCAAGAGGACAGTTGATTGCAAGCTCTGCTGTTAGCTGTCAGTGAGTTCCTCAAAATGCAAAGCTTACAAATTAGTGTAGTTTAGTGATTTGTTTTAAACTTTTAGCTACAGCATTGTCTACTATAAAAGTCATTTTTCCTATGCTTTTTGAATGCAGTTACTGTATTATAAAGTATAAGCCTGTACCATTCTGGCTATTGTGTGATTGATGCAGAAACTGCTTCGATAGGAAACCATTTCAAGAGAGAACAGGAAAGGTATTATTTTCAGCTGTAGTGCGCTGCATTTCCAAGCAGCTGATGTTTTCCCTCCTCCCCACCTCCCAAGTGTCAGAGGCAATCTAGCCTTTTGAAATTTAACTCTTGATTTCGCCTGGCTGAAAAATCAGTGCCCTGAAATTCATTACACATTCACATTTCAAAATTGAGAATTCATTAATTTTTTAGTATAACTGTGTTGTTTTTGTTGTATTTTAAAGTCATGCTTTTTATTCTAAGAACATGGAGAAACATCTGATTTGTGAATTTTTCTCTAAAATTCTCCTTCATACCTGGGCCAGTTATTTGAAACTAGTGGGATGTAAGTGTTGCACACTGAAAATTGTGATAATATTGTCAATTGAAGTGGGTCATAATATATTTTGCAATTTTAGAATTTCAAATTGCAAGGCTTTGTAAAGGAATAGGGAAAAGATGAGTGAAATCAAAGTTTAAAAGTGTTTAATCATAGATTTTATGTTTTTACTACCTCATACATTGAAAGCTATATTTGGGAGTACTTACAGAATATAGTAAACCTGGGTTTTGTTTTTCTCCACTTTCAATTTCTGTATTTTATGATACCTTAGATGCATACTCTTATTTTGGATAAAGTTGGATGTTTTAATAATCAAGGAATTATTATAATTATTTACTTAAGATTTTTGTGCATATGTATTTTATGGTTTATCATTTAACTGATTATTGTATAATCCTATATAATAAAAGCCTAATATGCAAATTATCCCCTCAACTGGGAGTTGGACTGGGAGTTGGACTGCTTGCTAAGACGTGCACTGACAACCAGGAGGCAGCACGGAGCATGGTGGGCACTGGCAGCAGGCAGCAGTGGAGGTGCTGCCAGCTCCGATGGGCTCTGATGACAGCAGGACAGCAGCGGGATGGTGGAGCAGGTGAGCGGGCGGCACCAGGCCACCCTGCAGGTCACCCCGAGGGACCCCACCCATGCATGAATTCAGGCACCAGGCCTCTAGTATTAACAATAATAATTCAATGGAATGACTCAAAAAGCTGGAATAGAGAGCCTTAATCAAAATAAAGGGTGTAATATCTTATGAATATGAAAATACCATTTATATATCTTTAGTTGTGACAAAAGTTAAATTGCATATTTTTAAAGACTATTCAAAAATAGCCCTAAGGATATTTTCTGGTGGCTTAATTATTGACTGCTTCTCACCCATGGTATATAGCTCTCATCTGCCTAATAATTATTATGACATTACAGAGTTTTCTTGTCATTAATGAAAGACTCAGCATTTTAACAGATGGAAGTTACTGATAAAGCAAACAAATAAACATTAGTAAAGCACATTTCAACATGCTCTGCTCTGGAGGATTGTATTTGCAGTTGCTTGGGGAGGAGCAGGTGAGTTAGCCTGGTCATAGCATTGGGTTACAACTATGCAGAATCAGCTGGAACAGATTTATTGTTATTACAGGCAGACAGTTGGATCACATCGTGGGAATTAGGCTGGATCAAGGCAGGATGAAGTATCTGCATGTCAGAGGTTGGCTTCAGGAAATTGAGACACAGACGTGATTTGCTAGGGAGTGCTCTTGGGAATAATAACCCCTGGACAGGAGGAAGTGAGCCTGGATTGAGCAGAGGGAGACGCTGATCTGCGGTTCAGTTGTGACAGAGTTCTACACTGAGGCTGGCCTACTGTGAAGCTGGGATGAACCTTCCAAGACACCAGGAAGTCTGGTGAGCCCTATTTTCCAGAGAGCCCAGAGGTAATGAGGCAGTATTTAAACACTGTCTTTTCCTCCTCCAAGTAACCAGTTGTTTTGGTAAACAACCTCATTATCTTACACTGTATTTATACATTTGATCAA
Source organism: Corynorhinus townsendii (assembly GCA_026230045.1). NCBI lineage: Eukaryota > Metazoa > Chordata > Mammalia > Chiroptera > Vespertilionidae > Corynorhinus > Corynorhinus townsendii. Next base: position 115,694,496 of record JAPDVU010000001.1, on the reverse strand, counting down.
TCATATATTTGGTTTCAAGAAGTTATGGACTAAATTGTGTCCGCAAAATTCATATGTTGTGGCCCTGATCCCCAGTGTAACTGTGTTGTAAGATAGGCCTTTAAGGAGGTAAAGTTACATGAGGTTATTGGGGTGGGACTCTAATCCAATAGGGTTGATGCCCTTATGAGAAGAGGAAGAGACATTAGGAGAACATGCCCACAAAAGTGATGACACAGCAAGAAAGTGGCTATTGCAGGCCAAGGAGAGAGGCCTCTGGAGAAACCAGTCCTTCAGCACCTTGACCATGGACTTCCAGCTTCCATAAGTGTGAGAAAATAAATTTTGGTTCTTTAAGCTGCCCAGTCTGTGGAATTTTGTTATAGCAGCTCTAGCCAACTAATACAGGTGTCCATGAAAGAAAATGAATACAAAAGCACAAATCTGCCCTTCTCCCCCTTTACTAGGAATAAAACACAGCTTGTCCTTTTACCCTTTTCTGCTACATGCTACAACATTTCTGGCAGTTTTATATCACCTAGTAAGGGGTGTTATAGGCATGCCAAGTTTGCAAGTTGGTCCTAGCAGTACCCTTGCATCTTTCCTGGGGTCCAACCAGGGTGATAGTAACTCCTTTATCACAAAGGGTGCACCCATCTAAAAACCCCTCCCTTATGCAACTTTATATCCTTGGCCATCCTAATCCAGCACCTTTGGAATCTGTTCCCCTACATGCTCTTCCAACTCTTGCTAGGTATCACTGGCTAAATCCACTTCCTTCGGAGAGTAGTGTCTTTTTTCTTTCTTGGTAATTTTAACACCTCCATGTCTGGATCATTAACTTAACCCTGATTATTGGATTGGCTATCAGTAAGGGGTTTAGGGGTAGATTTTAAGGGAGAAAAGTGATATCTTGCCATGCAGAGGTCTCTGTGTCAATGAACTCTCAGTTACCTAACTTTATGTCTCATTCCCTATTGACCCAGCATCCTTAGGTTCAGTCCCAAAGCTACTGTACTGACCCTGCTGGCAATGTTAGTTACGTCCTATGGGCCATTGTGCCTTTCCTCTCTTGTCAGTCTTAGCAGTTATGACTTATACATAGTTATTGGTCTCTTAGGCAAGAGAGAACATGGTGGCAAATCCTGAGTGGGCCTCTTGTCCTCTTGCAAAGAATTGTCATCTGAATTGTCCTCAAGCAAGGAAGAAGCAGGAAGCACTAATGTCTAATGGATCATGTGTCACTTCTGTAGGTCTATAGAGTCCAGGGGAACCTGATGATCAACATTGTTGAGTGACCCGATGTTCATTTCCCAAATCTCCAGAGCTCCACATTTTCTCAGTTGGGCCCCTTACTTTTATGTAGCAAATTTTTAGGATAAATTCAATTGTCCCCAGAACTCCTAACCTTGTAATTAAGCTCTGGACCTGACCCTCAGGATGTTTTTACCTTCTGTTTTCTAGGAGATTAAATTGTTTTAAGTTACTGACAAGAAGGCTTTCTGGGTTTCACACTTCACCTTAAATTTGGTAATTGTATTAGTTTTTATTGCTATTGTAACAAATTACCACAAGCAGTGGTTTAAAGCAATAAAAATTATCCTATAGAAGTGGGATCACTGGGCCAAATGGCAGTTCCAGTTTTAATTTTATAAGGATATTTCATACTGTTTTCCACAGTGGTTGCACCAGTCTACTTTCCCACCAGCAGTGCACTAGGGTTCCCCTTTCTCCACATTCTAACCAACACTTGTCATTTGTTGATTTGTTGATGATAGCCATACTGATAGGTGTGTGGTGATAGATACCTCATTGTCATTTTGATTTGCATCTCTCTGATGATTAATGACTTTGAGCACTTTTTCTTTTGTCTCTTGGCCTTCTGTATGTCTGCTTTGGAGAAGTGTCTATTTAGGTCCTTTGCCTATACAAATATATTTTTATTGATTTCAGAGAAGAAGGGAGGGGGGGGAAGAGATAGAAACATTAATGATGAGAGAGAATCATTGGTTGGCTGCCTCCTGCATACCCCACACTGGGGATCCAGCCCTCAACCTGGACATGTGCCTTGACTGGGAATCAAACCATGTCCTCCTGGTTCATAGGTTAATGCTCAACCACTAACCCAAGCCTCCTGGCCCTTTGCCCATTTTTTAATTTGATTGTCTTCTTTTGTTAAGTTATATGGGTTCTCTTACCATTTGAAACAGCATGGAGGGTCCTAGAGAGTATTATGCTAAGTGAAATAAGCCAGTCAGAGAAAGACAAATATCACATGATCTCACTCATATGTGGAATCTAAAATAAATTTGTAAACAAAATAGATCCAGAGACATAGAAGCATGGAACAGGCTGAGGAATTTCAGACGGCAGGTAGGGGTTGTGGAGTGGGTGGGGAGAGATTAACCAAATAATTTTTTAAAAATATATTTTATTGATTTTTTAGAGAGGAAGGAAGGGAGATAGAGAGTTAGAAACATTGATGAGAGAGAAACATCGATCAGCTGCTTCGTGCACACCCCCTATTGGGGATGTGCCCATAACCATGGTACTTGCCCTTGACCGGAATCGAACCTGAGACCCTTCAGTCCGCAGGCCGACACTCTATTCACTGAGCCAAACCAGTCAGGGCTAACCAAATAATTTAAATGCATATATGTGTAGCCCATGGACAGAGACAATAGTGGGGTGAAGGCCGGAGAGGCGGGTGTGGGGTAGATGGGAGTCAATGGCAAGAAAAGGGGACATCTGTAATACTTTCAACAATAAAGATACATTAAAGCATTCTCTTACAGCACTGTAGTTCAGAAGCTTGACATGAGTCTCACTAGGCTACAATCAGTGGTCAGCAGGGCTGTGTTAATTTCTGCAGGCTCTAAGGGAGAATCCATTTCCTTGTTCTTAGCTACTAGAAACTCCCCACATATATTGGCTCATGACCCATTTTTTTTCAACTCCAAGGCAAGCAAGGTTGCATTCCTCTCTGCCTTCTGCACTCACATCTCCCTTTGACTCTCCTCTGCTGCTGCCTTCTTCCACTGTCAAGGACCTTATGAATACAGTGGACCCATCCTGATAACCCAGGATATTCTCTTCTTTAAGGTCAGCTAATTAACAACCTTAGTGACATCTGCAAACTTAGTTCCTCTTTGCCATGCAACCTAATATATTCACAGTTTCTGGGGACTAGGATGTGGGCATCTGTGGGGGGAGGTTAATATTCTGCCAACTACAGTTATGAATTGATGTCAGCCTTCCATTGTCTTTCTCTAATGCATGGGTAGTCCCCAGCAATAATCATCTAATTCTATACTACTTGTAATCATTATTTAACCCAAGCTCTCAAGCACGTGAGGCATTGCATACAGCTTCCTCTGGTATATCATTTCAGTTCATCTGGGGAAGGCAGATGAAATTGTGTGAAGCTCAAGCAATATCAGGCACTCATCTCAGCAAATCTAAGCAAAGAACTGTTGCCTCCAAAGTATTCTTTGATAAATAAAGTCTCCTTGGAAATATGTTGCTACTGTCTTGTTTGTATTTATTGTATTACTCATGTTCTATAGAAAATGATTTTTTATTCTAAAGGAACTTAACTGTGGGCAATTTCGATCTCCTAAAGGTGAAAGTTTTTTTGTTTTGTTTGTTTTTGTTCATCTAAGATTCTTGCTAGATATTGAAGATCTGCCAGGATATGGCTCATACCCATCAGTGGCCCCATGAATTGGTTATTGAAAGAAAATGGGGAGAAGATGATTTGTGAGGCAGTACCTTCTGCAGGCTAAATCTAGCTCAGACTTCAATTACTCCGTGTGGTATGGTAAGATTTTTTTGCCACACATGCCATATCTTCGGGGATTTGGAGATCCTGATTTCTGAGCCTGAGTTATAGTCCTTATTCATTTTTCCTTTTTTGAAAAAAAAAATAAAGGTGTTATCTTTCTTTTATCAGTGATCAATTACTGTAGAAATGTGTGTGTGGAGAGAGTACTGGAAAGATATTTGCAGTTTTAAAAATCGTTAAAGAATTATATGGTACTATTTTCTTCCCTTTTTAAAAAAAATTGCAGTTTACATTCAATATTACTTTGTAATAGTTTCAGGTGTATATATGGTAATATTTTCTAACCCATCCTCCATTAGCCTAGTTTGCTGATTTTTACAGGACTTATTTTCCCCCAAGAAATAATTATATAATCTTAAAATTTTTAATGTCATTTTATAAGTTTATTATACATTAATAAAATTATAATTATTTTTAAGTATATAAATATTTCAATATTGAATAAATTAATATTTGCAGATAAAGCAAAATTACTTTGTGAGCTTTCCACCATTGGAGTTCATCTTGTTTATGTAAAATTTAAGAACATTTATGTGTCATCTGATACTTTTATTAGTTTTTATAAATATATTATTAAAGTTCAGGTTTTCTGTGAATAATTTATTATGTTTATATAGAATTTTTGTTTTCAGGAATAATATACGAGAAGAATATTGGCCATATTTAAGTTTTCAGTTTATGATCTTCCTTGTTCCAAAAGAAATTAGATGTTCCAATAGTACCTTATTGTAAAGGAAAATAACAAAGAAATCTGTTTCATAGATAACACTTCTCTGTATCTTTTGCTAGTTCTCCATTTTCTCCTTAATCACCAGATAGTAGAGATTCTCAGATTCTGTCCTTGTCCCTCTTTTTTTTTTGCTTATTCTGGCCTTAGGCAGTTTAAGTACCATCTCTGTTTGATGACTTTCAAACTTGTGCTTCTTATCAAATCTTTGTTCTGAGCTCCAAAATAATATATGTAACTGTCTCTTTCATGTTTCCCCTTAGATTGCTCAAAGGTATCAAAATTAATATGTCAAAAGCTGGACTTGATCATTGCCTAAACCTTTCTCCTTGCCTTCCCCTTCTCTTTAAGGGTCACAACTGTTCATATCATCCACCTGGAAGTCATATTTGACCCAACTTTCTCTTTTATGCCCCTATAACCTGTCTATCATGTTTATTGTGGACCAGTCCTGAAAAGCATGTCTCAAGTGTACTACTGCCATTTTTATATTTTGTCTCTATAGTTGCCATAGTTGCTTAACTGGTTTCCCCACTTCCTCTCTGACAGAGCTCTTCACCTACTCCAGTGGTCGGCAAACTCATTAGTCAACAGAGCGGCAAACTGTGGCTCATGAGCCGCATGTGGCTCGCGAGCCGCAGTTTGCTGACCACTGACCTATTCCATATCCCTCCATACACACATCCATACATCAGGCCTGCATAACTTTTTATTTATTTATTTTATTTTATTATTTTTTAAAAATATATTTTACTGATTTTTTACAGAGAGGAAGGAGAGGGATAGAGAGTTAGAAACATTGATGAGAGAGAAACATCGGTCAGCTGCCTCATGCACACCCCCTACTGGGGATGTGCCCACAACCAAGGTACATGCCCTTGACCGGAATCGAACCTGGGACCCTTGAGTCTGCAGGCCGACGCTCTATCCACTGAGCCAAACTGGTCAGGGCTGCATAACTTTTTAAATATACTTTTTATTGTTGATAGTATTACAGATATCTCCCTTCTCACCTTTGCTCCCATCCTCCCAACTCCTACACCCCCACTTTTCTTCATTATACTATTGTCTGTCCATGGACTATGCCTATCTATCTAATGATAGAGGAATATGCAAATTGTCCAGGACGCCATCGCAGCAATGACCAATCAGCAGGTTGTGCGCACAACCTGCCCCAGTAAGGCTGCTGAGGCTTTCATCTGTCCCTTTCTACATGAAAGACGGCAGGGTTCAAGGAGGAAGGGCTTCAGTTTTCTCAGCACCCAGCTAGGAGGCCTCCCTGGGATGGCTCTGCCCTCCGAGGCCTGTGCAGGATGAGCGTTCCGGCCCGGGAACTCCAAGGGGAGGTGGAGCAAAGTGCTTTCTCTCCAGGACCCCGCTTTCCCTGGGAGTCTGGCGCGGAGGGTGCTCTCCCTGGGAACCCAGAAATCTGCCTCCCAGGGTGACTGCACAGCAGCCAGGATGGGCAAGCCGTGGAAATGTTGACCTACACATGCTGATGTGTATGCTGGTGGAGGCCATGCAGCTGCCATAGTTGAAATTGTTCTCAATGGAAGAGCAGGGGTAGTGGGGATCGGAGTCGGCCATGTCAGCAATGGAACCCCAGCTCCCCACTGAATGACTAGAGCACACGGACCTCAACGGTCCTCTGTCAGTTCCTGAGCAGCAGTCAGCCTGGACTGGGGATCAAATCCAAAACCTAAGTAGGTGGCCTGACAGAATGGAACCCAAACCTTTGCTGTGGCAGAGGACTTCTGACCCCCAGCAGGACCAGGGCACGCCAGAGGGTTTTGTTGAGGGGTCCTGATAGGCAGCCCACAGCACAGTGAGTTAGAACCTCCTCCTGACACAGCAAGGTTGTGAGTTGGATCCCTGGTCAGGGCACAGACAAGAAGCAACCAAAGAGCACATAATAAGTGGAACAACACACTGGTGTTTCTCTCGCTCCCTTCTTCTCTCTAAAATAATCAATCAATAAGAATTACTTTGTCGTTGGTGTTTGCCTGATGAATAAAAAGACAGATACAGAGGCAGTAAAGCACCGAACAGACTGTCAAATTACAGCAGGAAGGCTGGGGAGTGTTGGGGAGTGAGGGAAATAGATCAATCAAAGGACTTGTATGCATGCATATAAGCACAACCAACGGACACAAGACAATGGGGGGATGGGATGAGGGCATGCAACAGGGGGTAGGGGAGGCTGAGGGAAGGTCAATGGGGAAAAATAAAGGAGATATATGTACTAATATATGAATACTTTAAACAATAAAACAAAACAAAAATAAAGAGATTTGAAAATTAAGTATCTGGAAAAAAATTAAAATAAAAAAGAAACCCTCTGGCTTGCAGAATTGCTAAAACACTTAGAAAGCAAAGTCCCATCCCTTCCCATTCATTCAACAAATACTTCATACGCTCCTTCAATAATCACACTGGGGATGGGTGTTTTTTGTTGTTGTTTTTTTTTTTAGAGAGAGTAGAAGAGAGGGAGAAATACAGAAACTAATGTGAGAGACATCAATTGGTTGCCTCTTGCTGAACCCCTGACCAGGGCCCCTGATTGAGTCTGCAACCCAGGTACCTGCCTTTGATCGGAATCCAACCTGGTACCCTTCAGTCTTCCTGCAGAACACTATCAACTGAACCAAACCAGCATTTTTTTTTTTTTCTTTTTAAGTCCTCTTCTAAAGATATGTTTTTTTCATTGATTCTAAAGAGAGAGGAAGGGAGAAGGAAAGAGAAAGAGAAACATTGATCAGTTGCCCAAGCAATCCGACAGGGATGGAACCCACAACCTCTGTATGTGCCCTCGCCTGGAATCGAACCCATGACCTTTTGGTGCATCAGAGGACACTCTACTGATCCACACTGACCAGGGCCTGGAGGTACATTAAAAAATTTTTTTTTCAGATCTGCCCTGGCCAGGTGGCTCAATTGGTTGGAGTCTCAACCTGTGCACCAAAGGATTTCTTGTTGGATTCTAAGTTAGGGCACATACTTAGGTTTAGGTTAGATCCTGGTGGGTCAGCAGGTGCAGAGGCAGACTACTGGTATTTCTCTGTCACATGGATGTTTCTCTCTCTAAAAATCAATTTTAAAAACATCCTCAGGTGAGAATTAAAAATATATATATATTAAAAATTTTTCAGATCTAAAATTTTATTTGGTTCTTTTTAAAATTTTATTTTTCATTTACAGTTCACATTCAATATCCTATTCTATATAATAAAACCCTAATATGCAAATTGAATGAATGGCAGAATGACTTGTCACTAACTGACCACCAGGGGGCAGATGCTCAATGTAGGAGTTACCCCCTGGTGATCAGTGCACTCCTATAGGGGGAGTGCCACTCAGCCAGAAGCCGGCCTCATGGCTGGTGAGTGCAGTGGCGGTTGCAGGAGCCTCTGCAGCAGCACTAAGGAGCAGCGAGCCAAGTGATAGGGAGCAGCAAGTAGGTGGGAAGTAAGGCGCGTGGAGTCCTGGACTGCGAGAGGGATGTTCGCCTGCCAGCTTAGGCCCGTTCTGTGGGGAGTGGGCCTAAGCAGGCAGGCGGACATCCCCTGAGGGGTCCAGGACTGCGAGAGGGCACAGGCCAGGCTGAGGGACCCCCCTCACCTCCAGTGTATGAGTTTTGTGCACCGGGCCTCTAGTCCTATATAATAAAAGCCTAATATGCTAATGATATGCTAAGGCCGTTCAACTGCTTGCTATGACGTGTACTGACCACCAGGGGGCAGACAGCTGACTGGTCGACCAGTTGCTATGACATTCACTGACCACTGGGGGCAGACGCTCCGACTGGTAGGTTAGCTTGTTTCTGGGGTCTGGCCGATCAGGACTCGGCGAGATTGGCCGGACACACCCTGAAGCCCTCTCATGGCCAACCTCCCACATCTTTCCCCAACCCTGATCATGCATGAGTGGGGTCCCTTGGCCTGGCCTGTGCCCTTTCGCAATCTGAGATCCCTTGGGGGATGTCAGAGAGCTGGTTTTGGCCCGATGGCAGAATGACTGGTCCCTATGATGTGCACTGACCACCAGGGGGCAGATGTTCAATGTAGGATCTGCCCCTGGTGGTCAGTGTGCTCCCACAGGGGAGCGCTGCTCAGCCAGAAGCTGGGCACATGGCTGACGAGTGCAGCAGTGGTGGTGGGAGCCTCTCCCACCTCCACGGCAGTGCTAAGGATGTCCGACTGATGGCTTAGGGCCGCTCCCTCCAGGAGCCATCAGTCAGATATCCTCTGAGGGCTCCCAGACTGTGAGAGGGCGCAGGCTGGGCTGAGGGCTTCCCCGCCGAGTGCACGAATTTCATGCACTGGGCCTCTAGTAAGTATATAAGTTCTTTGGTTTATCTCTTCTCATGCCCCCAACCCCACATTGAGATATGTCAGTCTGTTCTATGTATCCTTGCTTCGGGTCTTATTTTATTCGTCAATTTATTCTACTCATTGGATTCCACAAATAAATAAGATCATGTGATATTTGTCTTTCTCAGATTAAGTCTGCATGGTTGTTTTATTTTTTAAATATATTTTAATTGATTTCAGAAAGGAAGGGAGAGGGAGAGATAGAAACATTAGTGATGAAAGAGAATCATTGATTGGTTGCCTCCTGCATGCCCCCCACTGAGGATCAGTCCTGAAACCTGGGCCTGTGCCCTGACCTGGGATTGATCCTGATCTCCTGGTTCATCGGTCCATGCTCAACCACTGAGCCATGCTGGCCAAGCAAGCCTGCATGGTTTTTAAAAACATAAATTGGATGATATTACTTATCTACTTTTAAAAAATATTTTTATTGATTTCAGAGTGGAAGGGAGAGGGAGAGAGAGATAGGAACATCAATGATGAAAGAGAATCATTGATCGTCTGCCTCCTGCATGCCCCACACTAGGAATCAAGACTGCAAAATCAATGGACTAAAATCAATTTAAGTATCTATAGGCTGCATTCTTTCTGGAGCCTGTAGGGGAGAATCTGTTGTGTTGTGTTTCAGCTCCTAGAGGCCACCTATATTGAATGTGTATAGATGCTCATGGCCCCTTCCACCACCTTTGAAATCAGGATAGTACATCTTCAAGTCATCTTCTACTCAGTCTCCTGCTTCAATCTTATCAGAGCCCTTGTGATTTCATGGGACCCCTCCAATGGAAGACAATCTAGGATATCTTTATATCTCGAGATCTTTATTTTTATGGCAAAAGTTCCTTTTGCTATGTAAAGTAAGATTCACAAGTTTTAGGGATTAGAATGTGGACATCTTTGGGGAGAGGCATTATGTGCCCACTACAGCCAGATTCTATAGTCTAGAGACTAAAATGATTATTTTCATCTGCAAACATCACTATAATCTTTATTGAATGTGTATAGATGCTCTAATAATGTAATTTAAAATTGGCTATGAGAAAACTGACCTGCTTTATATTATGATCCACTGAATAACCTTTTAATGGCTCATTTTCTCCTTTTCACTACAGAAATTATACCCAACAAGGAGAGTGCCTGGTAATGAACTTTTAGCAATTACTCTATTAAAAAAAAAATCATTTAGTCAGTTTCCCTCACAACTTCTTTTTTTCCATTTAAATAATGAAAAGTAGAGAATCTAAACCATTTCATTTTCATTTTAGCACTGCTTCTTCTTACATTTATCTTTGTGGGTAAAACAGAAAGTAAAAACATTTTTGTTATCCTAATAAAAAATATTATTGTTTTATAAAGAAACTGCCAGTCAAATAGTCAATTCCTGATTTTTTGTGTACACAGCAGAGCTTTTAAAGAGAGATTAAGAGCTTCCATCAGGTATGGTAACAGTTGGTAACTGTTTGCTTTCCCGTATTTTGAATGATTGCTGATAAAGAGATGCAAGGTTTTATTTCAATAACTATGATTCTAATCCCTTGCATAATAAACTACTTCTAAAAGGTGAGTATTGTGGAATTATTGGGAAGAAATTGCCATTTCATATTTACATCATCAGTCTCTTTACAGCATAGCTAAATCAGTTTGCATATGCATATTTAAAAGTGGTAAACGTTAGTGATTTCCACATCATTTTTATGATTGACAAGAAGTACCCGAGATGCTAAAACAGTCTGCTCATTAAATATCTTTTTAACTTTTGATAGACATTTGATTAAAATGGTATAATGTAGTACTTTAAAATACTTTCCTTTTTTTCTTCATGAACAGAATTTAAAATAAAGATGCAGAGAATTCACTAAATATTTGGTTATTCCTTTAAGAGTAGAATATGATTTCTCATCAGCAAAGGGAAGGAATATAGACATTGTGTTTCATCTGAATATAGCAAAAGTTCACTTAGGGCTTAATATTTGCCAGGAAAATTACAAGGAACATATTGTTATCCTTGTTTTATATATGAGGAAATGAGGGAAAGACAGGTGAAGTCCAAGTTCCATAACTCATAAATAATAGCTGGGCTTTGAAACCAGACAATCTGTCTCAAGAGTCTGAACTCATAACAAAATAAATCATTGTTGTATTTTTAAATATATTATTAAGAAATAATCGGATGAATATGTAAACAATTTATCCCAAATAGAAGTCTTCTGATTAGATTTACAAAGCTATTTTAGTTAACAGAATTGGGAGTATGGAATACAATGTCTATGATATAATGTAGATATTTACGAATTGTGATGTTGAGGGCTCTAGGACTTTTGTATGATGTGGGTTTAGGAACACCATTTTTTGAAAAGAAGGATATGAAGGTGTGTTTGCCTGGCAATGTGTGGGACATTGAGGATATGTTGATTTTTACTCAGATATCTGTGGTGGTGAATAAATGAGAGCTAAAGCTCTCTTAAAGCCCTCCTTTGGAATGGCTTCTGGATGTAGGTTCTCATCTATTTCTCATCTGTTGGAAAGTTGTGCTTTTGTGTGCTCATATCTCTATCTATAAAAGCCAAAGCAACCAGAATGGTGGAATGGCCAGTTGCTATGACATGCACTGACCACCAGGGAGCAGACGCTCAATGCAGGAGCTTCCACCTGGTGGTCAGTGAGCTCCCACAGCCAACCTCCCCTGGCCAGCCAACCTCCTGTGATCCCTCCCTCTGCCCAGCAGGCCCTGATTGCCTGATTGGGGCCGGGCCCCAGGCTGGGATGGGGAACTGGGAGTGGGTGGCGGCAGACATGGCCCCTTTCCCAGGGGGGCCGAGAGCTAGCTTCCTCCTCTGGGCCACTGGCCAACCTCCTGTGTTCTGTCCCTCCCTGCAGCCAGTAGGCCCCAATCGGCCCACTGCCCTCCCATGTGGTGGTGGCATGGTGGTGAGGGAAGGAGGAGGAGGGGAGGGGGGAAATCGCGCAGTGGTGGGGCACTGGCGATAGTGGCATGGTATCCAGAGTCTGTTCTTTCTGCACCCAGCCCTGCCCTGATCAGCCTTGCCCCAATTGGCCCAGATCACCGGCCAGGCCTAGGGACCCCACCCATGCATGAATTTCATGCACCGGGCCTCTAGTTCTTATATAAAAATGCATACATATTTATTTAACGCACATAGTTATACCATGCTTATTCATTTATTTAATTCTCATAGTATTCCAATGAGATAAGTGCCACAATAATCTCCATTTCACTGGTGAGGAACTAAGTAGGGAGAAATGAGCAAACTGCCTAAGGTCTTTGAGATATTAAGTGGCAGACCCAAGGTTCTGTCTCCAGAGTCCATTCTCTGTTCATAAAGTAGTTCAAATATGTGAGAACAAGTTCCTCCTAGGAGAGGAGTAGGGCCTTCTTGATTTTCTCCCAGTTAACACTTTTTCCTACTTTCCAATCACAGTTGGAATAACAATTAAATGTATGACACCCTTCGTCCGCTCTTTACCCTTTGGGCTCTAGCTTGTTCTCAGCCACAATTTGTACTGATTCTTTTCTCTCTCTTCTCTCTTTCCTCTTGTCCTTGACTCTCTTTCTTTCTTTTAAATAAGTTGGGTAGACTAATGGACTGGTAAATGAATTTATATACTTCTGAAATGGCATTTTGTATAAAACATTTGTGAGCCTTAGCTAAAGTTGTTACATGGGAATGAAGTATTATAGTAAAGCTTTCTAATTAATTCATATAAGTTTATAGGGTTATCACAATGTTCAGCCTACATTGTTTTGCAAGAAGTTTAAATCCTTATGATGACAAATAATAACTCATTAGAGGATAGCCACTGCTTATCAATCTTCTGGTTGATCTATTATTATCTGTGGTCTGGACCTTTGAACTTTTAGTCATCATTCAGCTCTAAATTCAAATACTACTTTATTTTGGTATTGCTTCCCTCCACTCCAGTTTCTCTTCCCCTTTTCTCTAATACTTGGCCCCTCATTGTAGTATTTTCATTAGGCTACTTTTAATATTCATCCTTGCATTTAGAATCAAGGAAGTAGAAATGGTGACACATCTTTAGAAGCATTCATTAAATCAGGGATTTCAAACCCCCAGAGTTGTCTGAGTTGATAATATAAGTAAGGAAGTAATTGATCATGCTTTGGAATCAGACTTGGCATATATTTGGTAAAGGGGCCTGTTTCATTCTTTAGACCAGGTAATCATTTGTATTTCTGATTAAAGTATGGACTTTTTGGCTTGAGTCAAAGTATTTCAAGATTAGACATATTTAATTTGCATTGGATACATACATATGTATAGGTGATAAATATATTTGTAATTTTTTGTTGAATTAAAACAAAAAAAATGAATGCCTGCTATGTTTCATTCCTATGGAATCATAAGATGACTTGAGTAAGAGAGACAGAAAAATAAAGAAATAATTGCAAACTTGTTTATTTAATAAACTAGAGGCCCGGTGCATGAAATTCGTGCATGGGGGGGGGGTGTGCCGCAGCCCAGCCTACACCCTCTCCAATCTGGGATCTCTCTCACAATCCATGACTGCTGGCTCCCAACGGCTCGCCTGCCTGCCAGCCTGATCACCCCCTAACCACTCCCCTGCCAGCCTAATTGATGTCTAACTGCTCCCCTTCTGGCCCGATTGCCCCTAACTGTCCTCTCCTGACAGCCCGGTTGCCCCCAACTGTCCTCCCCTGCCGGCCTGGTCACCGCTAACTGTCCTCCCCTGCAGGTTGGGTCGCCCCCAACTTCCCTCCCCTGCTGGCCTGGTCACCCCTAGCTGCCTTCCCTTGCCAGCCTGGTTGCCCCTAATTGCCCTCCCCTGCCAGTCTGATTACCCCTAACTGCCCTCCCCTGCCAGCCTGGTCACTCCTAACTGCCCTCCCCTGCAGGCCTGGTTCCCCCCAACTGCCCTCCCCTGAAGGGCTGGTCCCCCCAACTGCTCTCCTTTTCAGGCCTGGTCCCTCCCAACTGCCCTCCCCTGTTGTTCTGGTCGCCCCCAACTGCCCTCCTTCCTTCTCTGCTGGCCCGGTCACCCCTAACTGCCCTTCCTTGCAGGCCTGGTCCCTCTCAACTTCCCTCCCCTGCCGGCCATTTTGTGTTGGCCATCTTGTGTCCACATGGGGGTGGCCATCTTGGGTGTTGGAGTGATGGTCAATTTGTATATTTCCTCTTTATTAGATAGGATATGTGATATGTACTTTCTAGATGCAGTTTATATTCAGTTCTGTATATGTACTTGTAAACCAGAGAGGTGGTGCTCCTGCCTCTGTTGGGTGTATGCTGTGATCTTATGTGATATGTGCAGTGGAAGAAATGCACTAAGGGCTTGATGATAGCACAAGACAGAAAGGTTTCTTAGAAGAAATGTTGTTTGAGCAATTCTTCATAAAAGCATCAGGATACTGAGGGGGAGAGTGTATGTCAGGCAGAGGGACCAACATGTGCAATAAGTCAGTCCTTAGAGGACTATAAGTGGAATAACTACTGGAGAGTAGATAGATATAGGTGGGTAAGAGAGCAGGCAAGGGGTATAAAATTAGGGTGGGGCCTTTATGATGTGGGGCTTTATATGATATGCTGAAAATTGATCTACAAGCATTCTGGAAAGACATGGGAAATCCTTCCCAGATTTTTAGCAATTAATATGGCAGAGTTAGTTTTATCTTAAAAACACGATAGCAGCTACAACAACATAAAAGGCAGCCATATGGAAGACTTTTAGGGTATAACTGGAGGCAAGGAGGACACAAATTTACATAAACGTGGTAAGAAATAATAAGGACATGAATTGACATATTTGTGCTAATGTTAAATTAGGGAAGACTCATTGAAGAGGCAAGTAGAAGAAAGGACCTATAGAAGTTGAAAACTAGGTATGCATGGTTAGGAAGAAGTGACTCCCAAGTGTTTGGCTTCTAGGGGTTTCACTTCTCAAGTCAGAAAGGAAGAGTCAATTAAGGGTATTTGGGAGTCAAAGCTATGTAGGTATCAGATTGTCTAGGCACAGTGTTTCTACTGAGAAAAAGTCACATGGAATCTTAACGGATTGGTGATGGTGGAGGGGTCCTGAATGGGACTGAGAAATAGCAGTCACAATGGTTGGAATTGACCTGAAAAGGGCATAAGAAAACAAAACAGTATGCAATGCAAAATACCATAAAAGTTTTAAATAGAAGAACAAAAAATGAAATTTTTATTCAAAATTAAAGAGGTTATGTATGACCCTAATGATAGAAGGCACAATATAGTTGAATAGAATTCAAGTTTCCAGTGGTTTGAGGTGAAAATACAAAGTAGACTGGAGACCATGAATAATTGTAAAAGGAAATCTTTAAGCAATTTTGTTATTCTGTTAAAATTATAAAATTCATTTACATAAACCTAGATGGTAAAGCCTATTACACATCTAGGCTACATGGTATAGACCAGTGGTTGGCAAACTCATTAGTCAACAGAGCGGCAAACTGCAGCTTGTGAGCCGCATGTGGCTCGCGAGCCACAGTTTGCCGACCACTGGTATAGACTATTGCTCCTAGCCTACAATCTTAACAGCATGTTACTGTACTGAATACTGTGGGCAAGTGTTCTACAATGGTCAGTATTTGTGTCTAAACATTTCTACAGATAGAAAAGATACAGTAAAAATATGGTATTAAAGATAAAAAAGGACCCCTGGCCAGTGGGACTCAGTGGGTTGGAACATTGTTCCAATCATGAAGAGGTGGCAGGTTCGATTCCTGGTTAGGGCACATACTTAGGTTGTGGGTTCAATCCCTGGTTGGGGCTTGTTTCGGGGAGGAAGGGAAACTGATCAATGTTTTCTCTTGCATGGATGTTTCTCCCTCTAAAGAAAAAGAAAAAGATAAAAAAGGATACAGAGTTAGAGACAGAGAAGCATCGATCAGACCATCAAACCTCAGAGGGAAGGTAGGGGACAGTGGAGCTAAAGGGGAGAGATCAACCAAAGGGCTTGTATGTATGCATATGGACACAGACAAAAGTGGGGTGAGGGCATCAGTGAGGGGTGGGGGGACAATGGGGCGATAAGGACACATATGTAATACCTTAATCAATAAAGAAAAAGGATACACCTGTATAGGGGTTGGGAGTTGCTCTGGATGAGTGGTGAATGAATGCAAAGGCCTAGGGCATTATTGTACATTACTATGGACTTCATAAACACTTAGGCTACACCAAATTTATAAAACAGCCCAGATGAATCAAGCACAAGAGAAAGTGATGCAATCAAGACACATAGGCTAAGTAGACAGAAGGCTAATGAGGCTGCAGCCTGCGCAGCATGATGCATTGTTTTGCAGCAAATTGTCACGATGGCTAGGATGTCACAGGCAATAAGAATTTTTCAGCTCCATAAACTTATGGGAATACCAAGTTTTATGCTGTCTGGTGTTGACTGAAGAGACATATGACTGTATGCATTTTATTTGGTGGTAGTAGTGCTACAAAGAATACAAATTAAGGTTTGAAGATAGAGAACAATGGCATGGGGATACTATCTAAAGTACAATGATAAGAGAAGGCTTCTTATGGTGACATTTCATCCGAATCCTCAATTATGTCAGGAAGCTAAGTCATAGCATTTCAGGCTGAGGGAACTATTGAGTGCCATGGCCCGGATGTGGAACTGTCCCTAGTATGTTCAAGGAATACCAAGGAACTGCAAGGTAAAGGAGAAAGTAATAGAAGGTAAGAACAGAGAGTTAGCCAGGCACCACTCATGTAAGTATTGGAGATTATTAAATGCACTAAATACATACTAAAGAATCATTAGTAAAGACCATTAAATATATTTGAATATTTCTGACAGAATGTAGTGGGGACCAGAGGGTCTGAATAGAGATGTGAGATCATCTGTCATAGACTTCATTTATTTGTTTATTTTTGTTAATCATCACCAGAGGATATTTTTCCATGGACTTTTAGAGAAAGTGGAAGGGAGGGGGAGAGACAGAGAGGGAAACATCAATGTGAGAAAGAGACATCGATTGGTTGCCTCCCACATGTGCTCCATCTGGCACCAGGGATCAAGCCTGCAACCAAGGCCTGTACCCTTGACCGAAATCTACCCTTCAGTCCGTGGGTTGACACTGTAACCACCGAGCAAAACCAGCTATGGCATCTGTCATAGGTTTTAAAAGGATCAGTCTACTTGCTGGGTGTAGAGTAGACTAGAAAGGATTGAAGTTGATTGACAGAGGCTCATTGGAAGGCATTTGCCACAGTTAAAGAGAAAGATGGTGTGGTTTGGACTAGAATAAAGATGATGAGAAAATTCATGATTCCACTATCTGTTTTGAAAGTATACGCTAACAGGATTGGTTATTGGGCTGGTTTTAGTTGTGAGAGGAAAAAAATGGAGACCAAACTCACCTTAGTAATTTTAGCCTGAGCGATTTTGCAGTATTAGGCTGAATAAATCTGAGGGTAAAATAGTTTGGGAGATCTTTTATTCTGTACCTTTATCTAGCATTGGGGATGCAGGTACCCAAGAGCTCCACACATGGTAGGCACTTGATAAATGTTTCCTTGGACTCAATTCCATCTTCAAGGAAGCACAGAAAATTTTGTTTAAGGTGCTAAGGATCAGTTTAGGTACTTTTTGTTGCTAAGCTCTCTCAGACCACAATTGGATTTCTAATTATCTTCCTATGAATCCTCTCTGCCCCTCACTCCTATTGCTCAATTTAAATGTATTATGAATTATGTTATCTGTAAAATGGATTATATTTTAATGTCTGTAAATTATGTGTCTGCACACATATCCATAAGCAGAGGCATACTTTGTGGATACAAGCAGATCTATTGGCACTAACTTCTTCACTACAGAGTATTTCTGTCTCTGGATGCCAGGGGCTTTATTTGAATTCTTTGTGTTAGGCATCATTAGGCCAGGTTCTTTAACTGTGTTGTAGCTTTCAAGACCATAATCACATGTTCAAAGCCTGGCAATATTTGATTGAGAATAATGATGACAAAAGAAATAGTAAGCAAAAGAATCAGAGTTGTGTCATTCCATCTCCTTGGGTAACCACATGGACATTTAATCTGAGCACGTTGCTGTTTGCCTCGCCAAAGGCAGCGAGGGAACAGAGCTTTGCAATTAGTGTGGTATTTCACTCAAGAAGAACGATGAAATGATACCAGCTAGTATTTATTACTATATATATCACATCAGAATTCTGACATTCTACTCTATCCAAAACTCCCAGTCAAAATTTGGATAACATTTTTTGTGATGACTTCTCACAGGTTTATATTTCACATAGTATACTACAGGAGGTAATTTTTGTGCAGTGCTACATACATTTAAAATAAACAGAATTTTGCTTTCTTAGAGGTAAGAGTGGTGTGATCATTCTTGGGAATTTTTAACCTTCAAAAATTCTTCTTTTAAGGTCTTTACAGGGATATTAATATTGTTTAAAATTATGCTTTATACCTAGTTATTTTAGGTGACCATTTGTCTGAATTATTCCAGAGATACTTTTCTTTCCCTCTATTTCATATATGTATGAGGACACTTTTTTTAATTGATAGAGAGAAAGGAAAAGAGAAAAAAAAAACAGTCATGTGAAAGAGAGACATTCATTAATTATCTCCCATATACTCCCTGACCGGGATTGAACCCACAACCTTTTGGTGTACAGGATGATACTCCAACCAACTGATCCACTGGCCAAGGCAGCTCTAAAAATATTTCGATGCCCTGGCCTATGTTGTTCAGTGATGAGAGTGTCAGCCCAGCACTGAAGAGTTATAGACTTGATTGCCTGTCAAGGGCACATAACTGGGTTGCAGGTTTCATTCATGCCCCAGTTTTATTTTTGGGGAGAGGGTGTCTCTCTCACATGGATGTTTCTCTCTCTCTCTCATTCCCTCTTCCTCCTTCCTAAAATCTATAAGTTTAAGTACTTACAAGGTATAAAGATCAATGAAAACATAACCTTGAGTTGAGGATTAACAAAAAATATTTTGATATTTCAAATTCCTTTTATTTACATTTATGAGAGTTAGTTATTTTAAATAATTTATTGCCAAATTTAAATTGTGTATTCATAAAATTAAAATTCTGTATACCAAATTTTAAACTACAGGCATCTTAATCACAGACAGAACTGGATGGAGTTAGAAGTTTTAGATTAATTTAACTTGGAATTGAATCCAGTTTGTACCCCTACCCAGCTGGGCAACTCATTGAACTTTGCACAGTAAGTCCTCATTTAATGTCATCTATACATTCTTTGAAACCAAACCTTTAAGCAAAAAGACGTATAATGAAAACCAATTTTACTGTAGGCTAATTGATAATTGGCCCATAAAGTAAAGGGTTATAAGTTCCTATGACATATTTCCAATCACAAAAATATCACCAAAGTTCTAAATAAAGACTGCAGAGACTTCTCATATTGAACATTAAAATGAAGTGAGCTATATATACATTTAGGAAGTATTGATAGAAAGATTATTTTTCAACTCCCTTATTCCAATTCAGTGTCTCGGGTGGCCCAAGCCTGTCCCAGCAGCTCAGGCTCAAGGTAAGAACTCATCCTGAACAGGATGCCCTTCCATCACAGGGACACATGCCAGTTCACCTCGAGTGCACATCTTTGTGATGTGGAGGAAGCTGGAAAACCTGGAGAAAACCCACAAATAGGGAGAACATGCATTCACAGACAGTTGGCATCTGCTGGGAATCAATACTTTTTTCCTCAGATATGTTATGATGAAAGGATGTGAAATCAAATAGTGTTATTCAAGGACCTGCTTTATACACATTTATATGTAGGTATTTCTCTCTTTCTGCGTCCAGTGCGGCTAGAGAGTGGGTCCAGTTCCTGAGTAGGGGCGGCCGGGGATTGTGAAATAAAAGAGACAAGACAGAGACAGAAGGAAAAAGCTGGGACTGGGTGGGACCACCATCCTCTTCTGATGGAGAGACAGGGACAGTGACCCAGAGCCAATCCAGCGAGTTTATTTTATATCCCAAATATCAGGAAGTTTCACCAAAAGGTCAAGACGAAAGGAGATTATTTGCATTCTTGAGTAGGCCCTGAGCATTCCTGGTGCTAGGCTGGATTTAGATAACAAAACTACTTCCCCACACCACGGGCTGAAATGAAGGTCAAGCTGACAACACCCTTGCCCTTTTGGCAAGGCGTGTTCCCAGGGCGTGGCTTTGCTGACGCCACTGGGTTCAGCTGACAATAATTAAGGAATGCCCATGTGCCTTCCCAGGCACTGTCTACATTTATATGTATAGGTATGCTTAATGAGGCACTGTTCACTTATGTATAAAGTGCTGATATAATACTAGATTTCATGAAGTTGTTTTGTATATTGAAATAAGAAAATGCATGTGCAACACATAGGATGCTTTATACCTTGTAAGTACTTAAACTTATAAAAATTGTTTGAAGTTGTTGGGTTTACACATGTATATATTTATTTATTAATGTTTATTCCTGGACATTAGATATCTTCAATTGATATAGCTATCTCTAGACTTATAACAGTTTTAGCAGATTTTGCTTTGATGATTGCTACAAACCCTGAAAACCACTCAAGCTATCTTCTTTATTTGTATTCAATGAGGTCAAATTAGACTGCTTTGTGGTTTCATATATTTTCCTTCCAGTTATGCTAATATATTGCTGCTTTTAATAATATTTTAATGTTTTGTTATCTTTTTGCTAAAATTCAAGTTATATCATTAGGAGGATATTTTTGTTTCAGGAGTTTTTGAGTCTGAGGGGAACAAAGTACTTGAAAATACGATATTACCATGAAAATATCAGATGTAGTAGTAAGACACCATGTTGTAAGAAATTATCCTCCTTTACTGGCAAGCCTTATTCCCTCAGCAGCTTGTTGAAAATGCTCCCATTTATCCTGCTTCCTCTTACTTGCTCAGTGAGAATTTAAAAATAGGCAACTTTTTAAATGAAGATTTGCTATCCTCTGTATTTTCTGTCAGTAGGTTTAGTATTGGCACTTTATTCTCTTAGGTTATGTCTTGAATAAGGTGTCTATTCTTCATCTTTTAAAAATGAATACTTTCCATGGTATTGGATATTACTCATACTGCATTAGATGAAACCTACCCTCTTGAAGGTAATAACAGACATGGCTATTTTCTTGACAGAAAATCAGCACTTATGGGCATTTTTGTTTCTGAAATTTTGAGTTGCAGGGTTATAAAAATTAACACTTCTGATTTCAAGGACCATTATTTTTGGGAGTTAATTGTTTTCTGTGAAGACAGATTTCAGTTAATGACCACAGTGTTCTCTAAGATATTTTTTATATTCTTGTAGAAAGATGTTTGCACTCTGGCATCAGAATAGATTTAATATGTGAAGGATTAGAGGCCTGGTGCACAGATTCATGCACATTGAAAAGAAATTAATTACAAGAACTATTTTAGAGGCTGGGGAGGGACTGCAGGAAATTGGCTGGCCTGGGAGGGACTGTGGGAGGGGTACAGGACATGTCCAGCACATCTAGCCCAGTCCTGATTGGCCAGACCCCAGCAGCAAGCTAACCTACTGGTCAGAGCATCTGCCCCCTGGTGGCCAGTGTGCATCATAGCGAGTGGTCAAAAAATCAAATGAACAGTCTGACACTTAGCATATTAGGCTTTTATTATATAGGATAATGACAAGTCATGAAATTTAGTCTTTTGAAGTTATTTTTAGAAATTAAATTCATGTCCCCTTCAGAAACTATTTTATGCATAATTTGACCTACTTTAAAAGAATTTATTATCTGTAAACTATCTATTCTGTGTTAGATACTGTGCCAAGTCATATAAAATTTAGGTGAGATCTTAGCTATTGTAAATTGTGCTGCTATGAACATAGGGGTGCATATATTATTTCTGATTGGTATTTCAAGCTTCTTAGGACATATTCTTAGAAGTGGGATCACTGGGTTAAATGAAAGTTCCATTTTTAATTTTTTGAGGAAACTCAATACTGTTTTCTACAGTGGCTGCACCAGTCTGCATTCCCACCTGCAGTGCATGAGGGTTCCTTTTTCTCCACATCCTCACTAGCACTGGTAATTTGTTGATTTGTTGATGGTAGCCATTCTGACAGGTGTGAGATGATACCTTATTGTCGTCTTGATTTGCATCTCTCTGCTGATTAGTAACTTTGAGCATTTTTCATATGTTTCTTGGCCTTCTGTATGTCCCCTTTGAAGAAGTGTCTATTTAAGTCCCTTGCCTATTTATTAATTGGATTATTTGTCTTCCTTTTGTTAAGTTGTATGAGTTCCTTATGTATTTTGCATGTTAATCCCTTATCAGATGTATTATTGGCAGCCCATGTGCCCATAAGTAAGTGAGTGGATAAAAACGCTGTGGTTTTTTACACTATGGAATGCTATGTAGCTGAGAGAGCATGGAGGGACCTGGAGAGTATTATGCTAAGTGAAATAAGCCAGTCAGAGAAAGGCAAGTATCATATGATCTCACGTGTGTGTGTAATCTAATGAACAAAACAGAGTCAGAGATACAGAAGCATGGAGCAGACTGATGGATCCAGAAGAAGGCAGGGGTGGGGAAGAGTTTAACCAGGGAACTTATATGCATACTAGAGGCCTGATGCATGAAAATTTGTGCAAGAGTAGGCCTTCCTTTGCCTGGCTGCTGGCACTGGCTTTCCTCCAGCACCTGGGACCCCAGCTGGCTTCCCTCCAGCCCTGGCTTCATTAGGAATGACGTCTGGAAGATGTCTGGTCTAATTAGCATATTACCCTTTTATTATTATAGATATGCATAGCCCATGGACACAGACAATAATGTGGTGAAGCCTGGGGGGAGAGGGGTGAAGCTAGTCAATGGGAAATAAAGGGAGACATCTGGAATACTTTCAACAATAAATATAAATTTAAAAAAATATATAAAAATCAACTTCAGGCAATAATAAATTGATTATATTGCATTGAATTCTGTTCTGTATATCATTTAGTTCTATCTAAAATTTATAATGTACCTGTAGGTATCCATCCCAATTTTTAAAAAATCCTCAGACAAGGATATGTTTATTGACTTTAGAGAGAGGAAGGGAGAGAGACAGAAACATTTATATGAGAGAGAACATCAATAGGTTGCCTCCTGGATGCACCCCGACCAGGGATGGAACCAGCAGTCTGGGTATGTGCCCAGACCAGGAATTGAATATGCAATCTTTTTGTTCTATGGGACTACACTTGTACCAACTAAACCACCTAGCCAGAGCTCCATTCCACTCTTTAAATTACATTTACTGGGGTGATATTGGTTAATAAGATTACAGTACATAGGTTTCAGGTATATAATTTTATGATACATTATCTGTATATTTCATTGTGTGCCCACCACCCAAAGTTAAATCTTCTTCCATCACCACACACTTGACTATCCCCTGTAGCTTTTCCTTCTGGTAACCAACATTCTGTTGTCTGTGTCTATGAGTTGTGGTTTTTCTTGTTTGTTCATTTGTTGCTATGGTTTCACATATGAGTGAAATCATATAGTTCTTAACTTTTTCTGTCTGACTTATTTGGCTTAGTATGATATTCTGAAGATCCACCCATGTTGTCACAAAAGGCCATATTTTATCTTTTCTCATGACTGAGTAATATATATATATATATATATATATATATATATATATATATTACATCTTCATCCAATCATCTATTGAAGGACACTTTATTTGGTTTCTACATTTTGGCATCATGATAAATTTTATGCTGTTTCTTTAATAAAAAGTCCTAGATAAAGCAGCTTTATTCTAGGACCTTTATTAGGAAAACAGCATAGAATGTATCTCTTTTTATGTATGTCATCATATATATATACATATATATACACACACACACACATATATATATATATATATATATATATATCACACACACACACACACACACATATCTACACTAATATGAGAAACATGCAAATTGACCATCCCTCTGCTATGCCCACCAGCCAATCAGGAGTGAGTATGCAAATTAACCCAACAAAGATGGTGGTGGCCATGGAGCTGGAGCAAGCAGGAGGCTTAGGTTGCCCCCGGTGACAGAGGAAGCCAAGCTTCCTGCTCGCCCTGGCTGCTGCTCAAGGAGTGGCTGGGGGCCTGGGTCGCTGGGAGGCATGGTCACCCTGAAAACGGCCCTCAGCCCCTTACCCAGGCTGGCCAGGCACACCAGCGGGGACCCCACCCTGAAAGGATTGTGGCCAGACTGAAAACAGCCCTCAGCCCCTCACCTAGGCTGGCCACGCCCCCTTGGAGTAAGAGTCCCCGCTGGAGGGCATGGCCAGCCTGCAAACAGCAATCAGCCCTTCACCCAGGCTGGCCAGACACCCCAGCAGGCACCCCCACCCTGAAGTGGGTGTGGCCAGCTTGAAAAAAGCCCTCAGCCCCTCACTTAGGCTGGCCACGCCCCTCCAGCAGGGACCCTCACCCCATGGGGGCATGGTTGGCCTATAAACCACCACAGGCCCCTCACCCAGGCCTCCCCATGCCCTAAGGGAACCCCCATCCTGATCTGGGAAACCCTTCAGGGCAAACCAGCTGCCCCCCACCCATGCACCAGGCCTCTATCTATACTAATAAAAGGGTAATGTGCTAATTAGACTGGGAGACCTTCCAGGAGACCTTCCAGACATTCTTCTGGACAAAGCCATGGTGGCGGGGCCAAGGTAGAGGTGGTTAGAGGCCAAGAGGGGAGGGCAGTTGTGGGTGATCAGGCCAGGATGGGACAGCAGTTGTGGTGATCAGGGCAGGATGGGACAGCAGTTGTGGGTGATCAGGCCGGTGGGGGGGGGGGCAGTTGGGGGTGAGAAGACCAGCCGGGGGGCCATTTGGGGGTAAGCAGGCCATCAGTGGGGATCAGTTGGGGGTGATCAGCACAGTGTGGAGGGGGCAGTTTGGAGTGAGCAGGCCAGCAGGGGGGCAGTTGGTGGTGAGCAGGCCAGTGGGGAGGGAAGGTGGGGGCGAGCAGGCCAGTGGGGGGGGGCAGTTGGGGTTGAGCAGGCTGGCAGGGAGGGCAGTTGGGGGCAAGCACACTGGCACAGGGGGCAGTTAGGGGTGATCAGGCTGGCGGGGGGCGGGGATTTGGGGGCAAGCAGGTCATCAGTGGGGGCAGTTGGGGTCAAGCAGGTCGGCAGGCAGATTGGTTGGGGGCAATCAGGCAGGCAGGCAGGTGAGCAGTTAGGAGCCAGCAGTCCCAGATTGCGAGAGAGGTGTCCGACTGCTGGTTTAGGCCCGTTCCCTGTAAACCAGCAGTAGGACATCCTTTGAGGGGTCCCAGATTGGAGAGGGTGCAGGCCGGGCTGAGGGTCACTCCCCTCCCCCGATTCACGAATTTCGTGCACCGAGCCACTAGTATATATGTGTGTGTGTGTATGTGTGTGTGTGTGTGTGTGTGTGTGTGTGTGTGTGTGTGTATTGATTTCAGAGGAAGAGGGAGAAGGAGAGAGATAGAAACATCAATGATAAGAGAGAATCTTTGATTGGTCAGCTACCTCCTGCACTCCCCACATTGGGGATTGAACCCGCAACCCAGGCTTGTGCCCTGACTGGGAATCAAACTTTGACCTCCTGATTCACAGGTCAATATTCAACCACTGAGCCACGCTGGTTGGGCTGTTGTAATATTTTTAATAAAAAAAAAGGTTTGTGTAAATCCAGGCTGTGATTAAATTTGAGTCACAACAAAAATAATATTTACATGTTATTTACTATGTGTCTGTTATTGTTCTAAATGTTTTCCATCTCTAAACACATTTAATGCTCACAACCGCTCTATTGAGTAGACATTATTATAACCCATAATAATAATCCAAAAGAGCAATTTTGAGCACAGAGAAGTTAAGTAACTTGCCCAGGGTTGCATGGTTTAGTAAATAAGGAGCTGTGATATGGCTTCAGAATCTGTCCTTATATTCAAGTTTCATCCATGTTCATGGCCTCTTTTGAAAATGATTCAATTAAAAGAACTGTATATAATAATGACTGAGATGGAAGAAACTAAGAACACTGTGCCTTTTACCTACCATCCTACAGATTCTTCCTTTTTCACAAAATCAAAAACCAAAAATAGTTCTCAAGCCCTATAAAAACTGTGGCTGAATAATTCACGAGGTAAAGTGAACTGGAATTGAAATCAGTCTTTTTAACTAAAGTCTATGGTTTAAACATGAGATGCAGAGATGATTATTTTATTTAAAAAATAGTTCAAAATGTGGTTTATAAAACCCCCCAAAATTCTTTTTTTCCTACCTGAGACTAGGTTTACAAGCAATTTTTTCAGGGGGACAGATAAACTTGTAAGACTGATTTTTTTATACTTGGGGAACTTAAAAAAATGGATATATATAACAAAAATGTGTATTTCACAGGATTTATTAAAAAGTTACTATTTATAATTATGCAACTCTAATAAATTATTGCTTATCCATATTCTCATCTATTCCTTGATATGAATTTATTGCTTCCACATAATTGAAATCAGTATATCTAAAATATGCTTTTGATATTTTTAGCAACATAAATATGCTTATATAGGCATAATGTTAATTTTAAGGGCTATGCATGATCTATCATAATACACTCAACTGCTTTTTCATTTTGAATGCACTTTCCAGTTTTTCTCCTCTATTTTCCCCTCTATTTTCAGACGTACTACAGTGAATATCTTGATGTGTTTGACTTTTTTCCTTTTTGAGAATATTTCTTAAAGTGAATTCTCAGAGGTATGAATACAAGGTCAAACTATACAAACATTTTCCAAATTACAATCCAAAAGACAGGTAGCTTATTTTATTTGGTATAGGGTTCATTGACTGAGAAAAGGACAATCTGTTTTTCAAATCTCTAACCTTTATAGTATTTCAAGACATACTTTCTTATTTAAACAACTTTTATTCTGTTAATACAGTTGGCATCAACCCTCAAATTACAAAAGCTTCCTGATGATCTTGTAGTCAAGCGACAGGATGCACTTTTGAAAGTGATTTGGTTAAGAGTTAGATGTAGGATATTTATATGTGGAATCTAAAGAACAAAACAAATGAACAAACAAAACAAAACAGACTCATAGATACAGAGAATAGACTGGTGGTTGACAGAGGGGAAGGGGATTGGGGGACTGGGTGAAAGAGGTTAAGGGATTAAGAAGTACAAATTAGAAGTTACCAAATAGTTACAAGGAAATAAAGTACATCATAGGGAATACAGTCAATAATATTATAATAACTATGTATGGTGCCAGATGGGCAATAGACTTATCAGGGGAAATCACTTTGTAAATTACATAAAAGTGTAACTTCTATGCTGTTCACCTGAAACTAATAAAATAACTAGAAGCCAGGTATACAAATTCATGCATGGGTGGGGTCCCTTGGTCTGGCCAATGATCGAGGCCTATCAGGGGCCGACCAGCCTGGGGGAGGGGCTGCAGGAGGTTGGCTGTGGGAGTGCACTGACCACCAGGGGGCAGTTCCTGCATTACACATCTGCCCCCTGGTGGTCAGTGCACATCATAGTAACTGGTCAACCAGTCATTCTGGTCGTTTGATTGTAATGGTCACTTAGGCTTTTATATATATAGATATTTAATGTCAATTGTAATTGAAAAAGTAAAGTAAAGATGAAAAGACCAAAAAAAAAATAGATTTCAGTAAAAGGATCTGTGTTATATCTAAGGTGGATTGCAAACCAAAATTAGTGATGACTTTATGGTTGTATCAGTAGGGTTCTACAATTTTCATAAAGCAAAGTGGGCAGTACAGATCACGGTTGACATTATTGATA
The DNA here is from genome assembly GCA_026230045.1 of Corynorhinus townsendii. NCBI lineage: Eukaryota > Metazoa > Chordata > Mammalia > Chiroptera > Vespertilionidae > Corynorhinus > Corynorhinus townsendii. The sequence continues at coordinate 115,666,747 of JAPDVU010000001.1, read as the reverse complement.
TGAGACCAATATTTGAGAATATATCAGAATTCTTCAAATAAAAATATTTACTGTTTTGTAAAAGATTTATCTATGGAATTATTTATCCTTCACATTTTCTAAAATGCTCATGATATACGCTAGCATCTCAAATTAAAAATAAAATTTAAAATTAATTTTAAAGATTATTCCTGAGTGGTTAATTTATACTCACACATAATGGTTATTATTTTTGCAGGAAGTAGCATGGTGCTTTGGAAAGGCTTTATTTCTAATTCTGAAGACCTTGCTCCTTTATTGAACTAACTGGTGCTATTGAGAGGCTGATCTCAGCGCCAGATGTCAGAAATTCAATATTAAATAAAATGGACATGGTTCTGACCCTCATTGAACTTCCATATAGTGGGGGATACAGAAAAAAGATTTAAAAAAACTTAGTCATTCCATACAATGGGGACAATGACAGGGACAGTAGAGGGCATATTGAGAGCCCTTTGAATACTGAACAAAAACATTTCTGGGGTTAGTGAAGGCTTCTAGGAGCATGTGAATAATGCTATTATGATTAATACTAGAGGCCCAGTGCATGAATTTATGCACCTTGAAAGGAATTGTGGGCTGCGAGGCTGTGGTGGGCAATTGGGGTGGGTCTCAGCCATCTTCTGTGTCCCCACCTGTCCCCTCCCACTGTGATCCTCAGTCCCCTGTCTGCCAGCAGCCCCACTCCTGCTACCACCGCTCCCACATGCTGATAGCGCTGGCCCCACTCGCACCTACTGATAGTGCAGAGTGATTGGGGCTGGCACCAGCAGCGGTGCAAGCAGGGCTAGCGCCATCAGTGGGTGTGAGTGGTGGCTGCTGCTCTGATCACCCCTCAGGAGCAGGGGGAGGTGGAGAAGCACTCAGGGGTGATCAGGGCTGGCAGCTGCCACTTGCACCCACTGACAGTGCCAAGCGATCGGGACCAGTGCTGGGCATCAGCAGCGGGTGCGAGGAGCACCTTTGGTGCTGGCTGTGGGTGCGAGTGGGGCCATCACTGGCATTGGGGGTGGCCCTGATCACCCCTCAGGTGCAGTGGGGAGGGAGAAAAGCCCTAAAGGGCAATTGGGGCTGGCACTGGGTGCCGGCAGCTGCTGCAAGTGGCGGTGCCAGCAGCAGGTGAGAACACTGGGCAGGACCGCAGAGTATGGGAGCAAAGAATTTTCAGTAACCACCAGAGGCTTGCCCCAATGACAGTGACCAGTGCCCCACATTGGTCTGGTGCTGCCCGCTCACCTGCTCCACCATTCCACCAGGGCCAACGCCTGCCATGTTCCATGCTCTGCCACCTGCTGCCGAAGCTCGCCATGTTCCGCTCCCATCTTCTTTTTTTCTTTTTCTTTCTTGGTTGTAGGTTTATCACTTTGCCACTCGCGCCTTCTGGAGGTCAGCGTACGTCATAGCGACCAGTTGTTTGGTAGTTTGGTTGTTCCACCATTTGGTCTATTTGAACATTAGCCTTTTATTATATAGGATGTGCCAAGCAGTGTGCCAATCACTCTACAGGCATTATTTTATTTAATGTTGACATAGTTTATGAGATGAATATTTCTGTTATCTTCATTTCAAATATGAGGTGAATTAGCGAGGTTTAACTGTATTAGGTTCACACTAAGAAATGATGGAGACCTGATTCAAACAGGAGATGAGTCCAAAGTCTGAGCACCTGCTGTGGCACTATCACCTGAAAGATGAGTGTTGTCCACATGGTGAAAGAGTTTGGGGAAGGGAGGAAAGAGAGAGAATTCTAGGCAGAGAAAAGATCCTGGGTCAAGCTATACAAGCTAGAAAAAAATAAAGCATAAGTTCAAGGAACTTTAAGAAGTTTATTATGGAAGTTTCTTTGAATGTGAAGAAGAAAATTACATGAAATGAATGAAATGATTTTAGAAGGGGGTGATCAGTCCATGAAAGACCTTTTAAGCTAAATAGGTAACTTTGAACTTTATTCTGAGGCAGAGTGGAGTTACTGGAGGATTTTATTAAAGAAACTGCCATGACTGCCATGTGTAAACTGGCATAGAGGGAACAAAATTAGAACCAGAGGGAACAGTTAGGCGTGGTAATCTAGATACTAGATAATGGTAACCAAACTTGAGGACTAACAGTGAGGATGATGCCCAGAGGGATCAGTTGAGAATTAAGAGGATTTAATATTTGGCTTATTTTTTATAGGGGTAGAGAGGCTTCACGAATGTAGTTATGTTTCTGATACAGAGCTAAAGGATGACACCTTTCATTGCCATAAGGAACAATGGATGATAAAGTTCGTGAGGAAGATTATGGGTTCATTTTTGGACATAAGTTTTTAGACAGCTTTGGGTATATGTAATATATGATAGGATATATAAATCCACAGTTCAGAGAAATTAAAACAGGGCATTGTGTTGTAGGAAAATTATTTGTCCTCTACTCTTCCAGATTCTTGGCTGAGACACCCCTGTAATAAAAAGACAGATTAACAGGAGAACAACAAACATCTTAATAATATGTATACCTCCTGTATACATGGGAGATACCCAATAAAACTGAATAACTCCCCCAAATAACTGAAGCCGTCACCTAAATACCATCTTTGCCTTCAGTACCATCTTTAGCCAAAGACAAAAGATGTCGGGGTGGGGAGCCAGTTATGGGAGGTAACCAGAAAAAGCACAGTACAAGGGTAAAGTTGTTATACAGCCTTAAGTCACTGCTTCCTCCACTGATAAACATTTCTAGAAACTTAAAGTCATCATTCACTTCCCAGTATTGACAGGAAGAGACACGCTCAAAGGATGAAACATCCTAAAAAGTAAAAGGATGACTTCTACTGGTTTTCGGAGCTTCTTCTGTGTCTGCAGTTTCTTAAAAAGAACCAGCTCAAGATAATCCTTATACCAAAGAGACATTTTGGGATGGCAAGATTCTTCTCCCCTCAGCATCAAGATTTGTGATTTACTTCCCATAATGGTGTTTATGAGGGACTCACACCCAGGTACTACACAGAGTGAGAAAAGCACAAGGCCTTGAACAGCAGCAGAGGAACAGCAATGTGTGAGACTGGGAGCCTGCAATGTGACTGAAAAGGACCCTGCAATTAGAGGAGGAAATCCCACAAAACTGCAGTGTTGCAGAGAAGGAAGGAAATGAATTGAAAAAAATATTCAGGGTCAAATGCTGGTAAGAGATGTGAGGCATTGAATGAAAAGTGACATTTATGATTTGGGTGAGAGTAGCTTTTATTGAGTGGTGGGGTAGAAATCAGACTAAGACATGAATGGGAGAAAATGTTGCCATCCATTATGGTCAACTTGGTGAAGAAGTTTGGCTGTGATGGGTACAGATAGAACAGGCTAAAGGGATATGTGGGTCAAAGAAAAGGTTTTATGGTTTTGTTTTAAAAGGTAGGAGAAATTTGAGCATTTAAATGTGTTAATGGGAATGAGTTGACAGGGAGGGGACAGGTGGAAATTAGGGAATAAAGAGACAATGATATCCTATATAATAAAAGGTTAATATGCAAATTGACCAAACAGTGGAATAACTGGTTGCTATGATGCACACTGACTACCAGGGGGCAGATGCTCAATGAAGGAGCTGCCCCCTGGTGGTCAGTGCGCTCCCACAGGGGGAGTGCTGTTCAGCCAGAAGCCAGGCTCAAGGTTGGCAAGTGCAGCAGTGGTGGCAAGAGCCTCTTCTGCCTCTGCTGCAGCGCTAAGGACCCCTTGGGGGATGGCCGCCTACTGGCTTAGGCCCGCTCCCTTTGGCTTCGGCTCCTTCCTTATGTCTCCTGCTTTGATTCTAATGTGTAAAATAAGCTGCAAGACTGCCATCCTCCAAGAGCAAAATCTTAATCTGTTGAGATTTTGCTTCCTGGAATTTGTCATCAGTTTGGCTCAAGTAAACTCATAAAAATTCTCTACGTTTCTTACATCACTGACAATGGACATATGGATAGAGCTAAGTATCTAGGTTATCATGGTGACAGGTTCAGGAAGTGCCTATTTGATGGCTTCTACTTTTCTTGTGAAATGAGAAAGGTCATCTGCTCTGACTGAGGGGGAGTGTATGAGAACAGCTACTGAGATGCTCCAGAATAGTCACGCAATAGAATCACCTACAGAACTTTTAAACTGTGTATATGAAGATCCAACACTGTTTTCGTTAGAATCTTTAAGAGGTGAGGTCCAATAGTTACCATTTTTAAAAGATCTTGAGGTCATTCTATTGTATACTCTTCATTGGGAACTATTAAAAGGATTTTTACCTGTCTTTACAAAGGACAATAAAAGCTGTCTTGCTCTGTGACCAGAAACAGTTACTTAATATGTCTGTTTAGTTTGTCAAATGAGGATAATAAAACCTACCTGGCAAGTTGCTCTGTGGAATAGATGAGCAAAGGGATAAAGCAACTGGCTTAGTCCCTAGAACATGGTAAATTCTGAGTAAATATTGGTTTTGTTCTTTGTATCAAAATAGAAAGTAATCTTAGAAATGTGTTTTACTTCTAATACTGGGCTGTCCCATGTATTAGTACTTAGGACATGAGGATAACCACATTGACTTCACTGCAGTAAAGGGGACAGATGTTTTGGATGTCCCTAATTCCTTTAGTGCTATCAAAGTAATTTATTTTCAGACTTACACAGAGCAGATGTGCATACAGCTTGTTTTGATGTTTGTCTTTCTTTTTAATATTCAGACATCTGACAGTATAGATTTCTTTGTAGAAAGTATATGTATTTTATCTATAATTCTATTTCATCTTGCTTTTTATCTACCTTTCCTTATTCTGAAACTAGTTACATCTTTATCCTATGACATTTACTATCTGAAGCAATGACTTTATAAGGATGATCTTCCATTTTTTGGGAAGGTAAACACAAATCACTTTGGTTTGGCACAAATATGGCATATTTACTCTCTATCATTTCCTCCCTTGACATAAAACCATTTTCAACAATGTATTTGTTCTCCAAGCAAATACAGACCATTTGCTTAGTCTATATATATAAAAGGCTAATATGCAAAGTGTCCCCTGGGGAGTTCAACCAGGAGACTGGGAGTTTGATCGCTCACTATGACGTGTGCTGACCACCAGGGGGCGGCATGGAATGAAGGAAGGCACCGGCTAGCAGCCAGAAGGAAGGCTCCAATTGGCCCTGATCACCGGCCAGGCCTAGGGACCCTACCCTTGCATGAATTTCATGTACTGGGCCTTTAGTATTAAATAAAAAGAAACTTCGACAATAATACCAATATATCTGTTAACATTCACTCAGCTCAATCTAATCAAGAATTGTATTAATATAATTCTATTGAAAGAATCATCTGGTACTCTTCTAATATTCTTTAATAATAATATTATATATACATTTCCATAACACAGATGTACCACACGTTCTTTATCTACCACTTTTATTCACAGAGATCACTGATGTTTTTCTTGTCTCAGATGAGTTTACTGTGAAGCAGACTCTGAGATGGAGTTCAGCATGTAGGGCATTTGTTAGAGATGGCTCTTGGGATCAACACTTATAGAAGTGAAGGATTGGGTAGAGGGAGAAGTTGAGTATGTGGAGAGCTCTGGAAGTAGGATGGATCTTCAATGTTGTCCCAAGCTGGGGTGAAGGGGATGAACCTTTAGACAAATGAATGCTAAATATGCGTGGAAAGAGGTGAGCCCTGAACATAGTGGTTTTCTTCAGCTGAAGCAATCCCTAAAGGGAACTCATAAGGATGGTCATTTTCATGCAACACTCCCACCAGTAGGGGGAATAAGTCTTCATTCCTGAAGGGAATATGACAGCATGATCATATTTCTCCTTACAATGTACTAGTAAGTCTAAAGACATACAAGGTCCTTCATGATGCATATGTAATCAAAGAAAGGTAATGCTGTTCATCATAATTTAATACTATGGTTTTTGATTCATCTTTAAAAATTGCCCCACTCATTGATATAATATTTAGTGAGAAACCACCATCAGCAGTTCTGAACTGTACAATTCTTTAGTGGTACAAAGTCAGATAAAATCTTGATTCCTCAAGATTAGTGATGCTTAGTAAAAGAGGCTTTAAACTCACTCAACAATTATTTCTGAACCTCGTTCTCCATCATTCACTGTGCAACTCTAGAGTGTTGGACAAAACCAACATAGTCTTGGATCCTATGGAATTTATGAAGCATGTAAAGACAGACATTAAACAAACACTCATGCAAATAAATACATGGTTAAAAATTGTGATAAATGTTATGAAAGAAAAGCAAAATATGCTGTAAGAGGGGATCAGAGGTGAAATTTCTTAAAAATAGGTGAGGGGAATGACTCTCTGAGGAAGTGTCATATAAGATGAGACCTGGAGGTGAACCAGGTGGGGACAAGGGCACTTGAGACACAAGGAGAGAATATGTTAAAGCTGAGAAAGAGCTCAGGTCCTTGCCCCAAAATTATGACAGGCATCATAGTGGGCAGGAAGAAGAATGTTGTCAGGTAGATAAGGCTGGAGACTTGGTCTGGGCAAGCTCAGGTTGATTCCAGAGCTCAGGCAATCATGGACTGTTTTTATACCCCAGGTGCCATGCAGAATATGGATTTCAGCATAGATAATGATTGAGAGAACACACAGCACAGCATATAATCAGATGAGGGACAGAGTAATGCTTGAGCAAAGGTTTAAGTATGAGTGTGCTCAGTTGTACCAGTAAGGGGCAGGAGGGGTTCCTAGGGCAAGCAAACAGTATGATGGATTTTACAGACTTGAAACTATGTCGCTGGTCCTGGGTTCCTATAATTAGTTTTATAAATATAGCAAGAGGAATCTGGGGTTAAAGAAAGTACAGTACAGAGGCTTAGAAGTTGAGGCTGAGGTTTTTTTCCTTTATTTAGAAACTGTGAAGCACCAGTAAAGGCTATAAAGCAGAAAAATGACAGTCTAGTGAGGATATTAGAAAGATAACTCTGATAGCATGTAGAGTAAAGATTTGAGAGTGGTAAGGTTAGTGATACAGATAATAAGTGAAGAAGGCTTATTTTAAGGCATTGGAGCTAAAGAGGAAGGAACACAACCTAGAAATATTAAGTATGAATGTATATATTAGTATATCACTTTTCAATTACCATTTTGATTTAATATTAGAAATCATTGAGCAATTTTGATAGTTGGAAATGAGGTTACTCTCTTTGAGCTCTGAAAATACAATATCAATTTTGTGTAACATTCCTCTTAGGGGCATATTATGAATATTGGCTCTAGTATGTGATTAGGAGGCACAATGTAACCTATGTTTTAATAAAAGACCAAGCTGATATATGTTTTAGTAGGAGACTAAGTAAAACCTTATTATACAAGTCTTTTCGTGGAGCAGAGAATTTTGTATTCTGAAATGAAGTTATTTTTTAACACTTACACATTGCTTAAGAGCACCTGTGTTCTTTGTCTCTACTATAGCTGCTAATATAAAAAGTTTGACTAAATTTATTTCTATTTTCTTAATCATCAGCTGAGGATATGTTTAGAGAGAAGGAAGAGAGAGAGAAAGAGAAACAGAGAGAGAGAGAAACATTGATGTGAGAAACACATCGATCAGTTGCCTCTCTTACACATCCCAACTAGGATCAAACCCACATGCTAGGTATGTGCCCTGACTAGGAATCAAACCTGCAATCCTTTGGTGTATGGATGCCACTCCAATAAACTAAGCCACCCGGCCAGGGCTTGACCAAGTATTAATAGAGACTATTGTTGTGCTCTAAAATAAATCATTCCGAAGTGAACAAAAAATGGTTGCAGAAACAATTATACTGTAAACCTCTACTATTTTTGAAATAGGAGCCATAGATTTCAAGAGATATGGGTTAAAGTTTTTATCTGTCACTAGCAACAAAATCTTGGGTAAATTATTTAATTTTTAGGACTTATAAGTTGGTCAGAACAAGGAAATTACATTTACTCTACATATATTTGACCTAGGTCTAAATAAAGGTTCTATTTAGTTATGACTCTAATAGAAATGCCTATATGGGCAAAGGAAAAGTAAATCTACACAAAATCAACTTAGAGCTGCATTTGAAAAGTTTTATATGGTACCTGCCATACTATCCCCTTAATTTCTATGAGGTACAGTCTTTGTTTTACCTGAAAAGTATTTATCCTATATAAGAAAACCCTAATATGCAAATCAACCAAAAGGTGGAATGACCAGATGCTATGATGCACACTGACCACCAGGGGGCAGACACTCAACACAGGATCTGCCCCCAGCCTGCAGGCCCCAGGCCAGCCAAGGCGGGTACCAGCAGGCCCCAACCCCATTACCCCACAGGTTGCCCCACAAATCGGCCCTGATTGCCGGCCAGGCCTAGGGACACTACCCATGTACAAATTTCATGCATTGGGCCTATAGTTTAGTATAAAGAAGATGAGCATAACTTTACATTTCCCAGTTTTAGATCAATAGAACTGAATTGGTTTTGACTTCCACCAGTTCAGGGTGACCTTGGTTTTAATTTAAAATTAGAAGCATATAGAAAAATTGCTTACCATCTATTTCATAATCTGGAGCCTTTTCAACTTATTGGACATAAGAATATTCATTTATTTTCATGTCCTGGAACCAACGCATTGGTTCTATTCCTATAGTTATAATATGATAAAATGTATAGATTTTTTTTCTTAAGGGTGACGAAAAAGATATTCTAAACAAAAGGAATAAGGACCGTCAACCTTAGTAGGTTATAGACACATCCTTGAAGTTTACAATGATAGCCTGGCCAGCGAGGCTCAGTGGTTAAGCATAGACCTATGATCCAAGAGGTCACGGTTCAGTTCCTGGTCAGGGCACATGCCTGGGTTGAGGGCTTGATCCACAGTAGGAGGCTTGCAGAAAGCAGCCCATCAATGATTCTCTCTCTTCATTGATGTTTCTATCTCTCTTACCCTCTCCTGTACTCTCTGAAGTCAATAAAAAATATATTAAAAAAATGTTGACAATGATAAAATTAAGGCAATATATCATAACAGTAGACATTAAAACAAAATCAATACCTCAAAAAGGGGGAAGTAAGGCTGACATAGATTAATAACTTCCTAAAGATATAATGTGAATAGAACATATTTCTCCCTGGAATGACCAGCATAGGCTAACGTTGGCCTATGAGTCTGGGAATCACACAAATGAATTTGTTTGAGGTGATAAGGAAATTTCAATATATACTAGGGTTTTGCCATGTGGATAATTTACTTTTACTTCTGGGTTTTCTACATATATTGCCTATGAAGCATGCACAAAGGAGTAATAAGCTGGGTTCTATTATAATCCATTGGAAAACTTGTTTTGGGACCATAGGCAAGTTCCAAAGTTTGCTCAAACCTCAACTTTTTCCCCAATAATAAAATGAAGACTGGTTTTTCATTACCTACAACTTTGTAATGGCAGTCAAGTGGGATGTTTTTAATGAATGTGAAAGCATTTGAGATTAAGGGAAGTGCTTGCAAAATTAATAATAGAGTATTAGATCACTTAAGTCATACCCGTATTTGGTGGTTTACAAAGAGAAGTGTTTAACATATACTCTGACACTGGTAAACAGCAATGACATCAGATATTGTATGGAACCCAAAAATAACAAGAACAACAACAAAAACCACACCACCAAACACATGCTTTAATGTCACTGAGATCCCCAGTGAGTACCTTGAAACTTCTGCTTTTGTCATATCTACCGGAAGAAGCTCCTACTTCCACCCTTTTATTTTCCCAATGTAAACATCAGAGTCCACAGCAGCAGCTGCATCCCAGCCAATAGTCGCAGTTCCAGTTCCTGGTTGGCTTTAGTGCAGCCATCTGGCGTCAGAAGCTACTCTGTCTCAAGCACTTGCCCACTGCCCTGTGACTATAACCAGTCTGAGTGACAATGTAGAAAAGCAGCCTGCCCTGAAGGTCGATGCCACCCTGCAGCTATGCTTTCCAGTAAGCCAGCACCAGTGCCTGGAAAACTTTCCCCATCTCCAGGCAGCTTCCTCACTGGTCTGGAATGGGACAGCAGATCTTATAAAACTTCCTAAAGAACAGTTTACTTCCTCCACCCCTTTCAGTCAAAACAGATAGTGTGTTCTGTTTCCCTGAGAAATAATCATTAAGTTCTTTGCTCTGCCTAAAGCATTCTATCCATCTCCACATTCCCTTTCCTTCAGATACCTGCCATCCAATTGTTCTTTTTTTAAATTACATTTTATTTTTATAGATATCCCCCTTCCACATTTATTCTTGAGGCCACAACCTGTGGAAAACTTCCTTGACCTCTTCTGTGTGTTTTTACCAGTAAGTCACTGTGCTTTTCCACACGGGAGGACACATATCATTGTTGCTTACTTTTCATTATTTCTCCATTTCTGTACAGGCAGAATTGCCTCATTAATAGTTGTCTGCTTAATGCTTATCACTGTGTCTGACTCATAGTTAAGTGTTCAATAAATAAAAAGTGACGTCATCATTCTTTCTTCCCTTTTCTTTCCACTTCTTTATTCTTTTCCCTACTCTGGCTCTCTTCAGGTTATCTTTTTGTTACCTTTTCCTTTGACTTTATTTAATACATATTTATTAGCTACCTGTTACTTTTCTAAGCATATCAGGAATTACAAGTTAGAAAGCACATAGTTCTGTTCTTTGAAGAGTCAAGAAGTAAAAGAGATATCTGTGAAATGATGCTGACTAGACAATAGCTTACATGTATTGAATAATTCCTTTTTCACCATTCACATTATCTTATTTAGTTATCACTATAAACCTATAAAATAATGTACTAGTTTTCTTTAGGTTATGCTGTGGTAACAGATAACCCCAGAATTTCAGTGGTTTACAACAATACTAGCTTATTTCTCATAATACATGTTGACTATGGTTCAGTTGCATCCTCCTCATTTTGGGATTTAAGCAAAAGGAGTAACCCCTATTTTAGACACACTACTCTTTTTTTTTACAATCCTCACTTGAGGATGTTTATCCATTGATTTTTTTTTTTTTAGAGAGAATGAAGGAGGAAGGGAAGAGAGAGAAACACTGATGTGTCTGGCTGCCTCCTTTTTGCATCCAGGGCCGGGGATCCAGCCTGCAACCAAGGTATATGCCCTGGACTTTGAGTCAAAACCTTGACCCTTCAGTTTGAGGGCCAGTACTCTAATCACTGAGCAACCAGCCAGGGTGGGACACACTACTGTTAAACTTACATTTTATTAGTCAACGCAAGTCACATAGTCAAGCCTGATGGCCAGGTTTTGATGTGCTCTACACATAAATAAATGCAGTTTTCTAAGGTTACACAATCATGAAAATAATGTGTAAAGAGACAAAAATTTGTGATTAATTAGGGATGGGCATGAGTCAGACACAGTGTTTGAGTATTGAGAAAATCAAGATGGAAGGAAGAAGGGAGAAAACTAATTCTCAAGAACTAGATTTTTAATTTATTTAACGAAGAGTTGAAGGATAAGTGAACAGATTAGGGACTGTGACAAAAAGGAAAATAAGATTCTAATAATGTGCCCTAGCTGGTTTGGCTCAGTGGCTAGAGCGTCGGCCTGCGGACTGAAGGGACCCGGGTTCGATTCCGGTCAAGGGCATGTACCTTGGTTGCGGGCACATATCCAGTACAGGGTGTGCAGGAGGCAGCTGATCAATGTTTCTCTCTCATCGATGTTTCTAACTCTCTATTCCTCTCCCTTCCTCTCTGTAAAAAATCAATAAAATATATTTTTAAAAATTCTAATAATGTGAGGGTATGAATAGCAGGAGAATGGGTTGTGTGTTAGAGTGATTGGTAATCACTCTAACACAGGCCCTGTAACAGGGTGAGTGAGACCATTTTTGGTAGTGGATACATGTGATCCCTTATATCCAGAAGGAGTATATGAATCCCTCAGTTTGAGCCCAAGTTTCTAGAGAATTTGGCCATGCCTCTCCAGACTGGCCTAGGGCCTGCACTCATATCCAACAAGCGTGATTGTAGGGATTATTAGCTAGTAACTTGACAGTGGCCTGAAGGGTTTTAATAAAATGTGAGGTATTGGTTGTGTGTTTAAGACAGCGTAACAGGGAGAAGATAGTTCATGGAATTATCTTAGTGAGAAGTCCTGTCATTATTCAGATTATGTAATCAAGGTTTACAAAAGAAATACTTCCACCCAGAAAAAAGTGAACAAGTCCTCATGCATAGGTCTAATATTATAAAGAAAATCCAAAGGAGGATAATAAGATAGTTTTAAGACACTGTTATCAATTGTTATTTATCTAGAGTTCTTAAAGAGTAGCCAAAGGTCTTCTATGGGTTTGCAGATCCAGTTGTTGTCCCTGGATTTGTTTGTTTCTTGTTCAGTTGGATAATAATGTTTCACACTAGAATAATGAATCCAACTGACTATTCCTGGAATTTTAACTGCCATGGGAATGGAGAAGAAACTAGATAGGATCCTTTTCCAGATAGGGTTGAGCTGGGCTACAGGGGATCCCTCTTTCCAGTTTTTATCAGAATTTGGGTTCCTGGTATAAATGGGTTGTGGTAGTTGGAGGTACCGATTCTAATCCATGATTTTGAATAACTGGTTGGAAATTAGCCAAGGAGGTGACACATTTTACATTCTGATTCAGTTCTTCATCTAACAAGAGATCATCACTAAGAAAGGGCCTTCCATATAGGGTCTTGTATGGACTTATTCCTAATGATGGAGATTGGACTTATCCTAATTCTCAATAGTGCAATTGGGAGCATTTGAACACAGTTTTGATGGGTCTCCTGGAACAGTTTTGTTATTGCTCTCTTTAGAGTCTGCTTCACTCTTTTAATCTTGTCTGATGACGGAGGTCTCTAAGTAGAGTAGAAATGCCAGGTGATGCCTAGAGACTCACTTGACCCTTTGGCTTATAAACCAAGTGAAAGCGGGACATTGTCACTTTGCAAAGATCAAGGAAGCCCAAATCATAGCAAAAGCTCTTTTAACAATATTTTAGCTACTTCCTGAGCCTTTTCTGTCCTAGTGGCAAATGCTTCAACCCACCTTGTAAAGGTGCCTATAAAGACCAATAGATATTTGAATCCTTGACATAAAGGCATTTGAGAGAAGTCCAGCTGCCAGTCCTTCTCTGGGTAAGCCCTTCTCCTTTGTATGAATTCAACTAAGGGAGAAGGTTGTCTTGACCCCTGAGGATTATTTATAGCACAAAGAGGACAGCCTCCACTTATATATGTCTGAAATTTTCTGTATCCCTTTCCCAGTAAATAGTTATGAACAGAATTGCATTATTTGTTTCTACCAAAATGGCAGGAGTCATATAAGACTTTAATAAATTTCCATCAAATATTTTGGGGCAAGTGTATGCCCCAAATATTTTTGCCATTGTAAATTAGGTGTTTCCTGCCCATTGCTTTCTTTTAAGGTTTCATGAAGGGATCTGGATTTTTCTCCATATCTTGGGATCCATAGTCTAAAGTATCCAATTAGCCCTAGAAAGGCCCATAGCTGTCTTTGGGTGGTGGGCTCTGGAATATGCAAGATAGCCTGGATTCATTCTGAAAGCAGCATTCTTTTCCCAGGAATTAGCACAAGGCCCAGATATTCTACTCTCTGTTGAAGGATTTGAGCTTTATTTTTAGAGACCTTATATCCTCTCTCAGCCGGGAAACTTAGGGCTTATATTACATGTTTGTATCCCAGTTCTTCAGTAGGAGAACAGATTAGTAAATCATCCACATATTGGATGACCTGTCTGTCCCCCACAAGTGATAGGTCTCTTAAATCCTCTGCCAATGCTTGTCCAAATAAGTGTGGGCCATCTCCAAACCTTTGGAGAAGAACTGTCCATATAAGTTGTTGTTTATGTCTCTGGGCTTCCGTCCATTCAAAGGCAAGCAAGAATTGGCAATTTGGGTCTAATGGGATACAAAAGAAAGTATCTTTCAAGTCCAATATTGAGAAGCATTGAGTTTGAGAGAGAGATTTTCCCAAAATTACATATGGATTTGGTACTACAGGGTATATAGGAATTAGAACCCACTGATAGCTCGTAAATCTTGGACCAACTTATATGTCCCATTATTTTTACCTAATAGGTAGGATAGGGGTGCTGCCAGGGGAAATACAAGGAACCAGCAGCTCATGAGTAAGGAATATTGTCATAAGCTTTTGTAGGTCTACCTTTGCTTTGGGATTTATAGGCTATTGCCCTCTATTTGGAAATTTGTTAGGATCCTTCAGCCTTATCATGGCCAGCTTTGACCTATGGGCTCAGCCTGGTGTTCCATGGCCCAGACATGGTGGTTAAGCTCTTGGTCTATGTCTATTTATTTCAGTTGCTCCTCATTTGACAAGTAAGGTCATAATTGGAATGGAACTCTTGGTGTCTGTTGAAAAAAATCACTAAGGTTTTAACTTTGCTTAAAATATCTTTCCCTGACAATGGAGTAGGGCATTCTGTCGTAACTGGGAACTGGTGCAAAAAAGTAGTCACTCCCCATTGGCAATTTAAAGATAGTGTAAATTGCTTCCCTTGAGTTTTCTTTCTACCACCGCTTGTATAATGCTGCCTACGGAAGAGAGAGGTCCCAGGTAAGAGGCCTGCACAGAGAAACCAGCTTCTGTGTCCAAAAGGAGTCTCCTTGCTACTTTAAGGGTTACTCTTGGCTCTGTCCCTTTAATGATGATGTTCTCAGTGGGAGTCCACTGGAGCATAAGGCCCCTTCAGTTCAAGGCCATTGTGTGAGTAAATTCTAGTCCAGGGACCCTCCAGCCTCAGGGACAATCCCTTTTCCAATAGCCAAACATGCAGCAGAGGGGGCATGGTTTTTGAGGAAGCTCTTTCCTAGGGCACATTTTTTTCTAGTGTCTGGGCTGCCTGCATTTTTGGCATTTGCCAAAGGAACACTTTTGGGCTTCTCTTTCTGTGGAATTATTGGCTTTGTTGGGTGGCAAGAAGCTGGGCATACCTTTTTGCATTTTTCCTTTTCTAAAAGCCTCTCTCCTCTTGATCCCTTGTAAAATACCAAATATATTACTTTCAACATCTCTTCCATGGGGGTAGGCAGTCCCATTCCTAATTTTGCAGTTCCTCCTAATATCTGGGGCCAATTAGGTCATGAATTTGTCTTTTAGCACATTTGCTTCAGTTGTATCATTAGGATCCAAATTAGTCTACTTAATTATAGCTTCCCTTAGCCTTCCTATGAAGGAGGTGGGATTTTTTGGGGAATCTTGGTCAATGGCTGCCAGTTTGTTATAATTAATAGGTTTTTTCTGAAAAGCTTTCATTTCCTGCGAGAGGTAAGAAAGCACATGATCTCTGCCCTATCTCCCACCATTAGGGTTAGAATAGGGGATGGCCTCTGTTCCTGATGCTAGTTATTATTTTGCATACGGACCTCATTTGCATAGGTAATTGCCTTTCCCTTAATGCTATCATTTTCTGTGCTGGTCAGGACTTCTTGGAGGATTAGATTAATATTCCTCTAAAACAGTGGTCAGCAAAGCACGGTTTGCTGCTCTGTTGATTAATGAGTTTGCCGACCACTGCTCTAAGAGAAATTATACATTAAGGTAAGCTTTTTCCATTCTTGGATAATTTTGTAAGGGTCATCTGTAGAACTTTCCAACCTGTCCTTTATGCCCATTAGTTAAGTCTTGTATGATAAATAAAACCTGAATTATTATTATTCCCCCTTGTCCTGGGGCTTCCCTTAAAGGGAACAGTTGAGGTGGCATTCTTTGTTTTTCTTTGGTATTTATTGTCTTATTGCCCACTCCCTCTCCCTCCCCGCCCCTTCCCCTTCCCCTACATACACACTATTTGATTTTGTATAGGGTTTTGCTAGTTTGGGGACAGTGGTTGTTGAAGTGCCATCAGTGGAAACAGGCATTCACTTTCAAGATTTAGTTTCTTTCTTTGCTATAGCTGCGACTAGTAAGAGTGCATGATTTATCTTACAGTTTTAGCTCATTTTGGAGTTATTCCTCATGGCCATGAAGACCTGCATATATGGTATTTCAGGCCACTTGCCCTATCTTCAAGAAAATAAGTCTAAGCCATGAAAGATTGTATTATAATTTAGGTTTCCATTTCCAGGCCAAACTTCCCCATCTCCTAATTTATATTGGGTCTTAGCTGTATTACAAAAGAAAATGAATATTTTTCTTTTTAAGGTCTAGAGTTCAAAAATTTTCCAGTTCTTTAGGATACATCCCCGAGGTGAATCCTGTGCTATTGAATTTTGGTTTCCCATCTGAAAGAGAATAGAGGAAATCATAGGAGAGAATGGGTGTCCCCAATACTTCTCCTATGTTGCTTTCCACCACCTAGAGGAGACATCCCTTCTCAGGCATGGGCTTCCAGAATTTACTAGTCTTACTGTATAATCCAATTCCTGGCTCAGTTATCCATGTATTTCTTTACCCCCTTCCCTGAGGGTGGCCTTAGCAGTGACCATGGCACTAGCCAGATACTCTGGGGATGGATTTTATTCCACTCAGACAGTGTACTCAACTCCATACTTGTCTCCTGAGACTGTCCTGACATCTCTTCTCATTTAACTTAAAACCTCCTTTGCCTCTGACCCCTTCTTCCCTGTACCATGGAGGGAGGTCTTATACCTTTTGGGAGCACTCGTATTCTATTTAAGTGACAATGCCACCAGTTACTGGCCTGTTTTTCCTGCCAAAGACTACCAGAGCAAGAATTGCAGTATTGCTAGTTCCGCCAGCCATTGCAAAGATGAGACCCTTCCAGGTTCTTGCAATATTCTCATTCCCTCAAAAATTTTGCTATCCAATATATTTGTCCACTGAATTCCTGCCATTTCTGCCTACTGCCCCAGTCTCATGGGTCCTATGGAACCATGTATAACAGATGCCTGAATAGAGTGGGTAACCCTTTCTTTGGCCTTATTCAAGCAGGTAAATTACTGATATTCCCTAAATTTTGGTTAATTTCAGTAGGACAAAGCCAACATTCCCTGCTGTGCCTGTCAGTCTTCTCAAGCTATTTAACAGATTGTCTTTGGGTCTTAAAGTTAAGTATTAGAACCCAGAGCATGTACATGAAGAAGGTTCCTTACCCCATTTATTCCATAATTGCCACAGAACCAGTCCCCAATTAATGAGGGCCCTTATCAACCTTGCAGAGCTTAGCTTCATTTTATTCAACTGGTGTGTCTTGCCTGTGCCTCTGCTCACACAACAATAGTTGTCAGTTAATAGCTTCTGGTCAGTCTTTCCTTATAATGTTCATATAAATAATCAAGGAAAGGGACCTCCTCCTCCAACCTAGGGCAATATCTTGAAAACTTGTGGGACCCCAGTTAAGTCTATACTGTGCATCCCTGCACACAGAGCAAGTTCATCCCCTGCAAGTTCTATAGAGAGAGTATAAATCCAGATAGAGAGGCCAAAACCCTGATGGAGCAGAGAAGTGCAGAAGGTTAGCGGCCAAACAGTGGCTTAAACTTATGTTTTTAGTAGTCATGTTCTCAAACAGATGGGCTGGTGATTAGATATAGTGGGTATCTGTGCGCTATTTGTGAGCTGGGCTCCCAGAAGCTGTTATACTTCTGGTCATCCCACACACTCTTATGTTTCTCAGTTTCTCTCCCCAGCAATCTAAAACAACTGGGAGGGCTTGGAGTGCTAGGTGACCAACCCTTATGTGTGCATCTCCGGACCAGTCAGTTATTTAATTACAAGTGAACTGCAAGTCCCTATGAGGCCTCTGCTCATTTTAGCATTCAATCCCACGCACCTCCACAAGGCCCTTTCTTGCATAAGGATATTCAAGACTCAAATTGGAGGAAGGAATTGCCTCTTTCCTTTGGACCCTAGGCAAGCCTAGGTACTCATCTTTCTCCTTTACATCTATCAATAGACATAACTTTATTCCAATTGCCTAATTCCTTATGCCACTGATCCCACCTTTTCCCCAAGAAAACTAATACTCATACATAATTGGTTCCCTAGCTGGGAACACAACTTACTGCATTCCTACATCACTATCAAAGTGAAAGCAGGAAACTCAGCAGTCTGAGTCACAGTATCAGAAAGATGTTACTGGAGAGCACTCGAGTTGGAGGGGGCTCTCCTCTCCTTCGCTCTTGTCACTCTCATGAGAAAGAATTCAGGTGAGTGACAGAAAGCAGTGTTGAAGCAAAGCAAGCAAATTTATTAAGAATACACTTGGCATAAAGCACAAGCAGGTAACTCAGCTAGTCTGAGCTCCCTTCCTGATGGAGGTTCAAGGGTTTTATACTTTTCCCCCTATAGGTTTTAAGGTTCTCCTGCCAGATATTTTGAACAACAGATTAGATTTTAAGGTCCCCCTTTTATGTTTTTACTAGAGGCCCAGTGCACGAAATTCGTGCATGGGGGGTGTGTCCCTCAGCCCAGCCTGCACCCTCTCCAATCTGGGTCCCTCTCACAATCCAGGACTGCAGGTTCCCAACTGTTCGCCTGCCTGCCTTCCTGATTGCCCCTAACCACTTCTGCCTGCCAGCCTGATCACCCCCTAACCACTCCCCTAACAGCCTGATTGATGCCTAACTGCTCCCCTGCCAGCCTGTTTGCCCTTACCTGTCCTCCCCTGCTGGCCTGGTCACCCCCAACTTCCCTCCCCTGCAGGCTTGATCACCCCCAACTGCCCTCCCTTGCAGGTCTGGTCCCTCTCAATTGCCCTCCCCTGCTGGCCATCTTGTGGCAGCCATCTTGTATCCACATGGGGGCAGCCATCTTGTGTGTTGGAGTGATAGTCAATTTGCATATTACTCTTTTATTAGGTTGGATAGAGGCCTGGTGCATGGGTGGGAGCCAGCTGGTTTGCCCTGAAGGCAAACCTGGATCAGGGTGGGGGTTCCCTTGGGGCATGGCATGGCCTGGGTGAGGGACCTGTGGTGGTTTGCAGGCCGGCCATGCCCCCCAGCCTCTCAAGTGGAGGCCCTGGAATCTGGGATTTATTTATCTTCTATAATTGAAACTTTGTAGCCTTGAGCAGAGCCAGGCCTCCTGCTTGCTTCGTAGCTGCTGCTATTTTTGTTGGGATTTATTTATCTTCTAAAATTGAAACTTTGTAGCCTTAAGTGGAGGCCAAGGCAAGCCAGGGTGTGCAGAAAGCTTGGCTTCCTCCATCGCCGGGGAAACTCAAGCTTCCTGCTTGCTCCATGGCCACAGTCATCTTGGTTGGGTTAATTTGCATACTCGCTCCTGATTGGCTTGTTGGCGTGGCTTGTGGGCATAATGGAGTGATGGTTAATTTGCATATTACTCTTTTATTAGATAGAATGGCCTTACTCAGAATTTATAAGAACATCTAGTGATTTTTATCTTGGCAAGTCCCAAGACTGCTGACTTGTTTGTTCATTGAAGGAGATAAACTCCCTTATTCTCTCCTTCCCCTTCTCCTATACTAGCAGCTATCTATCCTGCTTAACACCATGTCTTGATTACAATGAAGATTCACCTCAGCCAGCCTGACTCAGTCATGTATTCTGGGAGAAGTTCACAGTTGCTGTTCTAAAAGATTGAAAGCCACTGCCTTTAATTGTATTCTCCCCTCAAAGATTTTTACTGCATGCAATTCATAACATGGCAATCAGATTC
Organism: Corynorhinus townsendii; assembly: GCA_026230045.1. NCBI lineage: Eukaryota > Metazoa > Chordata > Mammalia > Chiroptera > Vespertilionidae > Corynorhinus > Corynorhinus townsendii. Next base: position 115,647,121 of record JAPDVU010000001.1, on the reverse strand, counting down.
TTATTTCCTTATCAGATTTTCTTTGACATTTTGAAGAGTCAAGTGTGTATACTAATCTTACCATTTAGAAATAAGAATATACAAAACTGTTGTGAAAGTTTATGGCACATTTGGGCAGGAAGCATTTACATTCTGCCATCTCATCATTATTTGAAGGAGAAAAATAATTTATAAGCATATACCTATGTTTAAATATAATGTACTTACATGTAATTGGATCTTTATGATTTAAGACTTTAGAAGTCAATTGAACAAATTTAAAAGTTTTAAATAGAATGTGGAATCTATTCATGTAGAATCTATTTCTTTTGGGAAAGAAATATACCATGTTGATTTATTTTGATACTAGAGGTCCAGTGCATGGATTCATGCACTGGTGGGGTCCCTCAGCCTGGCTTATGCCCTATCACAATCAGGGACCACTTGGGGGATGTTAGGTCGCTGGTTTTGGCCCAATAAGGCTGAAACCAGCAGTCTGACATCCCTCGAGAGATGCAGTAGTGTGTGAAGCTGCTGGGGAGAAGCCGGAGCTTGGGCCAGGCGCTGCGGTGCTCCTGCTTATCCTGGCCCACTGCACCTGCCACCACAGCTCGGTAGCACTGCTGCAGAGGTGGGAGAGGCTTGCACCGCTGCAGCTGCACTCACCAGCCACGAGCCCGGCATCTGGCACCCTTCGTTCAGCTGAGTGGCACTCCCACTGTGGGGTGCACTGACCACCAGGGGTCAGCTCCTGTGTTGAGCGTCTGCCCCCTGGTCATCAGTGTGTGTCACATTGATTGGTCATTTGGTTGCTTAGGCTTTTATATATGTAGATATTGGGAAAATAAGAACTAAATGTGTTACCTTTAAAATTTAGAGACATTAACTTCATAGAATAATTTAAGTTGCATTTGCCAAACATTTTCCTGAAATGAATGGTTTTCTTATGGGATCTTTCTATGTGTTAACAACATCACAGTGCATCCACTAAACAGGTATCTCCTGCTTTTCAAAAGTTTGAGTTATGTCACTTTGCTTTTATAAAAGATCTGCATCAGTACCTGTGCTTGCTAACTGAAAGAAATCCAAAGGGAATTTTTGCTTTTATTCAAAAAGGGAAAATAGGGTTGAGAATTTTTTTTTTTTGCCCCAAACTGTTAAAGAATCAACATGCATCTGAGCAGTGAATGGCACCTCCAAGCTCCTACCCCAGTAACTACACTCAGCATCTCTGCATTTAGCCTCCAGAGCTTTTAAGGTATCTGGGAGTATCTGTACTTTATCAATTTGCTTTGTAGCATCTCTTAGCAATATGTGTCTTCAGGAATCAGCAAGGCCTAAGAGAGCTCATAAGTGTGTTATGTTTAGTGTAATTAAGAGTTGTGATCATGGTGAAAATAATAAAGTCACTGCTTAAGCTGAATTCTGGGTCTGGGATCACTCAAAAAAATTCTATATAAATTAATAGTAATTGCCTTTTTTGCTTTACACCATTTCTGTTTACAAAAGGTTTCATAGGAATGTTCTACTTTATGATAGCTGGGAAACGCTGCATATTATTTTGTTTCACTTGCTCTTGAATAGATCACAGTATCTTGACTGCTAGTTATTGTTCTAACTTTAAAATTCAGTTTTATTAATATTGATTTATTGAATCAGAAATAATAATACGATAAGAAGTTTATTTCTAAAATTGACATCTATTTGGTGGTTTCGTTTTCTGTTAGATCTAGCTTCATTGTATTCTTCAATATTTAACTATTGATCTCAAATCAGCAGTAAGCCAGTGGGTGTATGTGTATCCGGTCTGGGCTTTCTGTGAGTCTTTCATAGTCAAGATCTGAAGGAAGGTTTTCACCAGCAGGACCAAATAGATGGCTGTGATTGTGCTGAGGATAGCAATGAATCAATCTCTGGGTCAATTGTGTTCCACTGTTGAGAGTGGAACAGCTGTGGCTAAAAAAAAAAAAAAAAAAAAAAAGGTAATAAGTTAAATTGCAGTCACATTCATGAGCATTGTAGAAAACCTGTTCACATATTGACTATGTGGGGAAAAGTGTCCAATCAGATGACTGAACTTGTCAAAAGAAACAAAACATAAAATCGACATAATTTTTAAATGTCAGTTCCAAGGCTTGAAAAAGGCAGTATTGCTTCTTATGCTTGACCTGTGAGCACAGGGAAGTGCCTACTGGCCTGTGAATTGTCCTATGTAGTCTCTTGAGACTCTTTCCAGCTCTCTCATTCTGAGATTCCATCTCTGCTAGCTGAAAGCTAAAATGGTGTTTCACTGTGCTCGTTACCCACCTTATCCTATACAGTCAGACTGAATACACAGTCCTGACTCATGCTACTTCCACCCTTCACTTGATGTGTGGTTTTAGGAAAGCCTTTGAATTACCTCTGAAATTATTAGTACAGTATCAGCATCAATGCACTTAAAGTTCTTTGCTTACTCATTCAAAAAATATTGATTAGCTAGTCCTCTACTAGCTGCTTATTTCTTAGTAATGATGTTGTACCTGATAACTGTTCTGTGAAGAGTACAGTTTTTATTCATTTGACATATTTTTATTCTTACTATTAATCACTAGAATTACTAGGTACTATTTATGAGTGTCTAACCCAATGCTAGCTAGGTATTTTGCTTACATTGTTTCCAATCATCTCAACCAGTTAGCAGAGAAGGTAATGATATATCTATCTATATATATAAAGAGGTAATATGCAAATTGTCTGGGACACTGTAACATCATGACCACTCAGGAGGAGGCTGCGCGCACAGGTGGGCAGGAGGGGACTGCATGAGAGGTGAGGCAAGCCATGGATGGTGCACTAAGAGACAGGGGGCCTGCCAGCCACCCCGGCAGCTTGAGCAGGCCCAGAGTGGAGACAGGGGACCTGCCAGTCATGGTGCGTCAGTAGTCCAGCCTCTGTGAGTGAGCTGCAGAGGAAACACCTTTTCTGACTGCTCATTGGCTAAGCTCCCAGTACGCCACTTACAGTGTTCTTGGTAACTTGGGTAATAAGAATCCAAGAAGGTGATCTAGGGTCTTTCCATCTCACTCCTGGAGGAAAAAAAATGAAGGTCCACTACTGGAGGGGCTAAGAAATGTCATATCCTGCCCTAGCCTGTTTGGCTCAGTGGATAGAGCCTCAGCAAACCACAGGGTCTGGGTTCAATTCTGATCAAGGGCATGTACCTAGGTTGCAGGCTCCTCCTTGGCCAGGGCCCAGGTCAGGGCTCATGCAGGAGGCAACCAACTGAAGTGTTCCTCTCACATTGATGTTTCTCTCTGTCTTTCCCTCTCTCTTCCATGCTCTCTAAAAATCAATGGAAAAATATCCTCAGATGAGGATAAAAAAAAAAAAAAAGAAAAAGAAAGAAAGAAATGTTATATCCTATAAAAGAGACATCTTGAAAATGCCTAAAGAAAGTTGCCATTTTTCATGGTAAAGGGCCTGGAGTCTGTGTTGATGAAAACACCTTGGTGGCTGGGGTGGCCTGCAGTGGCAGCAGCAGCAGGGTGATGGGGGTGGCCTGATCAGCCCAGTCACCTCCCACAGAGGGAGGCCAGACTGCGGCTTAGGCCAGCTCCCTGGGAGCGGACCTAAGCTGTCAGTAGGACTTCCCCTGAGGGCTCCCAGACTGTGAGAGGGGCAGGCTGGGCTGAGGGACCCCCTCACCATTGCATGAATTTTGTGCACTCGGCCTCTAGTGTGTGTGTGTGTGTGTGTGTGTGTGTGTGTGTGTGTGTGTGTCTAGTGGCCCAGTGCACAAAATTTGTGCACATTAAAAGGGAATTAATTAGAGAAAATATTTTAATATTCCTATTTGCCCTTTCTGTATAATAGAAGTGTTAGAGGTGAAATAAAATTAGTAAAATGTATATGAAAATCTCCCTCCTGTCTGAGTCTGGGGCATGCGTGGGACCCAGAGTCAAGTCCCCACCCAACCACATGCACTTTGAAATCACAGGAGACCCAGACCCAGCTGCCCCCTGCCCTGTCAAGCCCCTCTGGGTGTGGGGTGCAGTCTCAGCTCCCCCAGCCCAGCACTGGGCAGGGGGTGTAGCCTCAGGTCCCCTGTCAAGCCCTGCCAGGAGGGGGATGCACCTCAGGTCCCTCAACACAACCTCAGGTCCCACAGCCCGGCACCAGGATGGGTGGTGCGGTCTGAGGTCCCCTATCAAGCCCTGCTGGTCAGGGGGCGTGGCCTGAGATTCTTGGCCCAGGCCAGGTGCCATGCAACCTCAGGTCCCTGCTGTTCGGTCATTATGTGATGGCATCCTGATGAATTTGCACATTATGCTATTATTAGATTATTGGAGTGACATTGGTTAATAAAATTATACAGATTTCAGGTATATAATTCTACAATAGATCATCTGTATATTGTACTAGAGGCCTGTTGCATGATATTCATGCAAGTATAGGCCTTCCTTCCCCTGGCTTCACTCCCAGCTGCCCGGGAGCCGGCAAGTCCTCACTCCAGGCCCCCTGGGAGCCTGCAAGTCCTGGCTTCTGACTGGAGCATCACTCCTATAGCTCCCTTTGTCACCCTCCCTCCCCCTCATAGCAGGCATCCTGCCCTGCCTGGCCCCTCTGTGCCTGCATATGCAAATTAATCTACCATCTTTGTTGGGTTAATTTGCATACTCACTGATTGGCTGTGGGCATAGCGGAGGTATGGTCAATTTACATGTTTATCTATTATTAAGTTAGATTGTGTGTTTATCAACCCAAATCATGTCTTCTTATATCACCATTTATTCCCCCCTTTACCTTCTTTAATCTTCCCCAATTCCCTTTCACTTTGACAATCACCATACTGTTGTCTGCTACATATACTTAAAAAATAAGAAATAGGCTTAAAGATGCTATTATTTCATTGTATCCAAAGTAACATGACCCAGAGATTTCCTCTGTAGGATTGTGTGCCAAGATCTTTATGCTTTGAGTCTTTGGTCCTGCAAAAAGGAACCTAGAGCAGCTAGAGCCCCTGGGTGGGTCTCAGCAGACCACCATGAAAGGAATTTTTGTTCCTTCCAGTGTGCTTTACAGATGTGTTCCTTTTATGAGTGCCATCAATAGAAAGGTCGGAAAGCTCCAAAGCCTACTAAATTGTGCTACTGCAATTTCAACACAAGCCTGCCTGAATTCAAAGCTGTATTATTTTACCTCGCGATGGCTGACTTTGTTTTTTTAAATCAAGCTAACTTTGTTCATGCTCTAAATTTAAGGCTCTTTCTTTCTTTTTTGTTAATCCTCACCTGAAGATGTTTTTTCTATTGATTTTTATAGAGAGTGGAAGGGAGGGGGAGAGACAGATTGATGTTAGAGAGACACATTGATTGATTACCTCCCACATGTGCACCCCACCAGAGCCAGGAATGAGGCTGCAACTGAGGTAAATACCCTTGAGTGGAATTGAACCCAAGACCCTTCAGTCCATGGGCCAGTGCTCTATCCACTGAGCCAAACCAGCTAGGGCAAAGCTCTTTTCAGTTGTGTGGCTGGTTAAAAGTACTGGAAGAGAAGATAGCAATTGCATCAAAGCAAATGAAAAGAGTAAACCCCAAGTAAGTAAAATAGAATACTGTTCTAGGCATTTAGAGAAGTTCCCAAAAGGAACAAGCTTGTGTACTTACTAGCAACAAACAGACTCTGAGTCTTTAATATAGCAGATATCACAGCAAGAAAGGTATAAAAGGAAATTTTTAGAGAGTCTTGAGAAGGGATGCATCACTTTCAGGGAGGGGCTGATTGATGGAAACATGTGATAGATATCTACACATGAATGGATGATGGGGGGATTCATATGGACAGTTGGAAAAGGATTGGAGCAGCACAAATAGAGGGACAGAGCTGGGAGTACCTTTTAACTTTGGTGGAATCCACTTATCTCGCATTTTGAACTTTGTCTGCAAAAGAACACACAAAATGGTCCCTACTGTTTTATAGGCATAATGATGATATTTAAGAATTACTGTGATAATGTTTATGAATGGAGCATTTTCATTGATTTGAAGAAACATCTGAATCTGCTGCTTTTATATGTGTTTCTCCTTGTCTTCTTTTGGCCACAACATTAATAATTAGTTTATGTTTTCTTAAAATTACTCATGATTTTGCCATTTTCACACTTACTGAAGACTGGATTTAGAAAAAAATATTAAAAACTTATGAATATTCTAAGTTGAATTCAAATATAAGATTTGGCTTATATTAGAAACTTTTTATGTTTAATGCCATTGGCCTCTCCAAATGCTGGCATTGTTTTTATTTAAAACTTGTGCCATCTACTCATTTGTGTACAATGAATATAAAATGATCTATTGCCCTCCAATTACATTGTTCCTCTCTATGCTGTCCACATAATCTTCATGTTTGTCTATGTTTAGTATTTGGTGTGCACATAATATGTTGAATGAAAATATAGAAATAATATACATTTGACCTAAGAAAACAATAATTACAAGTTTGCACCAAGCAATTCAGTAACATTTACATGTTTACAAGTTACCAAAAAGAAAGCATTATAGGAGAGAGTCAACAAATAAACTAAATATATGTATGGTCTTTATTTTTCATAAGATCTAAGAACTCTAGTAAATCTGTAAATTTAGTGCAGAAATCAATTTTAAGACTAATGATTATTGATAGAAGTATGGAAATTCACCATTTTCTTGTTTATAAAACACTGATAACATTTAATCTTAAAAGTGCTATATTATTGCCCTAGCTGGTTTAGCTCAGTGGAGAGAGCATCGCCTGTGGACTGAATTGTGAGTACAATTCTGGTCAAGGGCACATGCCAGGATTGCGGACTCGATCCCCAGTATGGGGCGTGTGGGAGGCAGCCAGTCAATGATTCTTTTTCATCATTGATTTTTTTATCTCTCTGTCTTCCACTCTCTCTCTCGCTGCCTCTCTGAAATCAATAAAAATCAATTTAAAAAGTGCTATAGTATTCACCTAGATTACCAGATTATAGCTACTCTTCACTATATATAAGAATCTTAGATCATTTGGAAGTATATGAGTTGAACTCCTTCAAATCTGTCATTTAACAATGAGGTTATTCCAACTCTGACTTTGATGATGGATGTCTTCTACATTTGTGCTATCCAGTGGGGTAGTTGCTGACCACATTTGGCTTTTGGGCACCTAAAATGAGGCTAGTGGTCAATGGGAGGAAAAAGAGGATATCTGTAATACTTTCAATAATAAAGATAAATGAGGCTACTGCAGCTGATGAAATAACTTTTTAATTTTGTTTAATTTTCATTAACTTAAATTATCACATATGCTTGGTGACTACCCAGTGGATAACACAGCTTTATATGAGAAATCAGGTCTTATTTCTGATGTTTTAGGACAGTTGTGTTACATGTGCATTCCATATATGAGCTCATATAAATATAGACACAAACCTACATTGGAAGCCTATTTATTCTCTTTAAAAGTTGCTGTTTTAGCCAGCTCAGTCATTGAGCATTGACCCATGAACCAAGAAATCAGGGTTCTATTCTCTGTCAGGGCACATGCCTGTGTTTCGGGTTCGATCCCCTGTAGGGGGCATGCAGGAGGCAATCGATCAGTGATTCTCTCTCATCATTGATGTTTCTATTTCTCTCCCCTTATCCATTCTTCTCTCTGAAATCAATAGAAATATATTTAAAAAATGAAAAAAAATAAAAGTTTTTATGTTATGGTTATTTAGGTACATATTTCAGAAATCAATGTGTTGTGTGACCACCTCCAAAGTAACAGAAGTCACCGCTTGGCCCATTACATTATGCTTAAAGAAGACCCAGTAATTAGCAGGAGAGATATAGGGAGAAATATTACATTATGCTTAAAGAAGACCCAGGAATTATCAGAGAAATATTTTGGAAGCTCAAACATGCCTCAAGCAAAAGTTTCTGAGCTAAAGAAGTACTTGCCTCAAAACTGCATTGGTAGGTGGAGAATGAGTAATCAAGAGTTAACCTCATCATAAAACTTAGATTTTTTTTGGGGGGGGGGGTCAGGTTAGCCCCAAATCTATAATAAATCACCTGTTTTCTCACAAATTATATTAGTGGCATAAATGCATAAGCACACACTTTTAAAATAGCTCTCTGGCTAATTCAGAGTTTACTGCCAGGAGCAAAGTACTCTGGGGATTTTAGCAGTACATCAAAGGAGAATCCAACAATGTACAGACATCCACTTAGATTCTTCTGTCATATTTGACAGTAATGCCCCATCATATGTTACTGTCTGCTTCAAGTCAGAGTCAAATGTATTTTATTTATAACATTTAAACTCACAGTCTTACTGGTTTTATGCTAGGTTTTAGAGGTCCTGATCACTCCTCCTCACTCCCTGTCACTCCTCCCTGGGGAGGCAGAGGAGCTTTTCTGCTTGATGAGACTGGAAGGAGAAATAAGGGTAACTCTTTAGTGTTTTTAGCCCCAGTCATGGTAGAGCCAAAAACCCCTCACAGGGCAGAGCTCAGATGGTTCCAGTGCTTTCATTTCAGAGATGGTCAGTCCATTCATTTCTGGGGTCAGGAGCAGGAAGCCTAGTTGGTCAGAGATACCAACCACATTACACTTTTAGATTAATCAATTGTAAAGGTGAGGTTTGATCTTTTTTACCAGTTCAGAACTCAGGTGAGGGAAAGGGGTGGTACTTATTAGACTCCTTTGAAATGGAATGGATAAATGAGGTTGATGGCTTGAGATTGTCCATTAGAATCACTGAAGTAGATTTTTCTAAATGCATTCGTCCATTTCTTCTCTCCAACTGACCTCACTCCACCTAAAGCCCTGTTATTCTCCCCCAATGAGAACTGGCCTGGTATTAGAAAGACCCAGCAATGATTTTGCTTAGTGTAGACTTGCACAGGCTACTATACCATGAAATGTTGTCCTACCTGTTGTCTAGTGTCATACACTTTACAGTTATCTTGGGAAGTCCTTCAATGTTTAATGTAGCCATTGATCCTAATAACCAGCCATGTCCCCCCCACCCCCCCAAATTGGGCTAGATCCAGAACCGGCCAGTCCCACCCTTGTCAAGCCCTGCCAGGCAGGGAGTGTAGCCTCAGGTCCCCTGACCTGGTGCCAGGACAGGGGTGTGTGGCCTAAGGTCCCCCAGCCCAGACTGGAGTGGGGGGGGGCACAGCTTGAAGTCCTCCGTCAAGCCCCGCCAGGTCGGGGGGCGCAGCCTCAGGTCCCCTGGCCTGGTGCTGGGGCGGAGGGCATGGCCTGAAGTCCCCTGTCAAGCCCCACCTGGTGGGGGGTGCAGCCTGAGGTCCCCTAGCCCAGCACCAGGGCAGGAAGCGCACCTTGAGGTCCCCCATCAAGCCCTGCTGGGTGGGGGACATGGCCTGAGGTCCCCTGCCAAGCCCCATGGGTGCCTGGGAGGGTGTAGCCTCAGGTCCCTGCTGATTGCTTGTTAAAGCTCCTTATGGGAACTTGGCCTCAGCTGTGGGTGCAGCCAGCTTTGTGATGGAGTGATGGTCAATTAGCACATTCCCTCTTTATTAGATAGGATAGTAAAGAAGCTACCCAAATTTAAAGGCAACATGTATCTGGAGACTAATATCAAGCTACTTGTTTTCTACTGAAATATGCATTAAGTAGAGATGTATATATTACTTCTCTTGGGCATCTATTCTTATAAGAAGCTTTAGATTTAAAAATAATTTCATTCTTATAATGAATGAAATAATATTTAGCAAACTATAAGAACAAAAAACTGAAATTATTCTATTCTTCCTATGCCAATTAAAATTTAGGACAATTTGGTTATACTAGAGCATGCATTATTTTTCTTTATTCAAGCTTCCTAGTGTTATAAATTTTCCAAATACATGATATTATTTTTATTCATTAAACTCTTACAAAAACTCTAAAGTTTAAACAGAAGGGAAATGGATGAATTATTAATAAACTCAAAACAAAATAAAATAAAAACCAATTCCCTGTGGTTCATGAAGTGAAGCATTTCCGTTTTGCAAAAGATTCATGCTTTCTGATTCACTCACAGCAGCTCTTTTTGTCCTATAAATCATTTCTTCTCAGTGAGAAACAAATATCCATCTTTAGAAGTGTACTGTGTGCTGGAGGGAAGGATGGTGCATTTTCAAAGTGGTGTGAGTGTATCTGCTGACACAAGGCAAACAGTACCATTAGTGCTTAGTCTCAGAGATAAGGTTTGAGCTGGAAGTCAGAATTCCAGCATTGCTATACACATTTAGGTCAATCTCTCTCCTAATGGAGCGGGCAGGTGTCCCCTGCTCTGACATGCTCATTACTAAACTACATTTTAAATATATAGAATATGTATTTGGCTTTTGGATGAAATTATGTTTCTTTCATAGATACTATTTAAAAATAATTTCATGGTCATATAAAAATTTAGCTTTCTTTTCTGGGTACTGGTTTTCATAGAAAAGGGAAGTGATTCTGAATTGGGTTTGTGACAGGAAGAAATTACTGTGAGTTAATTTTAGCCTGGCTGGGCAGTTAGTTAACTGTATTTCCTACCTAATTAATTTGCCCATTCATTCAATAAATTCATGTATTCTGGGTGCTAAGAACATAGTAACAAGCAAGAATTTCATAGACTGCATACCTTATTTGGGTACATAAATAAAATAACAAAAATATAAAATAATTTTAGTTAGTTGTGCTATGTAAAATTTTATAACCAGATTAATATATAAAATGAACTGGGGAAGGGGCACCATTAGATGAGAGACAGCCACATGAAGGAAGAGACTTGGATGTGATTAAGAAGCAGTCTTGTGAGTGGTCTGGGCATATTTGAGAAAAAATTAAGGCCTCATAAATGGGAAATTTGAAGGAGATGAGGAAAGATGGGGAGCTAGATTACTTAGGGTATTACATTACAAAATGCATATATACCATATAATCAAATAACAATAGGGGTATGGGAACCTACTGTAAAATCAATTTTTCCTTTTGGAGGGGGTAGTTAATCCTCAATTTGTGAGAAGGAATTTCACAACACTCACTCAGAACTCATGTTTAATTTATTTTGGGGAAATCTGAGATTCATTTCTTTCATTGTAATCATTGCAAAGCTTACCTATAGGAGTATGGGAACATTGAGTAATATCTTAATTTTGTTCCCTTGAATATTTGCTGGGCCGATTTGATACAATTTCCCCCATTTTTTTGTAAATGATGTTCTATCTGTAATGTCTTATATAAATATATGAAGGGTACAGAAGTTTCTCATTTCCTCTTTGTCTACCAGCTGAGTTATCCATCTCTGGGATCCATATGCCCCTTCTGTAATTAAATTTTATATATTTTAGTACATAAAATCCCTGTAACTATAATCAAAAGTGTGTGTACACAAACACAAACATGCATGTATTGCCTTCAATTATTTTTATTTTTATCTGCACGTGGTTGACTTCATTTTGTCTCAGTAAATTTAAATTAATTACTGGGTTTATGGTTGAAAACCATGTTAATCATTAAAAAAATGATTTCTCAAATACAAAAAAAATAAACCCAAGGAAACTCTTGTTACTAGACTAATGTCAATAGCAATAACATTGGTAGCATAAGATATTTTAAAGTGTAGGGGATAAAATAGGAAGAGTGAAAAAATGAGAGACTAAAATAAGAATATTATCAGTTGTGAATTTCTCAATAGCAAACCACCCCCCAATAAAAACAATCTGTTATCACTAATGAATTTGTGGATAGTGTGATGGTTCTACTGCTGATCTTGCCTGCACTCTGTCATGTAGATTCTGCACTAATGGGTCCCTTGAGATGGCTGGGGCTCTTTGCTTGTGGTCTTTCAGCCTAAAGGAAGCCAGACAAAGATCTCAGGATTTTAAGAGTGTGTGATTAAGACTTTCTTGGGGATTGCAGGATATTACTTTCATGAAAATCGCAAGACTGGCCCAAATTCAGGGGTTAGGGCAATAGACTTCACTGCTTGATGGAAGGAGCTACAAATAATGTGTAGCCATTTTTTAAATCTGTGAGAGCTAGCATGAGATCAAGATTAAAGAAGGAGCAGGGTTGAGAGTGGTGGAGGTGAGATGGAAAAGGGAAGAAGAAAGTGAGAAAAAGCTGAGAAAAGTGACATCTGAAATAGCAAAGGGAAAGTTACATGTATTCCACATTTTATCCTGTTTTGCTCAGGGACTGTCAATCAATACAATATGTTCATCACAGTTTTCCAAAGTTTGGGAGACAATGGGTGTGGAGCAGAGAGAAGGGTAGAGAGTGAGAATACAGGGAGACAGAGTGATTGTGAGAGATGAGTGGTGGAACTGGAAATAAACCCACAGCTATTTTGGCTCAGTCATTTAAAAAAAATTAGTTTTAACAGTGTGTGATTAAGGCTTTCTTGGGGATTGCAGGATATTATTGACCAGCATATTGCAAATATAGGGTTCTTCTGAATTCAGAGGAGCAACCTTATTAATACATGGAGCATTTTTCAGTGTGACATCAAATAGTGCCTTTTTGAAGCACCATTTCTTTGAGCAGTAATGATGTCTTTCCACATAATTTGAGGATGTACATTATCTATTGGGGATATGTTCTAAGATCCCTAGTAGGTGCCCAAAACTGCAGATAAACTATGAAACCTACATAAACTATGCTTTTTTCCTATACTTTCATACCTGTGCTAAAGTTTAATTTATAAATTGGGTACAGTAAAGTGTAACAATAATCCTATATAATAAAAGCCTAATATGCTAAGTGTCTGGTTGACCAGTCGGCCATTCAACCAATCAAAGTGTAATATGATAATTACTAGAGGCCCATTTCACGAAGAGATTCATGCAGTAGGCCTTCCTTCCTTTGGCTTCCAGCACTGGTTATCCTCTGGCACCCGGGACCCAGGCCTTCGCTCCAGCCAGAGTCTGCCTTCTTTGTCTTTGCTGCAGACTCAGGCTGGAGTCTGCCATCTTTGTCTTTGCTGCAGACTCCGGAGTCTGCTAGTCTTGACTTCACTGTGACACTCTGCTCCCTTTGCCCCCCCGCCCTCCCTTTCATAGCAGGCATCCTGCCCCACCTGGCCATTTCGCGCCTGGAGCAGCTGGGCGGCCGCCATCTTTGGCCTTGTAATTTGCATACTCACTCTGATTGGCTGTGGGCGTAGTGGAGGTACGGTCAATTTACATGTTTGTCTATTATTAGGTAAGATATGCTAAGGCCACTCAACCACTCTCTATTATGTGCACTGACCACCAGGGGGCAGACACTCTGACATGTAGGTTAGCTTGCTCCTGAAGTCCAGCGATCGGGACTGAGTGAGACAGGCTGGATATGCCCTGGAGCCCTCCTACAGTTCCTCCCCGGCGGGCCAACCTCCCGTGTCTCTCCCTGGTCCCGATCTCGTGCACCAGTGGGGTCCCTCGGCCTGGCATGAACCTTCTCACAATCTGGAACGCCTTGGGGGATGTTGGAGAGCCAGTTTTGGCCCGATCCCACAGGGGAGCACCCAGCAGCCAGAAGCTGGGCTCACGGCTGGCAAGCGCAACAGTGGTGGTAGGAGCCTTGCCTGCCTCTGTGGCAGTGCTAAGGATGTCTGACTGCTGGCTTAAGCCTGCTCCCCATCCCCTGAGGGCTCCCAGATTACGAGAGGGTGCAGGCCAGACCGAGGGACATCCTGAGTGCACAAATTTCGTGTACTGGGTCTCTAGTAACTAATAATAAGTAGAACAATCATAACAATCTACTACTACTAATAAAAGTCATGTGAGTGTGGTCTCTCTCTTTCTCTGTCCAGTAATTTTTGTATTTTTCAGTCTAAACCTATTTCTGAATCTGTGAACCACCCCTTACTTATAGTAAATGGTTTGGTGTCACTCATTTTAGGGGATCCCTTGCTGAATTCTTTATATAGACTTAATGCTTTCTGGTGTAATTAATGGCCATCAATTGGAACAGATTTTCTTTTTCTATCTTCTACCCACAAATTTTGCTTTTCCAACTTTTTTTTTTTTTTAGATTTTCTAAAATTGATTTTTAGAGAGAAAGGAAGGGAAAGAGAGAGAGAAAGACATCTATGTGAGAATGAAACATTGATCGGTTGCCTCCTGAGCCCAGGGACCAAGCACGTAACCTTGGCATGTGTCTTGACTAGAATCTGACTGGCAGCCTTTTGGTGCACTGGCCAGGGCCTTTTAAATTTTTTTTATTTTGCTTTTTCCATGTTAACTAAGCACTTATCATGCACTGTGGCTGTAACCTTTGCAGTTTAAAGGTGCCACAATAGAACTAGCACAATGTTATTTTTCTTCCTTCAAGTTTCAAAGATTTGCTCTTCCCATAGATCTTAGCAAATTTAGCATATGATTTTTTTTTCTTTCCTGATTGAGTCGAGAGCTTTCATTTTTCACTTAAAGGAAGCACTTTAGGGCTTCTGTTTGGCATTTCTGAATTGCCACCATCACTACTCTTGAACTTAGGGACCATTATTAACTAATATAAGGGTTATTTGAACACAAGCACTGAGATAGTTCAACAGTCAACCTGATAATGAGGACAGCTTCTGAGTGACTAATGGGTGGCTAGTGTACACAGAGTTGGTAAGCTGGACAAGGGACAATTTACGTCCTGGGCAGGACTGAGTAGGATGGCGTAAGATTTTATCACGCTACCCAGAATAATACGCAATTTAAAACTTGTGAATTATTTCTGAAATTATCCTTTTAAGAATTTTGGTCCATGGGTGACCACAGGTAACTGAAACTGTGGAAAGTAAAACTGCATATGGGAGGACTATTGTACTCGGATGGTTTGGACTAATACGTCACTGTGGGTCTGGTGCAGACTGATATATTAGTTTAATAAAGCATTCAAATGAAATCTGATAGTTTCCTTAATGGCTGGGAATGGATTGTAAAAGCAAAATCAATTAGTAGTGAGACGGAGGAAAACGTAGGATCTCTTTATTTAAATCATTGAAGGTGGAAAAAGTAAAAATATTGCTTGTCTCTGCATCTGGCAGACAGACTATGCTGTTGCTTAGAGAGCTGTGGTCCTAATTCTTGTTGGGGTAGATTATATATAGACTCGTTAATCTAAAGCACTAACTTAACCAGATGAACAGGCACAGATAAGCAGGTGCCTGTGGTTTTCTGAGGGCATAATTGGATGAAAGGTCTATCTAGGCTCTATTTAATTATGACTGTGGCCTATGTTTTTCTTTCTCATTGATAACTTTAAGCTTTCAGACTTACTAAGTATCTCACTTGGACTACAGTGATATATTTAATCAGAGTAAAGTTCAAAAGTGTTATGCAACATTCAACCTAACCTTCTGTACTCTGGGACCACTTCTCTCCAGTACAACATATTTCACAGTCCCTGAACCCAGAAGAAGGAAGGCGTGGATGTTGGGCTAGTTTCTTTTTCTCCAAGCTCTATCTTTCACCAAGTTTGCATGCTACAGACAAACCAATGGGACATTATCCCACCATTGGAAACATTAAGAGGAAAGACTCCAAGGGCTCCTTCTATCACTTTTATCATAGAAGGGGGGAAAAGGAAATTCCTATTTAAAATCTTCTTTACTGGAAATAGTTTTCCATAGAGACAAGGGAGGACACCAAACATATGCAGAATAGCAACCTAGTAAGAGATGAAACATGGGTGGTTTTTTTCCTGCTAGTTTTAGAAAAATTGTAATTGTATTCTATAGTGCTTTGGAGCTCTATAAACACCCTTGAAAAAAAACTGGAATTATTCTATTGTTTTAATGAGTGATTCATCTGATAAAAGTAATGATGCTCATCCTTTGGTACTGTCTGATCTAAAGGCAGGGACTAATAATGCTTTTACTGCCCTTACTCTGTGCTCAGCCTCTCAGTCTCAACTATATTTTTGGATTAAGACTAACTGGTATCCTCAGGATACTTTTGTGATTGGGCCTGTTACTTGGTTAGTTATTTAACTTGGTAATTTCATAAAAACAGTAAGTTGCTGGTATAAGATAGAAATAAAGCATGTGCCACTTATTAAAAAATACCTTCTATTTAGAATTAAAATAGCTGTAGTCCTGGAAGAGCATTTGTAGATTAAATATAAAGCATAGTCTGTAGCATTTCTAGTCTTTCTAAATGAGTGAATTTCCTATAGTGGTATACCTAAACAGTGCATAGTGACTCCAGGAAAGTAAACCTAAACCAAAACTCCAAAGCTAGGGGAGAGAATATAATTTTTCTGCTTACATGGATTCAAGAGACTTCCTTGCAGTTAAAGAAAATTCAAATTTTAATAAAGAATATCCATTAGTATTGGTCCAGAAATACACATCTTGCTTTCTTTCCCAGAGCTCCATATGCACTGGGCTAACACATCTAAGCACTTGTCAATGATGTGGCTGGATCATGACCTTTGGCCTTGTCTCAGGTGCCACTGAAACCAGAACAAAAATACTTACCTTATATTTCTTAAGAACAGAATTTAAGCTTCATCTCAACTATGAATGTAACACTGACAGAGTAGTTTTTTTATGTTTAAAAGAAATAATTTTTATAAAATAATTTAGTTTCAATGTTAAATAATGAAAAAGAAAATGAAAACTTTTATCCTAGACTAGTAGACTAGAAATACAAAATATATTACATGTAAGCATCCTTTATAGTTTAAGGGCTATGCTCTCTAACCTTTAATAATCTCCCAGAAAAGTAACTGTCCTGGGTCAAAACTTTTTGTGTCTGTTTTATTTGTTTGTTTGTTTGTTTGCTTCTATATTCAGGCTGCAGAGCAGTTTTGGAGAAAGTCTCTAGCGCCATAGACACATGGCTTGTCACCATGATGGATCCTTGATCTTGCTCTGTAACCAAAGCTTTTCCAAACAGCCTCTCCACCTTACTTTCTGCAGGTATGAGAGCCCTTCACTGCTTTCTTCATGCTCCTGTCAGACTCCTCAGATCTAGCCGATGGCATTGACTAGTGATTATTCTGCAGAGTAAGAATAGGTCATCAGTATACAACATGGCTGGGGCTCAAAAATACTTGTTGAATTAAATTCTGAGTTGACATCAAATATTTTGTCAAACTGTACTTTCTCTGAAAATCTTGTGAAGACAGACTTGTACAGTTACTCTAAAGGGTCCATATTTTGTGGCACATCTGTCTGCATGTTGTGAGAAAGTACTAATAGTAACAGCATATAATTTGGGTATCACTAATTTAAAATTTCATATTAAAGTTGCCCATCAAGTCATAGAAAACTTACTGGCTAATATGATTTTTTCAATGTTTGTAAATGGCTTTTATTCAGCCATCAGAAAGACACTCAATTTAAAGCTGCCTTTTAGCAACAGTAATGGATTTACACCAATGTAAGTGCACTCTTTCCTGCTCCTTTTTGTGATCTGACACAGACATACATCTCTAATGCAGTTTACAAGGATAAGGATGACCAACGCTGTGGCTGTGGACCATAAGCATCTCCACCTACAGATTTTGGTGCATTTCTTTTGTCTCAACAGCCTGAGTCTATAATGAATCAAGACTACTGAGAGCCCTAAGGAAGGTGTAGACAAATTCCTGTTACATCCCAAAGCTGCCATGTAGTCGTTAATTCAAAAAGAGTTAAACTATTAAGCTATCTTCTTGGGACACCTAAATACAGTATTAAAGAGGAGAAAACTCACTATAGCCATGTAGCCCATATGGCTACAAACCAATATATCTAATTTCCTTGTAAATTTCAATTACAGTTCTTTATTCTCTGTGATATGAACTAAAAACTAAATCAGTTCTTATTTTCCCTCTCTTGTAGTGATATTACTAAGGATATGTAGAACATATAATAGCTTATCCACCTAAATCTATAGTAAATCTTTACTTCCATTTTTATATATCTTATAAATTTCAAAAAGCTTTCATGTTTATTTGAAAACACAGTCATGTAGGGCTATAATGACACAACAACTCTGGTGCATGTGCTGTCTAGACCTGGCTCTGTCCTTAAACAGCTAAGTCAGTGGTTGACAAACTCATTGGTCAACAGAGCCAAATATCAACAGTACAACGATTGAAATTTCTTTTGAGAGCCGAAAACCAACTTCTGCGCATGGGCCACGAAGTTTCAATCACACTGTATGTGCATGCCCACACGTGGTATTTTGTGGAAAAGCCACACTAAAGGGGCCAAAGAGCCACATGTAGCTCGTGAGCTGCAGTTTGCTGACCACTGAGGTAGGTCATTTTCAGAATGTAGTTAACCCTCTCCTGGCCTGATTTATCTGTGAAAGAAGGGGTTGAAAGAAAGTTTACTCATAAAAAATGTTGTAATCATAAATTAATATACTTTTAGAACACAAGCTTTCAAAGTATAGGAAGGAGGTATTTATTGTACTTTCCCGATGGGGAAATTGAGGCAAACACACTGTCACTCCTGTTCTGTTGAATGGTGTTAAAGTCATTGATGGAGCTAAAGGAAAAACTCATGCACTTGCCACTTTCCACTACTTTGAAGAAATATTGAAAACAGCTGTGTCTAAGTGTTTGATTTTCATGCATTGCCTTTACTTTTCACACCTAAGTATACACCAGTAATTATTTTAATTTGATTTGTTGTCACTTGAATAAAATGTCTTAATTTCCAGATTATTTCATGTTTTCCTGCTAGCACTTTCTTTGTCAACTTATGTTTCAGATGGAATGACTTGACAGATTCCTTTTAAGTTAAAATCATTGATGCAGTTATGGAGTATTTTCCTGGTGCATGATGATATTGTGAAGCATCCTAGAGAAGGACAGGCAGGATGTCTTTTCAAAATGATCTTATTATCTAGTTTAGGAGAGTAAATCAACTAATGGGAAACAAGTAGAAAATGTCACACTATTGATGTAGCACCTGTTTTGTGATTTGAACTCAGATTCCTTCTGCTAAACTGTATTCTGTCTAGATATTAAAAGTAACCCTTATCATGTATCTAACAGCATATAATTCTGTTAATTGGTTCCATGGAGAATGGCTCTGAACCACATTTGGGTGGAGAAGAGTCTAGAGATGATTGCAGTATTTTTAAAATTATTGTTGTAAAATATACTTAACATTCTACTATACTAAAACATACTTTGTGTCTTTATCTTGTAGATACATTATCTGATAAGCTTTTATGTTCACCCATGATTCCCTAATCCAGTGGTCGGCAAATCGCGGCTCGCGAGCCACATGCGGCTCTTTGGCCCCTTGAGTGTGGCTCTTCCAACAAAATACCTCGTGCGGGCGCGCACGTACAGTGCGATTGAAACTTCATGGCCCATGCGCAGAAGTCGGCTTTCGGCTCTCAAAAGAAATTTCAATTGTTGTGCTGTTGATATTTGGCTCTGTTGACTAATGAGTTTGCCAACCACTACGGCCTAATCAATCAATCTCTGCCTTTTCCCAGGGCTTGGACAATTATATCTGGAGGTAGCAAGTCCAGAATCTATATATTTTTCTTTTTAAGGAAGATTCCATATATTTAACTTTCTCATTGACTGTAGTCTGCTTTTTTTTTTTTTTTTTTTAAAGAAGGCATTGTTGCAGCTGTTGAACCCAGCCAAAGATATGTGAAAGCATTTTGAAGTTGTTATAGATGATTAGGGAGGAGAGTGTTGAGAAAAAGTTGAACTTTTTACATATATGCTTATAAAATATCTACTTGAAAGGGAAATTATAAAGTTATATTGTAAATTTTTCAGTGTCTGAGATATAAAATTTAAGGTTATGGGGTATAATGAACTACAAGAAATCCCTAAGAGTAATCATAATTTACTTGGAATATTTAATCAACATTGTTATTTTTAATTCATTGTTGGAAAGAGTGTTGGTGAATTTTCTAGAAAAACAGAATGTGGGAAAGTGTCATCTAGGATTTTTTTCCTATTGATTTGGGTTTTACTGAAGAGAAAAATATTTTATTTAATTAAAATATTTAGTTTCTTTCAAAATTGATAGACTATTGCTACTACTACTACATTTCTTGATATGGAAACAGACAATCTTGGTAAATCTTAAGAAACAGTCTTAGTGAATATATTTTGATGATTCCTTTAGATTTTTCTTAATTACCTACCTAGAAAATTTTCATGATCTCAATTTTATAATGAAAATGTCTCTTGATTACTTGAGCACACGTATCTTCCCCAGACCATTTCAGTCTTCTATAGGAAGAAGACCTTGATGGGATTTTAAACATGTCACTAGCATATTAGTGTGAATGCTTTATTTGCTGTAAAAACCATTTAATGCAGAGCAGGGCTTTTATACAATGGACTTAGGCACAAGAACATATTGATTATGAATACAGGCACTTGATATGGATTTCAATCAAGGCTCCACAACTTTTGAAGGAAGTTTGGAAAGTTGTATAATCTCTATGGAACTAGTTTATTTATCTGTAAAAATGGGTATAACAAAATACTAGTTTCAGAGGAATATTCTGAAGATGGAGGAATGAATCCAAGTAGCAGAATGCCTGGTAAATATTATGTGTTAAGGGAGTGTTAGCTGTTAATAATGTAAACAATTTTGGTAGGAGAATAAGGAGAAGAGAAAAGAGAAAAGTGCAACTTCTAGGCATTTGCTATTCCTTCATTCCAGATGCAGCCTGCCAGCCAGCCAGAGGACAGAATTGGCCTCCTGGGAGGAGACAGAGTGGGAAGTTGAGCTGGATAGTGGCCAAAAGCTGACTTCACCAGCTTAATAATTTTATTATGGACCTGAACATATGAAACATCAACAAAAAAGATTAATAAGAAAAAAGCCACAAAAAATGACTTCCAAGAATGAGTCAGAAATACTTTTGAAGATCATGAATAGATGAGTCCATGCGTTTTTAGATTTCAGTTTTTAGGGTGAATCAATTACATTAATATAATTCTTATCAAACCTTACTTATTGACTCAAGAATTACTAGGACAAAACTGGAAGCCCTTTGGGTTTCTTTTTTAAACTTTAAACAAATTTTATTAAGGTATATAATTAACATACAATAAAATGTACTCATCTTAAGTATACATCTCAATGCATATTGTATATACCTGTGCAACCACTGCTAAAATCAAGATGTGGAATACCTTTATTACTCCCTTTGCAAATTGTCTGATTTTCCTTTGCAGCTATTTCCCCACTATAGTTTCAAATAGCAACTGATGTACTTTTTTGAATTACAGATTAGGATGGTTTTTGTTGTTCTAGAATTTTATGTACATTTTGGAATCAAATAGAATATACTCTTATATTTGGCTTATTTCATTCAGCATATGGGTCCTTTAAAGTCAGCTTTGTTTCGATAGAAAAAGCTTTATACCTTATGCAGACTGTTAATTTATTTAGTTAGGACTTTGGAAACTACCAAACCATATAGGAAAATAGAATTAAGGGATAGAGATCACTATATGCCTACATGCTTCTGCCTAGCTTGGGCACAGCCTTGGTGACTCATTTCAGATGATGAGCATTTAAGATGCATGGCTGAGGGTGTCTCTGTCAGAGAATATAAGTAATGCCTCTCACTCCATTATGCTGTAATGTCCTTGAGTGAATTCTTCACTTGGATTCAACTCAAAGTATAGTAAGATGAATTTTTGTGGGTTGCTTCATTTTGTTTTTATTTCTTAGGGTATATCCGTTTTAAAATTTTCCTTTAGTGTTGGGGATTAGCAAATATCCATAATCTCTAATGGATCTTCTTTTGAATTTCCCAATTACTATATTAGGTTATGTCTAAAATTAGGGATTTAGTTGGACCTTGAAAACAGGTAATGTTTTAATTATAAGGAGGAAAAAATATCAATAAAGGCCAAGAGGATACAGAGGTAACTGTCAAAACAGGTAATATAATCTGAATATATAAAAACCCTGGGTTGTAATGACCAGTAACGACCGGAGGCTGACCAACTGGAAGTCAGTGCTGGCCTTGCCCCTAAGCAAGTGGTTAGGGGCAATCAGGCAGGCAGGCAGGCAGAGTGGTTAGGGGTGATCAGGTAAGCAGACCAGTGGTTAGGGGTGATCAGGTAGGTAGGTGAGTGGTTAGAGGTGGTCAGGTAGGCAGATGGCCCCTCGCAGGGCTGGGCCCACACCCCAGCAAAGAAAGAGGGAGGCCCAGGCCAGCCAAGCCATTGCACCCCA
This sequence comes from Corynorhinus townsendii, assembly GCA_026230045.1. Taxonomy (NCBI): domain Eukaryota; kingdom Metazoa; phylum Chordata; class Mammalia; order Chiroptera; family Vespertilionidae; genus Corynorhinus; species Corynorhinus townsendii. The sequence goes on along the minus strand of JAPDVU010000001.1, from coordinate 115,625,002 downwards.
TCCTGTCACCTGTAGAGGGAGGCCACCGGTGGCAGGGGAGGGGGACAGTGCTGCACAGATGGCAAGCAGTGACAGTGGCGGGGGTGGGGCCAGCTGCCTGCAGCCCGGGGGAGGAAAGCCCCAATAGGCCCTGATCTCGGGCCAGGCCTAGGGACCCTACCCGAGGGGTCCCGGATTGTGAGACGGTGCAGGCCAGGCTGAGGGACCCTCCCCGAATGCATGAATTTTCATGCACCATGCCTATAGTATACCATATAATCTCTTGTATCCCTTGTACCAGAAGCAACTTGAGAACAGAGATGCTGCCTTGAGTCACTATTCTTAACATCAAGCACAGTGCTAGGTATGCAGTAGATGATAAATATGGATTGCAAAATGAAGGGTGAATGGACATTCATGGCAAGCCCTGAGCCTAGTGATGAGTGTCTCTGCCTCTGCTGTACCTACACAGCGAAGAACCAAGACCAAGTAGTCATTTAAGAAAGGAGCACAACTGTGTCTGACTTTGGAGTATACAAAGACCACTTAAGAAGCAGTACTTCCCCCTCTAAGCTCCTGGAAACACTGAACCTAAAAAGCTTATTTGAAAAAATTGACAGAGATTCACTTTTGCTCAATTTGAAATTTAATGTTTCTATTAATTTGTTCTTTTCAATCGAAACTTTGTGGGTCCTTCAGAGGAATCTCTGAATCAATTCATCCTCTTATGGGAAAGATGAATTTACTTACAAGCTCTCAAAACATTTTACTTTCTAACATTTTAAGGTAAAAATCAGAATAATGTAAGTCATCGAAACCAGTAAGCTATTGTAGAGATATGGGAAGAAATAAGGTAAAATAGAGAAAGACATCTATATCCATGTTCTCAGCATGTCTCAACAAACTGGCTCTTTAAAAGTATGACCTCTTAATGTAATGTTGATCTTAGTCAAAACCATGAATTCCTTGAAAGGGAGCTAGCCTTAATTTAGGAGTTAATTATATTATTATACAAGGATCGTTGTTCCCTGTCCACACTGAATCTGAATTCCTTACTGAGGGAGAGAAGTGCAATGATTGATATATTTTGAAAAATTTGTTCGTTTTATTAAAAAAATAAAAACTCTTGGCATTTTTATATTTCCACTATTGTTCTTAATTACATTTTAAATGCCATTTAAAATGTGCATGTCACTAATAAAATTTCTTCCTAATAAACTATTTGGAATAACTAAACACAGATAATCAAGCAGGTCTTAACTGAATGGCTGCTTTTTACATAGCATTGAGCTTTTCAAATTTTCTGAATTGGTGCCAAACCTTAACAAATAACTGAGCGAGTGAAGGGCAGATATCCAGTCCCAGCAGTCAGACCTGTGAATTTTCACATCAGAGATTATCAGTTTTTCTTTTCCATAAATTGAGCAGAGACAGAAATTTTCTTTTGTAAAACTGGCAAGATTGTAAAACTGATAAGATTCCATAGAAAGGAGTAATTTCTTATGACATATCAGAGTTCTATTTATTGCCAGTATGAAGATGAAATGTCCCATCCTGTTCCAATATTAGGCTGAAATTGGATTAAATTGACATTTTCCCACAGTTTATCATCATTTGTTGATTAATCATTAATTAAAAAATATTACTTTGTAAACTCAATGGAGAATGTCCCTGTTCTACCTATGAACATATTGTAAAATATCAATCAATGCAATATTAGTATAATTGTCCTAAGATACTAAATATGAAAATTTCTTGGTTGAGCTGATCTGTATTATCTCTTGGTATTTTAATAACTAAATTCACAGTAATGAGGATTGATCTTCATTTTCTGTGTTCTGTAAAAATTCAGTTATACCTACTGCTCATAATCATGCCCCATGCCTTTTTCTCTCTGTGTCTTTGTTTACATTTTTTCCTCTGCCTAGAATATATATTACCTTCTTAAAATATAACTCATCCTTCAAGATAAAGTCCATATTCCTTCATTTCTACTAACAAATGATAACTACATCTTCTGAAGCTTATATTTTTATTTAAAACTAGAGGCCCATTGCACGAATTCATGCACCAGTGGGGTCCCCCAGTCTGACCTGCAAGATTGGGCTGAAACCAGCTCTCCAACATCCCCTGAGGGGTCCCAGATTGCGAGAGGGTGCAGCTCAGGCCAAGGGACCCCACTGGTGCATGATTGGGGCTGAGGAGGGATTCAGGGAGTTGGCCAGTTGGAGAAGGACTGAAGGAGGGCTCCAGGACATGTCCAGCCCATCTCGCTCAGTCCCCATTGGCTGAACCCCAGCAGCAAGCTAATCTACCAGTCAGAGCGTATGCCCCCTGGTGGTCAGTGTACATCAGAAACTGGTCGACCGGTCGACTGCCTGCCCCCTGGTGGTCAGTGCATGTCATAATGAGGGGTTGAGCGGCCTTAGCATATCATTAACAAATTATTACACTTTGGTTGAATGGATGACTGGACACTTAGCATATTAGGCGTTTATTATATAGGATATCTGTATTGAACATCAACTACATACTGTACTGTGAGTCAGGCACTGCTGAGCTTCTAATGTGATAGGAAAGAGAGATAATTTAGCATACTATTAAAATAAAAGATGACACCTGCTCTCACCAGTTCTGTTCAACAGTATGATTCTAGCCAAAGCAATTAGGCAGATCCTATCTAATAAAAGAGTAATATGCAAATTAGCCACCTCTCTGCTACACCCACAAGCCACGCCCACTACCCATGCCCACTAGCCAATCAGGAGTGAATATGCAAATTAACCCCGACCAAGATGGCTGCCACCACTGAGAAAGCAGGAGGGAGGCTTGGGTTTCCCCGGTGATGGAGGAAGCCTAGCTTTCTGCACACCCTGGCGGGCCCAGGCCTCCGCTTAAGGCTACAAAGTTTCAATTATAGAAGATACATAATTCCCAACAGAAATGGCTGCCTCCACAGAGGGAGCAGAAGGCTTGGCTCTGCTCCAGGCTACAAAGTTTCAAATTGTAGAAGGTAAATAAATCCCAGATACCAGGGCCACTGCTTGGGTCGTGGGGGAGAGGGGGCGGGGAAGGCAGGGGGGACATGGCTGGCCTGCAAACCACCACAGGCCCCTCATCCAGGCTGCCCCATGCCCCAAGGGAACCCCCACCCTGATCCAGGACACCCTTCAGGGCAAACCAGCTGGCCCCTACTCATGCACCAGGCCTCTGTCCTATCTAATGAAAGGGTAATATGCAGATTGACCATCACTCCAACACACAAGATGGCTGCCCCCATGTGGTCAAAGATCCTGCCCCCATGTGGACACAAGATGGCCACCACAAGATGGCCAGCAGGGGAGGGCAGTTGGGAGGGACCAGGCCTGCAAGGGAGGGCAGTTGTGGGCAATCAGGCCAGCAGGGGAGGGCAGTTGGGAGGGACCAGGCCTGCAAGGGAGGGCAGTTGTGGGCAATCAGGCCAGCAGGGGAGGGCAATTGAGAGGGACCAGACCTGCAGGGGAGGGCAGTTGGGGGTGACCAGACCAGCAGAGGATGGAAGTTGGTGGCAAACAGGCTGGCAGAGGAGCAGTTAGACATCAATCAGGCTGGCAGGGGAGTGGTTAGGGGGTGATCAGGCTGGCAGGCAGAAGTGGTTAGGGGCAATCAGGAAGGCAGGCAAGCGAGCAATTGGGAGCCAGCAGTCCTGGATTGTGAGAAGGCTGTTCAACTGCCTGTTTAGACCCGATCCAGGTAGGATCGGGTCTAAACGGGCAGTTGGACATCCCTTGAGGGGTCCGAGATTGGAAAGGGTACAGGTTGAGCTGAGGGATCCCCCCTCCCCCCCGTGCACGAATTTCATGCACCGGGCCTCTAGTAAATAAATAAAAGGCATCCAGATTGCAAATGAAAGAGTAAAGCTATCTCTATTTGTGAATGATTTGATTTTGTTTATAGGAAACTAAGGAATCCATACATAAAACCTATTAAAATTGAATTCACCAATGTTCAAAATACAAGATTTACATACAAAATTCAATTGCATTTCTGTGCACTGGCAATGAATGGTCTGAAAATGAAATTAGGAAAGCAATTCCACTTACATACCATCAAAAAGAGTAAAATACTAACCAAAGAAGCACAAGACTTGTACACTGAAAATGACAAAATATTATGTAAATATTAAAGAAGACCTAAATAGATGGGAAAATATCTCATATTCTTGAACTAGAAGATTTACCATTGTTAATGTGAAAATAATTGCCAATATGATTTACATATTTATCACAATCCATATCAAAATCCATACTACTGTTTTTTAGAAATTGGTAAGCCAATTCAAACCTCAAAGGACTCATAATAGGCAAAACAATCCTAAAATTGGAGAACAAAGTTGGAGGACTCAAACACCCCGATATCAAAACTCACTATTAAATTATAGTAATCAAGACAGTGTGGTATGATTTATTGCTATAGAACAGTGGAACAGAGTCTGTAATAACTCCTTATATTTTTGTTAAATTGATTTTTTACACAGGTGCAAAGACAATTCTATGAGAAAAGAATAGTCTTTTGAAATAATGGTGCTGGAACATCGGTATATCTGCATGCAAAAGAATGATATTGAAACTCTTCTTCATTCCAAATTAATATAGAAAAATTAACACCAAATTAATTATATACTTAAAGGTAAGATTTTTAAACTATAAATATCTTAGGAGAAAAACCTAGGCCTAAATCTTCATGACCTTGGGTTAGGCAATGATTTCTCACAAATTACACCAAAAGCACAAGTGACCAAGAAAATAAATTGTGGTAGACAGAATAAAAACTCCACAGAGATGTCCACATTCAAATCTTGTAACTTGTGTTACCTCACATGCAAAAGAGATTCTGCACTTGTGATTAAGTTAAGGATTTCAACATGTGAAGGTTATCTGGATTATCTGGGTGGCCCAGATGTTTTACAAGGGTCTTGATAAGGGAAAAAAGATAACAGGAAAGTCAGTCAGAGGAGGAAATGTGACAGAAGCTAAGTTCAGAGTAAGGTGGGGCCATGATGCAATAAGGGCATGCAGTCTGCAGAAGCTGGGATAGGGAAGCAGACAGATTCTCTCCTAGAACCTCCAGAAGCAATGCAGCCCTGCCAACACCTTGATTTTTGCCCAGTGAGACCCATTTTGGTCCTTTGATGTCTATGAACAACTTTACATTCAACAGTAAGAGTAATCCCAAAAAGACAACCAAAATCAGAAAATAATTTGAATGCACATTTCTCCAAGGAAAATATAAAAATGGTCAATAACCACATGAAAGGCTTCTCAACATCATAGTTAAGGAAATGCAAAGGCAAACCACAATGAGTGACAGTAACACTTCACAACCACTATGACAACTGTGTTATAAAAGGTGGACAGTAACAAGTGTTGAGAAGGATGTAAGATACTAGAAATCTCATACACTGTTGGTGGAAATGACAAATGAGTCAGCTATTTTGGAACACAGTTGTTGGTTACTCAAAATGTTAAACACGGAATTACTTTATATTCCACCAATTCCATTATTTGGTGTATACTCAAGAACATTTAAAAGATTTTTACACAAAAACTTGTGCATGAATGTTAGCATTATTCACAATACCATCATTTATAATACTCCCAAAGTGGAAACAACCCACATGTCTATCAACTTGCGAATGGATAAAAAAAAAATGTGGAATAACTATTAATGGAATATTATTAAGTAATAAAAAGAAATGAAATAATGAGACATGCTACAATATGGATGAACCTAAGTGAAAGAAGCCAGGCACAGAAGGCCACATACTGTATGATTCCATTTATAAGAAATGTCCTGGCCAGACGAACCCAAAGAAAAAGTAGATTAGGGACTCTGTGGTAGAGAATAGGGAGTGACCATTACTAAGCATGGGCTTTCTTTTGGAAATAATGAAAATGTTCTAGAATTAATGGTTATGGATGCAGAACTCTATGAATATACTGAAAATTACTGAATTGTGCACAATAAAAAGGTGAAGTTTATGGTGTGTGAATTATATCTCAATAAAGCTGTTACTAAATTATGAAGAATAAAATTAAGTGCAATAAGTGCTCTGAGAGATAAAGTGGAAGGTGCTGCAAGAACCTAGGAGTGCCATTCCAACATGACTCATAGTGTTATGGAAGGCTTCTTTATAGAGGAGATGTTTAAGTTGGAAAATAAAGTAATTTGCTTACTCATCTTATATTGTAGTGTAGACAATGACTACCAAGGAAGTTGGAACATGATTAAGGATCAGGGACAAGGCACATTAAGTAGGTGTTATTCGACAGAGCAAATCATGTTGCAGTCCTATAAAGTACATTGAAGGCCACTTTTAGAATACTCTGTGAGATGTCCAGCCCAGGTCCCTTGAGCACTCACCATCCTTATATTGATATCCTTCTTCAAGCCACTGACTTTGGCACTAAAGAACTCTCTTTCAGCCCTCAGGGGCAGGAGTGGGGAAGGATGTCAGGAAACGCCTGAGGATAGATACACCCTGGAGCTGACCTCAGCTACTAACGAATGGGTATTGGAAGATAAATATTCTAAATTCCTCATTCCTTGGGAGAAAGAACTCTGAGAACCATGAGAAATATCTCAGACCATCTCCCAGAGGTACCCAGTGGAGCTGAATCTCTTATCTCTGCAGAAATAACCTGTTCATTAACACATGTACTATACTTATTTGCTTCCATTCCTTGCCTTTGTTTCTGTAAGGGTCATCTTACAGAAAACTTAGTTATATTCAAATTCTTATATTTTGTCACCTGGTAAAACCATTTCAGATGCCACTAAAGCAGGGGCTGTGAGTTAAGACATTAGGGAATAATGAGAATGGTACATTCACTTGTGTTGATTAACATAGGTGGCTAGGGTAGAGCATGGAGACATTTTGTTTTTCATCAGAGTTGTGGCAAAAAGTGCTCAGTATAGTCTGATGCCACTTCTTTAGGAAGTAGTCAATTAAAAGGGAAAGTTAAAACAAGCTTAATTTTTTTGAATTAGTGTTTTAGATTTCTTTGGAAAAATAACCAGAGTGAAATTGCTAGATAATACTGTAGTTCTATTTTTAATTTTTTGAGAAACCTCCACACTGTTTTCCATAGTAGCTGACCAATTTTCAATTCCACCAGCAGTGAACTAGTGTTCCCTTTTTTCCACATCCTGAACAACATTTGTTGTTTGTTGATTTATTGATGGTAGCCATTCTGACAGGCGTGAGGTGATATCTCCTTATGGTTTTAATTTTCATTTCTTTGATGATTAGTGATATTGAGAATTTTTTCATATGTCTATTAACCATCTGCATGTCTTCTTTGGAGAAATATCCAGGTCCTCTGCCAATTTTTTAATCTACTGTTTGTTTTTGTTTTTGGTGTTAAATTGAATGAGTTCCTCATACATTTTGGGTATTATCCTTTATCAGATGTATCATTGGAAAATATATTTTCCCTTGTAGTGGACTGTCTTTTCATTTTGCCCCTGTGTGCATTGCAGCATTTTTTATATAACCAAGATATGGAAGCGACATCAATGTCTATTGATAGACAAATGGATAAAAAAGATGTGGTACATACATACAATGGGATATTCCTCAGCCATACAAAATAATGAAATCTTGCCATCCATTTGACCACATGAATGGACCTAGAGGATATTATGCTAAATGAAATAAGTCAGACAGAGAAAGACAAATATCATATGATTTCCCTTATATATAGAATCTAAAAAACAAAATACAGAAACAAGCAGAACAGAAACAGAATCTTCGATACAGAGAATACACTGATGGTTTTCAGATGGGAAGTGAGCTAGAGAAATGGATGAAAAAGGTGAAGGGATTAATAAGTACAATTTGTCAGCTATAAAAACAGTCATGGGGATCTGAAGTACAACATAGGGAATGTAGTCAGAACTATGCATGGTGTCAGGTGGATTATTTATTGGTGCAATCACTTCATAAAATGCATATATGTCTAATCACTGTGTTGTATACCTGAAACTAATATAAAATTTTATATCAATTACTAGAGGCCCGGTGCACAAAATTCATGCATGGGTGGGGTCCCTAGGCCTGGCTGGTGATCAGGGCTGATCTGTGGGGTGACTGACTGAGCGATTGGGGCCCCCACTGGCACTCACCTCGCCCAGCCTGGCGCCACCCACTTGCTGGCCCTGCTCCACTCTGCCGCTGCCAGTCATCTACCTCTTGGGAGGCAGACACTCAACACAGCTGCCCCAACTGTGCATCTGCCCCCTAGTGGTCAGTGCACATCATAATGACCAGTCATTCTGCAATCATTTCACCATTCAGTCGATTTGCATATTAGGGTTTTATTATATAGGATAATTAAAAAGATCTAAATTAACAGAAAAAATAAGTTTAATTTTTATAAGATCAAGTAGAAGATGGAAATATTATTAAAATAGATAATATAATAGCTATGGTTTTCATCTGTCAACCTACCCCTTCCACATTTTCATAAAAAGAGTTTCCCTCTCCTCCTCCCCCTCTCCCCCACCCCCGCCCCCAGAGCTCAGGAGTGAACATGTGGCATAGGCTGGACCAGATCTAATAACTTCCCCTCCACCTTCAGCTGTTGGTTCTAAGCTGACTGTCTTAGTCCGTTCAGGCTGCTATAACAAAATATCATAAACTACAGTGGCCTATAAACCACCAACATTCTGGAAAGATGGGAAGTCCAAGATGAAGGTGCTAGCAGATTTGGTGTTAGATGAGAGCTCCCTTACTGGCTCATGGATGGCCATCTTTCACTGTGTTCTCACATGGCAGAGATGGCAAAGGAGATTTCTGGGAGCTCTAATTAAGGATGCTATAATTCAAAGAGTCCTATTCTCATGAATAGTGAGGACACAGCCTATTGCATTGATTAATGGAAGCCTCCCAGGGACTGTATAAACTGAGGTTAAGGAAGAGAATGTTTCTTGCCTCTTGTTTTGCTGAGTGGTTTGCCAAAATTGAATGATGCAAGCCTGGAGCTAAGAATGGACAAAGGTCATATACAGTGGAAAAGAATTAGAATAATATACATAAGGATATAATAAAGAGTGAAGGGTAGATTGAGATAGGGAGAGAGAAACTGAATCTGAAAAAGAAAAGGAATTAATGAATAATGAAAACCTATTAGGTACTCTATACTTCTTAGTTATGGAAAATCATGATCAATCACTTTCGGGGGCTTCAGTTTGCTTGCATTGGGTCTATCAAAGAGCTATCTTTTCTGAACACTTAGTGTGTGTCAGACTCTGTCCTAAGTGCTGTATCTATATTCTCATTTAATCCTTAAAGCAACTGTGGGTGTGATATATTCTATTATCATTTCACATTTGTGCCCTCAGTGCCAGCATCTTCTCTGGAAAATACAAGCTGCACAATAAATGCTTATTCAGTGAATGAGAGAAGAACAAATTTCATGGAATTGCTGGATTAGAAAAACATGGAAACTTTTATTAAAAAAAGAATGATTTTATTATTTAAATAAACATCTGTATGTTTCTCAAATGCCCAAGCTCTTGACATCAGGAAGATAACTAGCTAATATTGTTACTTTTTATCCAGACACTTTGAATCCTGAAAATATAGACTGCAGAATAATCAAGAATAAGTAACTTAATTGGCAAGTGCCTCAGTTTACTCATTAGCATAGTAAGGTGATGAGATTATCTTCCCTCTACATTACTAAAATGTGTTGAGGATTATGTGGGATTAAAGTAATTAAAAATAAATCTGAATGAAACAGGAAGCTTTTCAGAGAATATGTTATTTATATACAAGGTAATCATTCCAACTTCTAAAGGTGGCTAAGGAAGAATTTGTCTTGGAAAGTAATCACATGTTATCTAGGGTTTATATTTTGGCTTGAAGACAGATGCTGTTTTATATTATTTTAATCCAAGTTCCAAATACAGGGGTTAAATTGAGAATAGGTAATGATTAGTAAACAGGTATATTTATTCTCTTCTACTCCTAAACATTAAAGACAGATGTTTTAGTTGTTAGAACCTCAATTTTTTTCCATTTTCCAAGCTAAAGAGAACTCAGTATGTGTATTAGAAATATTAATGTATTTTCAAAATCTTGATTATTCAACACCCCAAAGTCTGGTACTCTAAAGTTTCTGAAAATGAATTAGAAATCAGTTACATATTTTTAAAGAGAATTGGCAAGGTTAATCAAAGGCTCGAATTCACATAAAGCGAAGAGTTGCAAAGTTCTCTGTTCTCACTGGAAAGCTGCTTCTTGTCATTCAGAGCTCAGTGTAACTCTCACCTCCTGAGAAAGATGTTTCTACTGGCCACCAATCTAATTTAACTTCGCTTTCTCACATTGTTCTTTCTAAAGTCTGCATCACACTACATTTATTCATTTATTTACTTGCCCATTATCTGTTTTCCCTCAGGCTCTGAGACTGGAGATCTTGTCTGTTTTCCTTACCTCTCCCTCTCTCTCCAGTATTTAACACAACACATTGTGGTTTCTCACTGAAGGTTTATTGAATGAATGAGTTATGAATAAAAACCACAATTTGGATTGTTTTCTTTAAAATAAATATCTTAAGTTTTCACAAGGTGATGTTATTTACCTGTCAAAGAGAGTGATGTGAGCACAATAGTTGCTCACTCACCAGAGTTAGAAGTTTATGAGTGAGACCTAGTTGAACATGACAGAGGATTGAAGTGGTAACTAATCCTGAATTAAGATAAAATGTTTTGAATAATGTTATAACATCAAAGGGTATTGATAACCAAAATATGATCTTATTAAGAATATAAAAGAACTTCAAAGAAGAAGTTTTGTTTTTTGTTTTTTCATCTATTGATTTACTACTTTGTTTGGGTAAGAGCACTGGTCATGTAGCATAAACCTAGCAACTATGCACTCTAATTTAAACAAAACAAAGGAAAATATTACCTTTAGGTTGTAGTGTTTGTCCTATAATTGGTACTAATACCTCCAATTTATATTAAAAATACAGAGTATTATAATTATTAAAAATCAATAAGAAACCAGAATCAAGAAAAATGATTAAAAACTCAGAACCCACTTACAGAGGAGGGGAAGTTTAGTATACAACTTAAAAACATTTTCATCAAAAGGATTTAAAATAATTTCAATGTGAATTATTTTATATTTGGTCACATGTAAAAGTAATCGACGTCCCATTTCTAAAACACGGATTTTTTAAGATTCCCATTTTGCTGTTGCATTTTTTAATGAAAAATTTTAAATGAAGTACTGGGGTTAATTTTCATACACTAACATGGAAGAATGGCCATTGGAAGGATACCCCCATATCCTTCTTCCTCCTACTTTCACAAGCATTTTCTACCTAGGTCTTCAATGGCAGCCTGTGGCATTGTTACCATGTAACTAGCTAGTTGTTAATATTTTAAAAAATATTTTTATTGATTTCAGAGAGGAAGGGAAAGGGAGAGAGAGAAAAATCAATGATGAGAGAGAATCATTGATCCGCTGCCTCCTGCACGCCCCCTACTGGGGACTGAGCCCGGAACCCAGGTATGTGCCCTTGACCGAATCAAACCCCGGGTGGATGTTCTTCCCACTGAGCTAAACCAGCTAGCACATGTTATTAATATTAATAGTAGGAAAAAAGTAGACATTGTAAACATGGTCATCTGGGCAGCTTCACCTAACTTTACACTCCCTAGGGAACCACCATTTCCCACAGATCCGGTGGGGTTGGGAGGTGGAGGGCGTCCAACAAAGGGAACATGGGTGCATGCCCAGTGAAGTCGTGGTGACGTAGGGAAGGCGCTTACGTGTCAATTTAACCTGGCTAGGGGGTGGAGCCAATGCAAGTGCCTGAAGTCTTGGAAGGGTAAAATCTCTAAGACAAATAATTCTCTCTCCCTTGTTCCCCCTTGTTTTGCTCCTGTTTCCTTGCAGCCAAGCTAACCTGACATGTAGCTTTAGAAGCCGCATGGTCCAGGGCCATGCAGACCCCAAATGCAATGGGCTACAGCTGAGAACACAAACTAACCTAGCCAGGACTGTGCAAATATAGAGCAGAAACTCTGAGCAATGGCTTTGATCCTAGCCCTGTTAAAGACAAAATGGGACTTTTTCCAAGGCAGGATGGAAACCTTGGGGTTTAATTCCACAGAAATAAAGATCTCCATGATACCTTATCCTCCCATGTGGGCCTCAGGAACTTCTTGTTTCCACTGCCATCAGCAACAGGTGGGGACCCTGTTGCTGATGTAAGCACAGCAAGAGAGAGCATCCCACAGATAACAGCATGATGCTGAATCAATAATTAAGACATAAATAATGGAAATATAATAATACTATAGTTAACATTTAGTAGATGCTTTAGTATACAAGCCCTGTTACTAGGACTTCAAGTCTATTATTTTTTTTTAGTCTTCAGAATAACAATATGAGATAATACTATTGTTATGGCAATTTTATAATTGAACAACTAGCTTGACGAAGTTAGCTTAGTGAATGAAGGTCCATCTTATTTCAGAGCTTACATGTTTAACTGCCATTATTTTTCCTATAGCAGTGAATACACTTCTAGGCAGAATGAGGGGAATCAATATGAAAAATATTTTCTGAAATGCAATGTATCTGTCAGGTTTATATAATAATGGGCCCTAACTAATAATTTCAGAGACTTATAATAGCAAACATTTATTTTCCCTCTTAGGTTCAAGCCACCCCTATTTTCATTTTGGGAACAGTGGCTCCTAGGGCATACTCTTCCCATGGAGAAGTAAAAGAGCAGAAGAATTTTATACCAACTATAAGCCTAGACAAACAGTCACTTCTGCTCAGATTCCAGTGATCAATACAAGTCATGTGATTAAGCATAAAGATCAATGAGAGAAGGAAGTGCTCTCCCCCTACAGAGTGAGATTTGGGAGTGTATGTGGTACGTATGGTGGAACATACATAATACACTGTGTTCTTCCCTCATTACTAAGTGGATCCCATAGACTTGCTGATTCTTTTGAATAGACTCTATTTGAACATACTACCATAAAAACTTTATTTTTCACAATCCTCAATTCTCATATCCTCAAATAATCAAAACAGTGGTCCTCAACCAGGGGCTGGCTTACTGGAAACTTGAGGTTTGGGTAAAATTAGGAGGCAGACATCATGTGGAAATGCCGCCTCCACATCCTACTGCCAACCCCAAATGCTGCTGAGAACTACTGTTCTAAAAATGTCTTCCTGCCAGGAAGTTGGCCTCAGTGAAGAAAATAAGGTAGGATAGGCTGCAGAGAGAATTCCCTTTCCTAGTATGTTTGTGAAGATACATGTTTTAGGGCTTTCATTAGCTTAAAAGCCAATTTAAGGGACAATGGCTTTTAAATGCAAACTGCTGACAAAAGGTAAGATATTGTGATAACTTGTAAGTGCTTCCTGATTTCAGATGATTAAAATCTTGTTTTACCCAGTGATGGCTTTACATTTATTAGGAATCATATATTTTTCTTTTCCAAAACAAGACAAGTTAGAGAAGTCTGCTAAGCTATGCAATCACTGTTGATGTGCCTCTTTGATGTGTGAGAGTCATTGTCACCAAGTTGGTTGACAGGCAACAGACAGTCTGCCTATTATGTAGCAGAACCATTATCTATAATAATAAAAGTGTAATATGCTAATTAGACTGGACAGCCAAACGACCTTCTGGACCTCATTTCGTATGTCTTTCCAGATGAAGCCATGGTGGTGAGGGCTGAGGCAGTGGCAGTTAGAGGTGATAAGGCAGGCAGGTGAGTGGTTAGGGGCAATAGGCAGGCAGGCAGAATGGTTGGGGCAATTAGGCAGGCAGGCAGGTGAGTGGTTAGGAGCCAATGGTCCATGATTGCAAATTTTGTGCACCGGGCCTCTAGTTTCACATAATTACAAAACATGGAGTAGGAAAACCAGTGCCTTCTTCGAGGTAAAATCACAGGGACATGTAAGTCCATATAATTACTTCCAAGAGACATGCTGGCATTTTTTTCATTGAGCCTTTATATGTCTAAACCCCATATATTATTTTCATTTTAGGCATCATTGGCAGGTGAATATTTCCTCTACATACTTTTCCATAATTTTTTTTATTATCTCTGGATATGGTTTATAGCAGTAAATTGAGTGGAATCCTATGTACATGATTACATTTTGTGAAGACACATGGGAAAGCTTGACCTTTGTGGGATAAATAAAATAAATATGTAAAATAAATAAATATGAATACAAATAAGATGGAGTAACAAAATAAACATAAATGAAAATAAAATAAAGTAAATAAAAATAAAATAGAGTTGCATTTAAAGAATTGCTCTACCATTTAATTGTGATGTGAATTTAACAGAGAAAAGCAATCTCTTTGAAACTGCTTTCTCATTTGTATTATGGGAATTATTGCTCCTCCCTCTTGGATCTACCTTATAAATTAATAATAGTGTAATGGCTTATATGTAGTACCATGCCCATTATTTTTCAGTGATTTCTGTTTCTTTTAAAAAAAAAAACTGTTTTAACTAGAAAATGGTCATGTAGGAAATGACTACTCTCTTTGTACCACCAGGGTCATTGGATCCAATTTAGATTTTTAGTGTCTTTTGAGAGCAATTCTACCTCTTTATAAAGAATGATATATCATAAATTTCATTGTTTCTCAGAGGTCTTCCAAAGGACAAAGAGAAGATTTACTTTTTAAAATATCTGATTATTACTCATCCTATCTTGTAATTTATGGGCCCAGTGGGCCTTTTTATAAATCTACATTATATTGTGGGGCTTTAGTGATATTATTTTCCCATATCTTGAAATGTTTTTCTATTTCATCACCCTAGGGATTAATTTCTTTTTCATCTTTTTCTGCAGCTATCTAAAAAAAAGACTTAAAAATAATTCAAATTAAAAGGGAAGAATTAAATGAATCAAACAATGGATGAAAAGAAATAGCAGTGTTCTAAATTTTAATGATGTTGCTGAAATGTATTATGTAAGTGAAATCTCAGACCATAAGTTTTCAGATTAGATTATTTTAGATGAATTTTACCAAAATCAAGAATAAGCAGATGGGAGAGAATCCAAGATGGCGGAGTAGGTAAACACCTAAACTGCTGCCTCGCGCAACAATTTCAAAAATTCAACTAAAAGACAAAACATCTATCACCCAGAACCACAGGAAAGCTGTCTGAGTGGAAGTTCTGCAACTAGAAGGAAAGAGAAAAGAGCATCGAGACGTGCACGAGCGCTGAAAAGCTGAGGTACGGAGATGCGTGATCCGGGCTGGCGGCGGGCGTTGCTTTTTACAACCCAAAGGGAGACAAGCCCCCGACTACTCTGAAATCCAGTTTCTGGGGAGACGCGGGGGACCCAAACTCCTACGGGGAAAAGCTGGACTGTCTGCCAGTGAGGGTGGCTTACTTGCAGAGCTGCGCGCAGGAATAATTGTTTATGGCACTGGGGCACGGGACTCCGGGACACCCTTGGGGACACAGAGCCGGCTAACTAGAAGCCATTGCTGTTTGCCACACCCTAGCCTAGTGACATCCTGAGACCCCGCCCTGCACAACCTACAAACCCACCCAAGCTCCAAGCAGCAGTGTTAGCAGAAGAAAGCCCTGCCCTATCGCAGCTTAACCTAGCAAACTTGCAGCCTGGGTCAGACAGCTCCAAAACCTCCAAACCCCAAGCAAAGAGGAGAAAACTATAGCTCCAAAACCTCCAAACCCCAAGCAAAGAGGAGAAAACTGTAGCTCTCACTGTAGCTCCTGCTGGATGGCCTCAGACAGTAGCTGACCTGCACCCCATTGGAGACCCAGAAGCCAGTGTACCTAGTGGTCAGAGTGAGACACCAGATTTCAACTCCTCACATCCATAAGTGACACATTCAAAGGCAGACTCAGTGAGCACCAAAGCCCCACTGAAACAAGTCCTGCCCCATAAGTGTGTCTTCAGCGCAGCAGTTCTTCCATTATAGACACAGTGAGTGCTCACAGCTAATTGGCCTGGAGGTCAATTCCTCCCAGTGTACCAACAGCAATTAAGGCTTTAACTGCACCAAGTCTTTGCACTCAGCCCACAAAGGGGTGTACCAAGAGTGTCCACATCAGGTGATTGGGGAGGCTGAGCTACTGCCCCCTATAGGTCACCTACCACACAAAGCTACTCCATCAACACAGGGAAGCAGCCAAAATGAGGAGACAAAGAAACATGTCACGAATGAAAGAAACGGAGGAAAGCAAACTACTGGATGACATAGAGTTCAGAACCACATGTATAAGGTTACTCAAGAATCTTCTTAAAACCGCTGAGAAACTTGATGAGACCTTCAAGGAGCTTAATGAGAATGCCAAAAAAATGGAAAAGGGTCAGTCAGAAATGAAGCATACACTGTCTGAAATAAAGAATATACAGAAACTCAACTGTAGATCAACGTACCCCAAGAATCAAACCAAAGATCTGAAATATGTGGAAACAAAAAACATCCAACCAGAAAAACAAAAAGAAAAAAGAATCCAAAAATACGAAGATAGTGTAAGGAGCCTCTGGGACAACTTTAAGCGAACCAACATCCGAATTTTTGGGGTGCCAGAAGAAGGGAGAGAGCAAAATATTGAAAACCTATTAGAAGAAATAATGACAGGAAACTTTCCCTTCCTGGTGAAAGAAATAGATGTACAAGTCCAGGAAGCGCACAGAACCCCATACAAGAGGAATCCAAAGAGGACCACACCAAGACACATCATAATTAAAATGCCAAGGGCAAAAGACAAAGAGAGAATATTAAAAGCAGCAAGAGAAAAACAGTTAATTACCTACAAGGGAGTACCCATACGACTGTCAGCTGATTTCTCAACAGAAACTATGCAGGCCAGAAGGGAGTGGCAAGAAATATTCAGTGATGAACAGCAAGAACCTACAGCCAAGATTACTCTACCCAGCAAAGCTATCATTCAGAGTTGAAGGTCAGATAAAGAGCTTCACAGACAAGAAAAAGCTAAAGGAGTTCATCGCCACCAAACCAGGATTACATGAAATGCTGAAGGGTATTCTTTAAGGAGAGGAAGAAGAAGAAAAAGGTAAAGATAAAAATTATGAACAACAAAATGACATCAAATACATACCTATCAACAAGTGAATCTAAAAATCAAGTGAATAAAAAATCTGAAGAACAGAATGGACTGGTGAATATAATAGAATCAGGGACATAGAAAGGGAGTGAACTGACGATTCTCAGGGGAAGCAGGTGTGAGGGGTGCGGGAAGAGATTGGACAAAAATCTTACTCCTATGGATGAAGACAGTGTCGGGGGTAAGGGCATGGGGTGGGGTGGGGAATCAGGTGGAGGGGAGCTATGGGGGAAAAAATAGAGGAACACCTGTAATAATCTGAACAATAAAGATTTATTAAAAAAAAAGAATAAGTAGATGAATAGTACATTTTTAAGGACAAAAATACATATCACATTCTCACCCCATTGTCATTCAACTACAAGGACTTAATCATGTAATAGTTTACTACAAAAACCTGATTTATCCTATTTTGATAAAGTTTATCTTTTATAATATTTGTAGCCAAAATTCATTCAAAAAAGAGGTTAATATATTTAAATTCTTTTTACAATTAACAAAGATTTTATTAGCTCTTACACTACTGTAAATTATCCATAAGATATATATATATATATATATATATATATATATATTAAACTATTTATATTTTTTAGATTTGATGCAGTTGGTAAATGGTGATAATTATTTTTTCTGATATCATGAGTTTAAATTTTCATATACTTTGACCTAATATTGTAATCCCAGAAATCTGTCTTAAAATATTTCAACCTAAGCCAAAATAAATGCATTGTAGCACAAAAGTGAAACAAGCTACATGAATAAAATATACAAGAGAGTGGGGCAAAAGTAGGTTTACAGTTATGAGGATGTGAAATACAGTTTATTCTAGTAGTATATTTATTAATTATCTTATTATTTTCCATTTGAATAACTGGAAACCTATTTTTGCCCCACCTTGTAAAGTGATTTAATAAATTATGATTTATCAACATGGTGGCATATCATGTAGCTTCTAACAATGACAGTTATGAAACCATGAATATGTAGAATTTATTACAAAAATTTATTAATATGTTGAATTAAAACAACAGCATATTAATGTATACATAATGATTATAGATAAATGAAAAACAAAATTATTAACTATACTTTCCTTCAGTAATAAGAAAGAAAGCAAATTATCAAAATTAGCTAAGCTTAATTTTGCCCCACCTTTGTCATGTCTTATCATTGCTTGGTTGGAGAGGTACACTCAGATTTTAATAATTTCCACAGAGTAAGGTGGAAATTCACCAGGTTTTGGGGGCTTCATGAAGTCACTTTGCTTGAACTTATTATTTTTACTTTCCATTTTTGTCTTCTTTCATTTAACTTCCTCCTTTCCAGAAATATACTCAATAGCATGAGTAACTAACTATACAATTTTTCTTTAATAATAATCTGGGTAAGCGGGAAATAGACTTTTAAAAGAAGGCCACAATATTAGTTCTAAATTTGAGAACCCCACCCGGCCAGTGTGACTCAGTCGGTTGAGCTCAGTCCCATGCACCAGGAGGTCACATGTTTAATTTCAAGTCAAGGCACATGCTTGGGTTGCAGGTTCAGTCCCCAATAGGGGGCATGTATGAGGCAGCTGATCTATGTCTCTCTCATTTCTGTTTCTATTTTTCTCTCCCTTCTTTTTTCTAAAATAAATAAAAAAAACATATTTAAAAATAAATAAATAAAATATAGTGAGTTATGTCCTGTTTTAAAATAAGTAAATTTGAGAACCCCCAAAATTTCATTTGAAGGTTGATTTTATATTCTGGCCTATTTTCCCTTTCCTAACTAGGTTATAAGCTTTCTGAAGGTAGGGATGAGTTTTCTGTTTATATATGACCTATGGTAAAAATATGGAAAAATCTTTCTTAGATTAAATGAATTTAAATGCTTCTGTGAAAACAAACCAAGTACAGTGAGAACCATACATCTTGAGAAAGGGGAAGTGACTGAAGAAAACAGATTTCTTGAGTAACTGAAATGTTAAAATTTTACATCTATTCTTATTGCAATTTCAACTAAAATTTGTAAAATATGTATTATTTTCCGCATTTTTAATAGATGATAAAATTTAGTTTCAAAAATGTTGTAAGTTCAAGATCATAGTGTTGGTAAGTTTCTGAGATAAAATTCTAATAGTTGGCTACATGCTCCTCACAAAGTGTGCATTCTATTCACTACTCCATACTGTGAAGAAATAGAGAAACAGAAAAATATCTCCTACTAAGAAAGCTTTCCTCTAAGAATGGGAACACATATAATTATCTGTTTAGTTGGCTGCCATTTTTTACCAATGATAAAATCTAAAATATATGCAATTATTTGACTAGTCCAATATTGTACAACAGGCCATTGGGTAAAGAGGAATGAGCTCTGAGCAGGGTTTTTATTATTATTATTATTTTATTCATTGATTAAAGTATTAGATATCCTTACATATCCTTCTCTCCCCCTTGCCCCTTAATCCCTTCCCCGCTCTCCCCGCCCTGGCTCATGCCTTTACCCTCCTCGTGTCTGTGTCCATTCGTTATGCTTATATGCATGCATACAAGTCCTTTGGTTGATCTCTGAGCAGGTTTTAATCTCCAGTTTGGGGCCCTATGAAATAGTCTGTGTATTTGTCCTGGTCGGTTTGGCTCAGTTGTTAGAGTGTCAGCCTGTGGACCAAAGGGTCACAAGTTTGATTCCTGGTCAAGGGCATGTACCTCAGTTGCAGTTTCCATCCCTGGTCCTGGTCAGGAGCATTCAGGAGGCAGCCAGTCACCAATCGATGTGTCTCTCACATTGATATTCCTCTCTCTCTCTCTCTCCTTCCCTCCCCTCCTCCCTTCCTTCCGCTTTCTCTCTAGAGATTAATGAAAAAAATATCTACAGTTGAAGATTTAAAAAATAATCTATTTGGCTTTATTAAACACACACACACACACACACACACACACACACACACACACACACACACCACACACACACACACGTGATGTCTTTACAGTGAAACCACCTTGTTATTACTTGAAGCTGTTTGGCTGAATTTAGCAGTTCTATGAGCATATGTTGCTGTGTGATAAAGGTCAAGTAAGTGGGAATGAAAATAAAGTTATAACTAGATTACTATGACAAATATTTCAGAGCTTTATTTTTCTTCTTCTATTTTTATCTGGAAAAGGTATAGCAGGTCATGGGGCTGTGTTAGTATTTGTACAGTCTGCACTCCCAAGAAACCAATCACAAGTTTATAATAAAACTGACCTTGCAATGGGGGTTGGGCGTGTATTTGTGGAATTTCATTTAGAAGAAAAGGAAAAGTATTTATGACATTTATGACTTGAAACAACTGAGGATTGGGAAATATAATTCTCAAGTTAAATTAGTGTGCTATCCTCATTAGAATGCATTAAACAGCAGTTTTAAAAATACTGATCTGTACTTCAGAAAGATAAACTATTTTAGGGTAATCCGTTTTTTGCATTTACTATTTGTGTATATAGCATTACTGTTTTTAAAAAGCTTTGGGACTGATTTAAAAAGATAGGAATCTGTCATGAAGTAGTAAAAGAGAAGTTGAATTAGAAAATGTTTCAAATATAAAAATGCCAAATTATAAGCATATAGATAAACAAACTGTGATTGACACTCCAATTTGGTGCTCAGTTCCAGAAAACTGGTATTAAGGTTCTGGAAAAAGCACATGTGCTATGACTATATAGTTCATAATACTGAACAGACATACATATACCAGTTTTTAGAGAAAATACAGATTTCTTTAGCCTTAAATTCCAAAATGTATCATGTGGGTTTTTATGTACTGGGTATTAATTTATATACTAGAAAGAATCCTAAATTACAATTTTTACATACTATTCAGTATTAAATTTCATAAGTACTTTTATATGACATTCAAAGGGGCACAATATTAAAATGTCTTTCAGCAAAGTTGATTCTGTGAGAGGCAAATGATTGTAATTCAAATGCATGTGCTTATAGTTGCTGACTTTGAACTCTATTAAAAAACAAAGTACTGAGAACATGACTTATACATGTTTTCCCTAAACACACTTCTTTTCTTTGACCAGTAGGATGGCAGAACATCCACAGTTTTCTTTTCTGATGACCTGTGGTGTTGGTATGACAGAAGTAATTTGTACCTGGAAATATTTAAAAACCTAATTAATAGTCACCATCTTCAGCCAGTGGGTCAGTGGTTCCAAGTGATATGGTGGACTTTCTCTGGGAGTCTATGTGGTGCTTAATATAGACAAATGATTTTAATTATTTACCCAAAGTAATGCTTTTGTTTTTTCATGGAATTAATGTTGAGCTCTTATTTTTTCAACTATTTAGATATTAGGACCATGTCGGTTTCCCCCCTATTTGATTTGAAATCTATCCATTATGATAGTAAAAATCATATTATCAGTATTTAAAAGTATAAATTTTTATTTTTATTATTTTTTTCAGTTTCCTATTAAAATGTTCTCTTCATCCTTTTATATACTACAGTGGTGTCCTATACAAAGTTAATATATTGGTTGCATTTTGCACAATGCATAAGATGATGAATACTTATCTCAATCTATTTACTCATAAAGATACTTGGAATGGTAAACTCTGAAGCTACTCTTACTGAAATAAATAGCTATGGTGTTCTAACAATAGAAGACTTTTAGCCTTACACACAGACACACACATACACTCACTCACCTGTGCCCTACAGTGAAGTGGCATATCCCCAGCTGCTAAATTGGCAAAGAGGGTGTGGGTAGCCCAGTGCACATAGTAGCTGGAAGAGTGTGGTGAAAAGCACAGAACTGAGAGCCAGACTTTCGATGTTCAAATTCATCTCTACCTTTTGGTTGTGTGACTTTAGCAGATTCTTTTACTCTTCAGTGCTTCTGTTTCCTCATCTGTAAAAGGCAGTATCAATAACAACTACCTTAAGAATGAGTGTCCAGATGAAATATTTAGTGTATGTAAACTACTTAAAAATGTTTGATCCATAGTGAACACTCATCAAATATTAGTAATTATTTATGGTAGTAGTAGCAGTAACAGCAGTAGTACTAGAAATGAAGGAAAAGATCATCCCTTATTTTAAGGGAAGAATTTAGATATTACAATTAAATTGTCATGGATAGATTAACTGAGGTTGGATTACAATTCAAGGTTAAGAAAATAAAGTAAATTATTTAATAAAAATAATTATAAATTGTCATCAGGTCATCAAACTGGAGTCAGAAATACAGATTTGGGATTAGGGGTGGATGAAGTAGGCAGAGAGGTCAGACACAAAACAGATAAAAGTCCCATTACCAAGCTAAAGACAGGACCCCGGGGAGTGAAGAGGCACTTACAAAGATGGTTTATGTATGGGATGCAGGCATAGGGAACATAGCAAGGAGCCTGGGAAGTGTGTGTATGAAGCAATAGGGAAGCATCTTTAGGCTCTGGGTATTTGTAAGTCACAGATACTGATCTTCAGTCTGAACAACAGTCCCTGAGCACCCTAATATCTGCTTATGTTTAATCCACTCTCTCCCTTAGTCTGCTAAAAAACTACAGTGCATAGAACCATTTCCTAAAATCTTGCTACTGATAAGCCAGTGTTTTTGTTTGTACTCGTGTACATCATCTGAATTTTATTATCAGCAGGACAAAGAGAAAGGAGAATGATGAAAAAAGGCAAACAATGTCAATTTGGGTTCATAAACCCTTTTGAAGCAGTCCATGAAATTCAAAGTATTTTCTTCCTGTTAATGTCAAAGCTTTACCTTCTACAGTTACACCTTTCTAAAATTTTTTTAAAGACAGCAACATCCTGAAATGAAACCACTTCTTAATTTTTAAAACAATTGAACAAATTCATAAGTCATAAACAGTCTTTCCATGTAATTTTCTCCATTCAGCTCTTCATATGCTTTTAGCTGATTTTCTACTACTTATTAAGAGCAGCTGTGTATAAGCAGCTGGAGCACAAATTGGACAGTAAATGCATGCTATATAGATATTTAATACCCCTCAGTGCTTTATCAGACTTTACAACCTCTCATTAGTTAAACCACAGAACACCCAAGCACATTAGATAATTATTACTTTCTCCCCCCATTTCACAGAAAAGGAAACTGAGCATGAGAATGATTTTCTACTGGATTCTAATGGTGAAATGAAGATGTGTATAAGCTAAACATTGGGTTTGTGAAAAATGTGCTATCTGGTGAGATGGTAACTCCCGAGGGCTCTTGGCAATGAGAAGTATGATAGCATATCTGCCTGTATTAACTAAGGATTATAATATGACTAACAACATGCTACTTTTTCAGGGTTAGAAACAGTCTGTGTCTATTATGTATAGGATTCTCTACCCCACAGTTCATGCTCAACTGCTTGGAAAACATTCCCCAAAAGAATAATGATTAGTTAGTTGTTCAGTGTCATTATCTTAATCAAGTCTCATTGTATTTCATATTTTCATTGAAAAATTGATGGCATTTATGCCTATTAATGTTTCCAGAGATATAAAAAGGCAGAGAAGCAAATTCCTTAATAGATATATTTCATTACAGAATTATGTGTTAAATTAGAGAAATAATCAGTTGCAGAGGGATTGGTCATTGATCACTGTTTCAGGGGACCTGTTCATGTAATCGCAAGACCACGGTAAATACATTAATATTTGATTCTTAGCATAATTTCTGCCCTTAATTATAGCTTTACACTGAAAAACTATGGAAATAATCAGAAGAGAAAGAGCATTTGTATCAAAATACATATCAAAGTAGAATAAACTTGTTTCTTATATGAAATTTAAAGGATCCTGCTGGTCTGGTTGATTTAAATTGTTGAGTGGTGTTGCCAAGGCCAGAATTTCATGTTCCATTTATATATGGGCTGGTTAATTTCTCTGGGGGAGAATCCAAAATACTTTTCTGCTTATGTAGTCTGTATCTTCAATCCCAGTTAGTCATCTTCCCAGGAGTTAGGCTGGCCATCTTGTATGGAGGTGGTGAGCTCTCCCTACTAAGATATTTAAAGAGATGATATGGTGCCTGTTAGATGTATTGGTGGAATTTCTACCTGAAGGATTTGATATTGGGTCATTTCTAAGCCAATTCAACAAAAAGCTAAGCATTAACTGAGGAATACTACTGGTTCATTAGGTGGACATCTTTAGTGACTGAGTCCAATGTTTTAATCAAGTCAGAATTTTGTTAAAAAGTCATTGTTATGATTAATAACATGATCACAAATATTTCTAATTCCAGCAAGATATTATATGGTTAGGGATTATGAGGATTTCAATGCATAAAATATGGTTTAGGATTTATATAGTTTAAAGTATATATGGGGATGTTTTATATATATATATAATCCATATATATATATATATATATATATATATACACACACACACACATATATATATGTAAAACATCCCCATATGTATATGATTTTTGTAAAGTAATAAGAGCAGCATACAGAGGTCAGAACTATTGTTCAAGTGGTTTATGCCCATACACATGCCTTGTAATTCTGTAAAGAAGAAAATAAGCTGATCAATAAGTCATAAATATCAGAGGCAGTGCAAGAGTTTGGAGGAGCAAGTTTGGATTGGTTAGCGGAGGATTCTGTGGAAAATTTCAAAAGTAAGATAAAAGTGAAAGATGTGTTATGTGTGTTATGCAGAGGGAATGTGAATAATACATGGTGGAAGTCAAAAACAGATTCTGTATTATTGTTCCATTTACTTTTTAAATTTGGCACATAAGAAAAGTGTGTTCGCATGTGCATAGAATGTGCTGTGTGGCTGTGTATGTGCTGATGCATGCTGTACATTTTTAAGAGATATGCCTTCATTTGGAAGTTTGAAATAGAAATGCAGAAAAGTACACTTTGTCCCTTACAGTGTGATATAATCTTCTACAAGCTCCATAAAAGAGATATTATTATTCAGAAGATTTAGTGTGTGCTAGTAACCCTTGTTTCCTTAACATAAAAAAGCATTCCCCTTTTTAATTTTAATTTTTCCATTAACCCTGGGGCTAATTTGAGACATAAGACAACATTTTTAAGGTTAATATTTTAAAACAACTTAACAATAGGATGCTTTCTAATAATATATAGGGATAAAACAAACATTTCCCTTTTTTTACTAAATTCCATCAGTGTACAGAGTTAAACTAATTCCATTTTAAACATTCTCCATCTTTATCAATAATGTGATTTGTTTTACCCAAGCAGTTTATTCAACACTTTATTAAAGTTCTTGCTTTGTGAATATAACCATAAATCAAGATCTGTCCCCTGGAAGGAGTGATGGGAAGGATATATGAACAAATTGTGTGTTGAATAGAGGAAAACAATATTAGATTTTGTCTGTAAGCATATATGCATTTTTTAAAAATCTAGTATTGTTACTCTGATATCAATTCTAGGTTTTCTATAGGATCTTTGAGTATGAGAGGGAGTTACATTAAAAGGAAAATAAAGGCATTAATGATGAAAGGAACATAGGTGAGCTTTATATTTTATGTTATTTTTATTGATTTCAGACAAGAAGGGAGAGGGAGAGAAAGAGATAGAAACATCAGTGACAAGAGAAAATCATTGATCAGCTACCTCCTGCATGGCCTTTCCTCACCCACTGGGCCTGCAACCCAGACATGTGCCCTGACCTGGAATCGGACTGTGACCTCCTGGCTCATAGGTCGACTCTCAACTGCTGAGCCACGCTAGTCAGGCATTTATTTCATTTTTTTGTTGTGAAAGGAAACAACCAGTTGAAAGCTCAGTCCTAGCTGTGACTTATTTCAGTCATCAGCCACGTTTATATCAAGAACGACAATAGCTGTATGTTCTAGTTAAGTGTTAAAGAAACTTATGTACCAAAGAAAGTAATAATCTCCAAATAGTTACTTAGTTCATGAACATCAGTTATAACTTTTTTAAAAACTGAAAGAACATATTGTAAAAGTGATCACATCTAAAATTGATCACACAAAAATCCTGCATTTAAAACAAATAATTTTAATTCCAGCAACAATTTCAAATATTCCCTGTACCCATTGATAGAAAGATAATTTTACCAGTCTACAAAGATTTCTTAACAGCAGTTATCTAACCCTTCATCTTTATTCTCCCTAGATAAAATAAGCTGAATAGTTTTCCATAACATAGAAGTTGGAATAAGTGATCATATAAATAGACTTTCAGTAGCCTGAGTAATCTATGCTACCTTCTCCAAATACATATTTTGGAGATTTTTTTTTAATGTAAAGAAACTGTTTTGTTTGTTTTTTTGTTTTGATGGTGACTTGCTTTTGTGTTATTAATCCATATCCCATAATGTCATATTCAGTATTTACATGTGGTTGTTGTAAAAAGAATCCACAAATAACTGCATATTCTTAATTGAAATTGTTCTTTCAGTTTTACATTTAATTTTTTTTTTTTTTAAATGACGGATGGTGAATGCTTTAAGTGGACAGAAATAAAGAAAGCTGAATAGCCTTAACACCCTGACTTGCAGTACAGGAGTAAAGTTCCCAGAACAGCAGTTGGTTGATGACTTGAGTCTATATAGACAGCATGAAGTCTGTAAAATCCACATATGATTTTAAAACTTTTAACTTTAATGACCTTCCTGCGTCATAACTCAGGCAGGCTGGAACGTAATCTGTACCATTAAGGACCTCGCAATACTGATGGATAAAGAAAACAAGGAAGATAGGGTACTGTGGGAGCAAGGGAGCAAGCCCAGGAAAACTGTAGGGCTGACTCCTTATTGGGGAGCTAGTATGGGAGTACCCAGGAGAGTAAAAAACTAGTAGCCAGGTATTTGGAGCATGCCAACAAGCAGAGGGACAGGGGTGTTTTAGAGAATCTGACAATTTATAACAGAATTTTAGCCAGGCCTTGGAGTAAAACAGAAAATATTCTTCACCAACAAAAGAGACGATATTTTATTAGTGTATGAATATATTACACATACGGACACACACACACACACACACATACATAGAGCACAGTGTTAAGTGGCTGCTCTCAAATCAGGCTTCATGGACGCAAGGTGTTAGGATGTGAAATCAGAAGCCTAGGCATTCTCTAGATCAAGTAAATGAAGATGGTAGCTGCTGCCTTAAGTGGGTGGGGGACACCCGACCATGCACTAATGCAAATCCTTAGGGCACAGGATCTCATAAAGGAAACTCTAAACTTCACCTTACCCACCAGTGTTTTGTCCGCAGACACTCCCCGCAGTGGTGGGGATGAGGTAAAAAATGATGAGATTGAGCTTCTAGATGAGGAGCATTGCTGCTTGGACAGCAAATGTTGAGGGGTTGTTAAAATTTATCTCACACCATTTGGCATCTCTATAATAATGTATGATATGCATTTGTCCTTCAGTTGGTATGGACCTCATTTTAGCTGGTTGTAAAAGAATGGTAAAGCTCTTTATCTTGTAAAAGAATGGTAAAGCTCTTTATCTCATTCGATTACAGACACTTGTTTGGAACAGGTTCTCTAATAAGAATCCTTTGCAAATACTTGTATGTGATGGATGTCTAAAATTTTTAAAAATATATTAAAATGATATTTAATTGTAACCGTTCATTATCTTAACATTTAAAGTGCTTATTATTTGAGAAATCTGCATAGAAATTTGAATAATTTTATGGAAAGCTCTTTTGCAAAAGAGCTTATACATATATATGTCTATATAGACATATATATGTATTTTTTAAGAAAATCAAGTAAAATTTATAGATTACAACTGCCTATTTTACTCTCTTGAAAAGGATAATATCTCTAAGCAAGACATTTTCTAATTAGGGTTCTTTGATAAGTTCTATCATTAAAAATAACCATTTATCAGCATAAATTCAACCCTATGTTTTATTATGACATTTACACAATGTACATTTCTTATCTGCCCTTAGGGAAAGAGTTAAATTTATATGCCCTTATAAAAGTGTAGGCATATTATCATTGACTGGCAGGCAGCACTTACTGTAACAGAGTAACAGAGGCAGGAAACTCATCAAAATGGACAAAGAGAGTGTGCATATATATGTTCTCCCAGAAGACAGAGGCTAATTATAAAATTCACTACTTAGTGCCTGCTTTCTTTTGTTAATTCACATAATTTATACCTGAAATCCAGAAATATTTATTCATTATTTTTGGAATCTTGGCAGTTGTTCTTCATTTGGTTTAGGTACCAATAATGTACTCCCCCAGAAAACTGCATGATGAGTCAGTCATTTTCAGTAAACATTACTTTTCCATTGAAAATATAACTTTCTCCAGATGCTTGGTTCAAATAAAAACTGGCATTATAC
This sequence comes from Corynorhinus townsendii, assembly GCA_026230045.1. Taxonomy (NCBI): domain Eukaryota; kingdom Metazoa; phylum Chordata; class Mammalia; order Chiroptera; family Vespertilionidae; genus Corynorhinus; species Corynorhinus townsendii. Next base: position 115,596,551 of record JAPDVU010000001.1, on the reverse strand, counting down.
TAGTCTAGGTCTACATTTTGAGGATATCAAAGTGGACTTATTGGAAGTCCTTTGATGAATAATGTTATTTTTAGAAAGCATTGCACTTTTATCCTCAGTCATGGATGGGAATAGTCAGACTCTTCACCTAACCATAAAGCTTGTTTGCTAGGGGTGCAGGAAGGTGTGACTGGTAATATCCAAGATTGGGAAGACATGATCTTCCCTTCCCAAGGAAGCTGTGCCCTTGTGCAGTTTGTTGAGGTTCGTGTCAGAGCATGTGGCATTTACTGGGCATATGTGTCTTTGGATCAACCACTTGATCTCTCAGTCTTAGTTTTTCTTGTTGGTAAAATGGGAATAATTTTAAGATCAAAGTTATTATGTGCATAAAACTTTTTTATATGGAAACGTTAAAAACTATAAAATACCACATAAAGATATTAAATGTCTTAGAAAAGCTTAGAAAAGGAAAGAAGTTATTATATACTCATAAAGTGCTTTAGTTTTTGTTATTGTAAAAGTATCTTAGAGATGCAGTTATTATCAATAGCAAGTATTTATTGGGCATGTATTATATGCCAGGCACTTTCCATTTTTTTTTTCAACTATTGAAAATTTTATTTATTTTAAAATACATTTTATTGATTTTTTTTACATAGAGGAAGAGAGAGGGATAGAAAGCTAGAAACATCAATGAGAGAGAGACATCAATCAGCTGCCTCCTGCACACCCCCTACTGGGGATGTGCCCGCAACCCAGGTACATGCCCTTGACCGGAATCGAACCTGGGACCCTTCAGTCCTCAGGCTCTATCCACTGAGCCAAACTGGTTAGGGCAACTATTGAAATTTTTATTTATTTATTTATTTATTTTTATTTTATTTTATTTTATTTATTTATTTTTTTAAAATAAATCTTTATTGTTCAGATTATTACAGGTGTTCCTCTTTTATTTTTCCCCATAGCTCCCCTCCACCTGATTCCCCACCCCACCCCATGCCCTTACCCCCTGCCACTGTCTTTATCCATAGGAGTAAGATTTGTGTCCAATCTCTTCCCGCACCCCTCACACCTGCTTCCCCTGAGAATCGTCAGTCCACTCCCTTTCTATGTCCCTGATTCTACTATATTCACCAGTCCATTCTGTTCTTCAGATTTTACATTCACTTGATTTTTAGATTCACTTGTTGGTAGGTATGTATTTGATGTCATTTTGTTGTTGATAATTTTTATCTTTACCTTTTTCTTCTTCTTCCTCTTCTTAAAGAATACCCTTCAGCATTTCATGTAATCCTGGTTTGGTGGTGATGAACTCCTTTAGCTTTTTCTTGTCTGTGAAGCTCTTTATCTGACCTTCAACTCTGAATGATATCTTTGCTGGGTAGAGTAATCTTGGCTGTAGGTTCTTGCTGTTCATCACTGAATATTTCTTGCCACTCCCTTCTGGCCTGCATAGTTTCTCCTGAGAAATCAGCTGACAGTCGTATGGGTACTCCCTTGTAGGTAATTAACTGTTTTTTCTCTTGCTGCTTTTAATATTCTCTCTTTGTCTTTTGCCCTTGGCATTTTAATTATGATGTGTCTTGGTGTGGTCCTCTTTGGATTCCTCTTGTATGGGGTTCTGTGCGCTTCTTGAACTTGTAAGTCTATTTCTTTCACCAGGTAGGGAAAGTTTCCTGTCATTATTTCTTCTAATAGGTTTTCAATATTTTGCTCTCTCCCTTCTTCTGGCACCCCAAAAATTCGGATGTTGGTTCGCTTAAAGTTGTCCCAGAGGCTCCTTTACTATCTTCATATTTTTGGATTCTTTTTTCTTTTTGCTTTTCTGGTTGGATGTTTTTTGTTTCCACATATTTCAGATCTTTGGTTTGATTCTTGGGGTACGTTGATCTACAATTGAGTTTCTGTATATTCTTTATTTTAGACAGTGTATGCTTCATTTCTGACTGGTCCTTTTCCATTTTTTTGGCATTCTCATTAAGGTCCTTGAAGGTCTCACTAAGCTCCTCAGAAGTGTCATCAAGTTTCTCAGCGGTTTTTAGAAGATTCTTGAGTAACCTTATACATGTGGTTCTGAACTCTATGTCATCCAGTAGTTTGCTTTCCTCTGTTTCTTTCATTCGTGACATGTTTCTTTGTTTCTGCATTTTGGCTGCTTCCCTGTTTTGATGGAGTGGCTTTATGTGGTAGGTGACCTATAGGGGGCAGTAGCTCAGCCTCCCCAATCACCTGATGTGGACGCTCTTGGTACACCCCTTTGTGGGCTGAGTGCAAAGTCTTGGTGTAGTTAAGCCTTAATTGCTGTTGGTACGCTGGGAAGAATTGACCTCCAGGCCAATTAGCTGTGAGCACTCCCTGTGTCTATAATGGAAGAACTGCTGCACTGAAGACATGCTTATGGGGCAGGACTTGTTTCAGTGGGGCTTTGGTGCTCACTGAGTCTGCCTCTTGAATGTGTCACTTATGGATGTGAGGAGTTAAAATCTGGTGTCTCACACTGACCACTAGGTACACTGGCTTCTGGATCTCCAATGGGGTGCAGGTCAGCTACTGTCTGAGGCCACCCAGCAGGAGCTACAGTGAGAGCTGCAATTTTCTCTCTTTGCTTGGGGTTTGGAGGTTTTGGAGCTGTCTGACCCAGGCTGCAAGTTTGCTAGGTTAAGCTGCGTTAGGGCAGGCCTTTCTTATGCTAACTCCGCTGCTTGGAGCTTGGGTGGGTTTGTAGGTTGTGCAGGTTGGGGCCTCAGGGTGTCACTAGGTTAGGGCATGGCAAACAGCAATGGCTGCTAGTTAGCCGGCTCTGCGTCCCTGAAGGCATCCGCGAGTCCCGTGCCCCAGTGCAGTAAACAATTATTCCTGCGCGTAGCTCTGCAAGCAAGCCACCCTCACTGGCAGACAGTCCAGCTTCTCCCCGTAGGAGTTTGGGTCCCCCAAGTCTCCCCAGAGACTGGATTTCAGAGTAATGGGGGGCTTGTCTCCGTTCGGGTTGAAAAAAGCAACGCACCCACTCGCCCGCAGCCAGCCCAGATCACGCCCCTCCGTACCTCAGCTTTTCAGCACTCGTGCACGTCTCAGTGCTCTTTTCTCTTTCCTTCTAGTTGTAGAACTTCCACTCAGCCAGCTTTCCCGTGGTTCTGGGTGATAGACATTTTGTCTTTTAGTTGCAGTTTAAATTGTTGTGGGAGGCAGCAGTTTAGGTGTTTACCTACGCCGCCATCTTGCCAGGCACTTTTCATTTTCAATTAAGATAACAATTTCAAAACTCTGTAAAGTTGGGACTGTGGTTATCTGTACCCTGAAGATTAGGACCAGAGACTGCGACAACTTAATGAGGGGATTCCAGCTGAAGTTCTGGTGGAGAAGTGAGGATTCAAACCCAGGTAGCCTAGTTTCACTGCTGTTCTGTTCAAGGTGACAGGATTTTGGAAAAGGAGAGTTACATCTGGCTGTACTCTGGAAATGTGGCCTTTTAAAATCCAGCCTTGGAAAATGTGTAGAATTCTAACAGTGGAGATGGAATTCTGACAAGGGCTTTTCTGACTCTGGGAATTATATGAGGGAAGCTTCACATGTGGGAAAGCATTGGGCAGGGTTTGAAATGACTGGTTCAGTTGTCTGGTGAGAAGTGGAAAGGGAACGAATTATAGGTTCTGATAGTTGGATTAGATCAGATTGTAGAGTCTTAAATAACAGTGAATAGAGTTCGTGTTTGATTTAGTGGGCAATATAGTCTTGTAATCTGTGCTATGTGTCACTTGCAATGAGAGAACCAACTTCAAAGCCAGAAATAGGGCACAACCTAAGGACCAATACTGGCAAATGTGTGAGCCTGCCCATCGGAATGCAGTCAGAGGGAAAGCAGAGTTGGGAGTTAGGGAGCAGGTATCTGCAAGGAAATCACCCAACAAGAGTAATTGTAAGAACCTGAGCCCCAAAGAGGCTCTAAATTCAGAAATATCAAGATGCCAAGCAAAGGAAAACATCAAGCTCAAACCTTCAACATTTGCAATCTATAGAATTACTGCTTGCTCTCAGGAAGAAGGCGGGGGTGGTTTCTGGAATTTACAAACGGTGCTGACATGGAAGGGGGGCAAATGATAGAGTTGTGTGTGTAGAAAAATTAATGTGAACATAGGATATGAGATGTATACAAGACATTGGGGTTAGAAGGAGTAGTTGAAGAAGAAATCTAGCCATGTTTTGGCTACTGAGTTATTTCATCTTGGGAGGTAGAGATAATGACTCACATTCTTACTGGCTCACTATTGTTCTATTTTCTTTTCAGAAAAAAAGTCTCTTACAATGTAGAAATAATAATTTAAAAATTTCTTAAAACATTCTTATGATAGATTATTACTTACCCTCTGACTTCAAGTCTTTTTTCTGAGGACAATAACATGAGCGTCAAATGTCTGACATTTTGGTCAGAATAAAAATGTTATGTTTTCCCCATATGTAGGGGTATATAATCCAGCTTCATTTCATGCTCAGTTCCATCAATTTCTTACACACAACTCACAAACTCTCCTCAATCCCACACCCCCAGTTTTCATGAGCCTGAGACTTCAGTGACAATGTTGCAGCACTGATGAATGAAAAACATTGGGAAGTCAATGCTTCTGGGTTCTAATTCGGGGGTTAGTGCTTAGCTCTATGCTTTTGGTTAAAAATATAGGGAGATATTTGCCTTAAGTTTTCCAATTTAAGCCAGGTAAAGCATTGTCCATACTTTCTTTTAAGTCAGTGAGAGCATACACAACATTAAACATGTCTCCTATCGCCAGCCTGTACTTTAACGAAGGCAACAGTTCTGTTGCAATAATCTGCTGCCTATAATATTCTTCTTTTTTTTTTTTTTGCCTATAATATTCTTAGGACATAACTCTGCATTCAGAATGTTGAGCTTATTTGTGTAGATTTGGCCTTTTTCAGAAATTTTAGTGGAGGAAATTAGAAAAGAGAAATATAAGAACAAAGAAAAGAGTTAAAATAGATACTGCCATAGCAGCTGGTGGCAGATAAGTTTTGGCCTCAGTTTCTATAAACGAAAGGAATTGAAGTAAGCGATTGCCAACACCACTTCTAAATGTAAACTTCTAAAATTATGTATTTGACTATAATCAGGGTGTCCTGAGGTAGTGGATTAGGTTGGAAAGAGTCCAATTTTAACCAACATCTTGTAGGTGAAATGGATAAATTTTTTAACTTTAATATTAGAAGATTGGATGAGCTCTTTATTAACACAGCCACTGTATAGGAGAACATATTTGCCAGTGATACATCTTATAAGCATTTAATTTCCAAAATATGTAAGGTATTCATATAACTCAACACCAGGAAGACAAACAATCCAATTAAAAAATGGACAAAGGACCTGAAAAGACACTTCTCCAAAGGGGGCCAAGAAACATATGAAAAAATGTCTAATATCACTAATCATCAGAGAGATGCAAATTAAAACCACATGTGATATCACCTCACACCTGTTCATAATGGCTATCATCAATAAATCAAGAAACAACAAATGCTGGCAAGGATGTGGAGAAAAGGGAACCCTTATGCACTGTTGATGGGAATGCAAACTAGTGCAGCCACTATGGAAAACAGCATGCAGTTACCTCAAAAAATTAAAAGTGGAACTGCCTTTTGACCCAGTGATTCCCTTCTGAGAATATATTCTAAGAATCCCAAAACACCAAGTAGAAATAATATGTGCACCCTTGTGTTCATAGCAGCATTGTTTACAATAGCCAATATCTGAAGGCAGCCCAAGTGCCAATCAGTAGGTGCATGGGTGAAAAGGCTGTGGTACATTTATGCAATGGAATACTGCAGGGCCATAAAAAAGAAGGGCCTCTTACTTTTTGTGACAGCATGGATGGCCCTGGAGATTATTATACTAAATGAAGTAAAACAGTCTGAGAAAGACATATACTTATATATGTAATCTAATGAACAAAATAATCTGAGGAGCAAAATAGGACCAGAGGCATGAATACATAGAACAGACTGCCAACTGTCAGAGGGGAGGGGAGTGGGGGAGACTAGCTCAAAGAAGGTGAAATGATTAGCCAAAGAACATATATGCATAACCCATGGACACAGACAAGAGTGAGGTGATAGCCAGAGGGAAGGTGGGGACAGAGGCTGAGTGGAGGTGGGCAAACAGGGAGGAAATGGGGGCATCTGTAATAGTGGCAACAATAAAAATAAAATAAAGTTTAAAGAATTATGATGAATACAATTAGAGAAACAAAGATCTATTTTAAGAAATATTAGTAACAGAATTTACCTGTTCCTTGGAAAATTTTCTACAGCATCACTATTAACCCCTCAGCCATCTGGTACACCTACCTGTATATGCACATCTGCATTCATCTGAGGCAGTTTAGTTTTCACGTTGCTGAGATGATCCATGAAGACACATGAATTTTCAAGGTTTTTCCCCTATTCCTTTGAAGGGTATGTTTCTGTCCTTCACAAACATGCGGGGGGGGGGGGGCACATGCATTTCAAAAAATAGTCTTCGAAGTTTTTTTTTCCTAGCAGCAACATTTCGATCTATATCTCTGTTTCCTGTGAAATAAAATACAAACTACTAGGTGTGCAATATACTCATCATCAGTCAGATGGCAATTGTAGAGAGCAGCTCAGAGAAAGAAACTTGGCCCAAATCAATACCACCTGTAATGGAACTCCTACGCCGAAACCAGGACACAGGCATCCAGGTATCAAATGCTCTTCTATAATGGAGAGTGATTTCAACAACTGAACACTCATCAAAAGTAAATGGATTTCTTAAGTGATAACAGAAAATAAAGAAAAAACAATAGGAGGAAGGGTTAAAATAGCAAGACCCAAACTACAGTATATACAACTGCCATATCTCCACATGAAAATGAACAGAATGCTTGACTTCATCTCATCTGTGCTTTGCTATTAGGAAAGCACAGGATATTTATTTATTATCTTTACTATTAGTAAATATTTATTTAACACCTCATGTAGAAAACATTGTAAAGTTTTATAAATGCAATAAAATGTAAGAAAACATGTATCTTTATATGCCATGAAGAAATAAATGCCAATCTGGGAATCTTTAATGAATAATTCTGGCTAAGTGCATATCAATATGAAAAGGGACAGTTAGCAAAATTATGTGGAAGATATTGGACTTGAAATGGTTCTTCAGATAACTTGAATTCAAGTAATATGAAATTGCCAAAATAGATGAATTAATACATATCAATGGTCTATAATGATACAATTAATTATTGAATTATAATTATCCTATCTAATAAAAGAGCAATATGCAAATTAACCACCACTCTGCTATACCCACAAGCCACACCCACCAGCTAATCAGAAGTGAGCATGCAAATTAACCCAACCAAGATGTTGTGGCCACAGAGAGAGCAGAAGGGAGGCTTGGGTTTCCCTGGTGATGGAGGAAGCCAAGCTTTCCGAACACCCTGGCTGGCCCAGGACTCCACTCCAGGCTACAAAGTTTCAATGATAGAAGATACATAAATTCCAACAGAAATGGCTGCTACCCGGAGGGAGCAGAAGGCTTGGCTCCGCTCTAGGCTACAAACTTTCAATTGTAGAAGATAAATAAATTGCAGATACCAGGGCCTCTGCTTGGGTCACCAGGGGGCATGGCTGACCTGCAAACCACCACAGGCCCCTCACCCAGGCTGCCCCATGCCCCAAGGGAACCCCCACCCTGATCCGGGACACCCTTCAAGGCAAACCAGCTGGTCCCCACCCATTCACCAGGCCTCTGTCTTATCTAATAAAAGAGTAATATGCAGATTGACCATCACTCCAACACACAAGATGGCTGCCCCCATGTGGTCAAAGATCCTGCCCTCATGTGGACACAAGATGGCCAGCAGGTGAGGGCAGTTGGGAGGGACCAGGCCTGCAAGGGAGGGCAGTTGTGGGTGATCAAGCCTGCAGAGGAGGGCAGTTAGGGGTGACCAGGCTGGCAGAGGAGGGAAGTTGGGGGGATCAAGTCTGCAGGGGAGGGCAGTTAGGGGTGACTAGTCCAGCAGAGGTGGGAAGATGGGGGCAAACAGGCTGCCAGGGGAGCAGTTAGACATTAATAGGCTGGCAGGGGAGTGGTTAGGGGGTGATCAGGCTGGCAGGCAGAAGTGGTTAGGGGCAATCAAGAAAGCAGGCAGGTGAGCAGTTGGGAACCAGCAGTCCCGGATTGTGAGAGGGATGTCCGACTGCCCATTTACGCCCAATCCCAGCAGGTGAGCAGTTGGGAACCAGCAGTCCTGTATTGTGAGAGGGATGTCTGACTGCCTGTTCATGGGATCGGGCATAAACGGGCAGTCGGACATCCCTCAAGGGGTCCCAGATTGGAGAGGGTGCAGGCTGGGCTGAGGGACACACCCTCCATGCACAAATTTCGTGCACTGGGCCTCTAGTCTATATATATAAAAAGCCAGTGACTGGAATGCTGGTCACTATGACGCCCACTGCGGCCAGTGAACCAGCCTGATCGGGGGGTGGGGCCAGTGGCCAATCTCCCTCAGCCTCTCCCCCCATCTAGTCCCTCCCCTAATGGGCCTCCACCACAGCAATTGGGGATAGGGCTGGCTGACCAACCTCCCACAGCTCCTCCCCCAGCTGCTGACCCCTGATTAGCGCCCTCCACCCCATTTGGGGGCAAAGCCTGCCAGATAATTACCTGTGGCCCCCTCCCCAGCCAGCCCTGCCCTAATCAGGCTCTGATCAGGGTGGGCCGGCCATCCTGATCAGGGGCCGGCCATCCAACCCCCTGTTGTCTCCTCCTCCTGATAGGTCCAGTCCCAATCTGCCTTAATTGGGGTCAGGCTGGCCAGACTCCACTCTGCATGAATTCATGCACTGGGCCTCTAGTTGAGTTAATAAAATTATTGAATCCCTAGCAGGAGTTCCAAGTGGCTGACCATAATATTAGACTTTCAGATATCTCTATCAGTCATCATCATAGTTAAAACACATTTATTAGACATATTTTCTATCAACCACTTTTCTTGTTACAAGGGAGCATTGGAAAAAAATAGAAAAAAACCTGTAGCCATCTGAGAATTCACATGCTAATGGGAAGAGTTAGGTAACAATCATAAAAAACACACAAAAAAAGTATGTGAGATGATAAGTATATAGACAAAATAAAGCAATGAGGTGGCATAAAGAGTACCAGGGAAGATTTTAGCACTGCATTTTAAAATAAGGTATAAGGGAAGGTCTCAGTAAGAGGGTAGTATTTGAGTAAAGATGTGAATTAGTGAGAGAGCCAACCAGCACATATCTAGTGGGAGAGAAATTGACAGGGGAGGAAAGTAAGAGCAAAGAACTGAGTGAGTTTGAGATATAGAAAGCAGTAACATGCAAAGTGGGATTGAGAGTGGTTAAGAAATTCTATAGTTGTTTGGGGTTTTTTTAAGTCATCATAAAGAATTTGACTGTTTTCTGAGTGAAAAAAGGAGGCATTGGTATATTTTGACCAAACAAGTATAATGACCTGACTTCTTTTTTCTCATTTTTTAAAGGGGCAGGATGAAGGCAGTTGTGGACCCATGAAGATGGGGTCAAAATTATGAGATGTGATTAGTTTATCAATATATTTTGTTATAGCACATAGACTTGCTGAAGGATTGGATACTGTGGTATGAGAGGAAACATGGAATTGGCATTATCCCAATATATTTGGCTTGAAAAACAGAAAGGATGTAGTTGCAATTTACTGAGGCAGTTAAGGCTATGGAAGAGTGCTTTAAAATTTTTTTGAGGATATATCATGAACCCAGTTTTAGAGATACTGATTTGAAAATTCCTTTTACTATCCAGGTGGAGTGGTTTAGTAGATAGTTGGATAGTCAAGTCTATAATTCAAGGGAGAGGTCCAGGGTAGAGAAACACAGTTAGGAGCAATCAGTCAGAGATGGTATTTAAGGCTTTGGATCTAGAAAAGATCTCTGGTAGAGTGAATGCTTCTCCAGTGGAAAAGGTCAAGGGCTGATCCTGGAAGCACTAACCATATATAGGGTTACTGAAATGAGACAAAAGCAAAGGTGACTAAGATGGAATGACCAGGTGGGAAGGAAGACAGCTAGAAGAATTATAAAGTCTTAAAATATTATTTTTAGTATAATTTAAAAATATAATCCATAAAACTACCATGAATCTTTTAAAAATGGAATAAGCTTTCATATAATAGTAAAGATAGACTATAGCGGGCAACTGTGAATGGAAGTTAATGTGTGCCTTATAAGGTTTCTATAAAAATGTAGAAACTTTTAGAAATATGTTTACAACTTTTTTTGAGCTGTTTGTTTTGTTTTTCAGTATGTCAAGGAGTACATATAAACATGTGATGTTAAGGTCTTAGGAAACTTTTATTTGATTCTATTTCTATTGCTTCTATTTTATGTCTCAGTTCTGTCTCAATTCTGTCTCAAAATATTTATCAATATTTTGATAAATATAGAAAACATTTAATATTAGAAGCCTCTTCATTGGAGATTAATAAGAAATAAGATTGGGGGAAGGATTAGAACTATTACAATAGGATGCCAAGAACTCTCTCTGTGTAAATACAGTGCCCTCAAGGTGTTTCATGAAAATGCAGAGGAACAGTTTGTATGTATTTAAGTGGGTGTGACCAAGTGAAAAAGAACATCACTTCATTTAGCTTGAGCTGCAGTTCCCTGAAATATAGATGTTTTGAGAGAAACAGAAAAGCATAGAAAGCAGAAATGTTTATCCCCGGGCAAAGAGCAGGCTCGGTGATTTCTGAGCTAGCGATCAGAGAACAGTGTAATAAGTTGAAGGCTGATCTGTGATAAAAGACAAAAGGTAAAACCGCCTACCTAAGCTGTCTGGAGGCAGAATTGAGAGCTATGTATGTTTTGAAAGAGTTTTTAAATAGAAACCAAACATTTACATCTGAATTATCCTATATAATAAAAGGGTAATATGCAAATAGATCAAATGGTGGAATGACTGGTAGCTATGAGGTGCACTGACCACCAGGGGGCAGATGCTTAATGCAGGATCTGTCCCCTGGTGGTCAGTGCGCTCCCAGAGGCCAGCGCTGCTCAGCCAGAAGCTGGCTCACTGCTGAAGAGCACAGCAGAGGTGGCAGGAGCCTCTCCACCCTCCCCCGCAGGGATAAGATATACAAATGCCAGGTTAGGCCCGCTGTCTAAGATAGCAGTTGGACATCCCCTGAGGGCTCCCGGACTGTGAGAGGATGCAGGCCGGGCTGAGCAAAACTTGTGCACTGCGCCCCTAGTATTAAATAATTATCAATCATATAGTTTTAGTCCAGTTTCAAAAAATGTTATAGTGTGTCTAATTTCTTTATAAACTGGTTTTGATTTGTATCTTTACTTAAAATTTTATGTTTTAATAAGTTAATACTAAACATGCATGTTTCTCATTTCATCATGACTATGAAAATACTCCAAGAGCAAATATGAATGAGACTCTATCTGTGCTTTAATAAAACAGGATTGGTTTGCTGCCTTGATACTCCATAGGGAACTGTTCAGCAGAGAAGCCAGGACTTGGCTTGGAAAGGGTAAGGATGCTGAGAGAGAATCTACCACTCTCAGTGTGCACCTTGGCTCAATCTCTGGGATTTAAATTAATTGAGGGAGTGTTTTCTTCATATGTTATCTGGATATCAAAAATGAGATCATCCTAGGCAAAATTGGATATAACTTATAGCAGAGAAAAACCATTGCCCCTTCTGCTTATGCTCACATAATTCCAGGGATTCTGCTTCCCTCCTAAATGCAGGGCCAGTGTCTGTTTACAAAAAATACAGTCTCATGAAGAGTAAGGTGAGGCAGGAATTTGGTCATATTTGTTTGTTTTTAGAACAAAATCAGTGAATGAATCATATATTTACTTATGTGACATCTAAGAATTGCTGTGATTTTGTTTTTTCTTCACCAAATTGTGACTTTCACTTGTGGGCTCTTTGGAGGTGCCATATCACAGATTTAATGTCAAATCCCCACTCCCTGAAATATCAGTGGCTGTGATAGCAGTTTTTCTATTTATAGCACATGACCTTTGTATGTTTGATGCTCTTGATTCTGAAGTAATGGAAATATCAACATATTGAGGTGGTTTGCCAAATACAATATTTTATAGCCATAGCCACCAACATGGGTAAAGTGTAATCATTTTCTTTATTAAGAAGTCACAAAGAAAGAAAATAAAATTCCATGTAGCTTTTACTTCCTTGTTTATAAATGATCACTAAATAGATTTGAAAACATTTTAAAAAAACCACAACTCTACTACACTGTGAGTCTGGGCAGCTGGGAGTGGGAAACATTAGTCAAATTAGGAAGGCAGGAAGAGTTTCTGATTTACACTTATTGGTTCTAATTAGAACATCTTGAGATTTATGAGGCTGGAAAGAGATCAATGAAATGATACACAGCAAGAAGTTAAAAATATATGCTGATAATTTACAAGTGAGTTTAAGACTCGAGAAATAGATTTGGGAGATGGTAGTTATATTCATCAGGTTGGACTGCTATAACAAAATACCACAGACTGGGTGCACAGATTGGGTGACTTATTTTATCACAGTTCAGAGTCTGGAGTTCTGAGATCAGAGTGCCAGCATTGTCTGTTTCTGGGTGAGCTCTTTTCCTAGTTTGTAGATGGCTGTCTTCTCATTGTGTGTTCACATGGCATTTCTTAATACTTGATGTGTGGAGAGAAAGAGCTCTCTGGTGCCCCTTCTTATAAGGACACTATTGGACCAGGGCTCCACCCATATGTCCTCATTTTACCTTAACTACATCATATAGGCCCTATCTCCAAATACAGACACATTGGGAGTTAGGGTTCCAACATAATAATTTTTGTGAGGATACAATTTAGTTCATAACAGTAGCTGAAGCCAAGGAGTAGGTGGAATCACTGACACTTTAAAGAAAGAGCAATGAATAGAGCACAGAGGATATTTAGGGAAGTGAATATGTTTTGTATGAAAATGTAATGATAGATACATGGTGTTATACATTTGTGCAAACCTATAGAATGCACAACACCAAGAGTGAATCTGAAGGTAAACTATGGATTTGGGGTGATTGTGAGGTGTCAATGAGGGATGCTAATGGGAAGGAAATGCCTGTGTGGAAGCAATAGGTGTGATAAATCTGTGTACCTTTCTCTCAATTTTGATGTAAACCTATAACTGCTCTAAAAAATAAAGTCCTAAGCTTCGTACTGCTAACTTGTCATTATTTCACCTTCTTTGTAAATCCCTGGCAAAACCCATTCATAGGCCTCTCTATATTTCACCTGACTCAGAGTTCATTCATTGAGGAAAGCCCTATCATCAATGAATTATAGGGTGTTTTTTTTAAATAAATCTTTATTGTTCAGATTATTACAGGTGTTCCTTTTTTTTCCCCCATAGCTCCCCTCCACCTGATTCCCCACCCCACCCCATGACCTTAGCCCCCACCACTGTCTTCATCCATAGGAGTAAGATTTTTGTCCAATCTCTTCCCGCACCCCTCACACCTGCTTCCCCTGAGAATCATCAGTCCACTCCCTTTCTATGTCCCTGATTCTATTATATTCACCAGTCCATTCTGTTCTTCAGATTTTTTATTCACGTGATTTTTAGATTCACTTGTTGGTAGGTATGTATTTGATGTCATTTTGTTGTTGATAATTTTTATCTTTACCTTTTTCTTCTTCTTCCTCTTCTTAAAGAATACCCTTCAGCATTTCATGTAATCCTGGTTTGGTGGTGATGAACTCCTTTAGCTTTTTCTTGTCTGTGAAGCTCTTTATCTGACCTTCAACTCTGAATGATAGCTTTGCTGGGTAGAGTAATCTTGGTTGTAGGTTCTTGCTGTTCATCACTGAATATTTCTTGCCACTCCCTTCTGGCCTGCATAGTTTCTGTTGAGAAATCAGCTGACAGTCGTATGGGTACTCCCTTGTAGGTAACTAACTGTTTTTCCTTGCTGCTTTCAAGATTCTCTCTTTGTCTTTTGCCCTTGGCATTTTAATTATGATGTGTCTTGGTGTGGTCATCTTTGGATTCCTCTTGTATGGGGTTCTGTGCGCTTCTTGAACTTGTAAGTCTATTTCTTTCACCAGGTAGGGAAAGTTTCCTGTCATTATTTCTTCTAATAGGTTTTCAAAATTTTGCTCTCTCCCTTCTTCTGGCACCCCCAAAATTCGGATGTTGGTTCGCTTAAAGTTGTCTCAGAGGCTCCTTACACTATCTTCGTATTTTTGGATTCTTCTTTCTTTTTGTTTTTCTGGTTGGATGTTTTTTGTTTCCACATATTTCAGACCTTTGGTTTGATTCTTGGGGTACGTTGATCTACAATTGAGTTTCTGTATATTCTTTATTTCAGACAGTGTATGCTTCATTTCTGACTGGTCCTTTTCCATTTTTTTGGCATTCTCATTAATATCCTTAAAGGTCTCATCAAGTTTCTCAGCGGTTTAAGAAGATTCTTGAGTAACCTTATAAATGTGGTTCTGAACTCTATGTCATCCAGTAGTTTGCTTTCCTCCATTTCTTTCATTCGTGACATGTTTCTTTGTCTCCACATTTTGGCTGCTTCCCTGTGTTGATGGAGTAGCTTTGTGTGGTAGGTGATCTATAGGGGGCAGTAGCTCAGCCTCCTCAATCACATGAGGTGGATGCTCTTGGTACACCCCTTTGTGGGCTGAGTGCAAAGTCTTGGTGTAGTTAAGCCTTAATTGCTGTTGGTACACTGGGAGGAATTGACCTCCAGGCCAATTAGCTGTGAGCACTTGCTGTGTCTATAATGGAAAAACTGCTGCACTGAAGACACGCTTATGGGGCAGGACTTGTTTCAGTGGGCTTTGGTGCTCACTGAGTCTGCCTCTTGAATGTGTCACTTATGGATGTGAGGAGTTAAAATCTGGTGTCTCACACTGACCACTAGGTACACTGGCTTCTGGATCTCCAATGGGGTGCAGGTCAGCTACTGTCTGAGGCCACCCAGCAGGAGCTACAGTGAGAGCTACAGTTTTCTCCTCTTTGCTTGTGGTTTGGAGGTTTTGGAGCTGTCTGACCCAATAGGGCAGGCCTTTCTTATGCTAACTCCACTGCTTGGAGCTTGGGTGGGTTTGTAGGTTGTGCAGGGCGGGGTCTCAGGTTGTCACTAGGCTAGGGCATGGCAAACAGCAATGGTTGCTAGTTAGCCGGCTCTGCGTCCCCGAAGGCATCCACGAGTCCCGTGCCCCAGTGCAGTAAACAATTATTCCTGCACGCAGCTCTGCAAACAAGCCACCCTCACTGGCAGACAGTCCATCTTCTCCCCGTAGGAGTTTGGATCCCCCGTGTCTCCCCAGAGACTGGATTTCAGAGTAATCGGGGGCTTGTCTCCCTTCGGGTTGAAAAAATCAATGCCTGCTGCCAGCCCGGATCACGCGCCTCCGTACCTCAGCTTTTCAGTGCTCGTGCACGTCTCAATGCTCTTTTCTCTTTACTTCTAGTTGTAGAACTTCCACTCAGCCAGCTTTCCCATGGTTCTGGGTGATAGACGTTTTGTCTTTTAGTTGTAGTTTTGAAGTGGTTGTGCGAGGCAGCAGTTTAGGTCTTTACCTACGCTGCCATCTTGGATTGCCTCTCCCATCAATGAATTTATTGAAAAAAAAAAATCAACTGCACTTGTTGAAAATTGAGATGGTGATATCAGTTGGGCAAAATAAGAGGCTGACCAAAATCTTAAAAACAAAAACAAAAACTGAGAAATGAGAAATTCATAAAGGATATGAAAAGTTCTACCATATTCCTGGTGATCTAGAAGGACACAGCCATTTGTAGGGCTGTGTGCATACCCAGGAAGTAATTCAAAAGGCCTTAACTTTTTACTGTTAGTTGACCTTGAGGCTTTGCACAGCAGGAAGAGAATGTTAAGACAGAGTTTTAAAATGCTTGCATTTTGAAGTCATGCCTCCAACACACACACAGAGCTCCAATTAAAGATTTAGAAACTTACTGTTCAATGCACTGAAGGAAGTCTCTGACCAATCATTGGGTGCTCCCAAAGCTAACTAAGTAGAAACTTAAATGGCTATAGGTGACTGAAGTATTAGTCCAGGAGATTCATTAAACAAATAGCATCAACACAAACTGTGAGGATAACGGATTTAATTTTATAAATTTTAATTTTATAAATTTTGTAAAGTTTCAATTAAAAATATGATATGCAGAAGGAAACAGAAAAGTTTGGCTCATACACAAGTTAAAAACACACACACACAGTCAAATGGAACTGTCCCTGAGGAAGCTCACTAGAGAAAGATTTTATGTAAGTAATTATGCATAAATCCATCAAACTAAAGGAAATCATGTCTAATAAGCTGAAGGAAAGTATGAGAATAGTGTGTCACTAAATAAGAGAATAATAATCTACAATAATAAAAGAGACATATGCAAATTGACCATACCACCATGACACCCACCAGCCAATCAGGAGTGAGTATGCAAATTATCCCAACAAAGATGGCAGGTTAATTTGCATATGCAGGTGCGGAGCAGACACGGGGCAGGACGCCTGCTATGAGGGGGAGTCTGGGGGGTGGAGGGAGCTACAGGAATGGTGCTCTGGCTGGTAGTGAAGACTTGCAGGCTCCCAGGCAGGCGGGAGTGAAGCCAGGGGAAGAAAGTCCTATTTTTGCACGGATCTTCATGTAAAGGGCCTTTAGTAAAGATATAACAATGATAAAAATAATGAACTATAAATTCTAACTTGAAAGTATGATAACTAAAATAAAAATTCACTAGGGGCCTTAGGAGCAGATTTGAGCTAGTGGAAGAAATATTGTATTTGTAACAATATGTGCATTTAGGTTATATAGTCGGAAGTATATAGAGAAGAAATAAAAATGAACAGAGCCTCAGAAACCTGTGAGAGACCATCAAGTTTTAAGATATACATAATGAGAGTCCTATATGGAGACAAGAAAGGGGCAGAAATAAATGGCCCCAAATCCCCCAAATTTGATGAAAAACATTGATCAACACAACTCCAAGTAGGAGAAACAAAGAAAATTTTATCTAGACACATCATAAATAGTCAAAAGCCATTGACAAAGAAGGAATCTTAAATGGACCAACAGAAAGCATCTCATATCACATACAAGGCCTCTCAATAAATTAACAGCTGATTTAACAGAAACTGTGGAGGCCAGAGAAGAGAGGCATGATATATTCAAAGGACTGAAAGAAAATATTGTCCATCGAGAATTCTATACCCAGACAAATATTCTTTAAAACAAAGAAATCCCAGATAAACAAATGGATATAATTTATTGATAGTAGGCATTTACTATAAGAAATACAAATTGGAGTCCTCTAGGCTTAAATTAAAGTATACTGTACTGTAACCCAAATGCACATGAAGAAATAAAGAGAACAGAATAAAGGTAACTATATGTCATATATATATATATATATATATATATATATATATATATATATATATGTATATACATACATATATATACATATATATATATATTGCTTGTGACTCTTCTATTTTATTTAAAAGAGAAATGTATAAAACAATAGTTTTAAGACTATTGATGGGTTTGTAATGTATAGAGATATAATTTATCTACACTAATAAAAGAGAAACATGCAAATTGACCATATGTTTGCTATGCTCACAAGCCACACCCACAAGCCAATCAGGAGTGAGTATACAAATTAACCTAATCAAGATGGCTGCGGCCACGGAGCAAGCAGGAGACTTGGGTTTCCCCAGTGATGGAGGAAGACAAGCTTTCTGGCCGGCCCTGGCCTCCTCTCAAGGCTACAAAGTTTCAATTATAGAAGATAAATAAATTCCAGATACCAGGGCCTCCGCTTGGATTGCCAGAGGGCATGGCCAGCCTGCAAACCACCACAGGCCCCTCGCCCAGGCAGACCCATACCCCAAGGGAACCCCCACCCTGATCTGGGACACCTTTCAGGGCAAACCAGCTGGCTCCCACCCGTGCACCAGGCCTCTATCCTATCAAATAAAAGAGTAATATGCAAATTGACTGTGGCTGCCTCCATGTGGACACAGATGGCCACCACAAGATGGCCAGCAGAGGAGGGCAGTTGGGAGGGACCAGGCCTGCAAGAGAGTGCAGTTGTGGGTGATCAGGACAGCAGGGGAGGGCAGTTGGGAAGGTCCAGGCCTGCAAGGGAGGGCAGTTGGGGGTGATCAAGCATGCAAGGGAGGGCAGTGAGGGGTGACCTGGCCGGCAGAGGAGGGAAGTTGGGGGCAACTGAGCCTGGAAGGAAGGGCAGTTGGGGGGGGGCAGGCCTGCAGTGGAGGGCAGTTGGGGGGGGACCAGGCCTGCAGGGGAGGGCAGTAAGGGGGGGACCAGGCCTGCAGGGGAGGGCAGTTAGGGGCACTCAGGCTGGCAGGGGAGCAGTTAGGCATCAATCAGACTGGCAGGGGAGTGGTTAGGTGGTGATCAGGCTGGCAGGCAGAAGCAGTTAGGGGCAATCAGGAAGGCAGGCAGATGAGCAGTTAGGAGCCAGCAGTCCTGGATTGTGAGAGGAATGTTTGACTGCCTGTTTAGGCCCTATCCTAGTATTCTAATAATAGTTCAAAGAAGGGAGGGGCAAACAGTGATATATTAGAGGAAAGTTTTTGCATACTGTGAAACAGAGTTGGTATTCTAACCAGCTGGTTTTATGTTGAGATGTCATTTGAAAACTCCATAGTGACCACTACTGAAAAAATTATTCAAAAAATATAGTTGCCCTTGCAGGTTTGGCTCAGTGGATGTAGAGTGTCAGCCTGTGGACTGAAGAGTCCCAAGTTCAATTCTGGTCAAGGGCACACGATTCTCTCTCATCATTGATGTTTCTATCTCTCTCTCTCTCTTCCTTCCTCTCTGAAAACAATAAAATCATATATTTAAAAATATGTTGTTAAAGAATATCAAGGGACTTAAAATGCTAGACTAGATAATATTTAACATAAAAGAAAAAAAATAATGGAAGAATTGAGAAATGAAATGGAGAGTAGAAAACCATATACAACGTCCAGAAAACCAAGTTGTTTCTTTGTAAAGATCAACAAAATTGACAAACCTTCAGTAAGATGACCAAGGAGGAAGGAGGGGAAGAATATTCAAATGAATAAAGCAAGAAGTGAAAAAAGAGACATCTTTATCAACTTTAGAAATTAAAAGGATTACAAAATGGTACAATTTATGATATATAAATTATATATTAAAGCTTTCATTTTTTAAAATGTCATCATTAGACTTTTGCTAAAAATAAAAAAGAAAAGGAAAATTGTAAAAAGGGTGAGATTGAAGTTGAGAAAATCTATGAAAAATACAGGGGGATAGTAAAATTTAGAAGAATGAAGGAATCAGTGATAAGTGCTGTAAAGCCTGAAATGTTGTTAGATAGAAGGAAAGAAACTGAGAGAAATGGAAAGTTTGAGTGAGGGGGCATAATTTGCTAATTTTTCATCATTTGAAAAAATTGCAACTTTTAATATAGATCCATTGCTTCTCATTATGATTGATTGCTGATATTATCAAATTAAAAATATCTAATTATCCAATTTATGTATATCAGTGCTTTTCCTCCCCCAGAGTTTTTATGACGTTCTAACCTGTGCCAGATTTGTGAGTTAGATCATATGCTGGTTGCTATGATTAGAAAATATCTCAAAACTAAATATTTTCAGCCTTTACTGTTTCAGTCATGAGAAGTGACTGTGCCTGGCAAAGTGTTCATGGTTTTCTCATTTGTCAGATCAATGGTTAGCAAAATGTTGAAAATATGGGAATATGTGAATTTGATTCATTTGCTTTAGCAATTTGATTGTTGTTTCTGACTTTTTAAATCAATTTTAGGAAAAATGTATTAAGTATGTAATACCTTATTAAGGAATTTGACTTTTATATGTCCTATTCCCTGGTGTCTAGAAACCTTTAACTTCTTATAATTCAATAAAATATTTCTGAAAGGCCATATTTTCAGTATATCAAAAGGACTAATGGAAGCCTACATTTTTATAAGGCCACAAGGAGTACCTAAGGAATGAAGAATATTTGCTTAAACTGAAAATATAATCACACAATGTGGAAAAGCAATATTGTGGTTAGATCTTGCAGAATAGAAGCCCTGATTATATGACTATCTATCTGAATACCTATTTATATATTAATGATGGAAAGTTAATATGTTATTTCAAATAACGTATTTCAAATCAAATAAGTTGGTCAAAATATATCTTTAAGGAAAATCTCTCTTTTAAAAAGGTAACATAGAAGTAATGAATGAAAGGCTTCACATAGTGCAAGGCCTACCTCCTTAAGATAGAGAAAATGTGAGGGAAATGTATCAATATACAAATCAACTTTTATTTTTAGAGGAATGATTAGCATCTACTTTAAAAATTAACAAATGTTCAATATAATAAGTTCAATAAATGTTTCTAAAGTGTCATGGAAAATTTATAAATTGCACATTTCAAATAATGTTTTTGGTTTGCATGGGAACATTTCTAGTTTTTGTTATGTTTATGTTTAATAATTAATAATAATTTTAAAATGCTCCCCCAAATTCAGAGAGATGATAAAAGTTTAAAGTAAAATAATTAGAGGCAATGGGAGCTAATATATACATGCCATACACTATTTTAAGTGTTTTTCTTTTCTTGTTAAATTAGAAAATAATTACAACTACCCTGTATCAAATGAGACACAGATGTCCAGAGTGGTAAAAGATCATGCAAAGGCATACAGCTAGTGAATGGTTAAGCTGAAATTTAAATCCAGACGACCAGGCTCCTATGCATTCATTCATAATCACTAAGCTGCACTGCTATTTCTTTTCTTTCGAAAAAAACATTTTTCTCAATCCCCTTTCCTCTCACTCTTACTAACATCCCCAAACGTAATGCATTAAAAACAGGTTAAAATATATTTACATATCCTTTTTATTCATTTAGAAAAAGTATATCTAGATTTTATGGCATTAAAATTATTAACAGTAATTCACATTATCCAATTGTTTTCCTGCCTAGAATAACATACCTGTATTTATTAATTTATTTTCAAATTTAAGTATAGTTGGTATATAATATTAGTTATATTTTATTCAGGTGTAAAATATAGTGATTCAACATTTTAAATCTCTCAATGTAATCACCCCACGAATTACAGTAATCATCTGTCATCACCCAAACTTGCCACAATATTATTGACTATACTCTTCTCATTTTAATCACCCTTCCTCCCACATCCTCCATTCAGGTAACATTCCTTTGGTCTCCATTTCTGTAAATCTGTTTTTGTTTTGCTTTGTTTGTTCATTTGTTTTGTTTCCCAGATTCCACATATAATTAAAACCATATGGTATTTGTCTTTCCCTGTCAGACATGTTTTACTTAGCATAATATCTTAGAGTTCCACCCATGTTGTTACAAATGGCAATATTTTATTCTTTTTTATTGCTGCATAACATTCTATTGTGCATGTATACCATATCATCTTTTTCCATTCATCTATTGATGGACATCTAGTTTATTTCCATATTTTGGCTATTGTAAATAATGCTTCAGTGAATATAAAGGTACATGTATCTTTTAAAATTATTGGTATATATATATATTTTGTTTGTTTGTTTGTTTTTCTTGGGATAAATGACCAGAAGTGGAATGTCTGGGTTGCATAGTAGATATAGTTTTAGCTTTTTGAGGAATATCCATACTCTTTTCCAGAGTGGCTGCACCAATTTTCACACCCACCAACTGTGCACAAGGGTTCCCTTTTCTCCAAATCCTCGCCAGAACTTGTTATTCATTGATATATTGATGGTAGCCATTTTGACTAGTGTGAAGTAGTATCTCATTGTGTGGTGTGTTTTTTGTGTGTGTTTTTTTTTTAATTTAAATTCTTTATTGTTTAAAGTATTACATAAGTCTCCATTTCCCCTGCATTAATTACTCCCTGGCTGACCCAAACTCCCAGCACATGCCCGTACTCTCCTGCCCTAGTCTGTGTTCACTGGTTATGCATGCATACAATTCCTTTGCTTGATCTCTTACTTAACCCTTCACCACCGCACCTTACCTCATAGGTTGGACAGTCTGTTCGATGCTTCTATAACTCTGGTTCTATTTTTGTTCATCAGTTGATGTTGTTCATTATATTCCACAAATGAGTAAGATCATGTGATATTTATCATTCTCTGACTGGCTTATTTCACTTAGCATAATGCTCTCCAGTTTCATCCATGTTGTTGTAAATGGTAAGAATTCCTTACTTTTTGTAGCAGTGTATTATTCCATTGTGTAGATGTACTACCACAGTTTTCTAATCCACTCATCTGCTGATGGGCACTTAGGCTGTTTCCAAATCTTAGGTATGGTGAATTGTGCTGCTATGAACACAGGGGTGCATATATCCTTTCTGATTGGTGTTTCTGTTTTCCTGGGATATATTCCTAGAAGTGGGATTACTGAGTCAAATGGGAGTTCTATTTTTACTTTTTTGAGGAAACTCCATACTGTTCTCCAGAGTGGCTGCACCAGTCTGTATTCCTACCAGCAGTGCAAGAGGGTTCCTTTTTCTCCACATCCTCTCCAGCACTTGATGCTTGTTGATTTGTTGATGATAGCCATTCTGACAGGTGTGAGATGGTACCTCATTGTTGTTTTGATTTTCATCTCTCCAATGATTAGTGAGTTTGAACATTTTTTCATATATCTCATGGCCTTCTGTATCTCTTCTTTCAGAAAGTGTCTATTTAGGTCCTTTGCCCATTTTTTCACTGGATTTTTTGTTTATCTTCCTTTTGTTAAGTTGTATGAATTCCCTATAAATTTTGGAGATTAAACGCTTATCAGAGATAACATTGGCAAATATGATCTCCCATGCTGTGGGCTTTCTTATTGTTTTGTTGAGGGTTTCTTTCACTGTGCAGAAGCTTTTTATTTTGATGTAGTCCCATTTATTTATTTTCTCCTTAGTTTCCATTGCCCTAGGAGCTGTATCAGTGAAGATATTGCTACAACAAATGTCTGCTATTTTGCTGCCTAGGCTTCTTCTAGGATTTTTATGGTTTCCTGCCTTAACATTTAAGTCCTTTATCCATTTTGACTTTATTTTTGTGTATTGTGTAAGTTGGTGGTGTAGTTTCATTTTTTGCATGTATCTGTCCAATTTTTCCATTTATTGAAGAGACTGTCTTGACTCCATTGTATGCTCTTACCTCCTTTGTCAAATATTAATTGAGCATAATGGCTTGGGTCGATCCCTGTTTTCTCTGTTCTGTTCCATTAGTCTATATGTCTGTTCTTGTGCCAGTATCAGGCAGTTTTGAGAACAGTGGCTTTGTAGTATAGCTTGATATCTGTTATTGTGATCCCTCCAACTTTGTTCTTCCTTCTCAAGATTGCCACAGCTATTCAACATCTGTTTGTTTGTTTTTTCCCCCAGATGAATTTTTGGAGAGTTTGTTGTAGGTCTTTGAAGTATGCCATTGGTATTTTAATGTGGATTGCATTGAATCTATAGATTGCTTTGGGTAGTATGGACATTTTAATGATGTTGATTCTTCCAGTCAATGAACACAATATATTCTTCCATTTGTTTATGTCTTCATCTATCTCTTTTATCAACATCCTATAATTTTCTAAGTACAGTTGCTTTACCTCCTTGGTTCAGTTTATTCCTATGTATCTTAAATTTTTTGTTGCAATGATAAATTGGATTTTTTTTTTTTTAGTTTCTTTCTGTGAGTTTATTAATGGTGTATAAAAAAGCCATAGACTTCTGGGAGTTAATTATGTATCCTGCTACATTGCTGAATTCACTTATTAGTTCTAGTAGTTTTTTGATGGAGTCTTTAAGGTTTTCTATGTACAATATCATGTCATCTACAAATAATAACAATTTTACTTCTTCTATTCCAATTTGGATGCCTTTTATTTCTTCTTCTTGTCTGAGTGCTATGTTGAACAGGAGTGGTGAAAGTGGGCATCCCTGTCTTGTTCTTGTTCTTAGGGGAAATGGGTTTATTTTTTGCCCATTGAGTATGATGTTGGCTGTAGGTTTCTCATATAAGGCTTTTATTTTGTTGAGGTATGATCCCTCTATTCCCACTTTGCTTAGAGTTTTTATCATGAAAGGGTGTTGGATTTTGTCAAATGCCTTTTCTGCATCAATTGATATGATTATGTGAGTTTTGTTTCTCAATTTGTTTATGTGATGTATCATGTTTATTGATTTGTGGATAATGTATCAGTCTTGCATCCCCAGAATAAATCTCACTTGGTCATGTTGTATGATCTTTCTAATCCAATTTGCTAGAATTTTGTTGAGGATTTTAGCATCTGTGTTCATCAGGGATATTGGCCTGTAATTCCCTTTCTTTGTAGTGTCTTTATATGGTTTTGGGATTAGGGTAACACTGGCTTCATTGAAAGAGCTTGGAAGTGTGAAAGAGCTTCCTCATGAATTTTTTTGAATAGTCTGAGAAGAATAGATTTTAGTTCTTCTTGGAAAGTTTGATAAAACTCTCCTGTGAAGCTGTCTGACCCTGGGCTTTTGTTTGCTGGAAGCTTTTTGATTACTGCTACAATATCCTCTTTAGTTATCGTCCTGTTGAGATATTTGGATTATTCAGGGTTGAGTTTTGGAAGCTTATATTTTTCTAAGCATATGTCCATTTTCTCTAGGTTGTTTAGTTTGTTGGAGTAGAGTTATTCCCTTGTTCTGAGGTGGGTATCTTGTACACAGCTTACATATGGGTCATGTTTTCTTATCCATTCAGCCACTTGATGTCTTTTAATTAAAGCATTTAGGCCATTTATGTTTAAAGTTATTATTGATAGGTATTTGTTTGTAGCCATTTTATTTTTATTGTCTGTGCTCCTTCTTCCCCCCTTTTTTGTTTCTTCTTTTTACAGCATTCCCTTTAGCATTTCTTGCATTGCTGGTTTGGTAGTGATAAACTCTCTTAGCCTTTTTTTGTCTGTGTAGGTCCTGATTTCCCCTTCAATTTTGAAAGATAGCCTTGTTGGATAGAATATTCTTGGATTTAGTCCCTTGCTTTGCATCACTTTGTATACTTCCTTTCATTCCTTTCTGGTCTGATGTGTTTCTGTTGAGAAATCACTTGATACTCTAATGGGAGCTCCCTTATAGGTAACTCTTGCAGCCTTTAAGAGTCTCTCTTTGTCATTAATGTTAGGCATTGCGATTACGATGTGTCTTGGTGTTGGTCATTTGGATTCATCATGTTTGGGACTCTCTATGCTTGTGACTTTTTTCTTCCTCAAAACATGAGGAATTTTTTTAAATTTAATTTTTTAAATTTAATAAATCTTTATTGCTGAGATTATTACAATTGTTCCTCTTTTTCCCTCCATAGCTCCCCTCCACGCGGTTCCCACCCCACCCTCTGCCCTTACCTCCCTCCCACTGTCCTCGTCCATAGGTGTACGCTTTTTGTCCAGTCTCTTCCTGCACCTCCCACACCCCTTTCCCCCCCGAGAATTGTCAGTCCACTCCCTTTCTATGCCCCTGATTCTCTTACATTCACCAGTTTATCCTGTTTATCAGATTTTTTATTCACTTGATTTTTAGATTCACTCGTTGATAGACATGTATTAGTTGTTCATAATTTTTATCTTTACCTTCTTCTGCTTCTGCTTCTTCTTCTTCTTCTTCTTCTTCTTCTTCTTATTCTTATTCTTATTCTTCAAGAATACCTTTCAGCATTTCATATAATACTGGCTTGGTGATGATGAACTCCTTTAGCTTTTTCTTATCTGTGAAGCTCTTTATCTGACCTTCAATTCTGAACGATAGCTTTGCTGGGTAGAGTAATCTTGGTTGTAGGTTATTGCTATTCATCACTTTAAATGTTTCTTGCCACTCCCATCTGGTCTGCATAGTTTCTGTTGAGAAATCAGCTGACAGTCGTATGGGTGCCCCCTTGTAGGTCACTGTTTTTCTCTTGCTGCTTTTAATATTCTCTCTTTGTCTTTTGCTCTTGACCTTTTAATTATGATGTGTCTTGGTGTGGTCCTCTTTGGATTCCTTTTGTTTGGGTTCTGTGAGCTTCCTGGACTTGTAAGTCTATTTCTTTCACCAGGTGGGGGAAGTTTTCAGTCATTATTTCTTTGAATAGGTTTTCAGTATCTTGGTCTCTCTCTTCTTCTGGCACCCCCATAATTCTGATGTTGGTATGCCTGATGTTGTCCCAGAGTTTCTTACACTGTCTTCAAATTTTTGGATTCTTTTTTTTTTTTTTCTTTTTCAGTTGAGTGTTTTTTGCTTCTTTGTATTTCAATTCTTTGACTTGATTCTTGCATTCCTCTAGTCTGTTGTTGGGTCTCTGTATAATATTTTTTTTATTTCAGTCAGTGTATGTTTAATTTCTAGTTGGTCCTTTTTCATATCTTCAAGGGTCTCGTTATATTTATCGGCCTTTTCTAGGATGTTCTTGAAAAGCCTTATAACTGTGGTTTTGAATTCTATATCCAGTTGTTTGTTTTCCTCCATTTCTTTCGTTTGTGATCTGTTTCTTTGTCTCCACATTTTTGCTGCTTCCCTGAGTTGATAGAGTGGTTTTTTGTGCTAGGTGTCCTCTGGGGCACAGTGGCTCAGCCTCCCCAGTTACCTGAGGTCGACACTCTTGTTGCACCCCTTTGTGGACTGTGTGCTCAGCCTTGTTGTAGTTAAGTCTTGATTGTTGTTGGTATCACTGGGAGGACTTGACCTCCAGGCCAATTGGCTGTGAGGATCAGCTGTGTCTATGCTGGGAACACTTTTGGGCTGGAGACACCCTTATGAAACAAGACTTGCAAAATTACAAAAGCCTCTGTGCTCAGCTTGGATGGGGCGGAGTTTCAGGGTGGAGCAGACAGCCTTAGTTTCCCATCAGCCCTGCCCTATGAGGCCCCTGGGTCTCAGTGTCCCTTGGTTATAGCTGCAAGCACCTCTGAGAGAAAGCCACCCTTGAGTTTCGCCCGCTGCCAGACAGTCCAGTTTCTCCCCGAATGAGTCGGGGTTCCCAGAAACTTGCCTGGAACTGGAGTTCAACGTAGTTGAGTGCTTCTGTCTCCCTCCTGCTTTAGAAAGCCAGCCATACACTCAGCCTCCCGTGCATTCAGCAGTCAGTCCTCTCTGTGTGCACACGCCTCCAGATCTCTGCCTTCCGCAGCTCCTGAGTCTCAGTGTGCTTTCTCTTTTCCTGACTGTCCAGATTCCCCCCCGAATGAGTCTGGTTTCCCAGCGTCTCGCCCAGGACTGGAGTTCAGTGCATTCGGGAGTTTCCTTCTCCCTCCTACTTTAGAAAGCCACTCAGCCACCCGTGCACACAGCCACCCTTCTTCTCTGCGTGCGAGCCTTTGTACCTCAGCTTTTTGTAGCTCCTCTGAGTCTCAGTGTGCTTTCCTCTTTTCTTCTAGTTGTGGAAGTTCCACTAAGCCAGCTTTCCTGTGGTTCTGGATGGTGTCCATTTTGTCTTTTAGTTGTAGTTTTGATATTGTTGTGTGAGGCAGCAGTTTAGGTGTTTACCTATGCCGCCATCTTGGTTTATCCCCAAGGAATTTTCCAACATTATTTCTTCAAATAGGTTTTCTAACACTTGCTCCTCTTATCGTTCTGGCACCCCTATTATTAGTATGTATGTTGCTTCATTTCACATTGTCCCAAATCTTCTCCAGGCTCTCCTCCTGTCTTTTGATATTTTTCTCCAAATGCAGTCTAGATTGGGTGTGTTTTGCTTCTCTGTCTTCTAATGCACTAATTTGGTCCTCTGCTTCTTGAAAGCTTCCATATTGTTTTTATTGTAGCTATATCACTCTTTATTTCCTCCTTATCCTTACATAGGTTTTTTTTTATTTTATTTTCTCATGCATCCAGTTTATGAACTGTATGATCCTTATTCTGAATTATTATTTTTTTACATATTGCATGCCTTCATTTCATTTAGTTCCTTTTCTGGCAATTCCTCCTTTTCTTTCCTTTGGAGGTTGTTCTACTGTCTCCCCAATTTTGCTCTCACCAAAGGATCTAGGTATTTTGTTGCACAGGGCCTGTTGTTGCATCAGTGGGCTTAGTGGTGGGTTGGGTGGTTGCGGGGTAGCTGCTCCTCAGTGGGAATCGTGGGGCAGTTGCTCTTTGTGTGATCGCAGGTGGTGGTTGTTGCAGGCTGCGGCTGTTCCTGTGGCTGCTGGAACATTTGTGGTGCCTGGGGCTTCTATATATGGCTTGGCTGTTTGCAGGTGCAGTCACCAAGCCCAGGGCTTCAGCGTAGGACTCAGCTGTTTGTGCACTTGATCGCAGAGCCGGGGGCTGCTGCATAAGGCTTGGTTATTCTTAAGCACAGTCCTTGAGCTCGGGGCTGCTGTGTAAGGCTCGCCTATTTGTGTGGGTGCACATGCTATTAGTACCTGGGCTAAGGCATCTGACTCAGGGGAGAGAAGTGCACTCTGGAACTCCAGTGTCTGTGGGTCAGCAGCCAAGGCAGCAGGTTCCTAGCCAGAATGGCTGTAGGATCCTGGTGGTGTCTGAGAGCACCCTGGGTGGAGGTGAGGCTGGGCTCCCAGTCACAGCAGCTCTTCCCTTCAAGATGGCGTGACCTGTGTTGCAGAGCCAATGCTCTGGGGGAGATTACAGCAGCAGTAGCAGAAGCTGCCCGGCTATGCGAGCCCAGTCTGCCAGTCCCTGAAGATCCTGCGAGATCTAGCTGTTTCTCATTCACATACACACAAACACCACACACGTCCACATACTCCCCTTTCACTCTGTCACTCACTCACACTCTCTTCCTCACTGCCGTACTGCCGGCTGACATTTTCTCAAAGTCATTGTGGTTTTAATGATTAGTGATGTTAAGCATCTTTTCATGTCTATAGGCCATCTGAATTTCTTCTTTGGAGAAATGTCTTTCCATGTCCTCTGTACCATAAATGTGAATAGAGGTTAGTTTGTGTTTGCTTGTTTATTTTTAACCCTACTGCTTTTGCTCCGGTCACATTTGCTCTATGACAAATAACATTTTCTGAACTTGGACCTAGGGATATGGTTATAACCAATAATTGATTTAAAAAAAGAACTAAGTTAATGTGTTTTCTCATTTCAAACCATGGAATAATTATATATTTGTGTCACTGGATACTATTGGAAACAATATATAGAACTCAGTAGTTAGTGAATTCTTTCCTTGGTATTTTTTGATTAATCATTCTAATAATGACAACTGTATGTAAAGTAGAGATATAGTTTACCCCCATTTACAAATACTCAACTGATGCTTATGGAATTTAAGGAACTTGCTCATGGTCACACCAGGAGCAAACACTGTGCTAGATTTTAAACTAAAGACTTCTTACTCCAGGACCTCTGTGTTTTGCCTATTTTGAACTTTTAAAGAATTTTATAAAGTAGTCACTGACTTTCATACTTTTACCTGCATAAAGTTGGAAATGTCAACAAGCTATGAAAAGACCATTTCTCTCTCAGCTACAGCCAATTCACCTCCTAATGTCATCCTTTCCAAGCTCTGTTCTCCTTTATATTCTCTGCAAGCCAGATCTATGGAAACTCAGATCTGAGAAAAGGAGAAGAAGAGGAGGAAGTTGAAGTGAGCACAGTCCTGGAGTCTCCTCATTCAGTCTTTTGAGCACCAATAACGTGAATTAAAGTGGAGGTAGAAGGCTGAAAAAAGAAGGCTGGTGTTCAAAGGCTTCACAGTCTGTAGTCTAGGCAGGCAGCAATTGTTGACTGCAGCTCTGTCCCTGTTAGGGCTGCCTGTTGCTGCCACTCTTCTTCCCTAACACACCTAGAGAATACTGAAGCCAACTTTCCTCTAAAATATGGCGGTGTTAATTTATTCTCTATTGTACAAAGGCCCACTGTAAGAAACTGTGTATTATTTACTAGTAGCTTTCACTATCTTATCAATAACGAAAAAATCAGTTAGGGATAAAGTGGAGCTGTTTTATGCTAGATTTCCTGTTTGTAATTCGTTAAAACTTAAGGGCCTAAGTATATATTTCAGAAAAATATAACTTAGGGATAATTTGCAAAATCAACCTATGCAGTTCCTTGTGAGTCATGGAGAATAAATAGTCTTGTTTGACATGAAAGTTTGAAATGAAACTGAGGACTGTATCATTAATTTATTCAATGTACTTTATGCCTAGAATGAATTAGGTACTGTTCTAGGCACTAGGCCTTAAAGTGAACAAGGTTAAAGGCCCCAATTTAAAGTAACAGTATAAGGAATATAGTTAATAATCTATAGTGATAAAAGTGTAATATGCTAATTAGACCAGACATCCTTCTGTTCCTTCTGGATGAAGCCAGGGCTGCAAGGGAAGCCTGGGTCCCAGGTGCCAGAGAAAGCCGGTGCTAGCAGCCAGGGGGAAGGAAGGCCTACTCTTGCACGAATTCCGTGCATTGGGCCTCTAGTAATGTAATAACCATGTATGGTGTCCTATGGGTACTAGACTTACTAGGGGGAATAACTTCATAAGTTATATAAATGTCTAATCATTAAGTTGTACACCTGAAACTCACGTAATATTATATGGCAAATGTATTGAAATATCAAAATAAATAAAAACAAAAGACTAAAGGCCCACTGGAGAATTCAAAGGTGGTAACCCAGGAACTGCAGGGACCAAGGAATACTTTTTAGGTTGTAAAGGAATATGAACTCAGCCACTCAGCCCCATTCCTGGAGCTCTCCCTTGTCCTATCTTCTGGGATGTCCAGATCTTTTGTAAAAACTAAAGATGTTTCCCTATGTGGCTTCCTTTCCCATTTCTAATGTTTTTAGGTGGAATTGCAGACAGAGGAAAAGTTCTTCATTTGTATGGAATAAATTCTTGGTGGTCTAACTAAGGGCCTTGAAGTTCTTCATTTGTATGGAATAAATTCTTGGTGGTCTAACTAAGGGCCTTGAATTTGTTTTTCCATAGAAATATGATGGTTCTCTTCTTATTTAATATTCAATGAATATTGCAATCTGCTTCAATAGTGCTGTAGATTAAGTAGATTCTGTGAGTAAACTGATATGTGTGTATCTAAATCTACCAACACAGACACAATGTCAAATAAATCTCTCTCTCTCTCTCCCCTCTATCATGTATATCTATCTATAACCAAAAACTTTTATATGCACATTAAGTACATATATTATTAGGATCATCTCTTCAGAAACAAATATTACATAAAAGAGTCCACATCATTGATTGCTGTGTAATCCCGTTTTCCAAGCCTTCACCATTGTGACCACCTAATACCCTTGCTTTCTGCCAGGACTCTTCACAGCTTACCCAGTTACTTGCTGCTCTCAGACTGTACCTTGTTAGTTTCCCTTTCTTGTTTTTGTCAGACTGTTCTCACTGTTAAATTCTTATCATTTTGTATGAACCATGTTTTCCAAGTTCATACTAAAAGAAACTTTCTACATAAGTGTTTTCTCACAATATCTGCCATCTCTCTTTTTTTCTAATAATTATAAAATTCTGGGGTATTTATGTCAGGGCTCTAATATACCATTTGGAGTGATAGTTCAGTTGTTTCCTAAACCCAGTATCTTCTCCATTTAACAATCATACTGGTCATTTAAAAAGCAGGGATTGTGTTTGAAACATCTAAATATGCCCCCCAAAGTGCCTTGCACAACACTGCAAATTTAGGTGAACACTAGGTTACATTAATTCCAGAAAAACATCTCAGTAAACTCACACAGATTTTTAAATCATTTACAGTTTACTTGATAGACATGGCTTTCGAGTCCTCCCTCTATACTTTTTTTTATTTTCCTTTGTAGTTTACTGCTGTACCTGGGATTATTTCTGTTTTTGTTTTTTTTTTTATCATTATTAGATAGTCAATGTAAGAATTCAAGCAGGTTTTCTTTTTATCTTTGACCATGAAAGAGTTGTTAAATGTCATTGATTGACAACACAGATTTGAAATGCATTGTAGGGAAGAAATCGTTGTTGGCAGAAAGTTGCCTGTGTAAATAATGCATCATAAGAAGCACCCAGCATAGTTTTGGTTGGATTTAGCTGTAAACAAACCTTTAATCTATAACTTTCATTGTTGGTTATGATGTATACCAATTGCAAACATATTCATTTTTGAAAGATAAAATGTACCCAGCACATGATCCTTGCCCTTCTCTCTAATCTTTATAAGCCATAAAAACATGAGATGTTTTCAAACCAAATATTTAGCCTATCTGACCATAAAATGGAGCTCCCCCTTTAAATAAAAGTTTGTGTTGATGGATTTTATGGTATGCTGTTTAAACTGTTTTTAAACCATTAAATGTAGACACTTAAATACACTTAGAACTTACACAGTTTTTGTGGCATCAACTGTTCTATTTTGTTCTTTTATTTGCACAAGTATTATTAAACAGAGCCAAAGATAACTTAGACCTAATTAATGGATATGAAACTCATTTGTCAGTGACAGATTTTTACAACACCAGTACAAGGCCCAAAATTTTCATTTAAAAATGATTCTTATTTCTGGAAAAAAAAAAGTGAAAAGATATTTTAGTTAACACATACAAGACAGGTAACTATTTTATACACACCTCTCTTAGTACCACTTTATTGGTAAAATATATTAAATCTAGAAAAGGATGCTTTACCATTAAAAATAAATCCAGCTGGAAAGCTTCTGCACAGCAGAAGAAATCATCAATAAAATGAAAAAGGAGATCCCTATATAGGAGAACATATTTGCCAATGATACATCTGATAGGAGGTTAATATCCAAAATATATAAGGAACTCATACAACTTAACAAAAGGAATACAAACAATCCAATTTAAAAATGGGCAAAGGACCTAAGTAGAGACTTCTCTAAAGTGGACAAACAGAAGGCCAAGAGACATATGAAAAAATGCTCAAAGTCACTGATCATCAGAGAGATGCAAATTAAAATGACAATGAGGTATCACCTCACACCTGTCAGAATGGCTATCATCAACAAATGAACAAAAGGCAAGTGCTGCTGAGGATGTGAAGAAAGGGAGCCCTAGTGCACTGCTGGTGGGAATGCAGACTGGTGTAGCCACTGTGGAAAGCAGTATGAATTTTCCTACAAAAAAGAAAAATCAAACTGCCATTTGACCCAGTGACCCCATTTCTAGAAATATATCCTAAGAAACCTTAAACACCAATCAGAAAGAATTCACAGCAGCACAATTTACAATAGCTAAGACCTGGAAACAACCCAAGTGCCCATTATTAGATGAGTGGATAAAAAAGCTGTGGTATATTTACATAATGGAATACTATGCAACTATGAAAAATAAGGACCTCTTACCTCTTGAGACAGCATGGTTGAACCTGGAGAGCATTTTGCTAAGTGAATAAAATAAATCAGCCAGAGCAATGTAAGTATCATGTCACTTCACTCATATGTGGAATCTAATGAACAAAATAAACTGATGAACATAATAGATCCAGAAACATAGAAGTATCAAACAGGCTGATGCGTTTCAGAGGGAACGTGGAGGTGGGTGTAGAAGTGGGAAGAGATTAACCAAAGAATTTATATGTCCATGCATGCATAACCCATGACACAGATTATAAGGTGGTGAAGGCCTGAAGTGGGGGATGGGTGCAGGCAAAGGGGTCAGTGGGGAAAGAAAGGGGGCATCTCTAATGCTTTAAACAATAAATATTAAATAAATAAATAAATAAATAAATAAATAAATAAATAAATAAATAAATCCAGCCTGAACCTGCAGATCTCTGGTGATCTAAAGTAGTTATAGGAACGTTTTTTTCACACTGGCCTTATGATGTCACTCTCATGGTATCTTTATTTATCTGTATATGTCTGATCCCATTAGATAAACTTTATATTGTTTAGTATAGATTTGGTGGGAGAACTGTTCTGATTGGCTGATTTAGGATTATTGTGTACACCTCTGGACCAATCAGTGACCATCTTTGTGTAAAACAAACAAACCAACAGCATGAACAACAAAATAAACACAAAGAAAACAAATAGCTTAGCACAAGATGTACAAGAAGGCATCTAAGCTCCAGAGATATTACTCTGCAGACATGATTGACATATCCTGTGATCCATTAAATCATAACTGAATTTGAAAGTGGAAGCGAGTATTTCATATTGATCTTTTGGACAATTAAAAATCATGCCATTTTTTATTACAGTAGCCAATGACTACACATTTGAAATATGCAAATTATACATTTTACGTCTGGATAGAAAGTCAATAAAGGCCACTCTAAACTGCTAATAGTTTTGGAAAAATTGAAGGTACTTAAACTCATAGTCTTATAACTAGTTTTCTCACTGGTGGTATTAACCCCATCCAGCATTTAGTCCATGCCATACTTTCTATAATTTTATATTTCTAATGTGTGGACATTATCTTTAGTTCTTTTGAATATATTTGGTATTATACCTTTATGTAACCTGATCTCAAAACTTCAAGGTATTCCTGAGGAGCAGTGAAGAAATTTGGCTAAATGTTTCATGGTAAATATAGTTAAAAGACTCTGGATTCAACAAAGTTAATTAATTGATTTTTTTTACCACAAGTCTTCTCAGAACATTATATGTTAATGTAATTTGAGATTTGAAGAGAGAGTTAACCAACTGCCCTCCCCCTTTTTCTCTGAGAAAATCTCACTGGACTAGTGCTATGGAGTATTCACTTTGCCAAATGATATTTTAGTGCTTAATATCTTGCATCTTTCAAACACATCACCCTTGATGATTATAGATTTTTATGGAGTCTGGTGGCTAGATTAAATGATTTATGACTATGACTTTGGCAGAACACATGAGTGAACTCAAGATATGTTTGAATTATCTGAGTAAATTCATATGAGGTGGCAAGAATAAGGGTCATTAACTTAGTAACCATGGGGAAAAACTGGAAAATTGATGGTGTCACTTGCTCAGGAGTTATATTCCATTCACTGTTTTGGGCCATGCCTATGTCCTTAACTCTTTTAAATCAGACTATTAACACCTTAACCAACTTTCTCCTTATATAAGAGTTAGTGATACTCTCTACCTGACCATCAAAAGGCATAATTAAAAATTAATTATAATCACCCATGACATAGTAAGTTTTGTGTCTGAGGTGATTTGTCATAGTTTCATAATTAAAATTATTAATTATGTCATTTTCTGTATCTTTTTATATTTGAATGTGGTTTTAAAAAGTATGTATGAATTATTTTTTAATCTGAAAAATAAAATAATTTCATCTATTTTCTGATTCAATGCAAAGCATGCCACATCTTTGCATTTGCTAGTTATCAATATTTACAAATTAGTTGATAATATGAAATATAAGAAAAAAGTAGCAATTTTATAAAAGCATTTCAGAAATTTTGTCTGGGAATTATTTTTAATCTCATCTAATTTATTTATTTTTAATCCAGGTGATATGTGGATACATAAGAATTTTTCTTAAACTTTTTTCTCAACACAAATTTACTGTTTTAAAAACCAAATGATTTTATTATGTCTATCTAAAGATAATTTTAAGTGATGTCCCTCTTTAAACCTATTCTATAGTCTAAAAGCTAAAATAAGTGTTGACTCTGAATTTACCAGTGTTACCTAACTAAAGGGGTTCATTTGCATGCACACATCAAAGCCCAATCAAATCTGAACAGAAATTTGCAACCAAGAATGTAAAGGTTTAATTAAGAAATGGTATCATGCAGGGTGTTACATGTGAGCTTGTGATCAAAGACCTGGCTGTCTGATGGTTTCTAGGGGATGGATTATATAGGAGACTAGACTAGGGGAGTTAGAGTCATGGTAAGGGTTTTGGTTGCTACTGCATTGGTAAGAGCCAGGTTAGCCAGCAGTTGATCAGGGCATCTGGTCCTGATGTCAGCCTTGGCACAGTTCTGTCAGGTTTCCCAAGGGTGCGGTTGGTGGGGTCATTCTACTTTTCTGGGTCTGGAGATGAAACACAACTAGTTCAACCAAAACTACGTCTTTGCAGTCAACAGACCCAAGGCTTTGTTCCTAAGATTATTTGATGCTGACAAGAGCCTCATTATCTTGAGAACTTAATTATTATGACATGGACCTGCAAAGGAGGAGCAGGCAGGTTAGTCAGGGTGCTGGATGAGGCCAGGTTGAATCAAAAAGAAAGAAAGGAGAAAAGGTCATATTAAAGAAATCAATTTT
The DNA here is from genome assembly GCA_026230045.1 of Corynorhinus townsendii. Taxonomy (NCBI): domain Eukaryota; kingdom Metazoa; phylum Chordata; class Mammalia; order Chiroptera; family Vespertilionidae; genus Corynorhinus; species Corynorhinus townsendii. The sequence continues at coordinate 115,560,335 of JAPDVU010000001.1, read as the reverse complement.
CTTTGTGGCTTTACCAGTAAGAACTGACATATCGCCAAGGTTAAAGGAATGCTTAAAGAATGTCAACTAGACCAGTTGTAATCAAACTGTGGCTTCTCTTGTGTGCTAGGGACTAATCAAATTTCCTTCCTAGAAGTTTTTACAAATGCCATGGAAAGATTGCTACCTGAACATTGTTTTAGAAATAAACATGAGTTTTTAAATATGTAAAGGCCTAGTATAAAGAGATTGTGAACAGATCATCATTTTTATTAACTTTCAAGGAGAAGTAACTACTTTGTTGAAAATAAATATGTTAAATCTATAAAATACTCTTTCCTCTCAGTTATTTAGACCATGTAATCACAGAACCATAAAACTCAAGTAGTGCCGTAAGACCATCAAATCCTTTCTTTGACAGACATCTTGTAACAAAATAATTACTTGGTCCTTAGTTCTTCTCCTCCTCCCCCCTCCCTTTCTTTCTCCCTTCCTCTCTCTCCTTACCTTCTCTCTCTTCACCCCGCACCCCTTAGGTTGAGGAATGTGGATGATGATGATCCTATATAATAAAAGGCTAATATGCAAATAGACTGAACGGTGGAACAACTGAACAACCAGTCGCTATGACATGTGCTGACCACCAGGGGGTGTGTGCGGAAAATGGTGGGCATTGGCCATGTGAGATGGTGAAACAGATGAGCAGAGATGCCAGACCAAGGTGGGGGACCGGTCGCTGTCATTGAGGCGAGCCTCTGGTGGTTACTGAAAATTCTTTGCTCCTATGTGCTGCGGTCCTACCCAGTGCTTGCACCTGCTGCCAGTGCTGGAGCTGCCACTCGCACCCACTGCCAATGCCCATCGCCGGACCTCGATCACTCAGGGCCATTAGCAGGTGCAATCGGCAGCTGCTGGCCGTAATTGCCCCTGAGGGCTTCTCCATCTACCTCTGCTCCTGAGGGGCAATCAGGGCAGCAGCCACCTCTGGCACCGTTGATGGTGCCGGACCCACTTGCAACCACTGCTGGCGCTGGCCCCAATGGCTCCATGCCATCATCAGGTGTGAGTGGGACTAGTGCCATCAGTACATGGGAGCAGTGGTGGCAGGAGCAGGGCTGCTGCCAGACAGGGGATCAGGGGCCATGATGGGAAGGGCCGGGTGGGGCACGGAGGATGGGCCAAGACCCACCCCTGTGCCTATTGCAGCCTCACAGCCCACTGTTCCTTTCAAGGTACACAAATTTGTGCACTGGGCCCCTAGTATGAGATAATAGCTCAGTAATATTATGTGGTAAAATGAAGTTATACTAGGCATTATTTTACTTTTTTAGGAAGACAAGCCTTATGTTATTCTCCCTATTAACTAGAGATGGATTCAGGCTCCTCAGGCAAAGAGCAGCCAGAGCCTGGGGAATAACTCAGGAATAGTATTAGGAAGTGATGGAAAGCTTGAGAACAAAATAGTGTGGTTGCCAAGGGAACTCAAACACTATAAGAAAATTAGAGACTGGAGATGTAGAAATTTTTTTCAAGTTCTTATACCAAACAAGAGGTAGAACTATAATTCAACTTTTTAAAAATTCCATAGCAGATGTTCCTTCTGAAATTCTACTATATGTAGGCTATTGGCAGAAAAGACTGAAAGAACACAAGATAGAAAGAGGACAAAGATCAGAGAAAATTAAGACTTTATGGGTTCAAAGTGTATTTGATACAAGAGGTTTGAAACATTAAGAGTTTGAGCATTAAGTACAGGAAGCACAAATTTAGAAATCAAACATGAAATTTCTATTTTATACCAGTGAGGGAATATTGTGTGGACTCCTGGCTACTGTAGCCACATTCTTTTCCAGAATATTTTATTTGTTTTGCAAACTGTTTTGGTTTCTTATTGTTCTTAAATTGAATTAGTTTTTACATTTATAAACTAGAAGATTATAACCAAAATTTTTTTTCCTACCTCTTTTGAAAAGTCTGAAAAAGTCTGGGTATTAGAGTTCTAGGAAGAGGGAGAGAGAGATAGAGATAGAGAGAGAGAGAGAGGAAGGAAAAGAAATATACACACAATCATATCATGATGAGATAAGACCTATGATGGAAGTGACAGAGTAGAAATGTAATAGAAAGGTCAAGCATGCCTGCCATGGAGAGGTGGCTATGTCTGAGTGTGAGCAACCCTTTCATTAAGGATCCTGGTCTAGAGATACTGAATTGTTATCTTTATGTATAACACTAAACCTCAAGAAGAAGGATAGTTTCTTAGATCACTTAGTCTTATTATAAGACTTAGACACTTTGACCTACTGTTACTGCTCTAAAAAAATAATTTACTGAATTATTTGGTAATTGAATGATAAAGTCATCTTCTTAGATGCTGCTAAATGTTCATGGAACAATTTACTGACCAGATTCTTCTAATTGGGAAAAAAATTAAATCACAAATTCAAAATTCCATGCCAATCAATAAGTCCAATTTTAATAAAACATTAGTGCAAGAAAAGCTCTGAATAATTCTATTTCATTAATAAACCATATATATCCAGGGCATACACTTTCATATCATTAAAATATGCTAACACAGGTTCAAAATACCACACTTTTATTTAACTGCTGCCTTTGAAAAATAATTAAGACTTAAAACAGTCTAATAGAATCTAAATGGCAAGTAGAAAAACACAGAAAACCTATTTATCTGAATCTATATTGTCTTAAAATCAGTGGTGGTAATAATGCTTCTTATTTAACAATATTTTTTCTATCATAAATAATACATGAGGATATAAAACTGTCTATCTATACTGTACATTGTTATTATTCATTATGTTGTCCTTGGGAAGTCTGGTTCTACAGTATTTATTAGCATGAACTCATAGAGTTGTTTTCATCTTTGAAGAGTATGTTGAAAATTTATTTTTTAATTTTATTGTTGACAGTATTACAGATGACTTCCATTTTCTCCCTTTTCGCCTCCCTCCACCCACCCCAAGCTATTGTCTATGTTTATGGGTTATGCATATATGCATATATGTTCTTTGGTTAATCTCTTTGAGTTTTAATCCTTTTCTTTGGAGATTTAGTGAACCCTGGAGTTAATACAGTAGCTGAAATAGGGGGGAAGTAGAAACCATAATTCTTTGGCACAGGACCAATGGGTTTGTTCCATTGTAAACAAAGGTTGATTTAGTCAAATTACCATCTGTCTGTGATAATTTAAATAGTAATGTGACACATTTTACTACTGTAACAGCTTCTGCTTCTTTTTAAGTTTTTACAGAGAGGAGATATTGGTGAATAAGAGCAGGTTTCCTTTTCAGATTTATTTTGAATTGCATAGTAGCATCTCTCTTCCATGTCAATAGTTGGTGCTATTTGCTATGTTTACACATTTGAAGAAACTTCCATTTCTGGATCCCGTAGTCCTTAAATTCTTTCACAGTCACTTGACCTCTTTTCAAAGTCTTTTTCTTTTTGGATTAACCACTTAAGCCTGCCATTCTTTCATGGAGTGGTCTGTGAGCTTTAATTACAAGCTTGGGGTTAGTCTCATATTTAACATTTGAATAGACAGCAAGAAGGTGTGTACTTCTTTTATGTAATTAACTTTGGGGCAAGATCACGTATTTAGGGAAATTAGACCATTAAAGTATCTTGAAGACCAAGCTATATGGACTATATGTGCTAATTTGTCAATATTAGTGATTTAAAGAAAAGTCTTTTACTACATGCTTTGTTTGTTAGTTGGTTTTTACTTTTGTTTATTTAATTACAGTTGAACATTCAATGTTATTTCATATTAGTGTCATAGAAAGCCTTTTACTAATTGCAAAGAAGTTACTAGTAGTTTTAGATTGTCTTGCTGGAAAATTTTTACTTTATTCTAAACTCAAATATATCCATACAGGCGTATGGATATATCCTGGTATTTACTCTTCTCCTCTGTTTCAGCTGGTATGGTTAGTGAGTAGTATGATTAACTAATAAACAGAGTAGTTGTGAATTCTCACTCTGTGTAATAGAAAACTCCCTTCTGCTCTAGCAATTAAGGCTCACAAGAACCTTCACAATTCATACCACAGATAATGTAGGACAATTATTACTTTTTATGTGGGCTAATGTTTACATCACTTTTGTACACAAAATGGCTAAGGTTCTGGCTAACTTAGCCAACATCTGGCTAACTTAGCTTGTGTTCCCAGCTGCAGTCTGGATTGCTCAATAAATATTGGACCCCCAGTTGGAGGGGAAATATGTTTTAGTCCATTTGGGCTGCTATAACAAAATACCATAGATTGGATTCATTATAAACAATAGAATTTATTTTCCACAGTATTGGAGGTTGGAAAGTCCAAGCTCAAGGGACAAGCCTATGTCCTGATACACAGCCATCTTTTACTGTGTCCTCATCGGGCAGAAGTGGCAAGGTTGCTCTCTGGAGTCTTTATTACAAGAGCACCAGTCACATTTATGAGAACTCCACACTCATTTATTTCCTAATCACCTCCCAAAGACCCTACCTCCAAACACCATGCCACTGGGGATTAAGTTTTAACGTGAAATTTTCAGGGAACACAAGTATTCAGTAGATAGCAAATTTAAGGCATGTGTGTGTGTGTGTTGTTGTTGTTTTAGTAATGCATTTGTACATATTGGTTTAGGTAATTTTCATTCGCTTGACTGTGGCTTTGTGGTAGGTTAAATCATTGGCCCTAATTCTTAACCCTGCCATATGTCCATGCCCTTTGTCTTCTATCTTTTAATTCTTCGGACTAGAGGGGAAAATCCCATTTCTTGATTTGGGTTTAGACACATTTCATACTTGGATCAATGTTAATAGATGTGGACACTGCAGTATCTTGCAGGGTATGGTTGGGCTTCCCTTCTTGTGCTCTGCCATTGCAATTAGAAGAGAGGCCCGTTAGCCTCATACTCATGAAGCTAGGGACATGTGGGGTCAGCTTTCAAGGCAAGCCCAGCTGAGAGTAGTTGACCAGCCAACCCTGCAGTCAGTCCTTAGACATGGAGTGAAAATAAATTGTTGTTTTAAACCAGTAGTTGGTCATGGGGGTAAGGAGTGTTGTTATGCATTATTGTTTTGTGTCTAAAATTTTGACTGATACAGTAGCTTTTATAGGCATACATCTTGACTTTAGAACTATTGTCCTGAAAGTTAAAAAAGAGAAAAATTTTACTCTGCATTTATTTCATGTTTATTTTGTTCTCTATTTTTTGGGTCTATAACTTATTTATATAGGACATCACCATTCCCAAGACCCATTATCTGCCTCTTTTATTCAGCCTGTCACTGTTATTGATGGGATACCCTCTGTGTCCCCACCTATTGCCATTGGAAGTGGAGTCCTTGGGGTGCCTCTGTGATAAGAATTTCCTGAGGCCCTGTTGGGAGTATGGGCTTTCATGGAAACCTTTATTGATGATGTAAAATTAAGGGAGTTTTCCTCCAAGGTTCCATCTCCCTCTGTCTCACCGTGGAAGAAGTCCAGGCTTGTTTTCAGCAAAACTAGAATTAAAGTCATTACCCAGAGTTTCTATTCCATATCAAAGCACAGTCCAGTCTAGCGTCTGGCTAACTTAGCTTGTGTTCCCAGCTGTGTGGGGTCTGTATGACCATAGGCCATGCAGCTGCAAAGGCCACATGGCTGTGGAGGGAGGATGGGCAAGTGCAGGTCAAGGAGAAAAAGAAGTGCAAGAAGAAGAGGAGTGTGAGATAGCAAACAAGCAAGAGAGAGTGAGAACTCCTTTGTGGATTATAACTGAGCATTTAGCCAATTAACACTTCAGGATCTCATGTACTTGCAGTGGTTCTGTCCATCTAGCCAATTATCTTTGCCCAGGTTGGACTGACAGACAAGCACCTTCCGAATGTCACCATCCTCTTTGTTTGATCTCTTTTCCCAGTGATCCGTAAGGAATGGACTGGTGCCCTGGGGAGTGTGAAACTTCAGCTTCATGGTGAAGCTGCCCAGATGACCATGCTTATAATTTCTGGCCTCCCCTTTGCTCCTTTTCTGTTATTAATATTAACTAGCTAGTTGTGATGGTAACAACTACTTTACTGAAATCCATTCCTCTCCATCTCAGAGCTACTTCTTTCACATTCTTCCTAACACATAGCTGACTAGACCAGCTGTCAGCAAACCGCGGTTCGCGAGCCACATGCAGTTCTTTGGCCCCTTGAGTATGGCTCTTCCACAAAATACCAAGGCCTGGGTGAGTCTATTTTGAAGAAGTGGCATTAGAAGAAGTTTAAGTTTAAAAAAATTGGCTTTCAAAAGAAATTTCAATCGTTGTACTGTTGATATTTGGCTCTGTTGACTAATGAGTTTGCCGACCACTGGACTAGACCTTGCCTTATAGTCTCAAGAATAACTGCAAACTCCTCACAATGACTGCCAATTCCCTCACTGAAGATTAGTCCTTTCCCCAGCCTGCTAAGGTAAAACCTGGCATCATTTCCGTTTCCGTTAAACTATTTGCATTTGACTTAAGTTAACAAAGTTAGGAGTTAACCTAGAGAAACTCATAAGTAGAAGACTTACATCAGCATACCCAAGGCAGTGGTGGTGGTGGTGGGGGGGGGGGGGCGGCGACTCCTTCCAGAACCAAGAATCTGCCCTGCAAAGGAAATGATGTTACTACTATTAGAACCACTAAAAGCAAATAACCATCAGTTTTAGATATAGAAGGTTTATCTTCGTTTCTAGTTGTTGTGTATTCTTTTATGGGTTGGTCCATCATGTGTTGCCAACAAAAGAGACAGAAGAGAGGCTCTGAAAAAAATAAAAGTGTGTTATACTCACAGGTCCTGCAGAAAAGGCTGCATGAAAGGCCTCGTGAAAAAACACCTGGGCGGTCAGAAGCGAGAAGACAGGACTGAGAGTTCTGTGGCCACAGCCATTCATGGGGTTTCTACAGAGATTGGTGGGGCAGTGTGAACAGCTTAGAACTGTGCTAGTTTGAGTATCGGGTGCCTTGGCATTGTAAGAGTGACTCTAGTTGATTGGTACCAGCCCTGGGATGATTGAGGCAGAGGAGTCTTGCCTCAAAGGCTAGCTACTGGGAAGATGGTCCTGGGTTACTTAGCTTGCATATCCAAAGGCATGCACCTGGCTGAGCCCTTTGCTAGCTTTTAAGAATTGGCTAGCTCAGGGAGGAGCATTCTCTTCCCATCGAGAAAGCTTTTTAAAGATGTTAAAATATCACAATATACAGAACATTTTAAAAATATACACATAATATACTAGTTGTCAAGTCTTTAGGAATAAGAATTATTTTCATGCATTGTATTACAAGAAAGAATTGTGAAAGTGATATAAATAGAAATTATGTGACTGCTTTTTAATTGTTTCACTTTGCTAGACAGGAACTGAAACACAACCTGAATCAATACTCAACACCTGGTAATCCTAATGAGGACTAATAGATTCTGAAGAAACAAAAATGAAAACCATGTTGGCATATTAATATGGTTATCTGGCACATAACTTTTCACAACTCCATTTCTAATTTTGAGACATAATCTGTTTCCCTAGGCCTAACCTAAGGGGCATTCACAATAGGGTGCAGCAAGAGTAGCAATACTGTGTTCCTTGAGCTCTGTCCAGATTGGTTGGTAAGACCAAACATTCAGGGGGTTTCTTTCCAGATAGTCTGGGAGCTCCTGGGGAGATTCTACATTGTATGTACTTCAATGTGCTCCTCTAATCTATCACATGTTGTCTGACATTTTCTACCTTCCCTGCTGGTGGTGGCAATACATTGTCCAAAAGTCCCCTCACCTGCTTGAGAGAACCAATGTTCTCATCAAGACAACCTGTGCTTATGAAGCTGCTCTATTTGTTAGTGTCAAAGCTATAAAATTCAAAGGCAGCACTTTTTGTTTGTTTGTTTTGTTACTGGCTTTTTTATTGAAGCCACTAGCCTCCCACTCACCCTCATGTCCATTCTGGGATTTGTTTGAATTCATGAAGATTGGACTATAGATCAACCAGAGTGACAGATGTTCTCCCCACTTTAAAAGCACTCTTACCTCTTTAGCACTAGCACACTGCCCTTTGCAACTCTGTTGAGCCTCACATCTTATCCATATGATTCCCCCCACCCCCAGAAGTTTTCTCAGTTATGTACAGGGGTGGGGAAAATTAAGTTTATAGTTGTGAGTTCATGAAACACAGACTTTATTATTTTATTGTGATCTATTAATTATTGTATGTATTTGTATTACAACTGTAAACCTACTTGTATGTATGTGTAGCTACCCACCCACTCCCCTCTTTCATCTTAATAGCTTTTAAAAGTAGTATCACTGAAAAGCACTACTTAACTTTAATGGGAGGTGTGTGATGGATACACATGCTGGAGTAAATCTGCTCTGTCAGTCTCTGGGAATAGAGAACTGGAATGGGGTGATGGCAGGGTTAGAAATCAGGATGCTGCTTAAACCCATTAGAAATGAGCTCCTAGAAAATAGAGTAATATTCAGTGTACTTAGAGAGAAAACTCCATTGCTAAGGCAAAATTGGAGGATGAGAAGACCATGAAAGCAATAAGAAAGAAGGAAATAAGAAGGTCCAGAACTGTCAAGGTTATCCTATATAATAAAAGCCTAAAATGCAAATCAACCAAACAGCAGAACCACGGGTTGGTGGGGGCCGGGGCTGGAGAGTGGGCAGCTCCAGGCCAGCCAAGGTGGGTACCAGTGGGCAGAGGGAGGGGACAGCAATCAGGGGGCAGTGGCAACTGGCAGCAGCAGAGGGGCAATCAGGGAGTGGGGCTGACGGCCCACAGGTCACCTCCTATAGAGGAGGGAAGCGGGCCTAATCTGTCAGTTGGACATCCCCAGAGGGCTCCTGGACTGTGAGAGGGTGCAGGTCAGGCTGAGGGACCCCATGAGTGCACCCGGCCTCTAGTAAAATATAAGGAAGGAGGTTTTCATTTCATGGTAAAATCAAATACATATAATGTCAATTAAAAGGAATAGACCTAATTCATTTCTTTATTATTAATTATAATAGTATTAACTTGTGGGTTAAAAACTGGAGATTTTTCTCTCCTTTTAAATTAGCACAAAAGGCTTGGCAATGAATCATAGGTTCATAGGTGTCAAAGACTATTGCCTAATGCACAGTTATATGCTCCTAGAGCTCTTCTCAAAGCATTTTGCACAATTAGCCTCAAATTACCTGCAAGGCTCTGCAGCCTTGCAACCACCAGCCCCACTCTTTCCAACCCCCTATGCCAGAGACTCCTAAAATGGTGATCTGTATTAAATAACCCATAAGATGCTAAATTTCTACATTTTTAATACATTTGTTGGCCTTTTCTTCTTTAAATAATTTTAAGGATATATCTTGCTTGATTTTACAGACTTCTGAATATATATGCATACAAGTTCCCTGAACTTGCTAGAATACTTAATTTCAAGCATTGATAGCTTTTATTTGGATAGAAGTGCCACAAATAGGAAAACTTAATTTCAAAGGGTAAATATATGTTGCTACCAACATTTGACAAGTATTTAACAGCCTACTTTATGTTTCCCCAAACCCAATAAGCTTAGTTTAATGCTTTAGAATAATAATAGTTATACTATGTACTAAATGCTTTCTATGAATTAATTTACCAATTATTTGAGGTGGTATTATAATTTACAATTAATTGATAAGCAAGAGAGCTTGAGGCTCTGATAGGGTGTAACACAACCTATTAATATCGTAGTCACCTAGTGGTTGCCTAAAACTACTTCCCTTTCCCTTTTAATAAGGGTCTTTCTTTGTTCATACTGCCTTTTTATTTTTATCTTTTTTTTCAATTACAGTTGACGTTCAATATTATAGAGTTTCAGGTTTACAGACAGAGGTTAGTCATTTATGTAATTTACAAAGTGATCCCCTCAATAAGTCTTGTACCCACATCACAATATATATAGTTCACTCGGGGTGGGGGGTGGGTTCCTCAACTCGGATTGCGAGAGGGTGCAGCAGGCAGAGGGACCCCACCTGTGCACGATCAGGGCCCAAGAGGGACGCGGGAGGTTGACCAGCCAGGGAGGGACCATAGGAGGGCTCCAAGGCATGTCTGGCTCGTCTTGCTCAGTCCCAATCTGCTGGACCCCAGCAGCAAGCTAACCTATCAGTAGGAGCATCTGCTCCCTGGTGGTCAGTGCACATTATAGTGAGCAGATGAGCTGCCTTAGCATATCATTAGCATACTAGAGGCCAGTGCAAGAAATTTGTGCACGGGTGTGTGTGTGTGTGTGTGTGTGTGTGTGTGTGTGTCCCTCAGCCCAGCCTGCACCTTCTCCAATCTGGGACAACCCTCTCACAATCCAGGACTGTTGGCTCTGAACCACTCACCTGCCTGCCTGCCTGCCTGATTGCCCCCTTACCACTCCCCTGCCAGCCTGATCGACACCTAACTGCTACCCTGCTGGCCTGATTGCACCTAACTGCCCTCCCCTGCTGGCCCGGTCACCCCTAACTGCCCTTCCCTGCTGACCCAGTTGCCCCAAAATGCTCTCTCCTGCCAGCCTGGTCCCTCCCAGCTACCCTCCCCTTCTGGCCATCTTGTGGCGGCCGTCTTGTGTCCACATGGGGGCGGACATCTTTGACCACGTGGGGGCGGTCATCTTGTGTGTTGAAGTGATGATCAATTTGCATATTCCCTCTTTATTTTATAGGATTACTCTTTGATTGGTTGAATCTGTGACCAGACAACCAGGCACTTAGCATATTAGGCTTTTATTATATAGGATTATTGACTACATTCCTTAAGCTGTAGTTTACATCTCCATGACTATTTTGAAATTTCCAATTTGTGCTTCTTAATCCCTTCATCACTTTTACCCAGCTTCCCAATCCTCTCCTCTGGCAACCATCAGGTTCATTTATTTTTTAATTCTACATATAAAGGAAATCATATGTATTTATCTTTCTCTGACTGAATTATTTCACTTAGCATAATATTCTCTATGTCTATCTATGTTGTTGTAATAGGTAAGCTTTCATTCTTATTTATAGCTGAATAATATTCAATTATATAGATACACCACTTTTTTATTCACTCATCTTTAAATTGGAGCATTTAATCCATTTACATTTTAAGTAATTATTGATATGTATGTTGTTATGGCCATTTTATTATTTTTTATTGTTTTTGTAGTTCCTTTCTATTCCTTTCCTTTTCTCTTCTTATATGTTGATGAGTTTTTGTAGTTTTTTTATTTGAATTCCTTTTATTTATTTCTTTTAAATCTCATAGATTTTTGGTTTGTGGTTACCATGAGCTTCAAATATACCACACTAGGTTTATAGCAGTCTACTTTAAGTTGATGGACACTTAAGTTTGAACACATTCAAAAATCACTACTATCAATTTTACTCACCCTGTCCACTTTTATGTTTTTGTCATTATTATTGACTCCTTGTGTGTATGTGTGTGTGCGCACACGCTAGTGTGTATCCCTTAATTTACCATTGTAATTACACATGAACTTCCTACTTTTGCCTTTCAACCTTTGTATTAGCTTTAGTGTTGGTTGATCAACTGCTTTTTTTAAAAAATATATTTTTATTGAATTTAGACAGAAGAGAGAGGGAGAGGGAGAGAGAGAGAAAAACATCAATGATGAGAGAGAATCATTGATCAGCTGCATCCTGCACACTCCACACTGGGGATCGAGCTTGCAACCCGGGCATGTGCCCTGACCATGAATTGAACCATGACCTCCTGGTTCATAGGCCGACACTCAACCACTGAGCATTGCCAGCCAGGCAATCTACTGCTTTTATTATGTGTTTGCCTTTGTCAGTGAGAATATTTTTTCTTTGCAATATTTTTATTCATATTTTTTATTATTTTTCTTAAAGAAGTCCCTTTAAAGGTCCTTATAATACTGGTTTGGTGGTGAAAAAACCCCAGCTTTTTATTGTCTGGAAAGTTCTTTATCTCTCCTTCCATTCTGAATAATAGTATTGCTGGGTAAAGTTGTAGGAACTTAAATTTTATTCTTTAACTCAAGCATGTTAAACTCAAATGCTAATACAGGCGAAATAAACAAGGTTTAAGCTTATGTGGGCTGCAAAAAAACAAAAGTTTCATAGAAACGTAGATGTATTTTGATAGAGACATACTGAGTAGAAAGGGCTGAAATAAATGAGTAATCCTTAACATAAAATAATAGAAGATTTTAATAAAAATTAATATTTTTTCTTGAACATTAACTTACCAGGACACTGAATAACTGCATAAATTAGTAAGTGTAATGCAAATAAACCTATTTCTGTTGTTCTCCAAAAGAGAAATATTTTCTGTTGCACACACCAAACAAGTCAGTCCAAGACTAATGACTTGGCAATCAGCTGCTAAAATATTAGCTGCTAGTGTTATTCGAGAGAAATGGTGTGTGTGCCTGCTCATAAGGCACATAAGGAAAATGAATGCAACACGATTATAGTAATCAGTCATTAGCAAATGCCATAGTTCATCTATAATAATAAAAACGTAATATGCAAATCGACCAAAAGGCCAAACAGCAGAACAACTGTCCTGATGACCTTCCGGATGAAACCGGGGCTGCAAGGGCTGATGTAGCCAGGGCTGCAAAGGCCTACTCTTGCACGAATTTCATGCATCGGACCTCTAGTTATTAATAATTATGTATGACAGGATATTGTAAAAATTAAGGTATGAAATTTTTATTCAAACATTTTTTACATGCTGTTATATTTGCTGGGCTGCAAAAATATTCATTGTGGGCCGCATGTAGCCCTTGGGCCGTGAGTTTGACATGCTTGCTTTAAATATTGATGCCAATCCCTTCTGGCCTGCAAAGTTTTTGTTGAAAAGTCAGCTGACAGCCCTGACCAGTTTGGCTCAGTGGATAGAGTGTCGGCCTGTGGACTGAAAGGTCCCAGGTTCGATTCTGGTCAAGGGCATGTACCTTGGTTGTGGGTACATCCCCAGTAGGAGGTATGCAAGAGGCAGCTGATCGATGTCTCTCTCTCATCGATGTTTCTATCTATTCCTTTCCCTTTCTCTCTGTAAAAAATCAATAAAATATATAAAAAAAGAAAAGGAAATAAAAATCAGCTGACAATCTTATGGGAGCTCTTTTGTAGCTAACTAATTGATTTTTTATTGCTGTTTCTAGGATTCTTTGTTTGTCTTTAACCTTTGACATTTTAGTTATGATGTGTCTTGGAGTGGGCCTCTTTGGGACTCTGTACTTCCTGGTTTTATATGTCTATTCCTTCACCAGGTTAGGGTACCTTTCAATCATTATTTCTTCAAGTAAGTTTTTAATCCCTTATTCTTTCTCTTCTCCCTCTGACACCTGAATGTTGTTATGATTGATGTCATCCCAGAAGTTCCTTAAACTATCCTAACTTTTTTCTTTTTTCTTTTTGCTGTATGATTGGAAATTTTCCACTACCTTGTCTTCTAAATTGCTTATTTAATTATCTTCTTCATCTAACCTACTGTTGATCCCCTATAATGTATTCTTCAATTTAGTTAATGTATTCTTCATTTCTGACTGTTTTTTTTTAATGTTTTCTGTCTCCATTTTTATATTTCCTATCCATTTGTTGAAGATTTCACTGACTTTCTATTCTTCCCCTAAGTTCATTGGTCATCCTTATAACCAGTGTTTTGAACTATGTATCTGGTAGATTGTTTGCTTTCATTTTCTTTATTTCTTTTCTGGTGTTTTGTTCTGTTCTTGTATTTCAGACATTGCCTCCTCATTTTGGCTATCTCCTTGTGTTTGTTTCTATGTATTAGGTAGATCTGATATGTTTCCCAGTCTTGGCAGTGTTCTTATGTAGTAGGTGTCATGTGGGGGCCAGTGGCTTTTATGTAGTAGGTGTCATGTGGGGGCCAGTGGCTCAATCTTCCATTTTGCATAAGCAGAGTGCTCCAGGGGTAACCCTTGTGTGGGTTGTGTGTATTCTTCTATTGTAGTTGAGTCTATATTGCTGTTGGAATGTATCTGTAGGGGATTGACCTTCAGGCTGATTGGCTATGAGGACTAGCCATGATTATAACGGTAAGCTATTGTATGGGGGCTGACTCCATAGAGTTGGATTGGCTTTAGCAGGGTCTGGTTTTCTAGGTGTGTCATTTGTGGCATTAGTTGGGTGGTACTCTGGTGTGGTCTGAAACTGGCCACCAGATGTACCTGTTCTAGGGCCTTTTGGGAGGAGCTTTGGTGTTGGCCAAGGTCAGCCACTGTCCATGTCTTGCCCAGGGATACCTTGCAGGAGCAACAAAGTGATCTGTTGTTGGTAGCTTCTTTTGCTGAGCTTGGAGGCTCATGGGAGTGGTTATGCTGTAAATTGAGCCAGGTTTGAAGCCACTTAGTGTGCCGCACCAGCACAGCCAAGGGTTTGGTGAGCCTGAGGAGGGGCGGTGAAGGATTAAAGAAAAGACAGACAAGAGAATACAGTTGGAGCTCAGCGGATCTCCTGTGCCTGGAGGAGGACACAGAAAGACCCAGCCTGCAACCTGAGGCTTTATTTTATAGTGAGATCAAAACAAGGATAGTAGTCAACATGTTTACAATGTTATTGTGAGTTTCACCTTGTTTTGGCAGCACTTGCTGCACCTCCCACAGCCCATTAGCTACCTAGGAAGGAACTAGGGAGGGCTATGAGGTTAAGCTTAATTGTGCTAAGAGGGCTCTGCCCTCCAAGCTGGGACTTGTTTGTGGCCCTGCCACAGGTCAATCCTGGGCTTAACCCTATAGCCACTCCCTACAATTTAGCAAGAGGTTTGGGGCATACTGAGGCCAACTGCTGCTTGTTTGAAGTTTGTAGATCTTTGAGGGATTTTAAGAAAGACTGAACCATGGGCTTGGGCTGGATTAGTTTCTGAAAGAAGTTTGGGCCTGGTGTGTGAATTGGGTGGGGCCAGTCTCAGAGAATCACCAGTGTGGGGTAAGAACTATGGAAGCCAAATTAATGGAAAGCTCAGATTAGGCGCCTGCAGTCTTGGGTGTGGTTGGAGTAAGGACATTGGTGCCTGCCAGCACTTTAGGGTGTGCTTGTGAGTGAATCAGTCTATACTCTGTCTCTTTAAGAGAATTACTAGGGCTATAGCAGTCCTCCATCTCAGCCAGCTGTTGTATAGACTCCTCTCCCAGCGCTGCAGAGCCTGGTATGGGGCTGGGACCCCTCACTCCTCAGGGGGGACCTCTGCACCTGAGAAATCCCTCCTGATTTTTAACTGCTGAAATTGGGTGTGGGCTAGCCCATTTTACCTCTTTGCCCCCCTTCCAATCTCAATGTGACTTTTCCTTATATCCTTATTTATGGGATTTCTATTCAGCTAGTTTTCCGTTGGTTCTCAGTGTGGTTGTTCTATAATTTAGTTGTGATTTTGGTATGGTTGGAGGAGGAGGCGAGGCCAGTGTTTACCTACTCTGTTCTCTTGACTGAAAGTCTCTTAGTATTGGCTTTTGAAGGACAGTACAACACATGCAGTTGTGCTGAAAGAGAGGCACCAAATCCCTAATTGTTGCATCTTTTACCCCTGAATTCTATGTTAACCAAATTCCCTGGGCATTTTTTAACCATCTTTGGAAAATTAATTTTAGCTTGGCAACTTAATGGAATCTGGATTATATGGCCTTAATTAAGTTATAATTTGGAAACCTTTAACGGGAATGCCAGAAGAAAATTATTTTCATTTTATTTTACCTATCACTTTGACTGCTGCTCCCTCATATTTCCACGTAACAAAAATTCAAACTGAGGAAAATATGATTCATGTAGCATCTATAAAAAATGTTTGGAATTATATAAATGCCAGCCTTACATACCCTGCAACTTATTCTGTGAAACTGTACTATTGCTTTGAATGACAAGATTTCCAAGATAGAAAAGTCTCTAGCTGTGACATGCATAATTACATTATTCAAACATATGACATTCTACCCACCAAACAGACTGTCCTTCCAAGTATAGTTCTACGTTACCATTCATTATATTTTTCATGAAAGAATAGAATTCAGAAATTCAGGTAAGGAGTTCAGAATGATGGAATAGCACTTTCTGTTAAAGATCAGTAAGATTGTAGAAATTATTTAAAAAGAGAGAATTTTCCATTTAAAGTTTACAAAAATATTTTCACTAATGAAATCTTCTCTATAAAATGCAAATAATAAACAATAGGGTAAATTTCCTAAAAAAGGATAAGGTTAATATATTATAGAAGTTTTTCCAGGATGGTTATCCAGAAAGGGATTCACAAGGCCATACATATTGTATATGTAGTTTATGAAAAAGTTAAAATATTTCCATTGGTATTTGTCCCTGGCCCAGAACACTTTCTAAAAATATTCCATAGAATCTATATTGTTTATATCAAAGACTAGATATTTAGATAGATTATTTTCTGTATAATAGATGGATTTTTTATTTTTTTTTCCACAAAGTGAAAGGTAATAACCCTTACTCAGGAGTTTCCCAATTAAATGCAAAAAGAGCATTTATTTCAGGCTGGGTAAAAATATAGGATAATTATATTATTTGGTCAATTTTAAAATTTAATGCTTTAGAGAGAAAATAAATATTAATCTAATTGATTATTTCTAATACATAAATTATTTAAAAACGTGGTTAAATGTAACATTTAAAACATTTGCTTTAATGATTTTTTTGGCCATAATGTAACTATGATTTTAGTAAATGTTTACTTTCTAATCTTATCTGAAAATCTGCTGGAAAACTACTCTTCAGAAGTGACAGAAGAGAGCATGACTTCTGTCTTTAATTGGAAGATGAGGTTCCCTAGTCACTGACCAAAGAACTGCCATATGTCGGACCTTTATCAGTATGGTTGCTGGATGTGACCATACACCATCCTATAAACAGCTAGCGTGTAAGCTCCCGGTAGACAGGAGCAGTGTCTTTCTGTTCACTACTATAGCCTGCATGATAACCATCATGTGTAAGCACTCATCAAATATTTATTGAATGAACGCATTGGTGGGCAGAGATGGAATTTAGCAGTGTTATGTCTGGGCACAGCCCACTTGGGCACCAGCTTAAGAATAGGGCTGAGTTAGCAGCCAAACTTGTGAGAAAGATATGGTGGGTTATTTGGCCTGAAATTTAATGTGCATCTGCTCTGTCTGAAATGTGGATACCAAAACAAAGAAGGAGGAGAAGGAAAAGAAAGTAAGAAATGAACATAAAAGAGAAGAGAAAATGAAAAGTTCATGGATAATCTTAATCTATCTATATTATAACATCCAAGAACAGGGTATTGTTTTGTTAGCTACATATTCTCTAGCCTAAATTTTTAATTTCTATCCTCTAATTGTTCCTTGTTTTTAGTCTCTAAACTTTGTCAAATCTCCCCAGAGTTAGATATAAAGAGCTGCTTTGGCTTTTATCCATTTTTTATTTCTCTCCTTTATGTCATGTCCAAATTATTAAGAGGAGTAATTGATAGTTGCTGTCTGCCACTTCTCCTGCTTCATTTCTTCTTACCTCTCTCTACAATCTTCATTTCTTCTTACCTCTCTCTACAATCATTTCTTCGCCACCACTACTCTGCTCAAAATATTTTCATTTAAACCACTTACTCTGGTATTTTTTGGGTCAAATACAGAGCATATTTATAAGAAATCTTTGTGGTGATTCAGTCTTTTGCTCATGTCTTTCTTCTTGAAATCCTGTTCTCTTGCTCATGGAGGGTCTTCACAGTTTTTATTTTCTTAGTTACCACAATCTCATTTCTCCACAGTTTTATACTTTATCTTTCTCCAAGGCTTTTCCCTCAGTCTTTAGTCCACTGCTTTTCTCATGCACACATGCTTCACAGTGACCCCTTTAACTGTGGTATTTTTAATACACCCTGCATACTGTAGACTGCCCTTTTCTTTCTTTTCTACCTCCTACCCTTCCTTTCTCTCTTTCTTCTATCCTTCGTTCTTTTCTTCCTTCTACTCATCCTATATAATAAAAGGCTAATATGTTTGACCAGGAGTTTGACCAGGAGTTCAACTGGGGGGCAGGAGCCGGCTGGCCAACTGCCCACGGCCCCTCTCCCCGTCCAGCCTTGGACCCTCCCTCCAGCTGGCCTGGCCAACCGGACCCCACCCATATATGAATTCGTGCACCAGGCCTCTAGTTTATCTATAATTGTCTTGATGGGTAGATAATAGAACAGTAGCTATCTCCTTGTGGGAATTGAGAGGTAGTTTCTAGTTTCTTCTTCATAGTTCTGTTCATTTTCTGATTTATTACAATGAATGTGAATACTGTTAAAATCAAAAGTAAAAATGAATTCC
This sequence comes from Corynorhinus townsendii, assembly GCA_026230045.1. Lineage (NCBI taxonomy): Eukaryota > Metazoa > Chordata > Mammalia > Chiroptera > Vespertilionidae > Corynorhinus > Corynorhinus townsendii. Next base: position 115,542,040 of record JAPDVU010000001.1, on the reverse strand, counting down.
AATTAGTAACAAACAAAACAGTAAATCTATTCAAGAATAAATGCTTTCCTTGACTCATCACCTCACACACTTAACCTTACTCTCTGTGTTAAACAAAGGGTGCAGATCAGATCTTAATCATCACTATAGATTGTTTACTGCAGCGCTTAAGACTTAGTATATATTCAATAAACATTTTTGAACTATGATACTTTCACTATACTCTGCAGAATTAAAATCACATGTTAAAATCTTGAAGACATAGGTGAAAATCCAAAGCAGACAGGATTTGGGCCAACATTCTGAAGAAAAGAGATCACCGTGATGATCTCAACAATTGTTCTACTTTCCCCCTCAGAACCTGTCAATTTTTAGCAGTGAAGAGTGACCGAGGGAAAATATCTGCCAGAGGCTTGGTTCAGAGTTGCTGGACTGGAGAGAGAGAATTTGTCATTCAGGGCTTCCAAGTTGTAGATCAGGATGTGAGAGTGAGGAAGCAATGTCCAAGAACTGAACCAGAAATGGTACATGTCATTTCCTCTAAAAGTATCTGACAATTTTTAAGCTACACATGTGCAGGATGAAACTCTTAAAATCAAGTAGAAAGCTGTTCCCAGGAGACCAAAGAGTTTAGCAAAGATATAAACAGTCCGGTGGTTAAATGGAGAGATAAGTTAGAGTTTATAGCCCACAAAGTGGAGTGGCCCTTGTGAATTTCACAGTCTTTCAGTCTTGATTCCAGAAGCTCTATGACCTAGGAATTAGGGCAAACTGGAAAAAAGACCAGCCCTAAGGAAACACAAATCCCAAACTTAATTAAATATGTCAGTATTCTACCTGCCTTCCAGAATAAAATAAAACATCGTTTGAAAGTAATATCAACAAGAGCCTTTGCAATATTTTATATATAATACCTAACCATCATTTAAAATTACCTGTAATACACAAAACAGTTCAGATTACTAAAAATTAAAACAAAATTTTATACACAGAGACTCAAGGGGTGATTTAGATATTGGAGTTAATAGACTGATTAATATTTTCAAGACAGTAGAGGGGAAAGTGGAGAATTGTTCCAGAGAAATAGAATCTGAAAAATGCTGTGGCTGAAAAATAAAGATTCAATGGATATATTAATAACAGACTGGACATGCCAGAAGAGAGGGTTAGTGAAATGGAAGATAAACCACTAGAAATATCTAGATCAAATGCTTTTCAGCCTGTGTGCCACAAGAAGTTTTAAAACATGCAATACCTGACTACTTAGTCAGGTGCACTGACCTCTTTTTCCTTAGATTGTCAAATAAAAAATGACTGAACTATAAACATAGGTTATATAATAGAGTTACATCTTGTTTGTCATGTATCATAATAAGGTTGTGTCTGATTGGTTAATTCTTGGTACCAGAAATCCTTATATACAAGTATAGGCACCTGCTTTTTTTAAAAAAGTCACTATGGAACATAGGTAATTATTTTTTTAAATCAATCAAAATTATAACCATTTTTTTTGTCAGATTGGAAAAATATAATATAGTTTTTGGTGTGCCACAGAATTTTAGTAATTAGTTTATGTGAACCAAGAGATTAAAAAGGTTGAAAATTGCTGATCTAGGCTAAAGACCAACGAGGGGAAAGGCTGGGAAATGAAGAAGAGTATAAAAAACAAGCCTGACATAGATACAATTTAATGTTCTATAAAGTGAGGAGCAAAAAAATAGAACAGAATCAATTAAAAATTTAAAAAACTAGGAATTAAGCCATAGATCCCAAAATCTTTAGACACTAGGAAAGTAAACACAATGAAAAACCACACCTGGGTGCATCACCATAAAAATGCTATAAGCACAAGTTGAAGAGAAAATCTCAAATACAGTGAAACTGCATTTTAACTTTATTTTTGAGTTCCATATTTATAGAAGCTGATTGAAAAACCAGAACTTATCCAGTGGAAAGGGTTCAGAGATCATAAAAGATCATTAATATTTTGTAGATAACAGAAATATTAAAAGGTGAGCTAAGTTGAAATATTAAGCCAGAAAAGAGGGATACTTATACTAATTTAAAAATTTTGAAGTTTTGTCAGGATGAAAAGGCAATTTGGTTGTTCTTGTTAGCCAGGAGACAGAGCTAGGATGCAAATAGAAAAGAAGCAATTTGTAAATCAATGTAGAAAAGTTTAATAAATGAACCTAAATAAAATGGAAGAGTGAACTCCCAATCACTGCGATTTTTAAACTGGGATTTAGATGACTAAGCTGCAGATAGGTAGAAGTTATTCTCAAATTGAATATGAATTTAATGAGCTCTCTTGTGAGACTCTTTGTAACTCCAAGGTTAGATAATTCTACAATGTGCATTCGAGTGAATGATGGTTGTCTTTTCATGACCACAACTGACTTAAGAAGCCATTCACTTGATGATTAACTCAGCAAATGGTATTGAGTACCCACTTCAGGGAAAGGCCCTAACACAGGCAGGTGGACTACCAGAAGACATAAGACACAGTCTCTGACATCATCTGGATGGTGCACATGAGAAAAGCTTATTTTGGAGAATCTATAACTTATTCGGGTCACTATAACGTAGTACAAGGAGAAACAGGGCATATATTATCAAAATGAGCTGAATAATGTAGAAGAATAACTCATCTCCATTATATAGGCATCTTATTCCTTTTCACAGAGGAGTTACACACTGTTGGCAAATTGAACATAACTGCTATAAATATAACCCTTTTCAGGACCAACAGATGATCTTAGCATGCTATAGCTTCAGTGGTCTAGAAGGTATGCCTGGAGCCTCAGTGTTTTAGTTAAACAATCTATGTTTCTTCAACAATCTCTAGTTTCTATGTTGTTTTTATTTAATGCAATGATTCCAAGTCTCTATCAGGAAATGATCAAATGACATCTTCATATAGTGGCAGAAGAAGGTGTTATTAATGGTAATTTGTAAATTCCTTTTCTATGCCATTAAATAAAAATCCTCGAATTATTTTCTACCATAAAAATTTCCTCTAACTAAATTTAATAGGATTAAGAGTTTTTGCTCTCATTATTATAATAACCCACTTTTGAGGGGTTGTCCCACACTAGTCTGAAATGATAATGACACATACTTTTCATACCAAATACTATTTTTAAAAACCATCTTAATAGTAGCAAAGATGTTTTACAGTTTTGAAACAGCTTTTTACCTGGAGGAGGGAAAAAGAAATACCACATATCTCACGTCTTCTTTTCTGTCCTTGATTTGGCCTCAAGCATTACTGAAAAATTGTGTCAATTCCACTGCTTGAAGGTTATTTTCTTGGGAAAATAAATGTTTCAACTGTGACTTGTGTTCCCATTTGATACACCTTACAGCTTGTAAGCTGCTGAAGAAAGAAGAGTATTTTGTTTCAGTCGTACACTAAGGCAAAGCAGTTTCTAATGTGATGAATAGCAAAATAAGGAGGTGCCCTTTGTTGGGCTCATATACTGGAGGCTTGATGAACTTAGGCACAGTCAAGCTACAAGTCTGGAACTGCTGTGGGACAGCGTCCCACTGACAGAGCACCTGGAGATTAGAGCCCAGCTCAGGAGCCCTTGTCTTTCCTATCTCCCTGAGGTGGTGCTTCCCTGTAGACATCCCTCCAGCTTCATGTGAACTTACCTGGTAGGTCCAGGGAATCTGAAGACCCATTACAGATGTAACCTCCATGTATTCCACATTTCAGGCTTTGTCTCTTTTTTCCCCCCCTCAAACAAGAGATGATGCTGAAAGTGTACTGATCTAAGGGTTTTCCCTAATTGCTTTAATTTTTTTTTAAACTTACATGAAAGCCAATAATTTTGGGTCAGTATGAATCAACTTATTTTCAACCCCTATTGTTTATGTTAAACTGGTATTGTATATCCAAAACTATCTTGTTGGTTTTGATTAATGTAGGTTTTAAGCTAATACAATAGTGTACTGTGGAGTGCTTTATCATTTGAAAAACTGAAGGAGCAAGATAAATGGACTCGATTGTATTTTCATTATTTTTTTGTCCTTCTTGGCCTTTGCTTAATTGGCATGTCCAGATAGGAAGACAGGCTGTTTCCTATTTCAGGAGCATATTATTAGTGTTTGATAACTATATAAATACAACAATACTGATGAGCCAATGAAGTTAAGTTTTACAAAGGGCAGCTTTAATTTGCTGATTCAGAGCTTGAAAAATGTAGGTTATTTTGTGATTGAGTAACATTCTTGAATATTTAATGCAGGGCTCCATTTACCTTGATTAGCTCAGCAATTCACTACACATTATTTCCAAAGATACTAATCAATTTTAAATCAAAATAGATTGAATTGCCACTGAAATTGTGAAGATTGCCTGGAAGTGTCAATCTCTTTGGGAAATTGAAATTCTGGCATCTTAATGAATACAACCTAGTTATGGAAGTACTGTTTAAAAATAATGGGTTTTGGAAATACTATAAGCTAGTTACAAATTTATGAACATAATAGTTACTTTTAAATTAATTTAACACCATAACTATTGTATCAATTTCATTTCAGTTGGAAGAAATTTCTGTGGTATTATTGTAGACCCTATTCTATCTAATTGATAACATTTGAAATTTAGAAATATCATACTGTTACCTCATTCACTTCTTCTGAACTGTTCAAACTTGACAATTTTATATATTCTCCCTGATCAAATGGCAATGACACTATTCAAAACTGAAAGTATAAAATTTAAAGCAGAAAGAGAAGACAATTTCTTTATTGAAAATATCCAACTGAATATAGCATTTCTAGTTATCTTTAATTAAATATATCTATCTATTTTTATCTACCTATTTATCTACCTACATAAACAAATACATGAACATATTTTATAAATCAAATATGGGAAGACAACATTACACTGTTTTTATTAAAAGCAGACATTTATACTGAGAGAGAAAATGATTGGCTTGCTTATAGAAACAAATAAATGCAAAGGATTCTAACCAGTTCCTGTGTTTATTTAGTTCAGTGGAGTTTTTAAAAGAAAGGGGGAATAGGAAGGAAAACTGTGTCCCCACTAAAGATTCATTCTAGTGCTAAGACATTAAGAAGTGGAAGACGTCTATTTATCCAAAGGGAATATAAACATGCAAAGGGAGATACAGTCCCAATTTTGTTGTTGTTGTTGTTGTTAATCCTCACTGGAGGACATTTTTTCCCCATTAATATTTAGAGAGAGTGGAAGGGAGTGAGAAAGGGAGGGAGAGGGGAGAGAGAGACAAAGAGAGAAAGAGAGAAACATCCATCTGAGATAGACACATCAATTGGTTGCCTCCTGAAGGCCCCCAACCTGCAACCCAAGTACCTTCCCTTGTCCAGGATTCAAACCTGAGATCCTTCCATATGTGGGCCAGTGTTCTAACCATTGAGAAACACCTGGCAAAGCCCTAATTTTTTAAAACATTGAGATAGTCTGAAGAGTGGTTATAGCATTTGGAAGGGCCTAGGATCTCATTTCAAACTTGAGCTTGCCTCATCTGTTTCATCTGTAAAACAAGATCAATTATAGCTTCTGTTTAGTCATTTTGTTTTATTTTGTGTTTGTTTTCTTTTTTAAGAGAAAGGGTAGTGGCAGGATCAGGACTTAATACAATATATGCAAAGAATTTAGCATGGTACTTTTTCTAGATATTCTTTTATATCTGCCCTTAATGCATAAGTAATGTCAGGGAACTTTGCAAAGTATGCTGAGTAAGGTTGAAAAGAGGACATGTGAGAGCATACAAAAAATGATTCTTCCAATCCAGTTTCTATTGCTTTACTCAATAATTGCATATTAAGAATGACAGTTATTGAACCAATGATTAAGATGTCCTGGAAGGAGCAAGCAGTGTTTTCATGAAAAGGTTGAGACTATATTTGAGGGAGGTGAGACATCAATTTTAGGTTCTGCATATGTATGTGCCTGCAAAGTGGAAGTTCTTTTTGTTAATTATTATACTCATGACAGGTTTTGCTATCCTTGAATTTAAATCAATGACAAAGTATCAATGTTCTTCAGTAAGCATTAGAAAAGAAGTAAAATTCTAATGTTGAAATTCATTTTGTATTAAACCTGTTTTACAAATTATTTTCCCTTAATTCTGGATGACACAATTCCTATACTTCAGGAGTGGTCAATATTAATTTTAATTTGGTTTCATTTTAACTTGAGAGAAAAGTGTTTGAACTTGTCATATAATGAATTCAATAGTTCTGAATCGTATTTCAAGCAATGGTCACTGATTCCTTCAGTGTTCTGAAGTATACATTCATTTCAAACATGTCAAGTGCTTAATTTAAAACACTTATTGATTCTTGATTTTTTTCTTGGTTGTGAGCTCATTTATTCTAATGTAGTTGTTAATAAAATGTCAACTTTCTCCTGTTCTGTGTTCTGTTTCTATTTTCTGACTACACTTACTTAATATCTGTCATAGAAAAAAAGTCACTGATATAATTTATTGGGTCTTGCAAACTACTTACACTTTAATGTCCATCTTATGGATTTTCACATTACAAAATTCACATGGATTTATAATACGCAGCTTTACTTGTCATTGACATCAGCCTTTTCTGGGAAATTAATCCCATGAGTTGAATCTAGTGTTCTAATAGCCACTATGCTTTTGAACAGTCATCTGCAGTGTTTTAAGATTGTAGGCAATGTGTTTGTTTTTGTTTGTTTGTTTGTGCAGATAGCTTTGAGTGCCTATGCCTAGCTGGTTTCTTAAACTCATTTGTCTGAAACATGTGGTAACTTAAAAAAGAAAGGAAAGTATCATTAAATAGTCCACAGTGAATGCAAACCTTTAGGGAGCTCTTAGTTATTGCCAAGAATAAGTGAAATAGGGTGATTTAAAGGGGTGGTACCTCTCAGAGAGCATGGCTTAGAGGACTACACTTCATAGTATCTGAGATCCTGAAAGAGTGTAGCTACCAAGACAAGTACATAGACATGGAGATAGCATTTTCCAAATCAGAAATGAATTAAAAATATAAATGAGTTGCCCTAGCTGGTTTGGCTTGGTGGATAGAGCATCAGCCTGGGGACCAAAAAGTCCTGGGTTTGATTCCAGTCAAGGGCATGTACCTTGGGTGTAGGCCCTCATTGGGGTGTAGGCCCTTATTGGGGTGCAGGCAGGAGGCAACCAATCAATGTGCTTTTCTCACATTAATGTTTCTCTCTGTCTTTCCCTCTCTCTAAAAATAAAATGAAAAAAATATCCACGGGTGAGGATCAACAAACTAACAAAAACAAACAATATATATATATGTATGTTAGTTCCAGTATATATTTTTTTTAAATCTAGATGCCTTTTATTTTATTTTATTTTTATTGTTTTTGCCTTATTGCTGGCTAGAGACTCCAGTTCCTGATTTCAAAGGAAAAGCATTCAATCCTTCCCCATTTAGTATGACATTAGCTGTAGATTATCATACAGTAAGCTCAACTGATTTATTAGTAACTGGCTTCATGGAGAGAGAGGGTTTATTATAAAAATTACTAATGATTTTCCAACTTAATGCACTGATTTACTTTGGGGGGGAGGATTAGAGATTAAGGGGACCAATTGTACTCTTGTTTCTCATTTAATTCCAGAAAACAGGGGGAAATGGTTCTTATTGAGTTGGAAATCACTATCTCACAAAGTATAGCTGGATAGATCCAGAAGGTAAGATTATCAGTATATGGTGTAAACTCATGATTTGTATCCAGCTGACTGGATGACTTGGAAGAAGATTGAGACAAAGGGATTTGTAAAGTAATTAGGAAAAGTAATGATGGTAGAATGCATCCACTCCCCTTCTCACAAAACCATCAAATGAAATTTTAGGAGAACTTAACCATTGCCATTTCTGTAATTTCTTTTATCCCTAATTTTTCAAAGAAAACAAAGCATAAAGGCAAATGTAAAATAACAATATGTTCTCTTGGCAATTGCACTGTTACAAATTATGTGCATATTGTTATCTGTTTTAATGTGTGATGAGTAGATCAATATAGAAAACCAAAGTAATGTTTTGTTTTTTAACAATTAGCATAATATTATAGTTTTTACCAATTTCATACATATATAAATATATCTGCATATATCTAATTTTTAAAATATTTTGAAATTGATTTCAGAGAGAAAGGGAGAGGGAAAGAGAGATAGAAACATCAATGATGAGAGAATCATTGATTAGCTGCCTCCTGCACGCCCCCCAATGGCGATTGAGCCCACAATCCTGTCATGTGCCCTGACCAGAAATCAAGCTGTGACATCCTGGTTCATAGGTCAACACTCAACCACTGAGCCATGCTGGCCAGGCTGGAATGGGCTAATGTTATACTGACTCATCTAACATATGTTTTGGATATAATATAAATTTACTTAATTTTTATTCTCTATGATATGCATACTGCATTTTAAAATTAAGACTTAATAAATGTTCATATTTTTGCTCTAAATATCCTGTTTTCAAAATATTTTTATCTAAATATTCTGTTTTCTTTTCTCTCTTGTACTTTCAGAATGAGTGTACACATTATGACACTGATATTTCTGCATTAACTTTTGCTGCAGGATATATTTTGACATCATAATTGCCATACAAAGCTCAAGGTGTTTTAAGCTTGACTACCTTGATTTTAGTTCTTGAAAGACTGCCACTTGTAGTCAGAGTTAAACTAAAAGCGTCAGGTATAGGCATTGGAGACAAGCATAATTTTTTTCTCTACATGCTTGTGGGGGGGGGGAGGAATCAATCTAAGATGCCTTTTATCTCACTGGCATTTTCAGTTTGAAAGGAAGATAAGTAATCATATATGAAAATATTTGTTGACATTTATAAACTATTTGCTAATATCACAAGTACTGAGTCTCTGCGATCCTTTGTGATTTAAATTCTGATTGCTTCTCTAATGAATGTATTACACTAGGCATTTTTTATTACTAAAATGCCTTTTTTTGTTCTTATGTTTCTATTCATGTTCTAGTTTGCTTTTGAATTAAGAATCTTTTGAAGGCATATGGTAGAAAACCCAACCCAAATTGGCTTAAGAATACAAAATAATTTGAGTTATATACATACAAAATGAGAAATTTTATTGACTTTAGGCACAGTTTGATCTACATGTTGATGATGTCATCAGACTTTGGTTTTGTTTATCAATAATTCTCTAGCTGTGGATAGGCGTAAGTCTCAGGTCAGCTTCCCACTTGGTGACCATGGAAGGTAAAACTTCATATCACGAAGTCCAAAGGAAGAGAAGGCATCTATTCCTGAACTGCAGTCTGCAGCTCAGAGTGTGGACTTCACTATCTGGTTTAAGGTATGTGATCTCCTTAACCTGAGACTGGGAGGCTGGTAATGAGATCCAGGGAATTGGCCAAAGGAAAATTGGTATTGTTGGTGAAAAAAGTAGGCATGAGATATTGAGGGGGCAACCAACAAATGTCAGTTACAAGCCTATATATAAAGACCATTTTTTAACACTCGATTTATTCTTAATTTCCTGTGTGCTCTTGATTTTACTTGGTAAGGTGTAATACAGAGGGTGGGTATGATTTTAGTGTAGGCATTATAAAGAATTGGTGACTATACAAATGGGGATCTACTACAGACATCAGCACCATCTGCAAAACAGGGCTCATTGCCAGAAAAGTATGCATAAATGCAGTTAATGGGTAACAAAATGTACTGAGTGTTTTGAATTGGGGTTAATTGATTGACCTATACTTATATTCCATTAACTCTAAGAATGAAGGGTCTCTGTCTGCATGTCAGATAATTATCTTTAAGTTCCTAATATTGGAATTCATACAGTCTTCAACCTAGTAACTGGCTATAATTCCAAAATTTATTTGATGGTTCAAAACTTGGAACAAACACATGGATATTGATAATGCACTGTTTTCAGATGGTAAGACTAAAGTGCAGAAAACTTTGTGAATTTGTCCATGGTCACACAGCAAATAAGTGGCAGAACGAGTTTTAACAGCTCTGCAGTCTGTGCTTTGCATCACTGCAGTCACTGCCCTTACACTTGGTGCATTTTACTCCTAAAACATACATGGCACTTGATGATGCATGTTTCCACACTAGCCCACCATGACTTATTTACCTCTCTATCTGCTGAAGCATAATATTCTAAGATTTGAAATTAACCTTTCAAAAATAGATGTATTTCTCTGTCTTAAGTCCTTGCTGATGTTTGGCATCCAGCTGCTGAATATTTATTCTAACCTTTTTCTTTTTCTTTTTTTTAAAATATATTTTATTGATTTCAGAGAGGAAGGAAGAGGGAGAGAGAGATAGAAACATCAATGATGAGAGAGAATCATTGATGGGCTGCCTCCTGCACGCCCCCCACTGGGGATTGAGCCTGCAACCCAGGCATGTGCCCTTGGCTGGAATTGAACCTGGGACCCTTCAGTCCGCCGGCTGACGCTCTATCCATTGAGCCAAACCAACTAGGGCCATTCTAACCTTTTTCAGTGCATGGGGATTCCAAAAGAGTCAGGAAGCAATGCCCCACTGACCTCCATGCAAATGAAGACAGCAGATATTTCATCTCCCTGTTCTTTGTCCTGTGGTTCGCACTTGGACCACCAGATGTGAACTTTACATCGTAATGTGTGCAGGGTATTCACAGGTTACCCACAGTAGTGCTAACCAAATTGAGAGTCTAGAAGTTCTGCTGGAAACTACTGGTGATGGCAGGGGCAACATAATAGATATCTATTCTTATGGCATCATGTTTCTGTATGTAATCATCTACCTAGCCCCTCATTCTGGTCTCATTCTTTAGTCTTGTACCCACATCTATGAGCCACCCTAAATCCTAAATTAATTTTCTTGTTAAGCTCTTCACCATTACTTTCTTTTTTAAAATTAAAATTTATTGGGCTGACATTGGATAATAGAATCATATAGGATTCAAGTGTAAATTTCGTGCTACAAGATCTGTGTATTGCACTTTATTTCTACCAATCAAAGTCAAATCACCTTCAGTCACCATATATAAGGCCCTCTTCACCCCCTGCTTCTCACCCTCTTCCCTTTGGCACTGTTCCTTTCTGACTGGCAAAACCCCTTTTTCTACGCCCTATTCTTCAACTAAATTATTTATTCAATACATTTTTTAAGGAAATAGAAAATGAACCCAGATACAAAGGTAGAACTTGGCAAATGTGAAGAGATAAAATACAGGCAATCTACACTGAGTGGCCAGATTATTATGATCTCTGAATCCTATATAATAAAAGGCTAATATGCAAATTGTCCCCTTGACCAGGTGTTCGACCAGAAGGCAGGCCGGCCAACTGCCCATACCCCCCCCCACCGGCCAAGCTGGCCGGATCCCACCCATACACGAATTCATGCACTGGGCCTCTAATATATATATATATATATATATATATATATAAATTAGAACTGGGAAAAAATTTACAACATTGCTGTGATCTCTTGTAATCAAGAGTTTTCATTGAGAAAGGGTATCTGAGAGGAGCAGAGGAAGAAATGGAGAGGAAAGATGAACTAAGAGGAGGGAGAGAAAGATTCCTTAGTACTGTTACTCATAGGTGGTCATTCAATTACAAGAGGAAATTTACCTCACACAAGTATTCATTAAATACCATCTGTATTAAATCTACTACAATAATGAGATATAATGGAATTACACTGATGATAGAATTACAATGTATTGTTTAAGATGTGGGCCTGGCTGCCCTGGCCAGGTGCCCCAGTTGATTGGAGTGTCATCCTGAACACCAAAAGTTAAAGGACGACAAACTGGTCAGGGCACATATCCAGGTTGCAGTTTGATCCCTGGTCCTGGTGCATATGGGAGGCAACCGATCACATTTCTCATTGATATTTCTCTCTCTTTCCCTTTCTCTCTCTCTCAAATCAATAGAAACATATTGGGTGAGGCTTTCAAAAAAGATACAGGACTGATATTAATAGGCTAGTGATCTTATGGAAACACGTCAATAGTTTTCAGTGTTCTCATTTGTAAAACAAGGAGTTGAGGCACCCAAAGATGCCTCCTTTACAATCATCCTGGAAAGCCCAGCAGGAAGACAGAATTCCAGAAGTTAATTTTAGCCTAGGAAGGCTTTTTGATCTAATTGTACTTCTTTCCTAAGGCCACTAGTAGCTCTCAAATGAAGGATGGTTTGTATGTATCACATTCTTTAGATACTGAACAAGGATGCTCAGCATTTAAAGAGGTGTGTGTCGGGGGGAGGGGGGACGGGGAGGTAGTGTCAGGTGGAATTTTCTGTTAACCTAGGCTTAGTAATTGTAACAAGTAGCCCTCAGTCTTTTGGAAAGACCAAACAAACAAAATGAAAAATTGGTGAAAGTATTTTAAGGTGTCCCAGCTGAAGTCAGAACTCCTTAAGTGTGCTTGGTGCTTTGTGTTGTCTTCTGAGTAGAACTCCCCACTTCAGTGTCAATATAGTTTGCATGGTGTTCTACCCCAGTAGGCTGTTCCTAGAAATCAACAAGATTTGTTGAGCATTTACTATATTTCATATATTGCACATTATTTCAGTACTCCCCATTAACATCTCAGAATGCTTAAAAAGAAGAGGAAAGGTGCATAACCAATGCATGGCGATTGATTTATGAGTTACTGTCTTAATTTGGACAAATCATTAAACACAAAGGTCAATTAATTTGTAAATTAGAACATAGAGCATACTAACTTAATGTTGTTTTTACTTCTTTGAATTTCAGACATTCTGAAGCTATCACATGTGTGTGGTTATTAGCCTTAGCGACAACATGTATCATACTTTACATGCTAGGAAGTGTTTATGTTGTAATTGATTCTATTCTGTATTACTGATGAAATGCTCCTTTTCCCATTCATATTTTTGACCAAAAATTATTTCTTAATGTGGGTAGAAAAAGGATCACTGAAAATACTACATAGGAAAAGGTATAATGATACATTTTTATATCAGAAACTCTATCACAAAAATATTAAATTATCCCATGAGTTTATTATAATTGTTTTAGGCTATTTCCTTCATTGTAATTTCCATGTAAGACATAAACTATACTATAACTGTTTTGTTCACTGCTCTATTGAGCATATAGAAAGTTCTCAATAAATATTTGAAGAATTTGAGCAAAAACTATTCATATTATGTTATGTTTTCTATTTTCAACTAGCTAGCATATTCTTTCATCACAAGCTCCACTTCAGTAATACAGCTATTTAAGCAATATTGTTTTTGTCAAATTCTTACATTGTAATAGATTTGTTTAAAATAAATGCATATACTGTAAATATTAAGTGACTGGACACAATTGGACAAGATAACACAGTTCGTATAAAATGTACATGAAATAAATTATGTAATAATTTTTGGAGGAATATACAATATTTTAAAATTTGTCCTTGAATGCCATTTAGACATTTATTTTTATTGCATTGTACAGAAGTATAGCAGCATTTCAAAGTTCAGCTCTGAATTGTGAAATTTAGAAAAGAAGATATGTTAAGTGAGTATAATAACATGAATCATATTTTCTTCCCATTCTTTCATCTAACTCAAAGATGGCCGCCTCTCACAGCAAAGAGAAAGCCAGGGAATCTGCTGTGTAAGAGACTGACATAAATAATTTCAACATTATTGCTGTCATCTCTTAACAAAATCATTGTACTATGGATTTACATTAGCATTTCACAGTTGAAGTGCAGTTAAGTATGGACCTTGGCATGGATCTGACAGATTTATGATGTGTGTAGAACAAGGCATCTCTTCATAAGTCATTCAAATATGTGGCACTTGAAAGGTTGATACCATTTCAGTAAGTAAGTGGAGAATTTGATTTATGATTTTATAGTCCTCCAATTTGGGGATATCTTTGAATCTTTATGAGTGATTTTGAACTATAGTTAGGTTGAGATCATATTAGATGTTGTTTGAATTACTATACACACCAAAAATTTTAGTGACTTATAATGCAGGAAAATCAGAAGAAAAATTTTACACTGGTTAAATTTACACGTCTACTTTATTTTTTAATTTGAATTTTATTTGTTGTTGGAGGTCAAAGTCATTTATAAAAAGAAAATATTTTACAACTTAATATTTTTAGGTATATAAGTATGTTACCTGAACTTTGAAAGAAAACCAAATATTAAATCAATCAGTATGCCTGTGTTCATGGGGCAATTTTCAGTTGCTCTCATGATGTCCCATGAAACAGTAGCACATACCAGCTCTACAAACCTTGTCAAGGACTTAATTTTACTGAGCCAAAGTTTTATTACTTGTGAATTGTTGTTCTTATTTTGTATTCAAGATGCTATAAAAATTTGGGGCATGTAGGCCTGCAAGTGTTCATCATAAAATATAAAAGAGACTGTTTCTTTGAGGGGTAGGTCTGATTATGTGTAGGTCTGATTATGTGTAGTCATAACTTGCTTAGCTGCAGAGTTGTTCTTCATTCCTTTTTTACTACTTTCATGCTCTTCTTACATATGCAATATAATGAAGATAGACTTCATGCTTAAACTGGTTGCTTTATCAGTAGCATTGATATTTCCAGTTTAAAAGCATGTTTGTGTGTCTGTGGTCTGTGTTTATTTCCTCTCTCTCTTCCATCTGTGCAGTACTCAACAATTTTATGTAATAAGTCAGTGTAAATATTTTTATTCTTAAGAAAATATATGTCATGTTTAGGTCTATTAGAATTGAAACATTAATGACAAAACATAAATGACAAAAACAAAAGCCTTTTACCTATTAACTGCACAAAATCATATTTTTAAAAATATTTAATAACTAGAGGCCCGATGCCTGAAGGGGCTTGGTCCTCGCAGCCACAGCTTTGTCCAGGTTTCTGGAAGGACTCCTGGAAGGTCATCTAGAAGGACATTCGGAAGGTTGTTTGGATGCCTGGTGTAATTAGCATATTACACTTTTATTATTATAGATTTCCATATTGTAAATGGTTATATTTTTTTCTATAAACATATTTGACACTCATTTTATAGTACAGTCTTTCAAAATTTACTCATTAATTTAATGAGATATGTTTACTGAGGGTTTTCTTCTTGCTTGGTTAAGATCTAAAGATGCACTGAGTGACACATGGTCTTTGCTTCAAGGAGTTAATGTGTGTAGGTGGATTGGTAGAGGCAAAGCTAACCAATAAAAGTAAGAAAACTATAGATAATGATATCTGTCATAAAGATACTCAGACCGGGCAATGGAATAGAGAGTGATAACTTGTAGGGGGCTGGCTGTTTGCTTTAGCTAAGAGAGGGACATCTGTACCAAGAAAATAACATTTGAGCTGAAGTGCAAATCCCTCAGGTAGGAATGTGTTGGAGCATGTCAGAGATGAAGGAAACCATACTTGATGGACGGTAAAATGTGATGAGGTCAGAGAGGCAGGAGCCAGATCTGGTAAAGACTTACCTACAAAGCAAGGAGTTTGGATTTGATGGCAATAGTAACGGGAAGTTGGAGGCTTCCCATTTACCCTCACATCACTTAGATGATGACTTCACTCTTTTGCTCCAAAAGGCAAAGGGGAAGGAGGAACAATTAAAGAAAATATGACTATTTGAGGCAATACTGATAATGTCAGATTCTAAAAGAAATATTGAGTTAGAAAAAGAAATAAATAAAGAAAGCACAAAACTGTCAAGCTAATATCAGAGAGACAAAAGACCAAAAGTAGGTGAGGTTTGTAAAATTGTTAACCAGAGAGCCTTTTGGGGTTCTTATTTAGAGCAAGAGGTTAAACAAAGAGCACTCTTGTCTTTTCTGGCTTTGTCACTGCCGAGCGCTGCCATGTTTCATTGTCTCCAACTGTTGAAATACAGATGCTCCCTGAATTTCCCTTCTCTGTGTGAAACAGCTCTCCTTGAGTGATCTTATCCACTCTCAGGAGTCACCACTATGTTTATGATCCCAAAACAGATATCTGTAACTCATTCTCCTTAGTCATAGAATAAATATTCCAAGGGTTTTACTGGATATATTCACACCCAGTCCCACCCTACCCAGTAGAGCCTTGTCTAGCTTTTCTGTATGATACTCTACCCAGTTATTCAACATAGACTAAAGTCTTTCTCATCTAGACATTTCTGTTTTTCTCTGCCTTCTTATACAAATGGCAACCACTCTCTTACTTTCTCTCTCTCTCTTTTTTTGTCTTGCCCTCAATAACCCAGCTTCTGTTACAGAAACCTATCTAACTATGTAATCATCTTAACTGATTCCCAGAGTCCTGAAGGAAGTTGTGTCCTTTGAAACTCAAGATTATATATATATATATATATATATATATATATATATATATATATATCTTATTTCTACCTCTATTGTGCCATCACAATATCTAAGTTACCCACCAGAACTCAAAAATTCAAATAAAAATTATTACCAAAAACAATGAAACAACAATAAAATAACCTTCCTTAACTCACTCATACTTAGAGACTTTGTTTTTATACAAACAGCATAGAGGATCAGTGTCTTGCCTTTTTTTTTCCATTCTATTCCTCATTCATACTAAAAAAAAAATCAGAAAATATACTGGTAAAAGAGGAAATTGATAAATTAGGATATACTTAGCTGGCACAAATTAACTTTACATTACTGAGGTATTTTTAGGGAGTTACTAAACCATTGGAGATGCACTAGAAAATTTTGTATTTGTATTAAAAACACAAAAAGTGTAGTCCAACAATAATGATACTTATGTTTGATACTATCATTGATATTAGAGTTGTTGTTATTATAGCTTAAGAATTGGATGATTAATTGTACTTTAAAAGAGACTCAACACCTGGAGCAGCATACACTGAGTGGCCAGATTATTATGATCTCTGAACGCATAATAATCTGGCCACTCAGTGTATATCCTATATAACAAAAGGCTAATATGCAAATTGTCCTTTGACCAGGAGTTCGACCAGCTGGCAGGCCAGCCAACTGCCCATGCCCCCTCCCCCTGGCAAGGCTGGCCGGACCCCACCCATGCATGAATTCATGCACTAGGATATATATACTGAGTGGCCAGATTATTATGTGTTCAGAGATCATAATAATCTGGCCACTCAGTGTATATGCACTAAGAATAGGTCATGCATCAATAACTCAATTTCTTATGTTGTCATTGTTTTATTTTGTTTCTTTGTATTTTTATTTTAACTAGACTTGGAATGCTGAAGTTTTCCCCCCAATAATGTTATATATGATATATTTCTATATAAGAACATTATGTAACAAAATGACTTTTTAAATAATTTTGACTAGTGTGGAAAAATAATGTCAAAATATATGTTAATCTTATAAATAGGTTACATGACTGTACATGAGATGTTATTAATTGATACACATGACCCTTGAGGGAGATCTTTACTAGCTTTCTCCTGGTTTAAATTTCATTTTGTCTTTTTATAAATTCTTGTTTATTATTTTAAAAGGAGATTGGTAGCATAAATAAAATTTACAGATAAAGCAGTGATGAATAATCTTGGTATAGGATTGTGATGCACTTATTTCCTCAGCTTGGAATAATAGAATGAATCCATCAAGGTGCAATTGAATAAAAATCAACATGAAATATTTTGCTTAGATAAAAATTTAACTGCATACATACCTACTAGTAGCATTATGTTGTTAAAGACCTTATAATTTTAAATTATTAATTTTCTTGTGTTGTCATTGTGCTTTGTTATAAAGGAAGGATCCATAGTAAGATTTGAGGACATCAAAATATTGAATTAGTTTTAACATAGTGACTTGATAATAATAGATAAAACAACAGTTCCTAACTCTTCTGCACTGATCAAACTCTCTTTGAACTTTGTAAACCTCGGTGTGTGCAAAACATGAGCATCTGATGAATGCTTCATAATGAATGATGAAAGTAGGACAAACAGTTATACAAGAGATGACTTAAGGATGGAAATTTTTAGTCTGAAAAGAAGACTTATACAAGACACAGCTGACTATTTGTAGTCATATTGTAAAGGAATCATTTTTATATTGGGAGCCTTCCCAATGATTACACAAATATATCAGGAAGACTTCCTCATAGAGCCATTCAAAAATAGGAATCTGTTTCACTGAGATGGAGTAGTACCTGGTGTTATTTAGATAGAGGCAAGTCTTGTCAAGAGACGTGTAGAAGCATTCAAGCATGATGATGAGTTGGATTACACTAGACTTACAATCACTTTTTCAGTCCTTTGATTCTGTGTTGTAATGGAGTAAAGAGCAACCTAGGCAATAAACTTAGAGAGGTTAAGCTTAAATTTAATTTTCTTCAGACACTGATGGAATTTCTGCAGTAACAAAATTTGAGTATGAATTATTTACACAGTTCTGACACTGAAGATAAGACTCATGTGAGTTTTATCTGGAAAAAATCCTTTAGGCATAAAGAAAAACACAAAGAGAATAACTTATCACTAGGGAAAAGTTGAAGTCACTATTCAAACCTTTCTTCTACTGTCTGATAATATATAGCTAACATGTTATAGAAACTTGAAAGAAACTTCAAGTGAGAGATATATCAGCTCTTTTTTATTTAGGATCAAACATGGATATGTGAAATTCTGTCCTCTTCCTTTACTGATCTAGCCTGTTTTGTACATTTTTACAATTGGTGTCATGCTGAGCTTATTTTTCTCAATTTATTTTTATGCAAATTATTTCTAAATTGAAGTTTCATTCAGGCTTTCTTGCTAGTTCCTCTTCTAAAATTTTAACTCATTATTGAATATATTTTTTCACAAATTGTTTTCATAATTTCTTCTCTAAATTATTTTCTTTATTCTGTGTTCTTATTCAAAAGTAGCCTAATCTCCATTTTTTTCCCTAGGCTAATATTACAAATACATAATCCTATATAATAAAGAGGTAATATGTAAATTGAGCCTCACTCCAACACACAAGATGGCCACCCCCATGTGGACACAAGATGGGTGCCACAAGATGGCCAACGGGGAGGGCAGTTGTGGGCAATCAGGCCAGCAGGAGAGGGCAGTTAGGGGTGACAGAGCCAGTGGCAGAGGGCAGTTGGGGGTGACCAGGCCAACAGGGGAGGGCAGTTAGGGGTGACCAGGCTGGCAGGGGAGGGCACCTAGGGACAATTGGGCTGGCAGGGGAGTGGTTAGGGGGTGATCAGGCTGGCAGGCAGAAGCGGTTAGGAGCAATCAGGCAGGCAAACAGGCAAGTGGTTGGGAGCCAGCAGTCCTGGATTGTGAGAGGGATGTCCAACTGCCCATTTAAGCCTCATATGTGCTATTGAAGCTTGTTCAAATGCCAAAACTTCCAGCACATGAAAAACATAAATGGAGAGAATCAAATAAACAAAAAAAATCAATCAGGGCAAGAATTTCATTTAAAGCGTCAAAAAACAATTTGCACACAGCTTCTGTATTTTTGTGTCATGACAACATGGCACATGGCAACATTTAGCTGAAAAGGAGTTTGGGAAATACAGTTTCTAGATGGGTGGTCAAGGTTAAAATAAATTTTTGAGAGAACAGTTAGCTGTGTCTTTCATCGATTTCCATATTTCTTTTATTCTATATCTTATGCATCAGCCCCAGCCTTATGACTTTGCTCATGCTGGTCAGTCTATTTGGATATCTTCTCTGACATCCAAACTCCAGTTGCCCAATCACTTAATGAAGAAATTCTATTCATCAGAGTATATGTTGATAATTCCACGTAATCATAATCAACTGAACTCCCATCACTAAAAATTCTCATCACTAAAACTTTCTACATTTTATTAGTTTCTTAAGTGCATGTCTTATCTCTCCTATAAGTCATTTGGTCAATGATAACAGAACATTTGACTTAATAATTTTGTCCCACTCCACTGAGAACAGTTTGCTTTGTATAGTATTTCTGTTCAGTATTCATTCAATAATTACATGAGAGTGGATCAATAATTACATGAGGTTGAGATTACAAAATAATGAGTAACTAACCAGTTAACACACCAAACTCTTGAAAGAGGTTGTTTAGATTCTTTTTCAGAGTAATTTGGTCCTTTGTCTCTCTTAATTTTTAACTTCAGATATGTTAGTTTTATTATAGAAAAATCATTAAACATCATGCCACTCAGCTGTATGAATGAACATCATACATTTGCCATGCACACTAACATATTAAGAAGCCTTACTTGGAAACAAAACCTAGAACTAAGTATTCACTTGTTTATTTTCTCTTTAGATTCCATTGGCCTAGGAGTAGTATCAGTGAAGAAGTTCTTTCGGCAGATGTCCGAGATTTGCTGCCTGTGAATTCCTCTAGTATTTTCATGGTTTCCCGTCTTATGTTTAAGTCCTTTATCCATTTTGAGTTTATTTTTGTGTATGGTGTAAGTTGGTGATCTAGCTTCATTTTTTTGCATGTATCTGTCCAATTTTCCCAACACCATTTGTTGAAGAGACTGTCTTGACTCCATTGTATGTTCATGCCTCCTTTGTCAAATATTAATTGAGCATATTGATTTGGGTCAATTTCTGGGTTCTTTATTCTATTCCATTGATCTATATGTCTGTTCTTGAGCCAGTACCAGGCTGCTTTAAGAACAGTGGCTCTGTAATACAGCTTGATATCTGGGATTGAGATCCCACCTACTTTGTTCTTTTTTCTCAGGATTGCTGTAGCTATTCAGGTTCTTTTTTTATTCCAGATAACTTTTTGGAAAGTTCATTCTAGGTCTGTGAAATATGTCGTTGATATTTTAATGGGAAGTGCATTGAATTTATAGATTGCTTTGGGTAGTATGGACATTTTGATGATGTTGATTCTACCAACCCATGAACATGGTATGTTCTTCCATCTGTGTATGTCTTCCTCTATCTTTTTTTTTCAGTGTCCTGTAGTTTTCCACGTATAGGTGTTTTACCTCTTTAGTTAAGTTTATTCCTAGGTATCTTACTTTTTTTGGTGCAATGGTAAATGGGATTGCTTTTTTAGTCTCTTTCTGAAAGTTCATTATTGGTGTATAGAAATGCCATAGATTTCTTGGTGTTAATTTTGTATCCTGCTACATTACCAAATTCATTTATTAAGTCTAGTAATTTTTTTATGGAGTCTTTAGGATTTTCTATGTACAGTATCGTGTCATCTGCGAATAAGGACAGTTTTACTTCTTCTTTTCCAATTTGGATGCCTTTTATTTCTTCTTGTCTGATCACAATGGCTAGTACTTCCAGCACTATGTTGAGCAGGAGTGGTGAGAGTGGGCATCCCTGTCTTGTTCCTGTTCTTAGGGGAAATGGTTTTAGTTTTTGCCACTGAGTACGATGTTGGCTGTGGGTTTGTCATATATGGCTTTTATTATGTTGAGGTATGATCCTTCTATTCCAACCTTGTTGAGAGTTTTTATCAAGAAAGGGTGTTGGATTTTGTCAAATGCTTTTTCTGCATCAATTGATATGACTATGATTTTTATCTCTCAATTTGTTTATGTGCTGTATCACATTTATTGATTTGCGGATATTGTACCATCCTTGCATTCCTGGGATAAATCCTACTTGGTCATGGTGTATGATCTTTCTGATATACTGCTGGATCCGATTTGCTAGAATTTTGTTGAGGATTTTGGCATCTACGTTCATGAGGGATATTGGCCTGTAATTCTCTTTCATTGTGTTTTTATCTGGTTTTGGTATTAGGGTGATGCTGGCTTCATAGAATGAGTTTGGAAGTGTTCCTTCCTCTTGAATTTTTTGGAGTAGTCTGAGGAGGATAGGTTTTAGTTCTTCCTTGTATGTTTGGTATAACTCTCCTGTGAAGTCATCTGTCCCTGGGCTTTTGTTTCCTGGAAGCTTTTTGATGTCTGCTTCAATTTCTTCCATAGTTATTGGCCTATTGAGATTTTTAGAGTCTTCCTGATTGAGTTTTGGAAGGTTGTATTTTTCTAGGAATATGTCCATTTCCTCCAGGTTGTCTAGTTTGCTGGAGTAGAGTGGTTCATAGTATTTTTTTTAAACAATCCTTTGTATTTCTGTGTGGTCTGTTGTTATTTCGCCTTTATCATTTCTTATTTTGTTTATTTGGGTCCTCTCTCTTTGCTTCTTGGTGAGCCTGGCTAGAGGTTCATCAATCTTGTTTATCCTTTCAAAGAACCAGCTCTTAGTTTCATTGATTTTTTTGTATTTTTTTTTTTTTTTGTCTCTATGTCATTTATTATCTCCTTCTTTCTGCTCACTCTGGGCTTTTCTTGTTGTTCTCTTTGTAATTCTTTGAGTTGTAGTGTTAGATGCTTTCTACCATTTTTTTCTTCATTTTTGAGGTAGGCTTGTAGAGCTATAAACTTCCCTCTCAGGACTGCTGATTCTATTTTCTTTTGTAGTCTTAATTTTCTTATCTCAATTAATAGAGAAAACTCCTAGTTAAAATTGTGATATCCAACATAAATCTACATAGGGAAGGAATTCCTATTACTAATTTAGGCCTTTAAATAGTCCTTCAATTACAGGATTAATTTAACTTTTGATAGAAGTTTCAGAATAACCAAGGAGGTAAGTCACTAAAAGATAATTCCCTAAACGGACATGAGGGAATTTGTACAACATATTTTTTGCCCTAAATTCAAAATGGTTTAAGCCTCAGATTTAGGTGTGATTTCATGTTTTATATATACAGTATTTTCTCATCCTGTTTAGTGAACATATGCAAATGACTTTTCAGTGCAAGTAGACTCACTGATTTAAAAAAAAAACTTTAAACACTTCAAGTGTTAGTATACTTTTCAACAATATCTGCAAACAAATTTTACAATTTCTTTCATTTTTGAGTCCAATATAATCACATATGTCCTGTGGGTATCAATGAAAAGATAAATGCCAGGACACAAAACCAGAGAATGCAGAGTTTTACTAGACTAAATTAGATCTGGTTAAAGAAGAAAAATCTATTTGTAAATTCTCAAGCGTGGAATTGCAGTGTATGTGAACTTGCTTTTCTCAAAAGGCAGATTCTAGATGTTCTGATTTAGTAAGTACAAAACCTCATCAAATGATGAGTATGTTTTCTCCTGTTGTGGCTTTTATTCCTCTCATTATCTTTTGGACTTAGCCAATCTATGCTCATCTCTGCTGCTGGAAACTAAAGGTATAGAGGCTGACAGTTGTTGTGAGTTGTAGTTCCACTGCACTGTTAAGATTCTAGCAATGCACATTTAAATAAATTAGTTACCTGTCCTAGATGGTTTGGCTCAGTGGATAGAGTGGATGAACTGAGGGATCCAGGGTTCGATTCCAGTCAAGAGCATATATCTTAGTTGTGGGCTCAATACCCAGCCATAGTTGGGATGTGTGGGAGGCAACCAATGTTTCTTTTCTCTGTCTCTCCCCGTCCCTTACACTCTCTCTATAAAAATTAATGGAAAAATATATCCCTGGGTGAGGATTAACAACAAAATAATAATAATTAACTGCTTAACATTTGTAATACATTTTCTTGGTCTAGAAGAATAAGAATGGAATTTATGCATCTTGTGGCTTTAAGTAGAAGGGCATTAATCTGATTGAATGGTTATGATTCTGCATAAGTAGAAGATAAAACTATATTTGCATGTTGGACCAGAAATATAAAATATTTTAATTATTTTCCAGGAATATAAATAGATATGCAAGATGCATATATTACAGACAGAGCTCCTCTTGATATTCCGATACACCAGGATTTTCTATAGACCTCAGGTATCTCATTCTAGCAAAGACCAGTTCATAGGAGGAGAGCCAGTCACATTGTATGCAACTTTGTTTCATTACATTATGGATTAGCTCCAGCTGGAATGATTAGGGAGAAATATGCCTAATTAATGAAAATACACTGTTAGTTTTAAAAATGGACTAGGATTAGCTGTCCTGGAGAAATATGAACATATTAGCACATGTTACAATGAAAAAAAAATCCTACAAAAGGATTTTTAAAAATGCCAAACTGTTATATATTAAAACTAGAGGCCCGTGCACTGGTGGAGTCGAGCCAGCCCACCCCAGGGTGGAGGATTACTGGGGGTGGGACCAGCCAGGAGGTGGGGCCACAGGTGGTTTTCAGGCTGGCCTGCCCCCAATCAGGGTGGGGGGCAGTTGCGGGTGGGGCCAGCTGGAGGGAAAGTACATGTAGGAGATGCTGGTAGCTGGTTGTTGATAGAAAAGTCAGTTGTTAACAATTACTCTATCAGGTTGTGGTCAGATATCCAGTTATTAGAGCATTGTCCCAATATGTCAAGGTTGTGGGTTTGTTCCCCGGTCAGGTACATACAAGATGCAACCAATAAATCCTTAAATAAGTGGAACAACAAATCAATGTTTCACTCTCTTTCTAAAAATCAAAGAAACCAACAAAACATTGAAAAAAAAAAAAAAAGAAAGGCCTGTCAGGTGTGGCTCAGTTGGTTGAGCATAGTCCTCAGGTGTACCAAAAGGTCGTTAGTTTGATTCCCAGTCAGGGCATATGCCCAGGTTGAGGGTTTGGTCCCTGGTCGGGGTGCATACAGGAGAAAACTGATCAATGTTTCTCCCTTCTTCTCTCTCTAAAATCAACAAAAGCATATTAAGCAAGCAAACAAACAAATAATTACTCTATCAGGTTTCCTTCATTTGTGCTCTGTTTGTTTGCTCTGTTTCCCAAGTTGAGCTTGTTGGATAATTACTTAGCTTTTGCAAATAGCAACCAAAAGAGAATATTATAGTGGATTCTTGCTTAAAGGAATATTTACTATAAAAATAACATACAAAATTAATCATTGTGTTACCTTGTTTTTTCTTTCTATTGATATATACCATCAGATTAAACATACTTGTCAGTATTTGTGGTTTATCTTTTTTCAATGCTCCTGGTTCTGTAACATTTATAGCTACCCCAAAATTGCATACATCAGAATTAGTGATAAAAGATACTAGGCAGTTATCTGTGGAGGATATTTAAAGTCAAAGCTTCTATTTACTATAGCAATATTGCCAAATGTCTTTCTCAAAGCTCCATTCTGGATCCTCTGAGGGAATATAGCATTGGTCATTAACTACAGTGTCAAAATAGTAGGATAATCACCCAACTACATGGTCATTATGGAATAAGTTACACAAAAATCTAAATGTATTATAATACCCTTACACAGATTCTAGGAAACTGAATTACCTATCCTATACAGTGATCTATATCTTTTTCTTAAGTGGCTGCTTGGTGCCTTCTTTCCAGAGCCTTGTAGATTATATTTAAAATGATTAAATGATAAGTGTCATTGTATATATCATATGTATTTATAATGAAAATAAAGTACTTTAAGAGTTATTAATTATTATGGGATAGGAAAATATTCACAGGAAGAATTTTAAAAATATTTGAGAGTTACTTATTTAGATATAATATTAAACACCTATATACTTAAAATCTATTTTAGATTATTTTAATATATCAGAGTTCAAGATACATTTTAATGTAAAAATATTGTACTCAGAGAACTCAGAGAAACATTTTATTAAAACTTTTTTGAGATGGAGAAATAATGGGATAAGTCATAAGTATTCTATAGGTGGCTTTCCATTAGAACTATTACCTGCAAATATTGAGGCAATTATATTAAACTGGAGACCGGTGCACGAATTCATGCATGGGTGGGGTCCCCAGGCCTGGCCGTTGACCTGGGCAGGCCGGCCAAGGAAGGAACTGCAGGAGGTTTGCCAGCCACGGGAGGTTGGCTGTGGGAGCACACTGACCCCTAGGAGGCAGCTCCTACATTAAGCTTCTGCCCCCTGGTGGTCAGTGCATGTCATAGCTACTGGCTGTCTGTCTGGTCGTAACAGTCACTTAGGCTTTTATATATATAGATAATTCATAGAGAGTTTAAAATGTTCAATTAACAAATGTTAGTAAGCCATATTTATGAGACCTATCACTGTATTATATTTGTCTGGTAATATAATATTAAAGATATAGTGTTTTCAAATTGTCTTAAGAGTATAAAAAATAGTTTTGGAGAAAATGAGAAGCTGAAACAAAATTCTCTGGATTCATATAAAGTAAGAATTATTCAGGTTTTTTCTTTGATTCTTTTAGGTAGCTGACTCATGATTTATGAACTAAAAGATTATACATGTTAAAATCTTTTATTATATATATACATATATCTACCTAATAAAAGAGTAACATGCTAATTGACCATATCTTCGTGACACCCACCAGCCAATCAGGAGTGAGTATGCAAATTAACCCAACAAAGATGGCAGGTTAATTTGCATATGTAGGTGCTGAGCAGCCAGGCGCAGGACTGAACGCTTGTGTTCTGCACCATCCCTGGCCGCTCAGGCCTCTGAGCAGCATAGGAAGGCGTAAAGGCAGCGGCTCCAGGCCAGAGCAGAAAGGCGGCTCTGGCCAGAGTGAAGGCGGTGCCAGTATCCAGGGAAAGGAAGGCCCATTCTGGCACGAATCTTTGTGCATTGGGCTTCTAGTACGTACATAACCTGCTATTCTATTATATGTATAATATAATATAAATTTAATATAATGACCATTATTGTTCATGTAATTTAGTAGGGCCTTGAGTGGTTTGATAAAATGTCTTAAAAGTGTCCCATATGTTTTTGACCATGTTACTTATAGAAGGAGTTGTATTCAATATTAAAAATAAGCTCAGACAATGTGGTCTGAAGTTGACTATATTTTAACTTACCTATTGTGATAAAAAAATCATTTATAAGATGACCTTTACTGAAATGAATGAATGAATCCAACCAGCCATAAATGATCTTTCCTTCCACTGAAGTAACCAAATATTTTCTCTGTATTTATTTTGTCATTTTAAAAATTTTCTGTACTGAATCATATTTTTGGGCACATATATTGTGATGACTCATATTGTAAGATCATTAAGATCATGATTTCTATCTAGTTAATTAATGCTTATATTGTCTGAAGAACCAAGCTTGAACATTGTGCTAAAATGTGATTAGGGGGTTCTAGTACCCTTTTCCAATATGTGGAAGAGTGTGGAGTTTCTATAACACCAAGCAAGCACTTCTAGACCATCTGTGAGTCCTATAATTTAACTCAATTCTGACACTATCCAATTGAAAATAGCATCAAATACTACAAGTTACGGGGTCAGATCTACAAAACTGTCCCATGCTTCAGATGCCCATCTGTGCTTCTGACCCACTGGCCACAGATTAGAGTTTTTCACAACCTCCTCTTTGGACTTCAGATACCAGTCATAAGTCCAGGTTGTTATCTCTATTTCTTACCTATTCTAATCAAATTAGAGATTTCCAGGACCCCATTTTGGGTTTGATTAATTTGCTAGAGTGGTTCACAGAACTCAGAGAAACATTTTATATACTAGATATTAGGTTTATTATGAAAGAACATAACTCAGGAACAGCCAGATGAAAGAGATGGCTAGGGTAAGATATGGGGAGTTCCCATGCCCTCTCCAAGCATGTTATTCTCCCCAAATATCCATATGTTCACCAACCGGAAAGCTCTAAAAACCCCGTTTTTTTAGGCTTTATTGGAGGCTTCAACATATAGGCATAATTGTTCAAATCATTAGCTATTAATGATTGATTTAACCTCCAGCAACACAGAAATCAGGGAGTGAGAGTAAGGTTCCAACCCTCCATTCAGGATTGGCTTTCCTGGAAATCAGTCCCTGTCTTTAGGTGTTTTCCTAAAGTCACCTCATTAATACAACCCACTTGTGGTGGAAAGGGTCTTGTTATGAATATTAAGACAACCATTTCAACTATATGGATCTGAAGGGATTTCAGGAAATATTCTTGCAGAAGTAGCTGCCATTCCTCTCATTGCTCAGAAAATTTCAAGGTTCTGGGAGGTGGTAACCAGGAAATGTGGAGAAAGGCCAAATATATTCATACTAGAAGCCCAGTGCACGAAATTTCTGCAACGGGCGGGGGGCAGGGGGCGAAGTGTCCCTGAGCCCAGTCTGCACCCTCTCCAATCTGGGATGCCTCCAGGGATGTCCGACTGCCCTATCAGGATCGGGCCTAAACGGGCAGTCAGACATCCCTCTCACAATCCAGGACTGCTGGCTACCAACTGTGCTCACCTGCCTGCCTTCCTGATTGCCCCTAACCGCTTCTGCCTGCCAGCCTGATCACCCCATAACCACTCCCCTGCCAGCCTGATTGATGCCTAACTGCTCCCCTGCCAGCCTGATTGCCCCTAACTGCCCTCCCCTGCAGGCCTGGTCACCCCTAACTGCCCTCCCCTGCAGACCTAGTTCCCCCCAACTTCCCTCCCCTGCAGGCCTTGGTCCCCCTCAAATGCCCTTCTCTGAGGGCCCAGTCACCCCCAACTTCCCTCCTCTGGCGGCCTGATCCTTCCCAACTGCCCTCCCCTGCTGGCCATCTTATGGTGGCCATCTTGTGTCCACATAGGGGCAGCCATCTTTGACCACATGAGGGCAGCCATCTTGTGGGTTGGAGCGATGGTCAATCTGCATATTACTCTTTTATTAGATAGGATAGAGGCCTGGTGCACAGGTGGGTGCCAGCTGGTTTGCCCTGAAGGGTATCCCGGATCAGGGTGGGGGTTCCCTTGGGGCGTGGGGCGGCCTGGGTGAGGGGCCCATGGTGGTTTGTAGGCTGGCTACACCCCCTGGTGATCCAAGCAGATGCCCTGGTATCTGGGATTTATTTATCTTCTATAATTGAAACTTTGTAGCCTTGAGTGGAGGCCAGGGCTGGCCACAGAGTGTGGGACGTTTGGCTTCCTCCATAGCCGGGGAAACATAAGCCTCCTGCTCGCTCCATGGCTGCAGCCATCTTGGTTGGGTTAGTTTGTATACTTGCTCCTGATTGGCTAGCAGGCATGGCTTGTGGGTGTAGCGGAGGTACAGTCGATTTGCATAATAATCTTTTATTAGATAGGATATATGTAATATATATATTCATATATCTTATATATCACAATATTTCAGAGATTTAATAACAATTTTTAAAGAGTTAAATGAATTAATAAATGATCTTTGCCACCTATCTGTTCATCACTAATGTGCTAGCTTTGAGACCAGAAACTGTAGCAAAATTTATTGGCATCTTTGCTTCATTACAATCCTATCTAATAAAAGCATAATATGCAAATTGACCGTCACACCAAGACACAAGATGGCCACCCCCATGTGGTCAAATATGGCTGCCCTTATGTGGACACAAGATGGCTTCCACAAAATGGCTGCCACAAGATGGCCACCACAAGATGGGCACCACAAGATGGCCTGCAGGGGAGGGAAGTTGTGGGAAGTTAGGGGTGACCAGGCCTGCAGGGGAGGGCAGTTGTGGGCGATCAGGCCAGCAGGGAGGGCAGTTAGGGGTGACTGGGCCAGTAGAGGAGGGCAGTTTGGGGGGGACCCAGGCCTGCATGGAAGGGCAGTTGGGGGGGAATCCAGGCCTGCAGGGGAAGGCAGTTGGGAGCCAGCAGTCCTGGATTGTGAGAGGGATGTCCAACCACCCCTTTAGGCCTGATCTGGGATCGGGCCTAAACGGGCGGTTGGACATCCCTCAAGGGGTCCCATTTTGGAGAGGGTGGAGGCTGGGCTGAGGGACACACCCCCTCCTGTGCACAAATTTCATGCACTGGGTCTCTAATAAAATCAATATTATTACTGTGTTAATACTGGAATGTTAAAGATTAAATTTAAGTTGGAAATAGGTGTGCAATTACTAAGATTCATTTGGGGCTTCTTGGCATTAGAAGAAAAGATAAACGTGTTTATGGTACCTGTTTCAAAGAGACAAATGTTTTTGAATGGTTACAGATCACTGTAGACTCTGTAGCATATATACTTGCTGGTCTAACTTGGCTTATAAACAATGTCATTGTCATAAGTGTAAGAGCAATTTACTTATTGAATGAAAAATAGATATATGAAAATACTATCAAACTATCATCAATGTGATGATTTTGTTTTAGATAATTTTTTTAAGAAAGACTATTGTGTACTTTAAAATTTAATAATAGCTTTAGTAGGGAAAAACATGGTACATTTCCACCTGGAATACTATGCAGCTGTAAGAAAGAAGGATCTCTTATCCTTTGAGACAGTATGGGAGGATAGTATGCTAAGTGAAATAAACCAGTCAGAGAAAGATATGTGTCACTCATGTGTGGAATCTAATGAACAAAATAAAACTGTTGCACAAAATAGATCCAGAAACATAGAAGCATGGAACAGACTGATGGAATTCAGAGGGAAGGTGGGGGGGGGGATGGTTGCGGGGGAGAGATTATCCTGGGAACTTATGTGCATATATGCAGAGCCCATGGACACAGAGAATAGTGGGAGGGGCAGATGTGGGATGGAGGGGGGTCAATGGAGAATAAAAGGGCACATCTGTAATACTTTCAACAATAAAGATACATTTTTAAAAATGATATTTCTCTTTAAATTAGATGACTTCCATTGCAATTATAACACATAAAATAACAATTGCCTAAAGTTATTATTTATTGACAATAGACATTTATCAACCTGGTAGTATTCCTGGGAAGAGAATCCTTCATTTTTTTTAAAACCATAGCTATATATCCAAGTCACCAGTTCAACTTAAATAAACAAAACAGCTACACCTTTTTAGGAGCCAGTTTGAGCTCCATGTTGGTCCTGGCTAAGTCTGTGTATTTAGGCTAATCAGGAAGTCTTGCAGAGATTCTGGGTACCGAACAGTAACCTCTTCTTCCTGTAAGCACCTTTAATCTTCATGGTTGATTAATTGGTGACCTTTCATCATGTAAGGGAAAGGTCATATATCTCCTACTTCCCTGAGAGAAGAGAGAATCCTTCTCACTGTGAAATCTGCATTTCTCAGAAGACATTTGTGGAACCCAGGAAGAAAGATTCATTTGATGTGAACTCTAAAAAGAAATGTATCTGCTGAGATAGACTCCCTATGGCCAACTGAAGGCCCAAGTTTTATAAATAATAAGAATCTAGCGACCATTTACTTACAGGAGCTTCTCCTGTGCTCTGTAGGCCAGGAAAAATCTCACACTGAACCCTCAGCTTCTCTCACCATGCCCCACATATTTATGCTTTTGGAGTCAACCACTGCAGGAAAACTCTACTTTTGTCTTTCTAACAAGAGACTGAGACCAGCCCCATCCAATCAGAAATGTACAGTTTGGATACCGTGTTTACATAAAATGGATCTAATTGAGAAATTCTGGGGAGGAGTCCTGGTATTGATGTTAGGTGGCAGTGGGGCCAGCTGTGCCCTACTTAGTAAATGTTGGTCCTGACTCTGAATTCTTGCACATCTCTTTAGAATGTAGGCTAGTATGTGAATTTTATTTTCAGCTATGGATATTAGTCAAAATTCTAGGATAACAGAAAAAAATCCACTTAACATCCCATTATAATGATTTCCTAAATTAATTTATCTTTAGAAAGTGATTGGATTTGTTTATCTAGCTATTGTGGTGGGGGCAGGGGATATTTCATGCTTTTCCTTCTAGGTTCTTTGGCTGCTCTAATAGTTAAATTGATATAAGAAAGATTAACAGGAGAAAAACAAATTTAATTTTGTACATATGGGAGCCCAAAGATTCGAGGACAAATTGGGCAATTGAGGCTTATTTGCCATCCTGAACTAAAGAATGGGATAGGGGCCTGGGCTTCAAAGGGCAGGGGAGGGTAATTCACCAGATAACAAAAGGAACAGATGTTTGGTAAATAGAAATTTCTCCTGCCATGTAGATAGGTCTTTCATATAAAGAAGTTGTCACTGGTAATAGCTCATTCTGGTACAGGCCCCTATCTAAATTCTTTTAGGAAGTTCGGGGAGAGATAAATGTTCTTCTTGAGTCTGCTGGGCCTATTTGCCTTAAGCTCACAATAATCCACATGCCAGAGTGGCATATTTCCGGGTGGCATATTCTTCTCTTCTTCACTATCTATCTATCTATACATCTACTTGCTACCAGAATATCAAGGGCCAATTATCCCTGTTCTTTAATGGATAAATAAGATAGGTAATGAGTAATTTCTAAACAAGGTCTTTTAACAGGAATCTTGTTACAGGTTCTGTGAAATGTTCTTCTTCCATATTGCACATGTGTAGCATAGCTCTGGAAGTAGCACCTGCCCTAGGCCTAACTACCCTTCCCGTAAGAAGGGTCTATAAGACTAGCAATGAATCATGGGACCCTTGGACAGGATTCTCCGGAGTCCCCAGTAACAAGGTGATGTTTGCTTATTACATCTAATCTAATATTCTTCATTATCACTTAACTCATGTTTTTAGATTTTCAAAGTTTTCTCCTTTATAAATTTTTATTCCACATCTCCTTTCACTTAGAATTCTACAATTTAACATTTCCAATGTTGCTTCTATTACACCTTTTAGTACCTCTTTTTTAACACAAAAATACATGTAATGTAAAAGTGAGATTTGACAATTATTGAGTTAATGTGTAGTGGAGACAGACTACAACATCTGAGTTGGGTTTCAAAATAAAGTTTCATTTAGCCCTCAAAGAGGTAATGTTTGATGCTGTCTGTCAGTCACCAGTTATTGAACAGCACCTTTTTTTTTTTTTAAATATATCTTTATTGATTTCAGAGAGGAAGGGAGAGGGAGAGAGAGATAGAAACATCAATGATGAGAGAGAATCGTTGATTGGCTGCCTCCTGAGCACCTCCTACTGGGGATGGAGCCCACAACCTGGGCATATGCCCTTGGCCCAAATTGAATCTGGGACCCTTCAGTCCACAGGCTGACGTTCTATCCACTGAGCCAAACTGGCTAGGGCAAACAGCAGCTTTTTTCTTGGAATGTATTCAAAATAATATTCATTTCTGCAGTGCTTCCATTTCTTTAGCTTCCCTGATGTTATTTGCTACAAATCAAATGTTTTAACAGTACTGCTTCCTCTCTGTATGCACATCATTGTAAGGATAGTCAGCAGAGTTCAAGTGTTCTACAAAAGTGATTTTGTAGAAAAATCACTAAGAAAATAATTTTGTATAAATAACAGTAACAAGCACAGAAAACTAAATTCAAAAACATTTCATACTAGCTAATCCCAAGAGTTACAATTTCTACATAGTCTGTGAGCAAAAGAATGCACTATTCTCATTGTAGGCATTCATTTGGGAATAGATTTTATCCTGCTGTTGACAATATTATCTCTCATTAAAGCAGCTTGCAGTGGCTCCTTTTTATTTTCCAAATTAAAAGTAGGGGCATATTATCATTCTTTGTTAGAATCCCTGTAGAAAAAAACAACAACTTTTCACAAAAGTGTATGGGTGTGAAAACTGCTAAGCAATTTCTGAGCTTGCAAAAAGTGTAGTTTTCAGAAAGTAACCCACTAAATTGTCCAGAAATGCTGATGATTAGCTTATGTAAGAAAGGAAAACCTTTCACAGGGAGAAAAAGAGAGCTGAAGATACATTGAAACTTGACAAGATGTGGACAGAACCAGTGCTGCCCAGATTCTTCATTGAATACTCGAATGACTTTGACAGCACTTTATTTGTTGCCTCTGTTTTTTCCTTTATAAGATGGAGATGGTAGCTGTCTGAATTTTTAAAGAATTTTTATTTGATAAATAACATTAACAAAACTTTAAAAATTAAAATTACATTATGCAGATGTTATATATGGAAAATGCTGTTTGGATTAACAGTGATTTTGTCTTTCTTCTTCCACCTGTTGAGGCATTTCACTGACCAGTGACTTTCACCAGATACAGGGCAGCAGAAAGTAAAAATTGTAAAAAAAAAAAAAAAAAGCCCTAGGAAAACTCTTGTTAATTTGGTTACCATCAGTTTTGGGGATAAGATGTTCAGGGATAAAGCAAAACCTAAAAGGCTTGTTCAATTTAGTAAATATGCCAAGAAAAAATAATTATGAAGTGAATATAAAATTATTATTTTATGAACTCCATTTATAATCTGGAGAGAAAAACATTTAACATGTGTTAAGATTTCTAAATGCTAGTTCTTGTTAAGGTTTTCATCCTAAGTTTGTTTGTTTTTAGCATTACAGTACTAGTTCCTCTTAAACCATTTATGTTGTTAAATTCTATCAGTTCTCAAAATCATTATAACACAACAAGGAACTCCAATTGTCCACAACTCTAGATATAATTTTAGCTAAACCTACATCAGAATAAATACCAGGACTGGAGAGCATAACAGAGGGTATTCAGAATGATGCACGAGAAGAACTGTATGTCCTAATTGTATTGTTTCATCAATTACCAGACCATAGCTTTGTCCTACCCTTTATATGAAGGACACCTCTTATTAGCTAAGAGGCAACACTACTGTCATTTGTTTATTGTAGCTAGTTTTGACATTTGTTTCTCATGTCACATTTTTTCTTTATTTTTCCTAGTCAACCCATGCAACTCTGTCAATTTTGTTTTATAATTGTGTTTCATGGATGAGGAAACTAAGGCTCAGAAATATTTAGTAACCTACTCAAGGGGTAAGTTTTGATAATACATTGCCCATATTCTTCATTTTGGAAAAATACTAAATCTCCTGAAAGTCTTACCTAGATGGTCTAGCCTTGTAACTGATTGAATATAATCTACTAGGTCTCTCTTGGGATCAGCCAGAGTAGTTGCCCTATCTGAACATCTCTCATGAGAATTTGAATGAAGCAGTGTTACATATGGCACCTCTATCCCTTGCATTGAACACACACAGTTATGCTGTTTGCTTTCTCAAAGTTTGCTTTAGGAAGAGATGATTGAGGTGAAATTAGCAATCATTCAAAGTAGGAAATTATATTTCTTGATGGATTGTAAACACAGTTTTGTGTTTTTAATGTAAATTGGTGAATGCATAAGCCTTCTCAAACACTTTTACACAGAGTGATAAAGGAAAAAAAATAACCTTCAGTGTACAGTTGATATCGCCATGTCAAATCTGAAAAGCTGTTCAACTACAGAAGTCTCCATGAATTTAATACAAGCAGAAGAGAAAAATTAACAAATAATATTGCATTCATTGGCAATAATGAGGAAAACTTTGTAATTAAACCTTCCTTAAAAATATCTCTGCAAGTTTTTGAAGACTCCTCTGCTTATTGCAGATTAATTCATGAATTATTCCTTTTTATTAACCAGTTGCCATCAAAAGTTGCTCTATTAGATGGACTAAAATAGTGTACTTTATTTTGCAAGTATATGAAATATACTCCTCAGTGCATGAAAACTGAAAACCAGCATGCATTGTTCACAACTAATTGTGATTTTGAATGTAGATTTTTTTGTGTGTTTTTAATTTCTGGTCTATATTTTTGTATTAAATTATGCTATGGTTTGATATGTTTGCTGAAACTTTGTTAAAAGTTAATTCAACAAAGTTAATTCAAAAGATATTGTGGGAACTGGAGAGCATTATGCTAAGCAAAATAAGCTGGTTGGAGAAAGATAAATATCACATGTTCTCACTCATATGTGGGATATAATGATCAACATAATTTGATGAACAAAAATAGATTCAGGGACAAATGGCAGGGGAGGGGGCAGTTAGAGAGCAATCAAAGGACTTGTATGCATGCATATTAGCATAACCAATGGACACAGACACTGGAGCAGTGGGGACTTGCCCGGGGTGGGAATGGCAGGTGGGGGGAGGAGGGAAGGTCAAGCAGGGGGAAAAGGAGACATATGTAAAACTTTAGACAATAGATTAAAAAAAATAAGATATTGTAGAGTGATGCATCTACGTATCCTTACATACTTCATTTTGAGGTGTTTTTTTTTTCCTCCCATTTATCAATCCTTGTATGCATTTTGTTAAAATAATTAGACAAAAATTATTTTTTAAACTATGAAAACAACGATAATACAGCTACTGGTTAGAGAAAATTTGTATCTCAAGGGTTTTGACACCAACAGACACTTGTCACCAATATGAGCAGTTAAACTAAAAATTGCCGAGGATGGGAAGACTCCAAAGCTTCTTGGCGGCTAGAATCTGCCCTTGACAACTGTCTTTGTAATATCATGCTGTTTAGAAAATGGAGACTCAAGAGCTACTACAAGATGAAAATGGATGCCAACCACTCACTGCCTGCTGAGATTTGCCAGGGTGAGTGGAAAGTAAAGAGAAGTACTTGTGGGAAAATGAGGTAAATATGAACATGTTAACAGATGGGAAGCCACAGTTATTTTGGCTCCATTGATGTACTCACAAGCTTTCAGCTTTGTCTGTCATCGGCTGTATGTATCTGTGCATTCACCCTGGGCTCGGTGCTCTGTGAGATGTTTTATAGCATCTCTGTTGTGAATGTTTGAAATGTGGGGTCTCGGATAATTAGGACAATTCTTCAAAGTGAAGTCTCTAAAAGCTGAAGGTCAGCTTTGGACATGAGAATGATGGGACAGGAAGAGTGAAAAGAAATGAAAAAAGCAGTTCTGATCATAATTATGATGATTGTGTGTGTCTATCAGGCAGGCTCTTACTCACCAAAGTTTCTGATTGAAAGTTTGACAGAGGCAGGACAATGGGTATAAGGGAAGGAGGGTGAACAACATGGAATATATAGAATATGTGGTCACTGACAGTAAATTTAACATGGAATAGCAGCAATACAAGTTACCAAGTTTAAAAAGACTTGAAGTGTTTAAAATTGAGAGGGAAAGATGGAATCAATTAAAGGCACATAAAATCATGTTCATAGTTAGGAATGCCATGATCAAAAATTATATAAGGGAAAACCTTGTTTAAAAATGTTTAACTATGGAACATCATCAGTTTAATATTAAAAAAATAAATAAAAGAAAGAAAGAAAGAAAGAAAGAAAGAAAGAAAGAAAAGAAAAAAAATAAGGCAAACTGTCACTATACTGTAACCCTGTAAAGGAAAAATAAATATGTATTTAGAAGGGGGAGGGTTGGAATTGTAGAAAGAGAAATTATGATAATATCCTTTTCCTTCATCTTCCTTCTTTCCCTCCTCCCCTCCTTTCCTCTCCCTTCTTGCCTTTTTTCCTTCCATCCTTCCTTTTTCTTTTCTTCCTTGTTTCTTGTTTTTCTTTCTTATTACACTACATTCAATCCTTCAGTCAATCTTCTTGGGTGTACTTTAGAAGTGATCTAGAATCTGACCACTTTACACCACCTCTATTACCAACATCCTGGTACAAGCCGAGAGGATAGCTACAGCCTCCTTACTGGTCTCTCTGATTCCACTTTGCATCCTATAATCAAGACAGAAATTAGAACGATAATTAACAGGTGGTCAATAATATTGAATGAATGAATAAATAAATGAAAGGAAAATGAAGGGAGATATAGTATGTTTCTCAATCTAAAAACTTAGATTCAAATTAAGGTTTGTAAAACAAATGAACATTACTTTACATTTAAAAATTAGAGATATGTTGATTTTTTTAAAAGTTGGAATGAACTCTAAACCAATCCACTCTGTGTCACATGAGGAAGTTGAGGCCCAGTGAAAGATATAGGTAATATGCTCTGTGTCATAATTTTATTTAGACCTGGGACTATTTTCCAGTCCAGTATTCCTTCTAATATACCATACCACTCTTAATATAAAAATGAAAACTTTTGGCAAAAAATTGATGTCATGTGTCATGCAAAATGCTGTCCCATGAACTATCCTATAGCAAAAACCTGGTAGTTCTGTGTAGCCTTTACTATCTTAGGGAAACTTCCCTCTATTCCTCTTATTCTAAACCTGTCATTCCTGAAACCCTATAATGGTCTTACCTATCTGGGTTCAAAGTTTCCAGAGCTAAAGGCTTCTTTTTGTTTTCATTTCACCTAGAAATTATAATGTTTTTAAGAATTAACTGTGGAACTACTCTTCACTCATTATTATAAACTGAAAATGAATTGTGGCTCGAAAATCTAGGTTCAACCTGCAGAATCTGATAATTAATTAATTTATTAGTGAAATTATGCCATAGAAGACCCACTTCTATATTACAGTCCCTGTATATCTTTAAAATTATGAAAATGTGGGATAACAATATCATCTTCATAATTTTAAATCATTTATTTCTAATAATTTATATTATCTCTCAAATGGAGTACACACTGGATATTGTTTCTTTTTCTTTTTCAGAAATAATTTATGGTGCTTCTCACGAAAGCTCTGTACTTTTTGCACAATTTTAATTTTCACCAATGGAAAAGTAAGTTTGGTGTGATATGTTTGTTGCAGAATTTCCAAGTCAAAATAAATAATTTCTGAAGCATAAACATTTCTCTATCATTAAAGACCTTCTACTTAGGATGGAGAAACTAAACAAGGCATAATTTCTCTCATGCACTTTGATTTATCTGATAATCAAAGGACTTAGCCATTTGTTCTCTAATAAGTGATTATGTGACTTTGGGATAATTTAATTACTTTTATTTGTAGGTAAAGACTGGGTAATTTTGAAGAAGAGCTATTATGCATACATTCTGTATCAACTCACAGGGGAAACATTATACTGGCATTTCAGGATATTAGTGTCTGTTAGAACCTATTCCTTTGCTATTAATATATTGGATGAAATACCTTACATCTGTAAATCTTATTTTGCATTATGGGCAGCCATGTCATTAGCAAATTTCATTTCCTGTAAACTGGTGCATCACATAAACATTGTCAAACAAAACTCTGATAGTCTACTCAATTAGAGTTTTTAAAGTTTCTAAATTAAAACTGTTTTTCTGTATCCTGGAAATAGTACTGTTTCTTTGCCAAGTCAGATCCCTTTCTCCACTTATCACTTTATCTGTCACAAAGGGAGTAAAAGAGGGAGGAATAAGGCTTGTCTCTTGGCATCACATTAATTCGGGCAGGGGACTGGACCTCTTTCACTACATTTGCAATGGCAATGTACCTTTCAAGGATATTAATTGTTCTCAGGTTTTAGGGTGTTCTTATATAAAGATTTGTAATATACCAGGGTTTTCCTCCTGATATTCATTTATCCATTTCTACTCATACAATATGAAATAACCATTATAATAGCAATATAATTATTATTATAAGAACAATTTCTAGGGTGCATCTCCCTATCTATATATATAAAAGGCTAAGCGACCGTTGCATCCAAAACAACCAAATGGATGACCAAACAGGCTGTGGGGCGACCAGGCTGGCAGGGGGGTTAGTGAGGGATGACCAAATGACTGAGCAGCAGGCTGCGTGAGGTGACCAGGTCCGCGGGGGGGGGGGGGGCAGTTGGGGGAGACCAGGCTGATGGGGGGGGGGCAGTGAGGGGTGACCAAACAACTGAGCAGCAGCCTTCATGGGGCGACCAGACCGGCGGGGGGCGGAGGGGCAGTGAGGGGCGACCAGGATGGCAGAGGGGAGCAGTGAGGGGTGACCAGGTTGGTGGGGAGACAGGTGGGGGCGACCATGCCAACAGGGGGGGGCAGTAAGGGGTGATCAGAATGGTGGGGGGAAGTTAGGGGCGACCAGGCCAATGGATGGGGCAGCTGGGGGCGACCAGGCCGGCAGGGGGGGCACTAACAGGTGACCAGGCTGGCATGGCGGGCAGATGGGGGTGACCAGGCCAGCAGGCAGAAGCAGTTAGGGGCAATCAGGCAGGCAGGCAGGCAAGTGGTTGGGAGCTAGCAGTCCTGGATTGTGAGAGGGATGTCCAACTGTCTGGTCCCAGATTGAAGAGGGTGCAGGCTGGGCTGAGGGACACCCGCCCCCCCTACCCCCCCGCACAAATTTCATGCACCGAGCCTCTAGTTAGTATACAAATGAATCATATAACCATTCTATAGTGTGAGAATATTTACAATAACACATTGTCCAAATTACTAAAGGAGAATCTGGAATATCTCATTTTTCTTAAAGATTCCTATTTAAAGAAAAAAAAAAAAGCTTCCCTTTCCTAGTTTGTCTTCAATATATAATGGGTTTCAGAAACCATGATGGGTGTTTTGGGAGGCCTGTTTTGGTAGACTAAGTTTATCCTGTTATGTGAACCATGTTTAAAAATGAACTGCATCTTCATCACTTTTAAAAAAAAGAGTGAGAAAGGGATATTTTTCTTTTAAATAATATAAATGTAAGGGTAAACAATCCAAATTATATTTAATAAAATATGTTAAATTATTATACTTGCTGCTTGAAATGTTAATTATTAGAAACTTTTTATCAAGTGATAAAATAAATTACGGATTAGCCCTGGCCAGTGTTTCTGAGTGGCTAGAGCATTGGCCTGCATACTGCAGGATCACTGGTTTCATTCCCAGTCAAGGGCATGTACCTGAGTTGCCCCTCACTCCCCACCCCTGTCAGGGTGTCTGCAGGGGGAAACCAGTAGGCCACCAGTTGATGTATCTCTCTCACATCAATGTTTCTCTCTTTCTCTCTCCCCCTCTCTCCCTCCCTTCCACTATCTCTGAAAAGCAATGGAGAAAATATCCTCAGGTGAGGATTAACAAAAATCAATCAATCAATCAATTGATTGATTAAGGACTAATATTACTGCTATTGACAAAATCATGTTATTGCAGATAAATTTTAAATATTACTTTCTTAAAATTCTTGCTGCTTAGGCTTAAAAGATGTGAGCTGGGAACAATTTATTTGATATATTAAAATAGTCACCCAATATTTCAGTTAAATACCACTAGAAATTACTTTATTTAAATTCAGATAGTACTTAATGTAAACCATAGTATGTACAGTTCTGCTCTCTGGAAATGCTTGGTGTTGTATGTGTATTTATGAATTAATCATATATGTGCTAAAGTTTGGCTAATTTTTTTAGAGTGGATGTATTATTTATGTATTTTTAAATTTTTATTGAGTTTATTGGGGTGACATCCTATATAATAAAGAGGCAATATGCAAATTGACCCTCATGCCCTCATGTCACAAAATGGCCACCACCATGTTGTAACAAGATGGCTGCCCCATGTCATCACAAGATAGCCACCCCACATTGTCACAAGATAGCTGCCACAAGATGGCTGACCCCACGTCATCACAAGATGGCCACCGCATGTTATCATAAGATGGGTACCCCCATGTCATCACAAGATGGCCACCCCACATCATCAAAAGATAGCTGCCACAAGATGGCTGCCCCCACATCATCACAAGATGACTGCCCCCATATCATCACAAGATGGCCACCCACACATCATCAAAGATGGCCACCACAAGATGGCTACCCCCACATCGTCACAAGATGGCCACCCTCACATTGTCACAAGATTGCCATCAGGGGAGGGCAGTTGGGGGCAACCAGGCCTGCAGGGGAGG
Source organism: Corynorhinus townsendii (assembly GCA_026230045.1). Lineage (NCBI taxonomy): Eukaryota > Metazoa > Chordata > Mammalia > Chiroptera > Vespertilionidae > Corynorhinus > Corynorhinus townsendii. The sequence goes on along the minus strand of JAPDVU010000001.1, from coordinate 115,500,799 downwards.
GCAGTTGGGGGTGATTGGGCCAGCAGGAGAGCAGTTAGGCACCAACCAGGCCAGCAGGGGAGCTGTTAGGGGGTGATCAGGCTGGCAGGCAGAAGTGGATGGGGCAATCAGGCAGGTAGGCAAGTGGTTAGGAGCCAGCAATCCCAGATTATGAGAGGGATGTCTGACTGCTGGGTGGGATCAGGCCTAAACTGGCAGTCAGACATCCCCTGAGGGGTCCCAGATTTGAGAGGGTGCAGGCTGGGCTGAAGGACACCCCCTCAGTGCATGGATTTTGTGCACCGGGCCTCTAGTTGGTTAATAAAATCATGTAGGTTTCAGGTGTACAATTCTATAATACATTATCTGTATGTTGTGTTGTGTGTTAACACATAGTCATATCTTTCTGTCACCATTTATCACCTTTTCTAACTCCCTGCTCCCCCCTGCCCTCTGGTAATCACCACATTGTTGTCTGTGTCTGTGAATTTTATTTTTTGTTAATCCCTTCACCTTTCTCATCCAATCCCCAACTCCCCAACCCCCAATCTAACAACTGTCAGTCTGTTTTCTGTATCTATGAGTCTGTTTCTATTTCATTTGTTAGTTTATTTTGTTTATTTAGATTCAACATAAATGTGAAATCAGATAGTATTTGTCATTCTCTGACTGGCTTATTTCACTTAGCATAATACTTTTCAGGTCCGTTCAGGCAAAAGATCCTTCTTTTTACAGCCAAGTAGTATTCTATTGGGTAAATGTACCACAGATTTTTGGATCTATTGATGGATGCTTGGGCTGCTTCTAAATCATGACTATTGTAAATAACAGTGCAATGAACATAGGAGTACATATATTCTTTTGAATCAGTGTTTCAGGTTTTTTCTATCATATTCCCAGAAGTGGAAACACTGGGTAACAGGCAGTTCCATTTTTAACTTTTTGAGGAAATTACATATTGTTTTACACAGTGGCTGCATCAGTCTGCAGTCTCACCAATAGTACACAAAGGTTCCCTGTTCTCCATATCCTGGCCTTTTTGTTGATTTATTGATAATGATTCTGACAAGTGTGAGGTGATATCTCATTGCGGTTTGAATTTGCACCTCTCTGACAATTAGTAATGATGAGCATCATTTCATATGTCTATTGGCCATCTGTATGTCCTCTGTGGAGAAGTGTCCATTCTGATCTTTTGTGCATTTTTAAATTGGATTGTTTGTTTTTTTGATGTTGATTTTTATATGTTCTTTATAAATTTTGGATATTAACCCCTTATCAGAGGTATCATTGATAAATATTTTCTCCCATTCAGTAGGTTGTCTTTTTATTTTGTTGATGGTTTCATTTGCTATGCAAAAACTTTTTAGTTTGATGTAGTTATACTTGTTTATTTTTCCTTTTGTTTTCCTTGTCCAAAGAAACATATTAGAAAAAATACTGCTACAAGAAACGTCTAAGAATTTACTGCGTATATATTTTTCTAGAATTTTTATGGTTTTGAATCTAACATTTGAGTATTTCATTCATTTTTACTTTATTCTTGGGTATGGTGTAAAAAGGTGGTCTAATTTCATTTTTTGTTATGTACCTGTACAATTTTCCCAACCCCATTTATTGAATAAACTATCTTTAATACAATAGGTTCTTGCCTCCTTTGTTGAATACTAATTCACCATAAAAGTGTGGGTTTATTTCTGGGCTCTCTATTCTGTTCCATTTATCTATATGTCTGTTTTTTTTTTTTATGCCAGTACTATGAAGTTTTGATTATTGTGGCCTGGTAGTATAGTTTAATATCAGGCAGCCTAATTCACCCAACTTTGTGTTCTTTCTCAAGATTACTGAGGCTATTTGGGTCTTTTTGGTTCCATGTAAATTTTTGGAGTATTTGTTCTAGTTCTGTGAAAAATGCTATTGATATATTGATAGAAATTGCTTTGAATCTATAGATTTCTTTGGATAGTATGGACATTTTAATGATGTTAATTCTTCTCATCTTCTAATAATGTTAATGCTTCCACTTATCTTTATCTCCTTCAATTTATTTTTTAGTGTATTTTAATTTTCTGAGCACAAGGCTTTTACATCCTTGGTTAAATTTATTTTTAGGTATTGTATTTTTTGACATGATTGTAAATGGAATTGTTTTCTTAATTTCCCTTTCCTATAGTTCATTATTGGAGTATAAAAATGCAACTGATTTCTGTACATTTATTTTGTATCTTGATACTTTACTGAATTCCTTTATCAGTTCTAGTAGTTTTTTTTGTTTGTGGAATCTTTAGGGTTCTCTATATGCAGTATCATTTCATATGCAAATAATGACAGTTTTACTTCTTTCCAATTTGGATTCCTTTTATATCTTCTTCTTGTCTGATCACTGTGGCTAGAACTTCCAGCACTATCTATACTAATAAAAGAGTAATATGCTAATTAGACTGGGAGACCTTCCAGACAGAGTCATGGTGGTGGGGCTGAGGCAGAGGTGATTAGGGGTGATCAGGCTGACAGGGTGGGGCAGTTGGGACCAATCAGGCTGTCAAGCAGAGTGGTTAGGGGCGATCAGGCCAGCAGGCAGGTGAGTGGTTAGGAGCCAGCAGTGCTGGATTGCATGAGGGGTCCCAGATTAGAAAGGGTGCAGGCTGGGATGAGGGAGAGCCCCCCCTCCTGTGCACAAATTTCGTGCACCAGGTCACTAGTGTTGAATAAGAGTGGTGAAAGCAGACACCCCTGCTTTGTTACTGATCTTAAGGGAAATGCTTATAGTTTTTGCCTATTGTGTATGATGTTGTCTGTGTGTTTGTTATATATTGGTTTTGTTATGTTGAGGTATGTTCCCTCTATTCCCACTTTGCTGAGAGGTTTTTTTTTGTTTTGTTTTGTTTTAATAATCAGTGGATGCTGGATCTTATTAAATGCTTTTTTCTGCATCTATTGATTTGATCATGTGACTTTTATCCTTCATTTTGTTTATGTGATATATCATGTTTATTGATTTGCAGATATTGTGCCAACCTTGCATGCCTGGAATAAAGCCCACTTGATTATGGTGTATGATATTTTTAGTGTATTGCTGGTTCTGGTTTGCTAATATTTTAATGAGAATTTTAGCATTAATTGGGGATATTGGCCTATAATTTTATTTCTTTGTACTATTTTTATCTGGTTTTGAAATTATGATAATGCTGGCTTCCTAAAAGAGATTGGGAGTGTTCTCTCTTCTCAAATATTTTGGAATAGTTTGAGAAGGATAGGTGTTAGTTCTTTTTTAAATGTTTGGAAATATTTACCTATGAGCCATTGATCCAAAACTTCTGTATTTTGGGGAGTTTTTGTTGTTGTTTGTTTGTTTATTACTGCTTCAATTTCATTAGTTATAATTGGTCTATTCAGGTTTTCTTATTCTTCCTGATTTAATTTTGGAAGATTATATATTTCTAGGAATTTGTCCATTTTGTCCAGATTCCCTAATCTGTTGGTACAGTTATTCATAACACTTCTTTCTTATGGGACTTTCTTATGGGAGCTCCCTTTTAGGTAACTAACTGTCTTTCTCTTGCTGCTTTTAAGATTCTATCTTTGTCTTTAAACTTTACCATTTTAATTATGATGTGTCTTGATGTGGGCCTTTTTGTGTTCCTCTTGCTTGGGACTCTCTATTCTTCCTGGAATTTTGTGTCTTTTTCCTTCCCTATGTTAGGGAATTTTCTGTCATTATTTCAAACTAGAGGCCCAGTGCATGAATTTGTGAATGGGTGGGGTCCAGCTGGCCTGGCCCCAATCAGGGTAGATTGGGGCCAGGCTTGTTGGGAGGAGGAGATGGGGTCGATCAGGGCCAGGCAAGCTGGGGGAGGGGCCATGGGCAATTGGGCTGGCCAGCCCCACCCCCAAATGGGGCCATGGGAGGTTGGCTGGCCAGCCCTGCCCCAGATCGGGCTGGTTCACCGGCCACAGTGGGCATCATGGTGACTGGTTGTTCCAGTCATTATGGCATTCGGTTGCTGGCTTTTTATATATGTAGATAAGTTCTTGATCCCTTGGTCTCTTCTTCTCCTTCTGGTATACCTATGTTGGGAATGTTGTTATCTTTTATGTTGTCCCAAATGTCCCTTAAACTATCCTCATATTTTTAACTTCTTGTTTAATTTCATTGCTCTGATTGTTTTCTGCTACTTTGTTTTTCAAATTGCTGACTTGATCCTCTGATTCATTCAACCTACTGTTCATTGTTTCTAGTGTATTTACCATTTCAGGTAGTGTGTTCTTTATTTATGACTGGTTCTTTTTTATGATTTCTATGTTCTTTTTAATGCTTGTTATCTCTTTGTTCTTACCAAGTTCCTTGAACAGCCTATAACTATATATTTGCACTTTATATATGGTAAATTGCTTGCCTACATTTCTCTGCAGATTTGCTGGATACATAGGGTCATGAATCTTTTTCTTCCCACTTTTCCTGCCTCTGTTTATTTGTTTCTATGTATTGGGTAGATCTGCCATGACTCCCAGTCTTAATAGGTTGACCTTATGTAGTAGATATCCTGTGGGACTCACTGGGATCCATTCTCCTTGATCATCCGATCTGAGTGCTCCAGGAATGTCCCTGTGTAAGTTATGTGAGCCCTCCTGTTGTAATTGAGCCTTGATTACTATTGGCCTGTTTGAACTTGGGGTTGACCCTCAGGTTGGTTGACTGTGAGGATCAACCCTACTACAGTGTATGAACTGTTGGGTAGGTGCTGAATTTGCCTAAACATGATCTGGTGTCTGCCACAATTTCCCTTTTAATATGCCACTTTTTAAAAAACTAATTGGATGCTGCTCTGTTGTTATTTGAATTGGCCACTGGATGTGTTGCTTCTGGGACCTCTTGAGAGGAAATCTGGTGCAGGCCAATGACCTGTTTGGAGTTACAGTTGTGGCTCCCTCTGATTGGCCTTATAGTTTGGCTAAATTTTAAAGAACTGTTCATTAGAAATTTTAAAATAAGCATTAAGAATGGAAATACATTAGGCATGAAGTAGTTTCTAAATAAGTAAAATATTTAAGCCACCTTTTTCTGTAAGGAAACCACATTACTTACCATTTTTATGTCTATTTTATCATTAGCAACTTGAAAGGGATGAACCTAGAGGAAGAGCAAACAGAAAGGGTGTTATTGTGTAGCCTTTGGAAGATAAGATGTGAACCTGAACATTGGAAAGGACAGTAGAAATGAATCAGACATGATTTGATTTAAGAGATGGTAGTGTAGTTTTATTTTATTTTATTTTATTTATTTTTTATTATTTTTTTTAATTTTATTTTATTTATTTTTTATTATTTTTTTTAATTTAATTTTATTTTTATTGTTTTAAGTATTACAAATAGTAGTACATATGTCTCCTTTTTTTTTCCCCTTTGATCTCCCCCCGACCTCCCCTACCCCCCAGGACATGCCTTCACCTGCCCACCCTCCCCCCCCACCCCAGTGTCTTATATCCATTGGTTGTGCTTATATGCATGCGTACAAGTCCTTCGGTTGGTCTCTTACAGCCCTCCTCGCCCAACCACCCCTGTCTTCCCAATGTAGTTTGACAGTCTGTTCAATGCTTCTTTGCCTCTGTATCTTTTTCCCACCATTTCTTTCCTTTAAAAAGTTTTGCCTTTGCAGACTGGAAATAAACATATAATAACAAAACAAGACAAAACAAAAAAATGTTTGAGTCCCAATTTCAATGTCCAACAGTTCCTTATGTGTACATGTCAGCAGTGATATCTGGATGGTGGGCACATGGTGGCAATGCAGGTCCGACCCTCTCTGGTTTGGTCCTAGGTAACCTGCAGCGGTGCACAGCTGCTGACTGCTCCCATGGCAAGGCATTGTCAGCGTCTTCCATCTCTGGACTGTTTTTTCCTCTTGTCTTCGTGGTTGGAGCACTCCTGTCAATTCCTCTCTGTTGCAGGAATCCATCTGGTCTTGGGGTTGTGGTAGTGTAGTTTTAAACTGGTAGTTTGATTTAAACTGGTAGTGTAAGAATGACTAAGATTTTTGTATGGCTAGCTTGTGATGTGACACAACCACAGAGATGAGGAATATAGGACATGTTATATATACTCTCTGGAATAACATTGTTTTTATACTATACTATCTAGTGCACGAAATTTGTGCACTTGGGAGGGGGGGGGGCGCTCAGCCTGGCCTGTGCCCTCTCCCAGTCCGGGAGCCCTGGGGGGATGTTCAACTGACAGCTTAGTGGGCCTAAGCTTTTAGTCGGACATCCTTAGCATTGCCACGGAGGCGGGAGAGGCTCCCACTACTGCCACTGTGCTCGCCAGCCATGAGCTCGGCTTCTGGCTGAGCGGTGCTCCCCCTGTGGGAACATACTGACCACTAGGGGGCAGCTCCTGCATTGAGTATCTGCCCCCTGGTGGTCAGTGTGCATCATAGTGACTGGTCATTCCACCATTTGGTCATTTGCATATTCGCCTTTTATTATGTAGGATACACTGTAGATGAGGCTCCCTAGAACCATAAGAAACCCAAAAACTTCACTGTTAACTCATTCTGGAATTTCCCCCACTTAAAATCAAATTTCCCCCGCTGTGGGGCATGTGCTGCACCTTGGGAACCACTGGGCTTGACACTTTTCCTCTCTGAGCTTCATTTCTGAATACATATGCATATACCATGGGAATTGTAATCTGTTCTCTGCCTACCTCACTGGGTTGTCATGAGGAGGCTCTGAGCTAATAAACCTAGAAATGTTTCATCAAGTAAGTGATGTCTAAATGGGAAAGAATTGTTATTTTTAAGCTCACGGGTACCCTTGCAGGTAGCAGGTGCTGATTAGGGGAGGAGGGCATGATTGTTTCCCGGGACTATAGCTATGGAAGCTTTGTAGAGGGTTCTGCAGGCCTTAGAGGGGCAGGCTCTGGCCATCAGCCCTGTAGCAGTGGTCATCCCTGGAGGCGCTGGAGAGGAGCAGGGCATTAAGGGGGCCTTAGGGGAGGGAAGCAAGGCTGAAGGGGGAGTAACTGTTAAACTTTCCCGCTTGGCACCGTTCTTTAAATTGTAAGTGGCTGTTTTGCAGCTGTACCTGCTCAGGGCGGGCCTCCAGTCTCCTGGAGCGGGGTGGTGGACGGGCCATGGCGGAGCCAGGAGGGCTAGGAGGGTGGGTTTAGCCACGCCCCCAGCGAGATTCAAAGCGCTTCCACTGCAGAGACAGCACTGCTGTTGTTGGGGGGAAGGGTCTGACCCTGGGAGGCTGCTCAGGCCTGCCTCCACCCAGGTCTGGAGTTGTAGGGAGGAGAGGCATGCCCAGCCCCAGTGGAGAGGGCCCAGCAACAGCGAGCTGCAGGCCCCAGGTGCCTCAGGGGCGCTGATGGGTGGTCGCCAGTGTGCTATTGTGGGCGTCCCTAACGAGGGTGTCCCTAACGAGGGTGTCCCTAACGAGGGTGTCAGGGGAAGAGATCGGGAGTCAGAGCTGTGGGCTGTAGCTACCCCCGAGGCTGGATCTTTTCCCTGTCCCCCTGAGGGTGTGGGGCTGGGGTAGGGTGTCCGTGCAGGGGGATTGGAAGAGCTCCTTGTGGCTGCTTTCTCTTTGCATGCTGGGCTCCTGTCAGACACTCTTCTCAGACCCCTGGGAACTTGGCTCCAGCCGCCCACCCCTTGTTGCATGTGCAGGCTCCTGCTGGTCTGACAATATGCAAATTGGTCATTACTGGGACACTGTAATGGACAATTAGCATATTACCTCCTTACATGTATAAATGAATATGTTTCATTACTTTATGAAACATATTCATTTATATGTGAGATAGTGAATTTTATTTAGAAAAACATTTTATGAGCAGTAATATTTATATAATTAAATTGTTATGTTGGGTATAGCATATCAATTGCCTATAATTTAAATTAGATGCCGAGATGAGGCAGGGTATTCTTCAATAGATTGCACAGTGTGCAGCTTTGGGCTTATGGTCTATAGCATTAAAAGTGTTGTCAATGTGTTCCTTATTATAAAACGAAATTTGTGCACTGGGCGGGGGGGGGGGGGGGGGGGGGGCTGTCCCTCAGCCCAGCCTGCAACTTCTCCAATCTGGGACCCTTCTAGGGATGTCCGACTGCCCGTTTAGGCCCAATCCCACTGAGCCTAAACGGGCAGTCGGACATCCCTCTCACAATCCAGGACTGCTGGCTCCCAACTGCTCGCCTGCCTGCCTACCTGATTGCCCCTAACCACTTCTGCCTGCCAGCCTGATCACCCCCTAACCACTCCCCTGCCAGCCTGATTGACACCTAACTGCTCCCCTGCTGGCCTGATTACCCCTAACTGTCCTCACCTGCTGGCCTGTTCACCCCTAACTGCCCTCCCCTGTTGGCCTGGTCCCCACACAACTGCCCTCCCCTGCTGACCTGGTTCCCCCCAACTGTCCTCCCTTGCTGGCCTGATAGCCCACAACTGCCCTCCCCTGCCAACCATCTTGTGGTGGCCATTTTGTGTCCACATGGGGGCGGCCATTTTGTGTGTTGGAGTGATGGGTAATTTGCATATTACCTCTTTATTATATAGGATACTTTTGAATTGGTTCAAAACTCATTTGCAAATAAAAGAATTATGTTCAGCCTTACATATTATCATTTGAAATGACATCATTCTACTATATATGTCAACATGGAAGATGTTATTGATTTCAAGCTATTCCTGAATTTATCTTAAGATCTAGTATTCATCTATTTGACTCGTAATTCAGATAGATAATTATTATGACTATATGTAGTGCTCCTTGAAAACTCAGTTTAATTGAGAAAAAATATTGTCATGTTTGTAGGATTTTTACCATAAAAAAGCCATTACTTTTATTCTCAGAAATAATGGTTTAAAAGTGAGCATTGTATTTTGCTCTGGATGGTGTTCTCAGTTGTTAGTGTCAGCCCATGTACTAAAGGGCTGTGGGTTAGATTCCTGGTCAAGGGCATGTACCTGGGTTGCAGGTTTGCTCCCTGCCCCAGTTGGGGCATGTGCAGGAGGCAGCCATTAATGAATCTCTCTCATGTCAATATTTCTCTCTCCCCCTCCCTCCCTCCTTTTCACTCTCTCTGAAAAAGCAATGGGAAAAATATCCTCAGATGAGGATTAACAAAAATAAGTAAATAAGTAAATAATAAAATTGAGCATTATGGATATTTTCTTTAGATGGAGCAGAGTACAGTAAAATTGTACTCTTGCCGAATTTGAGTTGCCTATAAAGAGCCAAAGAGGAAGTTCTCTAAAAATTAGCTCATTTCAAATGCTTCAAGATGTCAAAAGATCTCCAACACTTCAAAGCCATGTCAATTCCTCATATATTTAGCAAGATCTGTCATTCACTGGTGAAACATTCTCTACTGAATTTCTAACTCATAAGAGGTTTTTTCCCCCCAATGTATTCTTTATCAGAGAAGGGTCATTTGAGCTCATTGTTGCTGGAGACATACTGCTTTTGGATATGAATACATATATAAAATAATATTTGTAAATATAACTGGATTTCAGTAAATGTTTCACTGAAATTGCATAATTATTTTTGTTTTGAACATCAATGTGTCCACTTAGAATACATGCATTTTATCTGTGTTTGAAAGATATGCTTCCCACAAGAAGTTCAGCACTGAAATTTGTTTGATTTAGCATATGGAAGACAAAATTTTTACCCAGTCAACTTCAAGTTTTTAAAGCTGAACTAAGTTTTATTTTCTTCAGAAGAAATATGCAGGGTTGAATTTTGCCTTAGGCATTGTGATCTGGAATACCAGAAGTCTTGTCCATTTTAAAAACCAATGATGTTTCAACATCATTGAATCTATTTTTAAGTTCCTCAAAAGCAGCGAGATATTGTGAGAAGGGCAATGACTTGGGAATAAGAAGGCCTGAAATCAGTTCTCTTACTAATTAACTATTTAGCCAAGGATAGATAGATGCCTTAACTTTCAAGGGCAATGTTTCATCCTCTGTGAAAGAAAGAGGTTGTGCTGGATGGTGTGTCACGTTCTTGGTGCTGCGTGTATGCATGACTATCTATGGAATAACATGGATTTTTATCTTGGTAAGTGTTAGGTAGGATCTTTTTGACATATAGTATATTAGTATTTCTCTCTCTTATCAATTAATATATTTTATTCTCATATCTCTGACAGAAAAACAAAAATTGTAATAATAGAGGGACATTAGTCAAATATCACATATAATTTGACAAAAAATAAAGTACAAGGTAAAAGTCAAAGTTGAGAACCAATAATTATTTGAATCAGATAAAGACAAAAAGCACCATGGAACAAAAAGTAAGAGTTAGAGTCATAAATGAAAATTTGGGTAAGGGCCTGCAAAAACCAAAGGATCTGCATATGGACTCTTTGTAAGATGTTAAATTAGCAAGAGCATACTTTTCATATTGTGCATTCATGCTTCCTTCAATTTCACAATCAATTATTCTGTACTTGATATTACTTTAGGTTCCAGGAATATTAAGATTAAAAAAAGGTTTCCTAATATTCAGAAGTTTAAAGCTCTCACAAATCAAACATCTACAAAGTCAACCATCAAATGTTTTATTGAATATTCACCATATGCCAATCATTGTCTCAAGCACTTTACACACATTATCTCATTTGATATATATGATTCTATAATATGAATGCTATTAGATATTAAAACACTGAGAATTAAAGAAATTAAGAAGATTCTTAATGGTTGAATTATTTCTCAATGCCTGATTTTACTGTGCCCAAATTTAATGCTATTGCACCTTAATTATATTATCTCCATCCTATATAATAAAAGGCTAATATGCAAATAGACTGAATGGCAGAATGACAGGTCACTATGATGTGCACTGATCAGCAGAGGGGAGACACTCAACACAGGACTGCCTCCTGGTGGTCAGTTGTGCTCCCAGAAGCCGGGCTCATGACTGGTGAGCACAGCGGTGGTGGTGGGAGTCTCTCTTGCCTCCACCTCACCAATAAGCCGTCAGTCAGACATCCCCCAAGGGCTCCTGGACTGTGAGAAGGCGCGGGCTGGGCTGAGAGACACCCCCCTCCCGAGTGCATGAATTTCATGCACTGGGCCTTTAGGTATAGATTTGTCATTGGGAACTAAATGTGAATTAAGAAAAAGGTTAACTTTAAAATATATAATCTCATGCTAAATTATGTTTTTCAGATTTTTCTAGGCACTCATTTACACAGAATTTATCCATAAAAAACAAGTTCTACTTTTTGGGGTCTTCAATATTTTTTCTTCACTTGAGAATATTTTATATCTTTATGTGTCAATAAATACTTATAAGATGAAATCTAATGACTGTATATACTATTTTGTTAATTAATCCCTTTTCAGTAAGCATTTATATATTTATATTTTTCCAATGTAAAAAAGTCAGAGATTGCTTTTGTACTTAAATCTTCCAGAATATCCTTATTTATAATTTAATATATCTTAGATTAAGCTTTATAGATATTTTAAGAGCTTTGTTACATTTTTATCAAATTTTGCTCTAAAATATTATTTAATATTTTACTCTCCTAGCAAGTATTACTGTCCCTTTCCCCATGTCCAACACTAGATTTTATATACACATTCATATTTCTATACTTTTGATAATTTGAAAGTATTCATATTGATGGATCTTTGACAGTTGCTCAGGTTGAACATTTTTGTCCATGCTTTTTAGCCACTCAAATTTTTTAAAAATTAATTTTGTCCTTGAAGTTTATCAATTTTCTATTGGATTATTTATCTTATAAATCTTTTTTATAAGTCTATTTACATATGATATTAACCCTTTAATACTTTATATTCCAACTAGAGGCCTGGTGCATGAATTCATGCACAGGAGGGGTCCCTCTGGGTGGCCTGCAGAGAACAGACCGCAACCTGCAGTCCAACACTGCCTGCAGCTCCTACCTGCTGCTCCCACTCATCCCAGTCCTACTGGGCTCACACCCAGTCAGTCCCGATTGGGAGAGTCATGTGCTGCTGCAGCAGTGCTCGCCAGCCATGAGCCTTGCATCTGGTGCCCTCCCGAGGGAAGTGGCCTGTGGGATTGGGCTGAAACCGGCTCTCTGACATCACCCAAGAGGTCCCGAATTGTGAGAGGGTGAAAGCCAAGCAGAGGAACCATACTAGTGCTCCAGGGTGTGTCTGGCCCATCTTGCTCAGTCCTCATCAACCAGACCCCAGCAGCAAACTAACCTACTGGTTGGAGCATCTGCCCCCTGGTGGTCAGTGCACATCATAATGACTGGTCAACCAGTCAACTGTCTGCCCCCTGGTGGCCAGTGCATGTCATAGCAACTAGTTGAGCGGCCTTAGCAAATCATTAGCATATTACGCTTTGATTGGTTGAACAGTTGACAAGTCACTGGACGACCAGACACTTAACATATTAGGTTTTTATTATATAGGATGCCGTCCCCCAGTTTGTCCTTTGCCTTTTAAATTTTTCATGATGTTTTTCCATATTTAAAAGAGGTTAATATTAATATAATCAAATCTACTTATGCTTTTCTTTTTTATTTCTGCCTTTGGCTTCAAAGAAGGTTTTTTTATTGTTGTTTTTTAATATGAAAGGTCTTGCTCTCAAAAAGTTTTATAGAGTATGTATATATTTTGTGTAGGTACCAATAAGGCTATTAGATTTATTTTAACATTAGTGTTTACAAAACAAGAGAGACTTGTTACATACATGGTATATTGTTAGAACTGTCCTACTCCATGATTTGGAGAGCACCTTCTGATGCCTTAACTCAAATGAGCAGATTTGGAAGCACAAAGCATGGCTACCAACTGGCAGAACTGATTGAGCCTCTGCTCTGGTGACCTGTTCCTCGCTCTCCTTCTTGTTACTGCTTTGTCATCACACCTTGCTTCCAGGTGCCCTCTATTATGAGTGGCCTTTTCTCTTGGGGCATGCCTGTGCTTCTTCTCCTCACATGTCCTTCAAAGGAACTCCTGGTTTCTGATGGTTAGTATACAACCCCAGACTTGGCTCTTAAATTGCCTAAAGAATACTATCAGCAATAATAACAATAATGAACATTTTGAGGTGTTTTTTTTAATAATAAGTTAGAGATTCCAGTAAGCATTCATTCCTTGAATGAGCTTCAGAAAGAAAAACTATTTACTCCACTCAGCTATTTTCCTCTCCTGTTCTTACCTGATCACAATGCAAATGATTTTTCATGTGTAAAATCATTGAATCTTATAACCATTAAGTGAAGTAGCTATTATTAAAAAAGATTTCCAGCTGAGGAAATGGAGTTTTAGTCTTTTAAAGTTGCCCAGCTGGTAAATAAGGCACCTTCTCTCCAGATTCTTGCCCTGAACATCTTCAACCCCTTTCTTTTTGCTTCTGTATAATGATCAAGCTCCCTGAACCACGTCTTACCCTTTGCTGCTTCCATTTCTAGGCCATGGCCTACTAATGTACTAACTACTCTAATCACCACACCCTCAACTTGAAACTAGCCTGTCTTATCATGGCTGCAGAACTAATGGTCCACTCCCTTATTTTTGTAGAATAAATTACTTACATATATAATGAGAGGAGTTTTTGTTTTACAAATATTTTGTTAACCAGTGAATAGCATACTAAGTCTCAAAAGGTGACCACTTCATACCTATATGACAGAAATGACACATATAGCATGATTAGAATTAAGCATTCCATGTTCTAAAATTTAGCTCTACCTCTTATTTCTTGGAAGATAAAAGAAATAATTTAAGCTCTGTGATTTTATTATCCCTAAAATCAAGTATATGCATAATATATGTATCAGGATAAAAGGATGAAAATCTGAGCAAATGACAGCCATAAGAATGTGAATGATAACATATTGTGATTTATAGTTACAAATTTCAAGGAACTGCAATTGGATACATACTACTATAAATCATCATTCCACTTTTTAAAAATCTAAAAAGGTATAGACTAGTTTTTGATAGATAAGATGTAGTCATTACTAATGGCATTAGAACATAGAAAGCCAGTGAGATAAATGGTAGGTGAAAAAGAATGCAAATCTAAATTGCACATCTACTATTATTATGATTACATATTTTACAGCTAAAATACTAGTATACATATAGGCACAGCTCAAACCTGAGAAAGCAACAATAAATTCATTGTGCTGGGATAATGGGAGCATAGGCTTTTTTTCTTCTGTTTTCTGTATTACTTTTAGTTTTGATACATTTCACAATTTAAAAGAAAAAATGGATCACATTTTTAACCTATTTTCTGTTTCTCCATATAATTTATTGTCTTATCTTGAATAAAAAGTATACTCAATATTCACTGAAAATATTTAAGAATGTCATGTATTTAGAATCATACAGTACATGTAACCTTTTCACATAGGCTTCTTTCACATAGTGATATCCATTGCAGGTTCCTCCATGTTTTTCACGGCTTGATAGCTCATTTCTTAGTAGTGCTGAACAATGTTCCATTGTCTGATTCCCAAAGTTTATCCATTCACCTACTGAAGACAACTTGGTTGCTTCCAAGTTTTGAAAATTATGAATAAAGCTACTATAAATTTCAGAGAGAAAGAAAGAAAGAAAGATTTTATTTCTGGAAGTCTGGTCTTGTGACAGGCTAAACGTTTTTTGGAGAAAGGTATGAATAACTTTTTAGCTATAATCTTCCAATTTAGTAAATTATTGTTCTAATACAAAGTTAGCCTCAGTTGGTTGGGCATTGTTGTGTGCACCTGGAAGTTAATTGTTGGATTCCTGGTCAGGGCACATGCCAGGATTGCAAGCTCAATCTCTGGGAGGGGGGCGTGCAAGAAGCAGCTGGTCAATATTAAACTTTCACTCTCACATGGACGTTTCTCTAAAAAAAAAAAAAAATCAATATAAAAACAAAAAAGTTAGAACACTTATGTAATAATATAATTATTGTACTTGCCAAGCTTTTTATGTTTTTTTTTTGCATTTATACAATTTATTACTAAGTTTGTTCCCAAGAGGTAAATGTGCCACTAAAATGATTGAGATGACTTTAAAGCTTGAAATTATGTGAAAATTAACTGAGAAAAGTTATCTATTATTAGTTATTTTATTTGACTTGAATAAAACAATTTAATCAAGATTAGGTGTTTCTAAACGAAAAACAGAAAGCATTTTGCCAGAGAAGATTAATTCTAAAAAGAAGAACAAAGCTGCCATGATATAATTGTTTTTTATTTTATTTTATTTAGAAACTAAACGTTACAATTTATTCCATCTTCATGATTACAGATATTACAGGGCAGGGTGGATAAACAATGCAAATAAAACAAATTCCTTTCTCCCCTTAGCAGATACAGTATTTCGGCATTTCCATGCTATACAGGTTGACTTAATTCATTGACTTAGCTTGAAAGCTGGCCACAGCAGCAAATCTTTGCAATTTAGGATCTTCCTCCACAGCATACTCCAAGGATCTTAATGACTGAACTACACTATGAACTTTGAAATGGTGTTTCCTCTAACATTATTGAAGCTTTCACATCTTAATCTGATATCTGACACCTCTTGTTAAGGCAGGGAACTGTTAAAAGCTTCCTCTTGGCTAACCTAGTCCACCATTGAGCAAGCTTAACAGTTAAGTTATTATATAAAAAAATAAAACTCCCAAGCATTGATTGAAACAGTCATACTGGGATCCCTTTTCAGAGCATTAGCTCCCTGAGAGAAAATAGGTCCTAACCAGTTGCTTCCATGAACAATGACCACAGTACAGTATCTATAATGTCATTTGAGGCATACTAGTGACTCAAGTCAGGCAGCCATGATTATCCTGACAAGTTTATCAGCCTTTAGATACAAGATATATTTAAAACAAGATATATTCATACTTTGGGATGAAGTATTGCAACCATAATCCTAATAAATCATTCCATTTTAGCACAGCGAGTTCCTACAAGATGTCAGAGCAAGTGAGAAATCATCCCAAAGTAAAAAGTGGTGGTTCAACGTGAGAGGAAAACATCTAGGAGGAAAATAAGTCCTCATTAAATTGATGACTATCTCCACAGTCTTAATTGACAAAATCCAGAGGGCTCAAATTTTCTGATTTGAGGAGTCTATTTTCAAAGTGACTGTCAAGGTCAAAAAGAGCTTTCAGGCTTGTCTCTGCCATGGCCCATGAACTCTAGTCCTTCAATGGGAATCTCCTTCTCCTTTATTGCTTTCTGAAGGCACTGCTGATAGCCCTTGAAGAGGTCTGTGCAAGGGTCCCTGAAGCTGTCCCCCTTGAGGAACTTCTCGGCAAACCAGCGATTGAAGCACTGATCATACTCGCGCCTCATGTTGGTGCAACCCTCCTCCACGCTGTTCATGGCGGCGGCGGCCTGTTTTTTAAATAAATAAGCATTTTGCTAAGTTATATTCCTTAGACTTGCTCATATAATAATTTTTCCTCCTTGTTTTGCTTTAGTTGATTTTAAGATCATTTATTTTAATCTGGAGCTGAAATAAGGTGTTACATTTTTTAATGACAAATAATAATTTTATACCTTTTTCACTACTAAGTGATTTAGCAAAGACTTTGTTAAAATGGTAATGTGACAACATGTAGAATCTGTTACTAAAAAGAACAAAACAAACAAAAAACCCACTATCAGTGCCATTAGTTTCAGGAAATAGAAGAATGATCAAGAATATTTCTCCTTCCCCTCTAGTACTATCCTCAGAGTCATCTGTCTTTTACCTGGCAAGATATAAAAGAAGAAAAAATTATCTGGCTTCTTGCACTGCCAATCTATAATATTTTGGGGTACTGATACAATGACAAGAGTGATTTAGAACCTGCTTCTCAATACCACCCCAGTTAGAGAAGGACAACCATCTTCCTTCACCCACTCAGCTTGCCAACCTTGATATGAGACTTATTTAGACAAACCCACTGTTGCTGGTAAGTATAATTTGTGAATTGACTCTTTGAAAATTCCCATTATAAACTATGGGGAAAAATGCTGCCTTCTTAACAGAGTATAAAGTCAACCTCACTTCCATGCTTTCATTAAGTGATGCCAACTTGGCCACTAGTAGGAAGCTACTCCTGGGAGAAATTTTCATTCTTAAACTTCACAGAACTGGGGGGTGATTCTTTAGTAAAAGTCCCATTAAACTGGAGAAACCAATCCCTTGGGAAGCTTTATAACACCTGCCCGCTGACCCTTCACAGTGAGCCCGGCTGAGATGTCACTGGCTGTTTTAATTTCTTTCTCACATAGGAGAGACACTGGGCGTAGGAAGGAAGACCATACTTTATATACCTTTATAGACACTGGCTTTCAAGTTGCCCTTCTCATGTAACAAGTTGCCAATTTCTTCCTAAATCTAATTCAAATAATGTTAAATAAGCCTGCTGAGGAAGCAGTTTTTAAGTGTTTATATCATGCTATCAAATAGGTCATTATATGTGAATTTCATATTGCTCTGGGGTATTTTATATAGAAATAGCAATCAAATACAATACAATCACATTTATTTCCAGTGCCTTCTTATGGATGTAAAACCTGGTTTCTTTTTCAAATTTCCAGTCCTCAGTGCAAAGCAGATTTGACATTTCAAAGGCAATTTTAAGTGATTATTATTTACATCGTAAATTCTCAAGATTCCTTCTTTGCTCACACACTTTGCAATGAGCTGAAGCATTTGGAAAGAAATGCACCTGGCATGTATATCTGAAGCAGGTGTCAAATTCAACGAAAATATACTTTAAAAATTTCTCCATTGTTTTAAGCTAGGTTTAATGCTATTTTAACTCTTTAGTTAAGGGGAAACTAATTCTGAGTAATTACACTTGTGAGGTCAGGAGAAACTCTGCTGGGCACAGCCAAGGATTCCAGTCCACCTTTGTTTTAGCTGATATATTAGGTATCATTTAGAATTGGATTAATTTTGGCCTCAGCTGCCAACCCTCACACAATCAGAGTTGCTATCCACATAAGTCTTTCTTGAATGAGCTTCAGAAAGAAAAACTACTTATTCCACTCAGCTCTGATTAAGAGTTTTCTAGTGTATAGTGACAAATAATTGGTGTCAAGCTTTTCAGCTTAGATATAAAATGAAGGGCAAAAAAATCAACATGAGTGTCCATCTGCTTTGAAGCTGCCATAATTATATTCAGTTTGTAATTCCCGTAAAGAACAAATTCTACTCATCTCTTCTGTCTTCCTTCTTTAAGACATCTTTGGAAGATTACTGAGAGGCAGTATTTTAGAAAATTGAACTCATGAGGTTACTTTGAGGCCATCCGAAGACTGCTTTTGTCACTGTCACCCACCTAGAAATGCTTGGATTTCGGAGCTTTTGCAGCGCTCTCTCCCAATTGCCCTCACTCCTCAGCTATTTTTCTCTCCTTTTCTTACCTGATCACAATGCAAAACCAACACTGCTTTCTCTGTATCACTGCTATTAGTTACTACCCTCCATGGATCCGCATTATTATAGGGACTGCTCCAGTTTCCTTAGCCTATTATCCAGTGTTTCCCACTACACAAAGATTTTATTACATGAGACACTGTTTTAATACAGTTAACTTTACTAATGTTTTAAGTATGGAGTTAAAGTTTATTTTATCTGGGTTGTCTATAAAACAATTTAACCAGATTAAAATAATAATAATACCAAATGATAGATGGCATTTAATATGTGTTAGCATCTGTTCTATATACACACACATGCCTCCACAAACATTTAATTATCAAAACCTCACTTATCTTCCTTTTTAGATAAGAAAACTGAGGCACAGGGGGCTAAATGTCTTGTCCAAGGTCAAAGAGCAGGTAAGCAGGAGAGTGAGGTATCATATATGCAAGCGGTGTGGCGCCGAGACTATCCTTTGGCCCATTACATTGTGCTGCTCTTCACTACTTCCAAACATTCACAATGACTTCAAGCTACCAAACCTTGAAACGATGCCCTGGTTCCTGCCGTTGGAAGGAGTCTTGATGGAGGGAGGAGAATGAAAGTTGCCAGCCTCCTTCCCCAGAGCCCTTCTCCGCAACTTTGTTGCATCTCACACTGGAAGATTCATTGCCCAGATTTCCTATTGCTCAAAACTCTATTGTGTTGCTTTTGCATTCCTGCAACACATGCACTTTGTATGTCATTATTTCAATTAGTTAGCCATTGATATATATTAATGCTTAGTCTTTGAGAAAAGTAAAGGAAACCTTTCTCACATACTAAGAAGCTCCTTTTTTCCCTCTCTAACTGCCAGCCTTATTTTGGCTTCTCTTTTTTACCATGTTGGCAGGCATTTATCGTAAATCTTTGCAGCTTTTTGTTGAGAAACTAGTAATTTATGATCTTTGTGTCATTTTAAAGAATAGAGTTAGTTTCTTAGTGGCCCCTTCACTATCCCTTTTCAGTTATAATTGCTCCATTTCACACTTTGAGTTGCTGGTGTGTCTCAAAAAGTTGGCCTTGGTCCTTCTAGGAGTGACTCAATCGCCCCCCTCCTTCCCCGCAGTTTCCCCTATGACTTACGTTGTGCACAGTAGAGCACAAGCTCCAAAAGCGAACTGAAGACACCTAGAAAATGAAGGAATAAACACACACACACACACACACACACACACAGTTCACAGGAGAATTGTGAAGACTTCACTTTGAAGTAACAGTCCCCTTGAAAGGTATCCCTGTTCTTCAAAGAACAGGAACCTACTCATTCTAACATAAGTTGAAAGGTGACCCAAGTTACTACATGGACATCCAAGTCCTGTAAATGAGGCACAGTCTTTTCACAGAGAGGCTGAAACTGGAAAACTAAAAAGGTGGACTCATCTCTACCTCTCAAGGATAATATTCTCTCTCTTTCTCTCATCTGCTATCTGACAGTTACTGTTATTTTAGTTCTGGAATGTCTGTGTCCCTTTTTCTTCACATCAATTACAAACATTCTAAAAACAAGAGCTAAGACATATAATTCATACAATATCTACCATTAATTACACTGCATGCTTGGGACAAGCATTCATATGATTTAAGAATTTATGCATAAATAATCCTCAAAGAAATGATTTTTCAGTGAAATTAGACAATGAAATATGAAAATAATTTTAATAGAAGTTCAGATTAAGATGTAAATTTCCTGAAAATGAATGTTTATGACATAATGATATTTTACCTTATTTCTATATTTAGTTTCTTAGGAATTGTGGAATTACTGAATATTCCTGTTCTTTCCTATGTCTTAGAGTTTAATTTCTCCTTCCTTCTCTCTCTCTCTCTCTCTCTCTCTCTCTCTCTCTCACACACACACACACACACACACACACACACACACACAGATTTACTTTCTAAAACTATCATTAATTCCTCTAAAAGAGAAATAACTCATGGACAGGGACAACAGTATGGTGATGTGGCGGTGAGGAGGGGGATGGAGGTGGAAGAGGGTATAGGAGGGATTAATGGTGATGGAAATAAATTACATTTAATAAAAAAATGACTATCATTAACTTCTCTAGAATTCTTTTGTAGCAAACCAGAACTATACAGAAATACTTTCACTAGTAAAGTCCAGGTTAGAAACTTTGCTCTGTGAGCTAATAAATTTAGTATTGAAATCTTCTAGGCAAAATTGTAACTTACGTCAGTCAAATATTTCCATTTTATAAATGCTCCATATTGGTTTCAGGTAAGTATTTCCAAAGCTTACACATTGAGAATAATGTGTGGAGCACTGCAGCTTCCTGTCCCCTTTTGGGGAACTCTGAGTTAGTATCTCATAAGTAGAAGTTGGATTTTCACAGAAATTTGTATTTTTAACTATAATGTCTATTCTGGCAGAATTTTATGTTTTTAAAAAATTACCTCAGGCCATTCTTAACATCCGCAAGTTTGGAAAACATCTGTATGAAAAAGCTATTCTACTTGTCTGCTCCCCTTATTCCCATTTACAAATATTTGGGACATAACCTACCACAATCACTTGTTTTATTGGGAACCTATCCTGTGAATTGGATTTAAAGCTGGCAAAGTGATTAGCGTTTAGTAAGCTTCTTTTAATGGCAAAGACCTACAAATGCTTTTAGCTGGTGAACTTTATCACTTATAATATATTTTTAATTAGAGCAATTTGCTGACCTTAGTTAAATAGGTAGGGACCCCACAGACTTGAATTTGGAGACTTACTGAAAGCACATTACTCATCTATGAATTTCTGTGTTTTCTTTTCAGTCTTCACCTGAGAATAATATTATCTGAGAGAGGGGGAGAGAGAAACATCTACATGAAAGAGAAACATTGATAGAGTACCTCCCATTCATGCCCTTATTAGTGGTGGAGGGGGGAATGGATTGAACCAAAAACCTAGGTATGTGACTTGACCAGGAATCAAACTCAACTCTCCAACCAACTGAGCCACCCAGCCAAAGCAAATGTCTGTTGTTCTTGTTGGTGTTTCTGGCCTTTCAAAGTGTCTCTTTGAAATAACTTGAAATTGAGTTTCCAGGGAAAGTGAATAGCTTTGAATTTCAGTAATATCATTCACTTCAAATGGAAATAAGGAAACCAGGATCATATGTTATTCAAATCTTTTTCATTATGCATCTATCTTTGGTCTTTTTTATTTTTTGGACTTCTTATTGTGGTTTAGTCTGTAGTCTGCAATAAGTACCAGTTTTTCTGGTGCTTGAATATATCTGAGACGCTTACAACAGAGTCTGTGAAGGAGCAAATGTTCACAGTGGGAAGCCACTTTCCTGAGAAATAAATGTACCACAGAAAATTTAAATCACTTCTTTTTTTTACAGTGCTATTCTGTTTATAAATTAAAACATGCTCTCCATTGTTATTTCCAGGTCTGAATTCCCTCTGTTTTAAGATCTTCACAATTATTTTTCTCATTCCTCTTTGAGTAAAAGGTTTGGCCAAATGTTCTCCCTGGACCCTGTTGGTTTAGTGCTTCCATCTCACAGTGTATACATATATTTTTATCTTTAACTGCATGGAACTATAGATGTACTTAATTTTGACTCTTTCAAGAGACAATTAGGAAACTCTGGGAGATGCTGAGCAGAACCCGTAATTAGCCCCTCTGGCCATCCTTCTAGCTGGAAACTGGCATGACACAGCCATCTCTGCAGGGAGAGTTCCTAACACAGAGTTGAAACTGATCAGCAGTTTTGCATTTGCATGACTTAAGTTTATTCCCTAGGATTTGGAAAACAGGATTCCAAGGTTTTCCTTTTCTTTTAAAAACGCAAATTAGAATCAGTTCCCTTGTACAATGTGAACCTGTGAAAAAAATAACGTTCTTCTTATTTAAATGTTTATAACTAACCTATAATAATAAAAGTATAATATGCTAATTACACCAGATGTCCTTCCAGATGAAACTGGGGCTGTGAGGTAAGCCTGGGTCCCGGGTGCCAGAGGGAAGCCAGTGCAGACAGCATGGGGAAGGAAGGCCTACTCTTGCACAAATTTCGTGCATTGGGCCTCTAGTGTTTACATAACTGCATATAATGATTGCATGTTCTTACTAATATATTTCTGGGCTGTCTACATTTCTAATGATGGGACTTGGGGACCCCTACACTTAGCTTGAAAGATGTTTGAAGGTTAGATATATGAACCAGGAATACTTAAGTTACCCTTTGTTCTAGTCTGTTTTACAGTCCCCCAGGGAAGATCAGGAGCCTCCTGGGTGGTGTCTTCAATGCACTGCGGTGTGCCATTATGTAACAGCTCATCTTCTGAGGTAGGCATCCTTGGATGAGCTGCATGATGAGTCCTGGGTTGCCGAAATATTACTGTATAAAATTTTATTTATTATCCATTACCTATACACAATTTTCTTTTTTGTCTTTTATTATGAAATGTTCAGGGTGTATAGATCTTTCCTTTTGTATAGTAATTCTTTCCTGTCTTTTCTCTTTGCATCTCATCTCAAAAACTCTAATCTATTTGTTCCTAAAAATAGAAAAGTATAGCAATATGTAAACTTTGTAATGCAGTGTTTGTTCAGTTGCATATCTCCTTTTGATTTTTAGTGTATTTTGGTTATTCCTCTTTCATTTTCAAAATATTTAAATATCATTTTAAATCTTTCAATTACTCTTTGTATTTTTCTAGGCACATTTTCAAGCAAAGCAGGAAAATATATGTATTGCATATGATTTATGATCACTTAAAATATTAAAGGTTATAACATCTAAAATGGGAGTAACACACTTTTAGAACGTGTTCTGTATTAGTATTAAATATCTTAGAGTCCATTTAATACTGACTGAGGGTGAGAATGAAGGAAATGGTATTATCTTATTTTTTTTTCATAAAGGTAAGAATTGAATCAAGTGAAAATATTTTATTTTGTGACTTTGAAGTTCAAACTAAGATATTAAATTTACTGTATACAGCCACGACTATAATTAAAACTCCACTTTAAATCATATAATAATAAATTACCAGGTTTGTAAATTATGAACATACCCTTCTCTTTTCTCACTATTAAAATAATTCTGCTTTAGCATCTTTAACAGAACTTGGCTGAAGTACCTACTATAACACTTAAGTTATTAATTTTGGTATTATCTCATCAAAAGTTGGTAAGAGCAATAATGTTTGAGACTTACAAAATTATGAAATAATATGGATTTAGATTTCTTGGAATTATTAAAAAATACATCTTTTCGAGAAAACCAAGATGGTGGCATAGGTAAGCACCTAAACCGCTGTAGTTTCAAAACTACAACTAAAAGACAGAACGGACACCCATCCAGAGCCACAGGAAAGCTGGCTGAGTGGAAATTCTACAACTAGAAGGAAAGAGAAAAGCTCACGGAGAATTGGAGGAACGGCAAAAGGTTGAGGTACAGCAAAGGGTCTTTGTGCGCGCAGAGGGGAAGGGCGGCTGAGAGCCTGGCTGACTTTCTCTGGCGGGAGGGGAAAGGAAGCCCCCGACTGCACTGAACCCTAGTTCCGACTGCACTGAACCCCAGTTCCTGGTGAAACCCCGTGGACCCAGGCTCATATTGGGGGAGTCTGGACTGTCAGGTAGAGAGAAAGGCACTCGGAGACTCGGAGACCCAGGGGAGCCCCAGCAGGCAGGGGTCTGGAGGTGCGTGCAAAGGCTGCAGAGGTTGCCACAGGCTTTCCCTAGAAGAAGGGAGTCAGAAGCTCCTGACTGCACTGAGCCCCAGTTCTAACTGCACTGAACCCCAGTTCCAGGCGAGCCCCTGGGGACCCATGCTCTTGTGGGGGGAATCTGGACTCTTGGGCTGACGCTCAGGAGGCAGGGAAAGCAGAGATTTGGAGGCGCACGCATGCAGCCAAGATTGTCTGCTCCACCCTGAGACTCCACCCCATTCAAGCTGAGCACAGAGGCTTTTGCAGTTTGGCAAGTCTAATCTTATAAGGCTGTCGGCAGCACTGAACTTCTCCCAGCGTAAACACAGCTGATGCTCACAGACAACTGGCCTGGAGGTCAATTCCTCCCAGTGATACCAACAACAATCAAGACTTAAATACAACAAGGCTGTACACACAGTCCACAAAGGGGTGCACCAAGAGTGTCCACCTCAGGTAACCGGGAGGCCGACCACTGGGCCATATAGGAAACCTAGCACATAAAGCTACCCTACCAACTCAGGGAAGCAGTGAAAATGCGGTGACAAAGAAACAGATCACAAACAAAAGAAATGGAGGAAAACAAACGACTGGATATAGAATTCAAAACCACAGTTATAAGGCTTTTCAAGAATATCCTAGAAAAGGCCGATAAATATAACAAGACCCTCGAAGATATGAAAAAGGACCAACTAGAAATTAAACATACACTGACTGAAATAAAAAATATTACACAGAGACCCAACAACAGACTAGAGAAACGCAAGAATCAAGTCAAAAATTGAAATACAAAGAAGCAAAAAACACTCAACCAAAAAAGCAAAAAGAAAAAAGAATCCAAAAATTTGAAGACAGTGTAAGAAGCCTCTGGGACAACTTCAAGCGTACCAACATCAGAATTATGGGGGTGCCAGAAGAAGAGAGAGAGCAAGATACTGAAAACCTATTTGAAGAAATGATGACTGAAAACTTCCCCCACCTGGTGAAAGAAATAAAGTTACAAGTCCAGGAAGCGCAGAGAACCCCAAACAAAAGGAATCCAAAGAGGACCACACCAAGACACATCATAATTAAAATGCCAAGAGCAAAAGACAAACAGAGAATATTAAAAGCAGCAAGACAAAAACAGTTAATTACCTACCAGGGAGCACCCATAGGATTGTCAGCTGATTTCTCAACAGAAACTATGCAGGCCAGACGGGAGTGGCAAGAAATCTACAAAGTGATGAATAGCAAGAACCTACAACCAAGATTACTCTACCCAGCAAAGCTATCATTCAGAATTGAAGGGCAAATAACGAGCTTCACAGATAAAAAAAAAAAAAAAAAGCTAAATGAGTTCATCGCCACCAAACCAGTATTATATGAAATGCTGAAAGGTATTCTTTAAGAAGAGGAAGAAGAAAAAAGTAAAGATAAAAATTATGAACAACAAATACATCTCTATCAACAAGTGAACCTAAAAATCAAGTGAATTAAAAACCTGAGGAACAGAATAAACTGGTGAATATAATAGAATCAGGGGCATAGAAAGGGAGTGGACTGATAATTCTCAGGGGGAAAGGGGTGTGGGGGGTGCAGGAAGAGACTGGACAAAAATCGTACACCTATGGATGAGGACAGTGGTGGGGAGGTAAGGGCAGAAGGTGGGGTGGGAACCGGGTGGAGGGGAGCTATGGGGGGAAAAGGGAGAAACAATTGTAATAATCTGAATAAAGATTTATTTAAAAAAAATAAAAAATACATCTTTTCACTTTTTAGTTTGATGTTCCTTTTCTAACAACTTTCTTCTATTGAAACAAACTCACCCACACACACACTGAAAAAGAAAGAAAAGAGGAAAATATATGAAAAGAAGGGGTAGATAGCTAGATAATTAGAGGCATAGACATCATGATTCTTCTTCTTTTTTTTTGACAAGGTCACAGAGTGTTTAATAAATAATTTTTATATGAGAAAAAGGCAATTAATTCCTCACTAAATATGGTAAGAAATACAACCATCATGGTGTGGTTTCCAAATAAACTAGATTTATAGTTGGGCTCAGAAAACAGAAAGACAGGCCAATGAGGTGGGCCTTAACTTGTCCCTCCTTAAAATAAATGCTGAATTCTAGCTGAAAGCCAAGTTATGTAAAGACACAGATAGACATCAAAATTTCAAGGAGGTGGACTTCAGAGGAATGGCTCACACACAACTTCTCATTGAGTTCACACAAAGAACATTTCCCTATTTGCCTCCAGCAACCAGTGATTTTCTTTTTTTAAAATTTTTGTTCATTATTCTTTTTTTTTAAATTATTGTTTAAAGTATTACATATGTCTCCATTTTCCTCCATTGACCCCTACCTGGCCACTCCCACCCACCAGGACAAGCCCCCACTGCCCCAATGTGCATATCCATTGGTTATGCTAATATGCATGCATACAAGTCCTTTGGTTGATCTTTTACACCCCTCCCACCCCTACCCACTCACCCCCGCCCTCCCTTGCCTTCCCTCTGAGGTTTGACAGTCCATTCGGTGTTTCTCTGTCTCTGGATCTGTTTCTGTTCATCAGTTTATGTTGTTCATTATATCCCACATATGAGTGAGATTATGTGATATTTATCTTTCTCTCAATGGCTTATTTCACTTAACATAATGCTCTCCAGGTCCATCCATGATGTTGCAAATGGTAAAAGTTTCTTCTTTTTTATAGCGGCGTAGTAGTCTATTGTGTAAAAACCCTCAGTTTTTTAATCCAATCATCTGCTGATGGGCACTTAGGCTGTTTCCAAATCTTAGCTATTGTAAATTGTGCTGTTATGAACACAGGGGAGCATATGTCCTTTCTGAATGGTGTTTCTGATTTCTTGGGATATATTCCTAGAAGTGGCATTTCTGGGTTGAATGGGAGTTCCATTTTTAACTTTTTGAAGAAACTCCATACTGTTTTCCACAGTGACTGCACCAGTCTGCATTCCCACCAGCAGTGCACGAGGGTTCCTTTTTCTCCACATCTTTCTATGAAGACATCATGATTCTTTAAAAAATATGAAATTAACCATTAAACAATAGCACAATTCAGAGGGAATTATCACCTTTTTTAATGATCCAGCCCAGCCACATTTATTCTGGTGGATGCATGACCCATGCCATGTAGTAAACCAGGCCACTGTGTAGCATCCCTAACTCCAACACCTGCAGCTTTCTGTAGGCAATTCTTCTTGGAAAAGCCAGAGTCATTTCCCTTATACCCCCTCAGCAGTCAGTCAACAATTCAATGATATCAAGGAGAATAATAAAAGGGGGGATTGGTCGCATCACACTGCCATTTGGAGGTATATTTCCAGCACACAATATTCTGCAGAACAGTGGAAGTAGCCTGAGCCATGATGATTTAGAGATTTTTCTGGTCAAAGAATATAGACTGCTTCAAGTTCACCAGTACATAAATACTTCTCCTCTTAAATAAAGAACCATTGGAGGGAAGAATAAAATATACTTTCTTCTTACAAAACCATACTAGATAAATTCCGAGCCATTACTGGAAATTGAACTGGAAGCTCTGCATATCAACCCTGCCAGAGAGTGGAATATTCTTTCAGACCTGGGGGACAATGGGAGTGCAAAGATTAATTCACAATCCTCTCCTTCTGTTAGAAATCTTTCCTGAATATGTCATTAATCCTGGATCTCAAATCAGGATAACAAAAGTGCAGGGTGGAAGGAAGGTCTTAGGGGAAATATAAGAAATTTAACAACATAACTGCATAAAAATTGGTAATATCGTCTCAACCACTTAAAAGATATAATTTACTTGTAAAAATAAAATACTATGGTAACAGTAGATTAACTTAGAAAATATCTACAATTGTTATTTAGATAAAAAAAATGAAAATGAAAGAAAAAACTAATCAATAAAAATGACCATATGACCTGAGACTAGGAAGCCACAATAAAAGATCAAAATTATTCTTCAAAAACGTAGACTGACTCAAGCTAAGATGAAAAAAAGGAAATAAATTAACCTTCTTAAATAGCAGAAAAATAAAAATAAAATAGGATAACTAACTCCAAATATGAAGCAATGAACAGTAGAGTTAACAGTGTAAAAATCAAATAAGAAATACAGAGGCATATTGTTTAACACTATCTCAGTCTTCCTTGGACAAAATTCTCTCCTCTCTCTTTAATTTTTTTTCTCAGTTATTATTTATACAATTCCAAAAACACTTAACACATGGCAACTGGAGTTGTTTGTCTTCATGTATTAATTCTCAACTGTATTTTAGTTTATTGGGGATAATGAGTTTTCATTATTGTAGTTCTCATTGCACTTATCAAATATTTGTAGAAAACATACCCTCTAAAATGCATGCTGATTGCTCAAGTCTGATTGATACATCCTCCTCATGGAAACTACATGCCAACAAGAAATACAAAATCTTTTCACTCAAAACTGTAATATATATGTTAAAACATTTACAATTAGTACAATTCATCTAACTCCACTAAGTAATCCAGTCCCTTTGACTATACAACGCTTGTTAATTTACATGTGCTTTATCAGCATATTCCTTAATTCATCCCTCTAACCATTATATTCAGCCCATCATTGCTGTATGTCAGCTTTGGTCTTAAATATCTCATTATACTCACTAATCTAGAACAACTGTATGCTGAAATATTGTTATCCAGAGTCTACATATTGCATGACATTTTAAAATATGATTTAAGTACTTTTCTTAGCTATACTTCTCAGTAAAGTCTAGTGCTGCTTTTAGCCAGAACACGGTCACAGACTGAGAGCCACTATATTTTTATTCCTCCTTCGTAAAACATAAGTGAAAGAACACCCTTGAACTTTTCAGACATCATATTTCTTTCATAAAAAAGGTTACTCCATTTAATTATTTGAATGTATTTATCTCTTACAGAGGACATTCTGACTTGTATTTGTCTTCTGATTCATTCCTCACCCTATGGTTTCACATTTGTCTCTTTTAAAATGTACACAACTTTCTTGCTAGCACTGATTCAGTTATCTATTTTAGTAAACATCATAATCTGTTCTTGAAAACTTTTCTATGATCTCTTAATATTCTAAAATGTCATATCTCTTAAAGGCTTATAAAAAGTTTCCTTCCCTCCTCACCTTCCTTTCAGTTACAATATCTAATACAAATTCATTCAGGCAATTTAACATTTTATTTTCAACAGCCCATTCTCATTTATATTCTAGTATTTTACCAGCAGTACATTTTCACCCATAAATTTTAAAAGCAAAACAAAACAAAAACTATTATGTTTCTGTGGTTTATATTAAAGATTTTGAGCATCGAAGTTCTTCAGTAAGTCACTTTATATATTATATTATTTAATGTTTCCTCAGACTTTTTTTTCTTAATCCTAACCTGAGGATATTTTTTTTTAATTGATTTTCAGAGAGAGGGGAGGAAGGGGGGAGAGAAAGAGAGAGAGAGAGAGAAACATCGATGTGAGAATCATCAACCAGTTGCTTCCCCTATGTGCTTGACCAGGAACTGAACCCCCAATCTAAGCATGTGCCCTGTGAATTGAACCTGCAACCTTTTGGTGTACAGGATGACTCTTCAATCAACTGGGCAACCCAGCCAGGACCCTCATACCTTTCTAGATTAATCTATATATTTACCCTTCTTTAACATACTTCTATTTTTATGCATTCTTAAAACAATATATATTTAGAGACATCTTAATACATATTATTTTTTGGTTCAGCATCCTATCTAATAAAGAGGGAATATGCTAACTGACACTCACAATGTTGCAAAGATGGAAGCACCCACAACCAATAAGGAGGGAATATGCTAATTGACTGCCACGCCCTCAAAGATGGCAGCACCCACAGCCACAAGATGGCGGCTCCTAGTCTCCTCAGTCCTGCTGGGGTGGCAGGCCCCCAGGGGGGCCTAGCTGCTCCATGCGCCTGCCTCTGGAGTACCCCTGTCCCCTCAGACCCCCAGTCGCACAGGGCTGGGCTGAGATGCAGGCAAGCCTTGGATGGCGGCTGCCTAGCCGATGCCAGAGGCGCAGGCAAGCCTCAAATGTCAGCTGCCCAGGGCCAGCTGAGACTTGCACTGCCAGCAGTGGCAGCAACAGAGGTGTGAAGGGGTGTCGCCTTCCCCTGATCGCCGGATTGCCTCTAGCCCCCTGAGAGCTCCCAGACTGTGAGAGGGGGCTGGCTGGGCTGAGGGATGCCCCCTCCAGTGCATGAATTTTCATGCACCAGGCTGAAAGTTTTATATAACAGACTTGAGGCCCGGTGCATGGATTCATGCACTGGTGGGGTCCCTTGTCCTGGACTGCAGCTCTCTGACATCTCCTGAGGGTTCCTGGATTGTGAGAGGTTGCAGATCATGCTGAGGGACCCCACTGGTGCAAGATCAGGGCCAGCAAGGGACCACGGGAGGGCTCCAGAGTGGGTCCGGCTAATCTCACCCAGTCCTGATAGGCCAGGCCCCAGCAGCAAGGTAACCTACTGGTTGGAGCATCTTCCCCCTGAAGGTGAGTGCATGTCATAGCTACCAGTATAAAGGTCAAAAGGTCACTTAGGTTTTTATATAAATACTAGAGCCCCAGTGGACAAAATTTGTGCTTGGGGGTGTGTGTCCCTCAGCCCAGTGTGCACCCTCTCCAATCTGGGATGCCTCCAGGGATGTCCGACTGCCCATTTAGGCTCGATCCTATCGGGACCAGGCTTAAACGGGCAGTCGGACATCCCTCTCACAATCCAGGACTGCTGGCTCCCAACTGCTCTCCTACCTGCCTTCCTGATCACCCCCTAACCGCTTTTGCCTGCCAGCCTGATTGATGCCTAACTGCCCCCCTGCCAGCCTGTTTGCCCCTAACTGCCCTCCCCTGCAGCCTGGGTCCCCCCAACTGCCCTTCCCTGCAGGCCCAGTCACCCCCAACTTCCCTCCTCTGCCGGCCTGATCACCCTTAACTGTCCTTCCCTGCAGACTTGAATGCTCCCAACTGCCCTCCCTTGCAGGCCTGGTCACCCCTAACTGCCCTCCCCTGAAGGCTTGGTCACCCCTAATTGCCTTCCCCTACAGGCCTGGTCACCCCTAACTGCCCTCCCCTACAGGCCTGATTGCCCCCAACTGTCCTCCCCTGCAGGCCTGGGGTTCCCCCAACTGTCCTTCCCTGCAGGCCTGGTCACCCACAACTGCCCTCCTTTGCAGGCCATCTTGTGGTGGCCATCTTGTGTCCTCATGGGGGCAGCCATCTTTGACCACATGTGGGCAGCCATCTTGTGTGTTGGAGTGATGGTCAATTTGCCTATCACCTCTTTATTATATAGTACTAGAGGCCCAGTGCACAAAATTATTCCCCAGGGGCAGTTCCCCTCAGCCCAGCCTGCACCTTCTCCAATCTGGGACCCCTTGGGGGATGTCCAACTGCCTGTTTTGGCCCGAAACGGGCAGTTGGATATCCCTCTCACAATCTGGGACTGCTGACTTCTAATTGCTCACCTGCCTTCCTACCTGATTGCCCCTAACTGCCCCCCTCTGCCAGCCTGGTTGCCCTCAACTTCCCTCCCCTGCCCACCTGGTTGCCCTTTACTATGTACGCCCTCTCCCGGCCTGGTCATCCCTCACTGCCCCCCCTGCTGGCCTGGTCACCCCACGCAGCCTGCTGATCAGTCATTTGGTCATTTCTCGCTAACCCCCCTGCTGGCCTAGTTGCCCCATGCAGCCTGCTGGTCAGTTGTTTGGTCGTCCCTGGCTAACTCCCCTGCCGCCTTGTCGCCCCATGCAGCCTGTTGTTTGGTTGTTAATGTGAGGGTGTCATGACCAATTTGCATATTACCCTTTTATTAGTATAGATGGAAAAGTTACAACTTCCTTTATCATTCTTGTATATGCTGTATATAATCTAATGTTTATATTTTTGAAAAGGTGTTACAATATATTATTTGTTCATCTTTTTAGATTATTGAACATAACTGAAAGAAATGTTATATATATATGTCTTTTCAATCACATTATTATATCCACTTGTCTACTGTCATTATAAGTGTTCATTTGTCAGTACTATCTTCCTAACTGTCCCCATTTTCAAGGAATATTTTCTGATTCCTCTCATATTATTTTTTCTCAAAATCATCTTTGCTTGGAGAGTGCAAAATTATCTTACTCAGAAGAGTTAATTCTGGATCTGAGGAGATCTTGAAAAATAAACTTTTTATCATCAATTCCTTCAGGCAGGCATTCAACACACTTTCAGATCCTCTAATCCCAGGCATCACAATAGTGTCTCACTAACTGGCCTCTCAGTTGTATTATTTATATATAGACACCACTATGGAAACTGGGAAATTACCGTAGAGCTCAGAGAACCAGCTACATAAGTAAAAACGTAATCTTACTGAATGTGAAGATTATATAGAGAGTATTAAAAATGGGAAAATGATAATAATTTTCAATTATCTCTTAAGAAAATTTAAATACTATAGAGTTACCTTTTACATTATGTTGTTCCTACATTATATGTATTTTATGTACCAAAGAAATACTGGTGTTATAAATATACCACAGACCAGTCATTTTTCTT
Source organism: Corynorhinus townsendii (assembly GCA_026230045.1). Taxonomy (NCBI): domain Eukaryota; kingdom Metazoa; phylum Chordata; class Mammalia; order Chiroptera; family Vespertilionidae; genus Corynorhinus; species Corynorhinus townsendii. The sequence goes on along the minus strand of JAPDVU010000001.1, from coordinate 115,468,138 downwards.
TATAAAAAGCAGAATATAAAACTTCATGATTTATAGTAATCAATGCTGCCTTTTTTCACCCAACTTCCTCTTCATCATAAATAAATGTTGATGCAGTTAGGAGTAGAAAAAGTCTGTTACAAGAATTTCATTTGTTCTGTCAGACATCTTCATTTACAAAGTGCTGCCTATGACACTCTCTGACTTCCCTAGGTGAAACAGAAGCTTCCATCAGTGAATCAGCAATCTGAGGAACAAAGCAGCCTCATTTATTAAGCAAAAACCCCCTATTGGGGCCAATTTCAGAATTCTAGTAGCAGAGGGCGTACATAGCCTATAATAGGACAAATCAAATATTTCCATGTACTGTATCCTATAAATTTAGCATGACATTTAGCATCTGTTACTTCATCTTTGTAAATGTCTGTTTTTGTGGCTTGAAATTTCCGTGGGATTACAAGACTTGCAGAAGCAGAGACTCAACTTTATCATCAGCCAGTAACACCAGTTTCTGGAATTCACTGCACCTGACCTACATCAACTCTCACCTGAGTCAGATCATGACAGTATTTTCAACTTTTGTCAGCTATTTGGCTTCTTTCATAAATTGGCATTAGCCAATAATTTAGTGTCTACTACAGTATTCAATGTATACTATAAGTCTGTGAATAAAACCACTCTTATCAGAATTGCTGTTTTAAAATTTAGTTAACTAATATTTTGAAGACCTTTACTTTTTTGGCTACTTGAAATTGTATGGGATTTCAAACCCTATGCTTTTTTAATTTGGCCCATAGATGAGGGTTAGAGATAGATGGAAGTCCAATAAGGAGGGGAGGTGGGGAACTTGATGGGCCCTGATAGCCGGCCAGGCCTAGGGACCCTAGCTGTGCAAGGATTTCATGCACCGGACCTCTGGTGTCTTAATAAATGATGGAAGATAAAATAAGGGTAATAAAAAAGGACAGGAGATATAAAAAACAGGTAGTATAACTCAATGTTACTATTCTTTTTAATTTTACCCTGACTTTTGTTCTATAGATTCTCTTATTGTTTTAATGGTTGTAAATATGTCAGTGTAGAAATAGTCCAGTTGGAAAGTTACTTCCCAGTCTTTGACCCAGCAGCTCCCCTGTGCAATTTACATTAGGCTGTAAATAGATGATGGCCCTTAAGTCTCATCTGTGAGATAAACCTTTTCTCCAACTGCCTTGGGTTAGGGAAAGTTAGTGTGTGTGTTAAAGAACTTTGCTCAGCAAAGATAAAATGAGAAAACTGATAGATTCACAAAGAATTCACAAATTAAACACATTGGAAATCTAATATTTGCTACCAAATGTTAAGAAGCTCATATTTAAATAAGGTGTGAGTAAACCTAAAAAAAAAAGCTATTTATTCTCAGATCTTCAAAGGAAGATATGAATTAACATATAGATTGTCTGTCATGAGGACTGCAAAATAATAAGAGACAATTTGAATTTATGAAATCCTGTTTAGGCTAGGTAATTTTTCACATTTTAGATATTCCTTTTTTGATTTCTTCATAGGGGAAACAAAAGAGAAAGTTCTGACTGCAATCTTCACAAAAAAATAAAGGAGTTGGTTTCAGTATCGGCCTTGGTAGCTTTGCTTCTGCTCTGCATAATCATGTGTATTTAGAAATCCTGAAATTGTAAAATTACTTTCATTTTTCTTGTTATCCTTTTTTCTGTGTGATTGTTAATTACAAAGTAATGTTGATGACCTTTCAAGTATGTTTAATTCTCTCAGCTAAATCTAAATTATTAAAGAAGATTAACCAGATGATTTCTAAGTTCCCTTTTATCTCTAAACAAAAAGTTATGTTCCTTTAAGATAACATACCCACCATGGGTCTCCACTAATTTGTTTCTACTTTATGAAAAGACTGCTAGGCACAAGAAATTAGTTAAGAGCCTGTCATAAAGTACTTCTGTGTTTTTATAGCAAAGGCCTCATTTGTTTCTGCTTGAGACCATATACCTAGAACAACCTGCATTTAAAATAAGAAATACTCTTTTGTGGGCCTAATAGAGTATTTGAATGGAAATTGACTATTTTACCACAGATAGGGCTGGGGTTTTCCAATTAAAGAACAAAATGAGTGCCATGTTTTTAAGAATAGTGCTGGACTACTGTTTCAGGGCAGGCAAGTCAATGGCAAAATGCCATTTTAGTGAGTCTTAGCTGCTCATCCAGTTCCAAGGGATACTTTAAATATCAGAGTTAAGTCCCAGCTGGTTTGGTTCAGTGAATAGTGTCGGCCTGCAGACTGAAAGGTCCCAGGTTTGATTCCAGTCAGGGGCACATGCCCGGGTTGTGGGCTTGATCCCCAGTAGGGGCGTGCAGAAGGCAGCTAATCAATGAGTCTCTCTCATCATTGATGTTTCTATCTCTCTCTCCCTCTCCCTTCCTCTTTGATATCAATAAAAATATATTTTAAGAAAATCAGAGTTAAAATTCCTCTAGGAAAACTGGGGCAATGCTTTATTTTTACCCACATTCAATGAGAGGATTTTAAAGATATCATCCACAGTTCTTGCCTTAGGTCACCTGGAGTTTAGAAGAGCCCAAAGCTCTGACATTCTGTTTCTGCCTGAGAAATTTATGGGCAATAGATTTTGACTTAAGCTGTTGGCTTGACTGTCTACCAGAGCGGTTAGTTACTGCATTGAAAATAAAACCACTGCTCCTATAGGTGGGAGAAAACCTCATTCCACTTGAACCATAATGTAACATTGGAAGGGAGCCCATCCAGGTGAATTTGAAGAGAATCTTCCTAGGAGTTCTAACTGAAGGCACAGAGACTGCGGATTTGACTGCTGTATGCCCTGGTAGAGTGCTGATTGACATCATAAATGGCCAACTGGAGTAGTGCATTGCCATATCTCCGTCCCTATGGGGGATTCCCATGTAATTTAGTGGGGAACTAGTTTCTCACTACCATAGCAGGAACCCCATAGCCAGATGGTATCTAAGGCCATCAAAAAAGGTCTCTCCTCTCACTTCCCTTGCCCCCATCCTTCCCCTGATCTAACTCCCCAAATGGATTTAGAAACTGACCAGGAATTACAGGGAGGTAGTGGGGGTAGGTGCAAGATAACATTCTGGCCTTTCCTTTGTCCTCCACAAAAAAACTTCCCAAGTTGGGCAGTACCAAGCTAAGCTAAAGTATGGGAAAAGTTTAAATTCTTAAAAGTTAGGAGTTCCCTGGACTGGACACTTTTATCACTACCCATTAATACAGGAGTAAGGGAAGCATGAGTCTGTGGGTCAGGTTTAAGAGACCAATGTGAAAAAATAATAAATTGTTTTCTGATTATATGACATGGAGTTTACTTCACTCATTATAATTTCTAAAGTCACTACAAAAATGCCTGAAATTCATTTGCAGTATATGAATAGAATTCTGACCAGTTACTCTTTGGTTTAGAATAGAGAGTAAACATGATGGATATTCTCATCACCTATTTAAATTTGACTTTGGAAAATCTGGCACCCAAACCTTCTTTTACTTTTTTCTTTTGTACACCCAAATACCCTGGCCTAGCCTTTTTAATTTAACTTTTTTAGTGGGACAAAGCTAAGGAGATACAAAAGCAGAGAGTGGGTGATCATATTAACAACTGGGGACAAATTATTTTTGAATGTTACATTAACTTCATTCACTTCAGTCTTTGAAATATCCCTGAAGCTAGAATATTCTCTTTCTTTTTTCCAACCCCCAACCACACTCCCTATTTTTTTGTTTTACAAAGAATTATCATATAGGAAAAAAAATAAACCAAAATGACTTCTAATTCTATATCTTCCGCAAGGAGCCACACCTGAAAGGGAGGGGAAAGTGATAGATAATTTCTGCTTCAGCCACAGCTTTCTTCATGTGTTTTAAGACATAGAGAACCAGCGTAAATTCTGGATTACAGACATGTCATCATTTTTGCTAATAGCCACCGACTGTACAATATTCCACTTAGATTTCTTGTATAACTTGCTTACACATATTTTTTTTGCTTTGTTACAACAAACCAAGTGTTCATACATATCTTCATGTAACATTTCTATTGGCAAATTGTTTCTTTTACAAATTGCACATTGGACTGACTCTGTGGTACAAGTTCTTTCTCTCTCTCTCTTTCTTCCTCTCTCTCAAAACAATATGTATAAAATTGTGGAAAATTATTTTTATATGTTACTAATAAAAGTTTTTAAAAGCTACTTATGGTAACTAATTATTTCCCCTTTTGTTAGCACATAGAGACAAGTTCTAAGGTGGATAGGCTTGTGAGTGCTTCTTGAAAAAAAATTGCTAAATGATTTTCAGGCTAACGCTACAAAGATATTCACTTTTCAGATGAACAAAGTATTGACCCAGATTGCTTTCTGTGTCCTTACAAGAGTTATGGAAATAAATTATATTTCATTCCATTGTGTTCTTTGCTTTTCTATTTTTCATCCACCATACCCTCTCCTATTGTGGTATCAAGAAATTGAATTCCATTTCTGACTGATTGATTTGCTTTTCCTATTTGTGCTTATCATTGTCCCAGTCCATTTACAAAGGAACCACATGGCACCCAATAAAGCTGGTGTGCAGTGGTTTTGGTCTTTTCCCCGCCCCCAATATTTTCTTATTTTTTCTATTTCTTAGTGCCATCTCCCGCTAGATTTTTTTCCTTATGTTTTGTGATCTCAGAGGTTGGGAATGAATGGCTAAGAATGCAAACTGAGAAATTAAGTTCCTTTATTATTATTATTATCTAAAGTTTTACATATGTCTCTTTTTTCCCTGACTGACCTACCCGCCCCCAGCCATTCCCACCCCGGACAAGCCTCCACTGCTCCAGTGTCTGTGTCCATTGATTATGCTAATATGCATGCATACAAGTCCTGTGGTTGCTCCCTAAGTCCCTACCTCCCCTGCCATTTGTCTCTGACTGGAGAGCATTATGCTAAGTGAAATAAGCCAGTCGTAGAAAGATAAATATCACATGATCTCACTCATATGTGGGATATAATGATCAACATAAACCGGTGAACAAAAACAGATCCAGAGATAAAGTTCTTTTTAAAATAATATTTTTCCATGATGTCTTTTAATAATTAAATTTAATAATTAAAAAATAAATAAAGTTGGTGAAAATGAACTCAATTAATTAAAAATAAAAACCCCTGGAGTTACAATTTTAATCCTATATAATAAAAGCTTAATATGCTAAGTGTTAGGTTGACCTGTCAGCTCTTCAACCAATCAAAGCTTAATATGCTAATGATATGTAAAGGCTGCTCAACCACTCGCTATGACATGCACTGACCACCATATGACATGGCAGACACTCCAACTGGTAGGTTAGCTTGCTGCAGGGGTCCAGCTGATTGGGCCTGAGCGAGATGGGATGGACACGTCCTGGAGCCCTCCCCTGGCCCCTCCCCAGCTCGCCAACCTCCTATGTTCCTCCCCAGCCCTGATCATGCACCAGTGGGGTCCCTCGGCATGGCCTGCACTCTCTCGCAATCTGGGACCCCTTGGGGATGTTGGAGAGCCGGTTTCGGCCCGATCCTGCAGGCCAGGCTGAGGGACTGCACTGGTGCACTAATTTGTGCACTGAGCCTCTAGTATAATTAGAATATACTAGGTGTGATTTCCAACTTTAATAGTTACCCTTGCTATTCTTTCCAATTTTGGTAGATATATGAGAGAAAAAAAATATTTTCAGGGAACATGGATGTTTATTCTCTGAACAACATGTGTAAACATAAAAGGTAGCTACAGTTCAGTGATGGAGGTAACCAAAGACAGCTATTCTTCCAAGGCCTTGCTGCTGTTTCAAGTGTTTTATTCCTTCTCTTTCTTTCCTTGTCCTTCTTATCATCAATACTGATATTGGGTGAGTACTAACTGTCCCAGTCCTAACTGGGACTTCACCTAACCTTTAAAGGGAGAAAGCATAGCAGTAGAGTGAAGAGGTAAGCAGCTTTATGCCTTTTCCTCTTAATTTCATCCATCTATATCCCAGATTCAGTATTTACCATCTTTCCCACTTTCTTTCTCCATGCCTACCCCATGGGGCCCTCACTGTGATGGAAGCTATTTTTATTTTTGAAGTATTCATCTTCTAGTAGGTAAAAGAGGCATTATGACAATTCAATAAAAATTATAATATGTAGTAATTTCAGTGCATGACTCAGACTTTAAATATAAGAAAACTGAGGGTTAGCTAATAAATCTAGTTTCATTGTCCCCTTATGCAATGCGTGATTGCACTGCTGTTTCAAGCTAAGATTATGGAGGCTAAGTGTCCCATGTATCTAAACACCTGTTGCACCAAATTTGCCCTTCCTTCCCCTACCCAGGCTGGTAAATAACCAAGGCTCCACAAGATGATGTTTTAGAAAATCCAAGAAATTCTATATGCATGCTTTATGAGCAATAGCCAAGAAGTTTTTATCTTCAGCAGGGAGCCTACAGGAAGAGAAATCATCATCAGAAGCAAGATAATCTGTCATTTAGCAGTTGTCCTATGTGCTAAAGCTTGTGGTATGGGGGGAAAACAAGACTAGCCCCCACTGAGGTTGTAATCTAGTTAATATGTAATATAAACTGAGCACAAAGGGTAACCCCAGATGAAGCTATGGCATAAATAAAAGTAAGACTGCCAGGGATGGCCTAGGATTGAAGAATATTCTCAGGAGCTTCCACAGCAGTAGGTCTTGGACTTTCTTACCATGTGGATATCTGAACTCCAATACTCGTATCTTCCCTGGAGACCATCATTGGGGGCATCCTTAGTTTGCAGGCGAAAGGTATCTTCCCTTGTAGGGATAGTTTCTTGGCATCTCATTTTTGATCCTGGATTTATTCTTAATTGTTGACAAGTTGATAATTTCTATATAGTTTGAAATCCATGAAATAGTAAAATTCAGAATAATAAATATTATATATAATATGTTAAATATTATATATATATAACTCTAATATGCAAATAGACTGAACAGTGGAACAACCAGTTGCTATGATGTGCACTGACCATCAGAGGCGTGTGTGGAACATGGTGAGCATCAGCAGCAGGCAGCAGAGTGCAGAATATGGTGGGCGTCGGCCATGGCAGGATGGTGGAGCAGGTGAGTGGTGGCACCAGATCAAGGTGGGATGCTGGTTGTTGTCATCGGGGCGCGCCTCTGGTGATTACTGAAAATTCTTTGTTCCTGCATGCTGCAGTCCCCCCTGGCGCTTGCACCCGCTGTCGACACTGGATCCACCACTCATACCCGCTGTCAGCACCCGGAACCGGCCCTGATCCTTCAGCACCATCAACGGGTGTGAGCAGTGGCTGCTGGCCCCAATCACCCCTCAGGGCTTCTCCACTTCCCCCTACTCCTGAGGGGCAATCGGGGCCGGCAGCTGCCTCTTGCACTTGAGGCCAACACCTGGCACTGGTCCTGATTGCTCAATGCTATCAGTGGGTGCGAGTGGTGGCTGCTGGCCTGATCGACCCCGAGGGCTTCTCCACCTCCCCCTGCTCCTGAGGGGTGATCAGGGCAGCAGTCTCTGGTCGCACCCGCTGACAATGCTGGCCCTGCTGACACCTGCTGCTGGCCCTGTCAGCAGATGCGAGTGGGGCCAGCACCATCAGTGTGTGGGAGTGGTGGCAGCAGGAGTGGGGATGAGAGGGGACCGGGGTTGTGGCAGGAGGGGCCTAGTGGGGGTACAGAAGATGGGCCGAGACTCACCCCTATGCCCACCACAGCCTCACGACTCACAGTTCCTTTCAAGGTGCACGAATTAGTATTCTGGGCCCCTAGTTATATATAATGTATAATGTGGAACATATACAATATATTTATATATATATATATATATATATTTATATATATATATTTACATATATATTTACATATATATATATATAGAGAGAGAGAGAGGGAGAGAGAGAGAGAGAGAGAGAAATGCAATTTTATGAGCCTCCTAACCTATTTGGAGGCTAGAGATCCCCTAGTGCTTTATACGTATATGTGGTGTCTGCAGGGAGATGGTAAGTGTGGAGTTAGGGCCTATGTTCTGCATGCCATTCACTGTCTCAATCATTTAATGCCTTTAAGTTTTTATTTGCCCAAGTGGAAAATGAAGGATATAATATAATAATACCTACTATGTGGAATCATTGTGAGGATAAATGTTAGATTCTCAGTTCCCGCCTTCACTTCTTGCTCCCACCACCTCTGTGCACTGGCCTTCACAGGGGTCTCTGCCAAGTCAAGTGTGCCCCTTATTCCGGGCTGACCCCTTCCTGTTCTTGCTGCCACAAACTCTGACCCTCCAGAGCTGCCTCTCTCTTCTCTCATTCAGGTATCACTGCACATCATCGGAGAGGCTCTTCTTGGCTAGCATGGCTAACTGTTGACTCATTCTCCTGCTTGTTATTACTGTTAGTGTTTATGAATCCCTTAACAGACAGCTTTCTTATAATAAGACCTCAAATTATGTTCCCCATTACTTTTACTATCAGTGTCATTGTTTCAAATTGATGGCATCCTATGATAAATCATATAATGAATAGTGTGTGATTGATTCTCAGCTATTTCTATACCATAGTCCTGTTTATCTTTTCTGCACTAAACTGAAGGTTTTTTTTTTTTTTCTAAATAGAACTGTGAATCAATATATTTGACTGGTTTATCTATTTTCTGAAATCAAATAGGAAAATATTTGTTCTGTTGCACAAAATAGTGCATCTGACCCAGTTATTCTATCCCAGGTTATATTGTGGCAGTGGTTTTCTGATCATTCTCAGCTTCACACCCATGGCATTGTTTTTAGTTAACAATTTTCATTTAAACTTCAGGTACTCAGTTGTACTCTGTTAACATTATGCTACCTATTGGCATAATAACCTATGTCCACTTATATAGTTTATCCACCAATGATTTATTTTGCTGCTGTGCTAATTGTCCTGTGTTGTACCCATCGTTAAACTAATTTTCACAAAACTGTTATTTCCATGATAAAAGAGAGTCTGTCTGTTTCAACACTGCCAACCTAGTGCTTACAGATGTTTGATATATGTTTATGTTTCTTTAAAAATATATTTTAATAATTTCAGAGAGAGGAAGGGAGAGGGAGATAAAAAGATCAATGATGAGAGAGAATCATTGATTGGCTGCTTCCTGCATGCCGCTCACTGGGGATCAAACCCGCAACCTGGGCATGTGCCCTGACCAGGAATCAAACCATGACCTCCTAGTTCATAGGTCACCATTCAGTCACTGAGCCACACTGGCCAGGCTGATATACGTTTGTTGACAAAATATTTGGTAGCTAAAATTAGATTATCACTTAATTTTTCTAACAGGTCTTTCAATATGGCCTCAAAAAGTGCCTTTCTTCATTCACTTATTTGAATTTTTAAAAATACATTGTCAAATGATATTGTGAAATTTATACAACTTTATTTTTCTCATGTCTAGATTAGCTATTAAACTATTATAGCATTGTTTCTAATAATAATTTCTCATCAAATTTCAATTGTTTAAAATTGTCATAATTCATAACTGATAAATTATTTTGTTATATCCAAGAGTTTCAGTCTGAGAATTATTAATATAAATTTTTAATATTTATTTAATTCATATGTTTTGTTTTGTTATTCAATTACAGTTTGTGATTATTGCAACTGCTTGGATAATACTTTCAAAGTTTTAAGTGGGCAAAGGTTATTTTAGATTCTTCTTACTCTGTTTACTGCCTCCCCTGGTCTAAGGAAGCAGTAACTTCATTCTACCTTCTCTTTATGAAAGCAGCTGTGAATCAAAATATTTCAGAAATAGTTTACTCTAACGTAAAAAAATAGACAGCTATGCTAAAATTACACTTCTTTGCAAATTTGCATTTTTAACAACCTAAGGTCAGTGGTGGTTCAGTCACAGTGAAATTCAGCCATGGATGCTTCAATGCATTCCCCAAAGGTTAGTATGCTTCTTGCCCTACTCCAGTATTGCTTACACATGTTCAACTAATGCTACCCACATGGTGTGCCTATTCTGTCTCTGCTCTTTGATTTGCCTTTCTGACTGACCCTAGTCTGGGGGTATCACAGGGTCATGGTGTTGTCAACTTGAAAGGCCTCCTTTTTGGCTGCACTTGGGCAAATCCCTCCCATTAAAGGATCTTATCAACAGCATGGCTCCCATGCTGCTTTGCCTGACCACCCAGCTAGAGTTCACCACTCCCTTTCAGCTCCCTTAAGCCTCTATTTATGGCTCTCTCTGAGGCATACACTTTCCTCCTGGCTTTATGGTCACTGTGCGCAGATCTGTTTGTCCTATTATGCTACTATGCTGAAGGCAGGGGATGTTTTAGGATGTGAATGTCCAGGCCCCAAGCGGAATCAGGGCTTGTCATATATCCACTTATTAGCTGTGACTTTGAATTTAGTTCTGCCTTTGGAAGGGATAAGGGCCTGGATGACACAGGAGAAATGAAAATTTTCTTTATAACCAGAGGCTCGGTGCACAAAGTATGTACATGGGGGCAGCGGAGTGGGATGGTCCCTCAGCCTGGCCTGTGCCCTCTCACAGTCCGGGGTTCTTGCAGTCTGGGACCCATTGCTCCTTACTGCCCACTTGCAGTGGAGGTGGGAGAGGCTCCTGCCACTGCCACTGCAACTTGCCAGCCATGAGCCCAGCTTCTGGCTGAGTGGCACTCCTCCTGTGGTCATTCTGCCATTGGGTCTATTTGCATATTAGGGTTTTATTATCTTAACTAATAAAGAGGGAATATGCTAATTGACCATCACTCTGTCACAAAGATGGCTGTACCCACAGCTGAGACTAAGTTCCCATAAGGAGCCTTAACGAGCAATCAGCAGGGACCTGAGGCTACGCCCTCTCCCACCCCCATGGGGCTTGACAGAGGACCTCAGGCCATGTCCCCCAACCGGCAGGGCTTAACAAGGGGCCTCAGGCCGCACCCCCTGCCCTGGTGTCAGGCTGGGGGACCTCAGGGTGCACCCCCGGCCCTAGTGCCAGGTCAGGGGACCTGAGACCACGCCCCCCACCTGGAGGCGGGGCTTGATGGGGGACCTCAAGGTGCACTTCCCTTCCTGATGCTGGGCTAGGGGACCTCAGGCTGCTCACTCTGCCCCAGTTCCAGGCCGGGGGACCTCAGGCCACACCCCCCACCAGATGGGGCTTGACGGGGGACCTCAGGGCATGTCCCCTGCTCCAGCACTGGGCCAGGGGACCTGAGGCTGTGCCCCCTGCCTGGCTGGGCTTGACAGGGGACCTCAGGCCATGCCCCCCCACCCAGCAGGGCTTGATAGGGGACCTCAAGGTGCACCCCCAGTGCTGGGTCAGGGGAACTCAGGCTGCACCCCTGCCCAGCAGGGCTTGACGGGGGACCTGAGGCTGCACCCCGCTCCCACTGCTGGGCTGGGGGACCTGAGGCTGCGCTTCCCCACCTAGCGGGGCTTGATGGGGGATCTCAGGCCATGTCCCCCACCTGGCAGGGCTTGATGGAGGACCTCAAGGTATGCTGCCCACCCCAGTCTGGGCTGGGGACCTCAGGCCACGCCCCCCCCGTCCTGGCACCAGGCCAGAGGACCTGAGGCTACACCCCCTGCCAGGCAGGGCTTGACAAGGGTGGGACTGGCTGGGTCTGGATCTAGCCCAATGAGTGAGGGGTGGCTGGGTCTGGATCTCACATGATTTTGAGGTGCATGTGGGTGGGCGGGGACTTGATTCTGGGTCCAGTGCTGTTCCCCAGACTTTGACAGGAGGAAGGTTTTCATATACATTTTACTAATTTTCTTTAATTTCTGACACTTATATTACAGAGAAAGGGCAAATAGCAATATTAAATTATTTCCTCTAATTAATGCCCTTTTAATGTGCACGAATTTCATGCACTGGGTCACTAGTATAGTGTAATATCTTCAATCCAGAAAAAACAATCACATATTTCCCTCATCAATGCATAAATATGGAGGCAAAGGGCACCCTTACAGTACAAGGAAAGTCTTTTTGTTTTTTTGACATTTCTTTTTCCAGGTAATCTCTGGAAACTTACAGAAAGGGTAGAAGTATGTTGAGTTAGAACATGGGTTTATATGAGCTTTACTTTTATGAATTTGGAGCTACCAAGATACAAACTAGAACAGTCTTTTTTTTTTTTTACTCTTTTCTAGAAGAGAGGGGGTACAAAAATGCCAGTGATTTTCAGTTCTCCCAGTTCTAGGTTTAGCAATCACTTGTGTCTAAGGTTGCCCTCTCTCCCCAGAAGCAGACCCTAAGACAAAATTCCTGAGAAGGTGGTTCATTAGAATGTGTCCTCGGGAGTGAGGAAATGGCACAGGGAAAGGAAGGATAAGAAATAAGGATGTGAAATCAGAATCTCATGGAAAGTACCTTGAGCTCAGTCCCTCAGAGGGCTCTGGAGATAGGGAAGGTCACCTTCAGAGTTGCCCCATCAGGGGGTGGTATTATAATCCTCGCTAAGGTCTGCCCCCAAGTGAGCATTTCTTCCTGTGTTCAGGCAAAGCCGATTCCAGCACCTCAAGGGCAACCCTCCTCCAGGGAGCTGAGGTGCTGCTTCTTGGGAGTGAGAGCCCCTAGGAGCCAGTGCACAGATGGGGAAGGAATTAGGAGGGGTGTTGGGAAGCAGTGGCATTGCCTGTGATGCTAGGACCACACTCCTGCTGTAGGTTTCTGCTGAAAGGCCTGGCCCAGCAGTGCATTCCAAGTGCAAGCAATAGGGACATGCATTGTCTGTCAAGAATTTGCAAACAAAAATAAAATAAAACTGGCTAAAAGTCTACTCTTTATTACCACCATGCAGCGGTGATTCTTAATACTGTCACTCATAAAGTACTCCAGATCTACCCTCTTCTCCATCCTCCTCTCATTCTCTTCATGTGCCACTTCCTGGCCCAGGCTTAGGTACTCAAGTAAATAACATTTATTCTCTGCCATGCATAAAAAAAAACACTATTTGGACAAGATCAATCTTTGTAAAAATGCCAACCATTATCCTATAGTTACAAATTATTTGGTGTTTTTTTTTTTTTAACTGCATTTTTACTCCCCCCAAAAATCAAGAAAATGCATTTCTGTATCTATGAGGTATGTTTGTGTCTTTCTACTACTGAACAATCACACATTCAGGAAGTGGGGCAGCAGAGGGGGAGGACATGGGACAAGGGGAATGTTCACCTAGCATTTCAACTCATCCATTCTGCAAATGTTACCTGAAGAACTACTGAGGGCACATCCTATCTAATAAAAGAGTAATACGCAGATTGACCATCACTCCAACACACAAGATGGCTGCCCCCATGTGGACACAAGATGGCCACCAGCTCTTGCAGCTCAGCCACTGACATTCCATCCAGACTCAGGAAGACCTGAAAACTTCAGGGCCATGTGAGTCATGGCCACAGCCTCATCGGCAAGCACAGGAAGCACCCCAGGGGCCGCGGTAATGCTGGTGGCTTGCATCTTTACAGGATCAACTTTGAAAAAATACCACCCAGGTTACTTTGGGAAAGTTGGTATGAGGCATTACCACTTAAAGAGGAGCCAGAGCTTCTGCCCAACAATCAACCTTGATAAACTGTGGACCTTGGTCAGTGAGCAAACACGGGTAAATGCTACCAAAAGCAAGACTGGAGTTGCTTCTATCATTGACGTGTATGATCAGGCTACTACAACGTTCTGGGGAAGGGAAAGCTCCCAAAGCAGCCTGTCATTGTGAAGGCCAAGTTCTTCAGCAGAAGAGCCGAGGAGAAGATTAAGGGTGTTGGTGGGGCCTGTGTCCTGGTAGCTTGAAGCTACACGGAGGGAAGTTCATTAAAATGTCCAAGTACAAAAAAATTTTTTAAAAAAAGATGGCCACCACAAGATGGCCAGCAGGGGAGGGCAGTTGGGAGGGACCAGGTCTGCAAGGGAAGGCAGTTGGGGGTGATCAAGCCTGCAGGGCAGTTAGGGGTGACCAGGCTGGCAGAGGAGAGGAGTTGGGGGTGACCACGCCTGCAGGGAAGGGCAGTTATGGGGGACCCAGCCCTGCAGGGTAGAACAGTTGGGGGAGGGGGCCAGCCCTGCAGAGGAGGGAAGCTAGGGGTGACCAGGCCTGCAGGGGAGGGCAGTTAGGGGCAAACAGGATAGCAGGGGAGCAGTTAGGCATCAATCAGCCTGGCAAGGGGAATGGTTAGCAGGTGATCAGGCTGGCAGGCAGAAGTGGTTAGGGGCAATCAGGAAGGCAGGCAGGCAAGCAGTTGGGAGCAAACAGTCCTGGATTGTGAGAGAAATGTCTGACTGCCCATTTATGCCCGGTCTCACTAAGTTTGGGCCTAAACGGGCAGTCGGATATCCCTCAAGGGGTCCCAGATTGGAGAGGGTGCAGGCTGGGCTGAGGGACACCCCCCGCCCCCCATGCACGAATTTTGTGCACCAGGCCTCTAGTTTTATTACAGAGGGTTATGTAAGCATAATCTATTGTATCAATAGGTGTATAATACATACTTATATGCACATGCTGACTATGCACATACCTATCTGAACTGTAGTTCATATCCTTGTTTGAGTGAAGTCACTGCCGTGCCTCTCAATATAGACTGCTATATTTATCTCCATCATTCTGAACTCTGCTAAAGAAAGACTGTTCTTGCCTTTGGAACAACTTTTCTTTCTTTTTTATTAACCAGAGCACTACTGCAGTTCATTTCAGCATCCTGATCAAGACAAAGGGACCTAATTCACTACAGAAGCCTAATGCATAGTTAAATTCTGAAGATTATTTGCTAGTGAGTCAGCCTATTTACCAAGATAATTCAACTTGCAAATTAGTCATGTAGAAAGATTTAGTTGGCAAAGATAGAGTAGGCACATTTGCCCTAAAAATAGACACACTATGCTTGTTCCTAAGCAGTACAGTAGTGCCACACATTAGAGACACAGTGAGGCAGGGAGAGACTTTTTTTTTTTTTTTGCTTCTCCAAATGATCAGTTCCTTTCCCTGATAGAGCTTGGAGCACATTGCCAAGCATTTTTTCCAGCTTTTTTCTTCACTGGAAAATAAACTGTGGCCCATGCTAATGAGTCAGGCACTAGCAGCACCAATTGGCCTGGTTTTTCCTTTGCTTTTTGCATTGCTGATATTTCCTCCTTCCAGCTTGGGAGTTGCAGCTGCGGGGATAGATCTGTGGCATAATTCTTGCTCCTGTCTCTTGAAAATAGTATCATGGAGCTAGAGGAGTGAAGTAGCCATACCAGCTTACATGTATGAGGAGTGGAAGCAGTTTAGAGTCTGATTAGAAATACTTGAAATATTTTGTAAAAATGTAATGTGTTGGACTATAAGGTTGGAACACAGGGTCCCTTGTTGGGCATATGCAATGCCATTTCTTTAGGGTTGTGGGGTGAATCTGAAACTTGATGGACTTACTTGCTAACCATTCTTCCTGAAGAGAGACATTTGCTCTTATGCTCTTAGCTATCCTCCCATTGTATCACTGCAAAAATCTGACCTTCCTCTGTCTTGGAAATGAGCTAAAGTGTTTGCAATGTAGTGGGAGGTTAAATCAATGCACAAATAACTAATAACAGAATACAAGTAATAAATGGATAGGTTGTAACTGACCCATCCGCTGGTGATTCCCAAGCACATGCTAAGGTAGAATAAAATGTAACAATTCATTCTAGCATGCTTCAGGATGATGAGCTGAGAAATACATAGCCCCGTGTGTATATGACAAACCCTCTACAGTGGGAGAAGAGTCTTGACTAAAAGACTGGTATTTTTTGGAGAAAGGCACTGTACTTAAGACAGACCCTTATGTAATACTCAGAAAAATGTTGCTTTTATTAGAGCATAGCATGGCTGCTCAGAATAAATCAGTGCTAGATCTCATTAATGAGGTTTCTTCATCAAATTACTCCTACTGTGGATATGCTTGATATTGTTGGACTAAATACCGAAGTATGCATGTGTTTTTCCAGCTGTGCTTGTTTGTTTAATTTAAAAGATCAGCTGCAAAAGAAATGCTGATCATATTCTAAAATTATGTGAACGGACCCAGTTCGCTGATAACATTTGAAGGCTGATTTGTTTCACACAGTAGCTTTCTTTGTTGTCTCCAGTTTGCCCAGTCTCCATTTTGAAATTTGGTGAACCCATTCTATGTACAAACCATGGGTGGATTTAGGTACATGGCCTAAGGAAATACAATAGGCACTAAAGAAATGGGAGCATAGTCATTGTCTTTTTTTCTCCATTGTCTTCGAGAAACTTGCAGTTTTTCTAGAGTGGCAATATATCAATTATAATATGTATAATATGGTTTGAAAAGTTGAAAGCATATCATAAATATGAAATAGAATACAAATAGTAGCTAATGTTTACATTACCATATGTTCTAGAATAGGCTATGGTTTAAGTGCATTATCACATTTAATCATCTACACCAGTGATTTTCAACCTGTGTATCACATGTATTTTTAAACATGCAGTATCTGACTGTTTAGTTGGGGGCACTGAACTCTTCTCCCTTAGACTGTCAAATTAAAAAAATGACAACAGCTAACACAACAATGGCCATCCAGTGTGAATCAAAATTAAACATATTTTTTGTCAGAGATTTTAGTAGTTACTTTATGTGTGCCATGAGATGGAAAGGGTTGAAAATCACTGCTCTAACCCAGTTGAGATATTTGAAGCACAAAGGGACTAAATATGTTGCTTTAAGATTCCAATGTTCGTGGCCCATATACTTATCTACTCTCTAGTGAGGTTATGTCTCTATTTAACTGCTTTGGAATAGAGAGGAGCTAATCTGAGGCTATTGCTCATACAGGTAAGGTTTGAGGAACTGGGAAAAAGCATACTTCTAGGCACTAAAATAGAAAAATGATTCAGTGATATGTGACCTCTGTGAGCAGTCTTCCATGTGGTGGGGCATACACACAAATCATCCATCATTGCACCCTGTAACTCCCATTGGAAAATGAGAAGGGCCATGGCAGGGGTCTGTGTGCATGACCACAGTGAACACACAGACGGCACACAAAACCCAGGGCAGGTCCTTCTCTTCTACCAGCAGGTGCAGATGCAGTGATATTGGATCAAGGACTCAGATCCCAAGCCAGTGTTTTCCTCAATAAATGAGGAAACTTTCTTTGGCTAGAGGAGTTGTTCTGTGGTTTCCCTGGAAACTGGAGATATCATAAGAAAATATGTTTGTTTGACCCTGAAAGTATGGTTCAATGTAGCAGATGAATGTATGCATTTTCCTGACTTTCTCCTTTCTCCTCTACCTATGAAGTCCACTTGGGATCCCATCTTTATAGATAAGATAGAGATAATTATATATAGAACTAGATGCCTGGTGCACAGATTCGTGCACCAGTGTGGTCCCTCGGCGTGGCCTGCAAGGATATGGCTAAAACTGGCAGTTCAACGCTGCCTGCTGCTTCTGCCTGCCACTCCTGCTCATCCCAGCCCTGCTGCTCCTGCCCCTATGGTCTATGGGCTGCAGTGGCCAGCCTTGAGCCCTGTGTCTGGTGCCCGTTGGTCAGCTGAGCAGCACTCCTGCTGTGGCAGCACCCTGACCACTGGGGGGGGGGGCAGATCCTTCATTGAGTATCTGCCTCCTGGTGGCCAGTGCCCATCATAGCAACTCAGTCATTCAGTTGTGTAGGCTTTTATATATATAGATTATATATATTGATAGAATTAGTTTATATAGTACTAGATACCTGGTGCACAAATTCGTGCACAGGTGGGGTCCAGCTGGTTCGCCCTGATCAGGGCCAATCAGGCTGGGCCAGCTGGGGGAAGGGCCATGAGCAGTTGGTGGGCTGACCCTGCCCCCGATCGGTAATGAAGGGTCAATCGGGGGAGGGTCCACAGGCGGTTGGCCAGCCAGCCCCATATTCTGGTCAAACTCCCTGTGGAACTCTTGGTCGAGGGGACAATTTGCATATTAGCCTTTTATTATATAGGATAATAAAGGGTGGAGCAAAAGTAGGTTTACAATTGTTCATATAGAAAATAATACAACAATTAATAAATAATCATACAAGAATAAACTGTTTCACATATAACTGTAATTTTACTTTTGCCACACCATATATATAATATAATAGAGGCCCAGTGCACGAAATTTATGCATGGGGTGGGGGGACCTCACCTGGCCTGTGCCCTCTCACAGTCCAGGACTCCCTGAAGATCGGGCCTAAGCTGGAACTCAGACATCTCTCTCTCAGCTCAGGGCTCTCGCAGTACAGGACCCTTTGCTCCTTACTGCCCTTCTGCCTTGGGGGTGGGAGAGGCTCACGCCACCTCCACTGTGCTCCCCAGCTGTGAGCCCGGCTTCTGGCTGAGCAGGGGGTGCTAGTGTGGCTCAACCAGAAGCCGGGCTCACTGCTTCTTAGCGCTGGCCCTGTCCCCCTGCCCACTGGTTGGGGGGGCGGTCTGGAGCCAGGCCACTGTGGGAGGTTGAGGCACTGTGGTGGTCGCACTCTGTCCAGCCTCTGCGGAGGCTCTGGGACTGTGCAGCCCTGTCTCCTGCCATGGCACTGGGACCGGGCCCGGAACCGAGCCACAGCCTCTCCTGCCGCCTCTGTGGGAGGCAACCAGGTCTATCAGAGAAAGATGCTGCCCCCATCACCCCGCTGCTGCTGCCACTGTTGGCCCCCTTGGCTGCCTGCCCTTGCTGCAGCTTTGTCTATAAGGAGTTCCGGATGTCTGGAAGACATCTGGTCTATCCGGTCTAATTAGCATGTTACCCTTTTATTAGTATAGATATTGTACATAGCAATATATAGTATATTATAGATGGAATTATAAATACTTTATATAAAAAGAAAATTCCACCTGTTTCTCCACTTGTCTGGACTGCTAGAAATGGGCTGTGAGATGTATGTGTGGGGGAGGGGACATTTCTCCCTCTTGTCCTCTTAATTTTTCTGGCTGGTCTAATAATCAAATTGACATGAGACAAAGTAACAGGAGAAAATAAAGGAGCTTAATTGCACATGAACATATGGGGGTTCCATAAGAATGCAGGGCCCTAGGAATCCTGAGGTGAAGCATATATGCCATTTTGAGGGAAGAGGGGGAGAGTTGTGATTTGGGACTTCAAAGGGGAGGAAGACAGTTCACATGGAGATGGAAAAGAGAATGTTCCTTTAACAAATGTTTGCTGGGCCTTTTTAACAATAGGACACAGAAAGGACTTTGGTCAAAAGGGCTTTGCTTGCTGCTCCCTATCATCCTGGTTCCTATTACACTCTAGTTACCTATGAGGAACGCTCCCTTCCTGGAGCAGGTCCTCTATCTAATTCTATTGCACAGGTAGAAAGAAGGTCAAAGATTCTTTTGGAGTCTTTTATTTCTTATAAATAATCAGCTTAAAATAATATCCCAAAGAGGCATATTTTGAGGGTGACAAACTCTTTTCCATCACATATGTATTTCAGTTTACACACAAGCATGAAACACGTAAGAACTTAACAGTAAACCTATTTCTAATCCTTATTCCTTTGCCTGAAGGATTTATTCATGACTAAAAACTTCTGCCATTTTTTAAAACTAAACCTCTTATCAGTTTCCATTTATCTCTCTCAGAAGAGCAACCTCTGAAGTAGAAAAAAGAGAAGGTGTGGAGTATTAGAGATGTATTCATGTAACCATGAATGAGTTTTCTAAGATATGGCCCAGTTTGAAGAAAATCTTGATCTTTAACTTAACTATGGGAGTCCTGAGTGCACAGAATGCAGACTCAAGCTTGGGGAGAGCTTTTCTGACTAGGATGGGCTTTCCTGGAAACTCCTTTCTCCAAAAAAAAGGGAAAAGAGTCCTAGAAAAAGGCTGAAGGCTTTAGATACATCAGGTGGGAACACTGTAGGTTTTCTAGAAGATGCAAACTGAATGATGGAAATAATGTTTGATGGGCCATGTTCTTCCAAATTCATAAGGAATGGATTTGAGAAGAGTAAATCCAAAGCAGAAACTCCAGGAGGTTTTTTTAAGGACTTTAGCCATGCGGGAAGGTGGTCCTCCATCACCGCATTAGTGGCAGGGACATAAAGCCATTCATTCACTCCTCAGTACAAGAAAGTCCTGGAGGACAAGTATTTTTCCATAAATATTTAATATTTTTCAGTTGTTACAATGAAAGAACAGAACAGTTCATGCTTACCTTACAAAGTTTTACAAAGCAACTCAAAGGTTGTTATGAAGGCAACAGCAGCTGCACTTTATAGGTCAGAAAGTGCAAAGCCAGGTTGTTAAGCTGTGAGTAAAGGGTTTTGTGAGTGAAAACAACTTGATGTTCAAG
Source organism: Corynorhinus townsendii (assembly GCA_026230045.1). Taxonomy (NCBI): domain Eukaryota; kingdom Metazoa; phylum Chordata; class Mammalia; order Chiroptera; family Vespertilionidae; genus Corynorhinus; species Corynorhinus townsendii. Next base: position 115,447,811 of record JAPDVU010000001.1, on the reverse strand, counting down.
AAAGCTGATTTCCACATTTTGCTAAAATATGCTGCTCTGGTGCACACTTGAGAGTGCAAACTTTCACTAAAGTGTGGGTCCAATGAGGTAAAAATATGCGTAATTCCATATTCAGAAAATGATGGAAAATCTAGGAAAAATATACAGCAGCCAAAAATGCTTGCATTGCAGAAATGCATTCAAGAAATGTCTTGCAAAACTCAAAGAAAATCTTGCCTTATCTAAAAATCAAGAGAATCTGATATTTTTAGGAAGGTGCAGTGCTTTTCTTCATGAGTGGCTCTTTCATTAGAGTTATGCATATTAACTGACTGTATTGATCACATAGAGTACAGTTTTATTTTGTGGGATCAGTTTTAATTAAAGCATTGTATCCCCACCCTGGCTCTTGAAGTATTGGGGTCCAGAGTAATCATACCAAAATTTATGTTTTCCCCACTCAGATGTTACTCTTCAAATATATATCTATGTACATGTCATAGATAAGTAGATAGGTAGATAGACTGATAGATGGTAGATTTTTAACTATAATTAAAACCTGCTGATTACCTTGTCTTCTTTTTGACACTCATAATTAAATAGCTAGTTCTCTCTTTTATGTATGGGAAGTATATTTTTATGATTAGGCAATTTTTATTTCAGTGTTTAGATATATAAGATCCTTGTGTTCTCTACTTTTTTCTTTCAAATGACTTATACATATATTTGTCTGTACTTATATATTAAATACAATTTATCCTCTTCAATAGAGACATGAACTGTATTTGAAATTAATCACTTTTACTTATTACAGTGCAGTGTAGAGCTATTGACTCTTACACAGGAGTAATTCATATCTATGTGACTTGGGTAACTGTGTTTCCATTTTTATAATTTCATTTCATGATTTCATAGACTAATATGTAAGCTAACATCCTCCACCTGTCCTCCCATCACCCAGTTAACAATAATTCAAAGCAAACAGCAACTATTAATCTTATAATTTTAGTTTTTGTAACTTTAAAGGAAACAGATGAGAAAAGGCATCTTATGCTGGTAAATTCCAGGATAAGTCAATCTGGAATGTGGAGAGAGAGAGAGAGAGGGAGAGATTGGGTATATGAATAAAGACAGTTTGGAGCATCCAGCAAAGAAATAGCCTAACTAGGATGGGAATTATAGCAGTTTCCCAAGCTAGGCCTTCAAACAGAAATTCTCATTTAGAGTTTTCAGGCAATTTAAATTTAGCTTTTCTGATAAATCTCTAAATCCCTTGTGTATTTTCATTTTGCAAAATCCTTGTCCTTGAAAAATATGCTTCAATATTAATGCCTAATTTCAGCGATTTTTAACCAGTGTGCTATGGCACACTAGTGTGCCACAAGAATTTCTAAAACATCCAATACCTGACCCTTTAGTCAGGGACACTGACCTCTTTTCCCTTAGATTGCCAAAAAAATAATAAAATAAAATAAAAATGACAGCAGCCAATATAATCACAATTCGGTGTGAATGAATCAAAATTATATTTTTTGTCAGATCAACAAAAATATAATATTTTTGGTGTGCCACAGAATTTTAGTTAGTATTTTATGTGTGCCATAAGATGAAAAAGGTTGAGAATTGCTGCCTTATTGGTAGAGGTTGCATCAACATTGGCATTCACATTGCAAACTTCAGATTTGGAGATATCAGTTTTTAGTACAACTGGCAAAACTGATTACAAATAATAATGCACAAATCCAACTAGGCAATAAAATAAAACCAGATAAATAAACCCTCATTTAATATTAGTAGGACATAAATGTAGGAAAACTCACCTAAATGTACAAAATAATATACATTACTGTAAAACCCTAAGAAAGACTTTCTAATGAAAACCCTTCAGAACTAGTCAATATTATGTCAATAAAATATCTAGGAATATGGTAAACATTGAGAGAGAAAGAGAGAGAGGCAGAGAGAGAGAAAGAGAGAGAGAGAGAGAGAGACTATATAAGCTAGAAACCTCTATGCATAGGAAGTAAAAACTGTTTTCTGCTGAGGGTTGTTTAAACATTTTCACTAATGTGTAATTTAAAAGCCCACATTTTCTGGGAGTTTAAGAAAAAAATGTTCATTTTAGTGCAATTTTTATATGCTATTCTGAGCCACTATATATATATATATGCGTGTGTGTGTGTATGTGTGAATATGTGTGTGTCTGTTTTGACATAATGTTTGACTTAGAGAAGAGTTGAAAATAGTATAGAGATTCTCCATTTCTTCTACAGCCAGCTTCCCCTTATGCCAGCATCTTACACAATCACAAAATAGTTATCAAAACTAAGACTATTGTGCAATACTAAATTAACAAAAATATGATATCTTTAAAGATATCACCATTTAAAAAAATAATTATCTTTTTCTGTCCTAGGATTCAATCCAGGACCCCACACTGGTTTTATATTGTGTCATAACAGATCACCACAAGCCATTTAAAAACAATGCCTCTGAACCCAGCTGTTCCCCTTTGTTAGTGGATGATGAAAAAAGTGGGACGTCTCTCTTTAATCACTTGGCTTTGCAATTGCTAAAATACTAAAGAGCATTTGTACTTGGATTCCATGTCCAATTAAAAAAAGATTTACATATGAAAATAAAAGGAATTTAAACCAAATTGAAACATTGAAAATTTTATCTTGCAGATAATCATTTGTTTTACTAGCTTTTACTTACATACTTAATCCTTGGACTTTTTTTTTTTTTTTTTTTTTTTGCACTAGTGTGAATCTATTGAACATTACAGGCTTATAAACTGTGTTTTATTTCTTCTCACATTTTGACTTTTTTTAAATTGGGATATATCTCACCATTACTGTCAACCAGGCAAATAGTTGATGTAATTATCTTAGCCTGTGTGTGTGAGCTCACAGCTTGTCATAGTGTCATCACTGTGTTGTTGCTATCAAATGTGTCAGATTTAATTGGCATTTAAAAACGTCTTCTAAGGATTACACTATGATTCAGCACTGAAATTAAGTTGTTGTGCATGCAGAAATGCATGAGCAGAGCAGTAGGGAGGGAATACATCTGATATTAGCAAAGCAAATATCCATTACTGGAGGAATGACCATCCTATCTAATAAAGAAGGAATATGCTAATTGACTGCCCCACCCTCAAAGATGGAAGCGCTCACAGCCAGAAGATGGTGGTGCCCAGTCCCCTCAGCCCCACAGGGGCAGCAGGCATGGGGTAAGGATGGGCCCGCCCCTAGGCAGGCCCTGCTGCTCCACGAGCCTGCCTCCGGAGCCCCCAGGCTCCTCAGTCCCCCAGCTGCCCAGGGCCGGCCCGAGGCACAGGCAAGTCTCAGATGGCGGCTGCCCAGCAGCCCAGGGCTGCCTGAGGCTCAGGTAACCAGGGCTGGCTGAGACTTGCATTGCCGGCAGTGGCAGCAGCAGAGGTGAGATGGGGCGTCACCTTCTCCTGATCACCCGGTTGCCTCCCACACCTGAGGGCTCCTAGACTGTGAGAGGGGGCAGGCCGAGCTGAGTGAACCCTCTCTAGTGCATGAATTTTCATTCACTGGGCCTCTAGTAATTCTATATTTTCTTGTAAAGCAACAACAAAAGCTTTACCAGCCCTGAGAAGGGAAGATACCCACAAGCAGATAAAGCTGTACATGTGTCATTGAGACACATGCAAAAGAATTGCCTGTCACAATTTAAGCGATGCAGTGAAGGCTGGAGAAATTGCCAAAACCTTTGAATAGATGAAACAGGACCCAACGAGATGAGACTGGTGCGATTGGTTCCTGTGTCCAGCAGGACTGCAGTTAAGGTATCAAACATGCTCGTTCAAAGTTTCTTGCTGACATTGAGCAGAAGACAGTGGTAGAGCACTCTTTCCAGAAATGCCCTTGATGACAGCAAGGGTGTCACTGTGTCCTGAATTCAGGTATTGCTGAAATGATGTAAGAAGTGATTCTGAAAAGTCGCCCTGGGAATGTGAAGTTATAGTTATAACTTAACCAGCTTATTTCATAACAGTTATGCATGCACAAGACTGTGATACAAATCTGTCTAACTTGAAAAGCTCCATTTCAGTAAATATAAAATCAACATTCTGCCTGATATGGAAAAAGTAAAATAAAACAATAAATTTATTTCTATTTAATACATTTAGTATCCTACAGTCTGTATTATTGGACATAAGATTCTAATAAAATCAAGGTGTCAGTAGGGCTGAATTCCTTTTTTGCAGGCTGCTGGCAACACTGTTTGCTTGCCTTATACAGGCTATACTCTCATTCCATGGCTCATGGTCCCTTCTTTTATCTTCAAAGCTGACAATGGTGGACCAAGTCCTTTTCTGGTTGCATCACTCTAACCTCTTCTTCAATTTTTAAGGACCTTTGTGACTACATTGGGGCCTACCCACATAATCCAAGATAATTTCCCTATTTTAAGGTCAGCTGATTAGCAACTTTTATTCATCTGCATTCTTAATTCTCTTTTTCCATGTAAAATAACAGATTCATAGGTATTGTGGATTAGGACTTGGGCAATTTTGGTAGGACATTATTCCACCTATTGCATAAAATATTTTTTGAGATATCCTGTTTCTGCTATTAACTCTACACACAAAAGTTTTGCTCACTAATTTAACTTCCATCAAAGATCCTGGCTTATGGTGATATAATGCTGATTTTAAATTATCTTATGTCTTCTACATTTTACAAATTGATTGTTTTTATTTAAGAAGTGTTATTTCTCCCCACTTATTTATTTATTCACATATGTATATAATCATGGATATTAATTAAACTCTTTAGGTTATAATCTAATACTGTTTTCATTTATTTTTTTGATAAAAATGGTGTAAATTTGGTCCTTGGGGTTTATTTCAGGTTGGCTACTATGACCTTTGGATATGCCCCCACTTTTTCTTCTGAGCATGTATTTGTTTTGTTTTGTTTTTATTTGACCAATTTCTTACTTTCTGGGTACCACAAAATGGTCTAATAATGAAGCCCTTTTAACAGAATTATAGTAACCCTTGAATTATGCAATATGAACATTTTTATAATTAAAATAGAGAACCTAAAATTATTTTCTATAAAAGCAGTAAAGTTATATTTTGGAAAAAAACAATTCTTTGAAAAAACATCCAATAATAGTAGACAATGGCTGATGAATTTCAGATGTCTTTAAAGCTCTATAACATTTCAATAAAAATACTAAATTTGATTTTTTTCTATATTGAAAGTATTTAAATACATTTGTTCAATCTTAACAGACATATATTTTCCATAGTTGCCATCATGCCACCTTTGACAACATAATAAACTGATCTAAAAGTCCACTCCTTTTTTTGCACTTTAAAAAATGACTTGAATGTATTCTTGAAGACAAGAAGAAAATATTTACTACTCCCCCCCCAAAAAAAAATAAAATAAAAACAAACAACTTGGAACTAATTAGACTACAGAGAAGGTTTTCATGAAAATAATTTTTTTTTTGCTTGTTTGTTTAAAATATTTTTATTTATTTCAGAGAGGAAGGGAGAGGGAGAGAGAGATAGACACATCAATGATGAGAGAAAATCATTGATTGGCTGCCTCCTGCATGCCCCACACTGGGGATTGAGCCCACAGCCCTGGCATGTGCCCCGCCTGACTAGGAATCAAACAATGACCTCCTCCTGATTTATAAGTCAAAGCTTAACCACTGAGCCATGCCAGCCCGGAGATATGATTTTTTATTATAAAATAGCAAGAGAGAAATGAGAGTTGGTAGGTAAAAGGAGGTGAGGGATAACCATAATTTTCAGATGTTAGGGTTTGCAAATGCTATGTTTTCATACTATTCTAAAAAATCGTAGCACTCACCAATTTGTTCAGGTAATAAGGAAAAAAGATGATTGAACCAGGTTCTTCCTGTCATTTTAGTATTATTCATCCAAATATAAATACAAACACACATCTCATTCTCTGATGTCCTTTCTTTTGCAATATTCACGGTGGAAGGAAGAGTTAACTTCACGTAATTGTCACTAGGCAAGGTGGTGGGAGCCAAGAGACAGGGTCAGAAAGGCAGAACCATTTTTCTCTTTCCTGGGACTTTATATGATGCCAGATACTTCCTCAAGTGGCGAATTTGTTTAAATTGTCTAGTATTTCTTCTCTCTTAGCAAGTGCCAATGAACAGTGAGTTAGGGGAAGCTTCACATGGTCCTGCTAAACATTTGATTCAGTGCCGATCGTATGAGAGATGTGCTTCTCATTATTAAGAGATCTATTGCTGGAACATCCCAGGATTAAAATTTATCATGCAGTTAGCCTGGATCTATGGATTAGCTGCACCTACGAAAGAAATAAACTGGTGCTAAACTCCTAAGAAAGATAAATTATTCCTTGGTTTCCCACTAAAGTACTTTTATTGATCTTGCCATATTTTCTTTCCTTTTTTTGAATCGTTATTTTAATTTGATGAGTAATTCACTGAGAAGCTTTCCCAGGGACGCACTACATAGAAAATATATCATTCTCTTTGTATGCCAATCCAAACTCAATGCATAGCTGAAAACTGAGGAGAAAATTTTAAAGAAATTTTTTTTTCACTTTGTTGTCTGTATTATTATGAGTAAGGGATATTAATTTGGAGAATTTCATAGCAGTGTCATTCAATCATTCTCACAGTTAAAAAGATTAATGTGCAACTCAATGGTTTAATTGCATTTCACTGAGATTGTTGTTATGGATTGTTTCAAGATTTCAGTGTGCTATTTTCTAGATTAGCGAAGCACAGACCTTTTCATGATGAGTTATCATTCAGTTTCACCAAAAAATAAGGGCAGCCTGGTTAGTCTATACAAAGATTAATTTTCAGAATCAAGTTTGTATTTGGTTCTTAATATTTGGAATGTGCTATTTCAAACTGAAAATTTTTCACTTTAGAAAGAATATAGTTTTCAAGAATCTTGGTCCAAAACTCTCATACATACATGTTTGCATTCTGATCCCCAGTCAAACCCAAATAAAAGATCCTGCTGGGACAGCTTTTCTAAGTTTTTCCTCTCTCTCTCTCTCTCTCTCTCTCTCTCTCTATATATATATATATATATATATACTAAATTCTAGATCTTAACAACATTTTTGGAATGAATATTTATACAAAATAATAAAATATTTTTTAGTAAAATTAAAATCACAAACTTAAATAGAACCATCCATATATTATTGTACAAGAAAATAGAGGAAACCATATAAACATAAAATATAAGGATAGCTATATATATATATGTAAATATATATATATTTAAATATATATATATGTAAATATATATTTACATATATACACATACATATATTTACATATATATACATAAACAAACACATACATATGACATTATAGGGGGTTTTGATATTCACTTCTAGTTCTTTCTCACTAAGAAAATTATAATCATTCCTTGCAACTATGGTCTTACATCATCTAGATTCTCTTTTATTTTTTTATGTTCATCATAGTCTCTGCTATGGTGTTTTTATCTTTCAGCACTCTGTTTTAAGATTATCTTGCTCTTGTTATAAAGTATGAGCCATCATCTGCATTTCTGCATTGTGCTTTACCAAATGCTCAAAATTATTTTTAGTACAATATTTTAAATTAGTTTATGCATACTTGCTTTTCCATCCAAAATGCTTAATGCTAGTTTCCTTTATTACTCATAACATGTTATATTTATTCATTAATTGTTAAGGATTTTTATTGGGTTCTAGTATGTCCCAGGCAATATTCTTGATACTGAGGATAAATCAGGAAATAAAAGAAATATATGTATGTTCTGGTCGGTGTGGCTCCATTGGTTGGGTGTCATACCGTGCACCAAAAAGTTGCTGATTTGATTCCTGATCAGGGCACATGCCCAGGTTACAGGCTCAATACTCCCATGATGGAGAGCATGACCGAGGCAACCGATCCATATTTTATTCTCACATTGATGGTTCTCTCTCTCTTCTTCTCTCTCTAAAACTCAATAAAAGTATATTTTAAAAAATAAGTAATATTTACATCTAATGGTAAAAATGGAGCACTAACAAGTAATTTCATGTAGTGATGAATTCTAGGAAGAAAATGAAATAATGAGATAGAATGATTACATAATGGGAAAATAAAAGGTGGGAATACAACAGCACTATGTAGTCTGAGACCTGAAGATTAAAAAGGGCATTGACAATGACAAGAAAGAGCAATCTAGGGGGAAAGCAAGCACAAGTCACTGAGATGGGAAAGCAACATGATATAGTGTTTCTAGAGTATAGTGAATGGAGTTGAACCAGAGAGGTGAGCAGAGTATTGACTCTGTAGTGCCTTGTTGACTCTACTAAAAAGTAGGGATTTAATTCTAAAAATATTGAGAGAGTTTTAAGGAAGGCATGGAATTTTCTGTGATATATTTGTAAAAGACCATTTTATAGTGAGAAGCAGTTAGTATACTGTTGCAGTAGTTTGGTAGATAATTCAGAAATATAGAATGATACAAAATATATATGGAAGTAAAGCTAAAACATGTTGATTCACTGATCAATAATCATAAACTAAGAAAGGAGTTGAAGATAATTTCTAATACCTTTTCTTTTTGTCTGAACAAATGAATAGAGATGGCAGTGTCACTTACTGAGATGGTGAAGGCAAAGTATCAAGCTTACATCTTTGTCCTTAGCCAAGTAGCTTTTTGTGACCAGTTTTGTCTTCTTCTTACTTAAGACCTTTTTGCCATGATGTGTGTTTTTTATGCTAGATTGAAGAAAGTGCATATTTAATTAATTTTTAGGAAAAAAATATTTTATTGGGATTAGAAATTTAAAAATCTAAATACAAAAATATTTGCTCTGTGGAGAAGAAGAAAAGAAAAAGAGGGTATCATTATTTGATGGAACCATGATTAAGATTCCTGTTCCAATGTACTCACTTCTACCAATATCTCCTAAGAAGCCAGAGGCACCAATCAGAAAGAATGTATGCACCCCTATATTCATAGGGATACATTTGCACAATGGAATACTATGAAGTAGTAAAAAAGAAGGAACTCTTACACTTTGAGATAGCATAGAGGTATCTGGGAAGTATTATGCTAAGCAAAATAAGCAAGTCAAAGAGACAACTATCACATGATATCACTCATATGTGGAATCTGATGAACAAAAAAGATCCAGAGACACTGAAACATGCAACAGACTGACGTATTTCAGAGGGAAATGGGAGGAGGGGGAGAAGAAGAAATTAACCAATGCATGCATTGCCTATGCCCCCCAAAATTTGTTCATAGCAGGCCTAAAGAAGGGACAGGAGCAGGGTGGTGGGGTTCAGTAGGGGAAAAGAGGACATCTGTAGTAATTTCAACATATAAGATCCTATATCACCTAAGCACTGTGAATTGCATTCCTCATTAAAGTTTAAAATTGTATTAAATTGTTTTCATCCCATTTATTCAAGTGATGGCAGCACACAAAGTAATCAAGTATAACATTATCTAAGATCAAAAGCTAGTAGTACCATTCTAACTGTTTGACCTTAGACAAGTTAATTCTGTTTCATTTTCATTACCTGTAAAGTGATGTTTATCTCATTAGGTAGTTTTGTTAATTGAATGAGTGTACAAATGTGAAGAACTTATAATTGTTGATAGAGTAGGAACTCACCAAGCATTTGCTGTTACTATTGTTTTTATGTTATCTGCTTTGATTTGGAACTCTGTATAATGTGTAGAGTCATGTGCTACCTAACAGATGGAGATATGTTCTGAGAAAACATGTCATTAGGTGATTTTGTCATTATGCAAACATTATAGTGTGTACTAACACAAACCTAGAAGGTAGAGCTTACTATTGCAATTATATACACTATCTTATATAATAAAAGCCTAATATGCTAAGTGTCCTGTGGTCCGTTCAATCAATCAAAGCATAACATGCCAATGATATGATAAGGCTGCTCAACCACTTGCTATAATTTGCACTGACCACCAGGGGGCAGACACTCAATGCAGGAGCTTCCCCCTGGTGGTCAGTGTAACCCCCACAGGGGGAGCACTGCTCAGCCAGAAGCCAGGCTCATGGCTGGTGAGCACAGCAACAGTGGTGGGAGACTCGCCCACCTCCACAGCAGTGCTAAGGATGTCCTACTGCCAGCTTAGGCTTGCTCTAAGCCATCAGTGAGACATCTCCCCAAGGGCTCCCAGACTGTGAGCGAACACAGGTGAGGCTTAGAGGCCCCCGCCCGAGTGAATGAATTTTGTGCACCAGACCTCTAGTTATATAATAATCAACTTGACTATTACCAGTTTTGCAGTAAGTAACCTGATGTGTTCATCTTAATTCCCTAAAGCTTTATAAAACCTAACTCGGGACTGAAGAGACATTTGGAGTTATTCACCAGGGAAAAATTAGAAATTCTGAATTGAGGACACCAGGGAATTAAAGTGTTGTGGGGATGATGCTGCCATTTACATTGTTATTCCATGAAAATGGAGTAAAGCTGTAGACTTGAATTATAAGCACACTGAGAAAAATGAAATTATCTTTTTGTTATTCAAAGCAGACAGAGCATTCTCTGCTATTTAAGTTGCTCATCTAGTTGTCCAGAAAACAAATGCATGTGCTAATTCAGGAATGTGTTGAAGCCTTACAGAACATAGCCTGAGATATGGTCAATGAAATAGTTATCAGGGACTGCTGAAATTTCCCGTGTGTTTGAGAATTGTGGTGGGCATATCTGAAATTAGTGTACACACCCATGATTATTATTCTCAAATTAATATTGTACCTTTGCTAAATAAAAAACAACATAAGGTAAAATATCTCTTAAAGAATTTTTTTAAAAAAGCCTTTCACATCTGAAGAGGAATCATGACATTAAAAAGCCACTTCGCTGGCAAAATAAACGAGACCTTTGGAAATAATCATTTATTAACAACTTATTAATTATTAAATAGATGACCTTTGTTATTCTTGCTAAAGGACTCCAGTTTTTTTGTGATATTTTTAATTGTGACCAAAGTTCAACTGTCATAATAGTACTCAGAAATAGACTGTTTTTAAAATGATTTGTTGGTTGCAGATGTTTTATGCCACTGGGACTATCATTGTTACCCTCTAATTTGTTTCAAAGACAGACTACAATCACTACATTTTATAAAACTGAGAATACTTGTAGGTTTATGAAACTGTCTTTTGAGTTCAGAGCTTATCAATTGACTTTTCAGTTGCAAAGTTAACATATGTTGTATACTTTGATCAAATGGTTTTACTAATTCTAGACTATATCTGTGAAGTTAAAGAAGGTAGTATGTATTCTCAGTGTTCCCATCCACATTTTTTAAAATATATTTTATTGATTTTTTACAGAGAGGAAGGAAGAGGGATAGAGAGCTAGAAACATCAATGAGAGAGAAACATCGATCAGCTGCCTCCTATACACCCCCTACTGGGGATGTGCCCGCAACCAAGGTACATGCCCTTGACCGGAATCGAACCCGGGACCCTTCAGTCCACAGGCCGACGCTCCATCCACTGAGCCAAACCGGTTTCGGCCCCATCCACATTTTTATATTCATTGCTTAAAATAATGGATTTCACAGGTAATGAAAGGGTGGCCTCAGGATGGCAGGGATTTTGAACATACCACAAAAATATACAAGGAATGGAAACATGGCTATTGTGCTGAATGTGCTGATGGTGTTTTTCTTGGTCTTTTCCTCACATCTATTCAAATGCAGTTCTATAAATGACTTGACATATAGAATAGATGTGCACTGTGGCTTTCATGTTGTTGGATCTTGGAAAAAATATCAAACTTATTTTTTATGTAAAAGTTATCCAAGTGTGTGTGTGTGTGTGTGTGTGTGTGTGTGTGTTTTAACTTTGTGTTGTGACCAGCTGAAGGGATACCTAGCAATAAGAAAAGAATAGAAACAGAGAGGGATGGAAAAAAATCTATACTAATAAAAAGGTAATATGCTAATTAGAATGAGAGACCTTCCGGACATCCTTCTGGACAAAGCCATGGTGGCAGGGCCGAGACACAGGTGTTTAGGGGCAATCAGGCCAGGAGTAGAGGGCAGTTGGGGGTGATCAGGCTGATGGGGGGGGCAGTTGGGGGCAAGCAGGCCAGCAGTTGGGGGCAGTTGGGGATGAGAAGGTTGGCGAGGGAGGGCAGTTGGGGGTAAGCATCAGGCCACTAGTCTATATAATAAGAGCCTAAGCGACTGTTACAGCCAGTTATTATGATGTGCATTGATCACCAGGGAGCAGATGCTCAATGCAGGAGCTGTGCCTTGGTGGTCAGTGACTCCCACAGGGGAGCGCCACTCAGCCAGGCTCACAGCTGGCGAGCACAGCAGCAGTGGTGGGAGCCTTTCCCACCTCCACGGCAGCGCTAAGCAGTAAGGAGCAGCAAACAGGTGGGTGGTATGAATTGAGGGGTCCTGGACTGTGAGAGGGCACAGGCCAGGCTGAGGGATCCTCCCCACCCAACCCCAGTGCACCAATTTTCTGCACCGGGCCTCTAGTATATATATATGTATATATGTGTGTGTGTGTGTGTGTGTGTGTGTGTGTGTGTGTATGTATATATATATATATATATATATATATATATATATATATATATATATATATATAATAGAGATTACCATGTGAAAGTCAAAATGAACTTCAGAAATATCCCAGCAGTTCTCTCATTCTTTGGGAGACATGTTTTGTTAAATCATATTACTTTTTTAAATTGGAGTCTGGAGAAGGGAGGTGGGGTGGCTGGGAGACAGGAAAGGTCTGCCACATTTGCCTTGCTAATCAAAACCAAAAAACTCAGGCTTTAAACTAATTGGAAGGTCAACATTGGTGCTCATATTTCCTTTATATCTGTAGAAATTTTGCTCATGAATAAACTCAAATATGTAATTTATTCTATTCCAAAATGCTTAGAATGCTTTACTGAGGGACAGAGTAGAAAATTTATGAGTTTAGAGATGAAAATCAGAAAATGCAAGTCTGGCAATTTGGTAACCAGAAGAGAGGGTAAATATCTATGCCATAGCTTATGGAGGGCAACTTCTAGGTTTCATAAAGAGATTAATATTCTGCTTAGTGACACTGCAACTATAAAGAATAATGTAAAAGTTATAAAATACTTTATTAGAGTCATCACACCTCCAAAATTGTCAATTACATTATTTCTTCTATTTTGAAAAAATAAATTTAGAAATGAATACAATTAGCAGACAATTTAACACCAAAGCAAGCACAAAACAAAACAAAATGTACACTTAAATATTTGAAAAATTTAGAACATTTAGGAAATATAATCTCGTTATTGCAATGAGCATTGTCTAATTCTATTTAGATTTGCCAGTGAATACTAAACAGTTTTGCCATTATCAAAGAGAGACTTCTCCTAAAATTTGGTATTTTTCCTCACAAACTTCAGTTAGTATATATTTGGTATCCACTAGTAGATCAATGATATATCAGGGGTACTACTTACCACTCTACTTATATGCAATTATATAAAATAAATATTTTCTATAAATTTCAATACAATATGATTATACACATTCTATCCTTTAAAAAAAGATACCAAACAAACGAAGAATTCACTGCCCAATGTGGTTTTGTTTTCTTACTTTGCAGCTTGGCCACATTTTAAAGATAAAAGTTAATGAAATATGCTGTCCATCTTTTCGTGAAAACACAAGTCATAGTGTTCAAAGTTGTTTTATTTAACTATTCTTTAAGCCAACCAGAGGAGACAGAATTCTTCTACACAGTTTGCAGTTTTGATTTATTTCCTGACTCTTTAACCTAATTTAAAATGCCTCAGAAGGCTCAGTTTTTAATCCCTTAATCCCTTTGAATAACACAATTTGGGAGTGTAAATATTACAAAACACAGGAATACAGATTTTAAGAATCAAGTTCTCCAGGTCTGTAGCATCACACTAATACAGAATATAGGTGTTCTGATTACACAAGGGGTTATTGGCTATCTGGGTATAATGTAATGATTTGATATAATGTGAGTTCTATGGAGAGAACAGAGGATCTTTCTATCATGTTCTCAGCTCTACAGTCTGTTTGCTTCACTGCATTTCTCACTTAGATTTTATTTATTTAATTGACATGTCTCCCTTGCACATAGGTGCATATAAAACAACAGTAACCAAAATGGTCTCCAGAAGGAAGCACCATGAATATTTCATTTAAAAAATTAATTAAGTATATATATTTCACATCAAAGAAAAATAGAAGTTTTTATAAAATTAGTGCCTGATATTAAAAGTAAGGGCCCCTTTAACCTCTCAAAGCCTATGATACTTATGGCTTCACACAAATGGCAGTGAAAAAAACTATTCTTACTATGATGTTCAGAGTTTTACATGTAATTGAACCCATCTGGTCAAATGTTTACCTTTTCATCTGCTTTAAAATTTAGTGTGGCATGGCCAGTGTTGCTCAGTTGGCTGTGCATCATCCCAGGCACCTAAAGGTCGCTGGTCGATTCCCATCAGGGCACATACTTAGGTTGGTCATTCAACCCCACTGTCAGGGTGTATAAGAGAGGCAACCAATTGATCTCTCTCTCTCTCTCTGCCTCCTCCTCCCCTCCCTTCTCTCTAAAATCAATAAAATCATATATATATATGATAACTCATTTAGATAACTCTTCTCCAGTCCTCTCCCTTCCCATCTCCTCTCCTCCTATTTTCTCACTTCTACTACCCTTAAGGTTAAAAGACCTAAAGCACCCTTCATACTAATTCATTATATAATTTTCCCAAATGTATAATTTCTTGGAATCACAATAGATACTGTCATGCTTAAAATAACATGGACTACTAAGAGCTGACTTAGACCTAGTTTGTTTCTTTGCTTTTATACTTGAACTCCTTATCATTCACCTTTATCTTGTTCCATGGGCATATTACTTTAACAGAATTATTTTTGAAAAGATTCATAGAATTAATGACTTATCAATTATCAATCTTAAATTATTTAAGTGATTTCTAATTTAAAATAATTATTCTGAAAGTAAATTTTAAATATTGTTACTAGTTTTGTTGCATGCAAGTGTGATATCCATATCTGGTACCCTTTTATTTTTATTTCTTCCATACATACCCCACACTTAATAATTTGCCCAGTAATATTTATTATAATCAGAGTCCATTATCCTTTTCATATTTGGGTCATTCCTTATTACTAGCTTTTATTCGCACGAGAAGGTTATGTCTTATGAGCTTTAGATAGATTTGGATTATCCTTCTTCACATTTTGATAGTCCATTTACTCTTTTAAAGCATCCTAAGCTTCTGGAGAGTATACCTAACCCAATAGGAAAGGCTCCTGAACCCCTCAAAAATGGTTCTTACAGAAAAATATTTCTTATCCCTATTGAATTATCAACCCAAAGCTATACTTATCAATTTAAATTTAAATATTCATATATTTTGCTGAATAATAGACTTGATCTTTTGTGTATATTCAGAGATATGTCATACATTCTTTACATAATTTCAAAAAATTGAATTAAACAAATTAATAATTATACTAAGCACGTGTAAATGAGTAGCCAACTTGTATAAGGAATGTATAAGAAAAGGCCATGACTGGTGGGTACAACAATATAAGAGTACTGAATCCAAGTAATGAAATTCACTCTTCAGTGCCCAGGCTTGTTGCTTAGAAGAAAGCTGCTTTAAAGAAAGATTATGTATATTTTTTTATGATTACTAGAAACATGTAAGAACCTTGACTATCTTACATTCTTTGTGTCATGCATGGTCTTTGACTTCTTATTTTTGGTATTTTAATATCTAAATATTTGATAGGACCAAGGGAAAGCTTCCTTTTGCTAAATTCTTTTTTCAAGTGAGTAGTATTGATAACATGGGGCAATGCATTTATGTGCCTCTGTATTTAATACCACCTTAGCCTGGAATCCTCTTTCCCTTACTAACACCCTTTTGCCAACCCCCAAAGTCTTTCATAACATGTGAGTATCAACGTAAAAACCAATTCCAACACTGGGGGAATTCAAAGTTATACTTCTTAAAAACAAATTGGAATTATTTAGTTATATGCCTTTTTAATATTTTTATCTACAATCTATAGAGAAGGAAGTGCATATTATTCAACTTTTTTCACCAGAATTCATAGACTACAGTAGCATAATGTTTATTGGACAAATAAATCCTCATCACTAAGCTAATTTCTTTTTTTTTTTTTTTTGGTGTTTAAATTTCTTCATTGCTTAAGGTATTACATATGTGTCCTCATCCCTCCATTAACCCCCTAGTCCCCCTCCCCCCACTCATGCCCTCACCCCCCTGGTGTTCCTGTCCATTGGTTAGGCTTATATTCATGCATACAAGTCCTTTGGTTGATCTCTCCTCCTTTCCCCTACCCTCCTCTACCTTCCCTCTGAGGTTTGGTTGGAGAGCATTATGCTAAGTGAAATAAGCCAGTCAGAGAAAGATAAATACCACATGATCTCACTCATTTGTGGAATATAATGAACAACATAAACTGATGAACAGGGACAGATCCAGAGACAGAGAAGATAATTTCTTTGACAGCACTGCATCTCTAATGTCCTTCCTGTTCCCACAGACTTAGGTTTCATTCCTCTCATATCAATAGATATAATGTGTGGAAAGCAAGGTAAGAAGGTAAACATGTTAATAATTGATGTCTGAATATGTGTGTGTGTTTTTTTTTTAATTAAAACCATGTTGGTTTGTTTTACTTTTAATGAGTCAGATACAAACTGGGTTTTATTTAATTACATGGAAGTAAATCTTTGCTGGTGAAATTTAAGATAGTCTGATGAACTGGCCAAGAAGATATTTTAATTAAATGAGTCTTTCAACCTGGAACCCTTTCCTTCCATCAAATTCAACCATGGCAGGGACTGCTTACTTCATCTACACACAGTAGTTTTTGGACCTTGCAATTTATAAAGGAAGTTCAAATTGTACAATGCCTTGATTGAATTATATCAAGATTTATACAATAATTCTATGGGATTAGCAGGACTGGCACTTATGCAATGAAAGAGGAGGCTTACTGGATTGGAATAAAAGTTGAAAATGAATCCTGAAGAATGAAATATTTAAATTTACTCTATCTGTTGAGTATGCACATATGTACATATGTAGATATTAAAATTATATATATTATGTATATGAAATACATTTTAAATAAGGGATGATGACTAAAATTGTTTAAATTATAGAATAAATTAGTTGTGTGGTTTTTTTTCTATCTGTGACTATTAGACAAACATACATCATTGAGTTTGTCACTCAGAAAACAACTATATTGATTAATCCAGGTTTCTGCTTAATATGTTAATATCAAAATTATATATCCTTCAAAAGTGTTTTTGAGGTGGAGCTTGCTTGGCACTTGGACTCACTTAGGTTTATCTAATCAAGATTTTCCAAAATAGGCTTCATCTGTCAGAATAGTGACATTAGTTCACTGGTTTTAAAGGGAATGCGTGAGTTAAATGTCATCCTAAAGAAAATAAATACATTTATATGTAAATATATACAAACATTTACATTTTAGCCAAAGATTCTTTGAACAAAAGCAAATTCTTATGTTTTTTTATTTGCCATAGAATTAAATCTGAATTCTAACAATGTTAGTAAAAATTATAATAGTGTTACTCTTAGTAATTATTCTTTCTACTTGCTATTATCTCTTTTTCAACATCTGTCTTGTGTTTAAATTTTTGTTGAATTCTTGGTTACATGATGTGAATTTAAATCAGGACAGAACTTGCTAAATCTTAATAATGGTCAAATGTTCAACATAATAGTGATGTACACATGAAATATGAATCAAATAAAGTAATTTTGAAAACCCCAAGCTCGGCAGGTTTTATATCCACAAGCACAATGTGCATTAGCATTTTTGTAGAGTTCTAGCAACTCAATGCTATTTTTAAGTTTTTACTTAAATTAATGAATCAGCAAGTATTTATTCTGAATCTATCTAGTTCCATTTATTTGTGTGTGTGTGTGTGTGTGTGTGTGTGTGTGTGTGTGTGTAACAATACTTTCTTTCTGGGTACTTATTTGTAATTTTAAAAAGAATATTCTTGCCATTTAGACTGGCTAGTGTGGCTCAGTGGATGAGCATCGACCCTTGAACCAAGAGGTCACCTGTTCAATTCCTGGTGAGGTCACATGCCCCAGTTGCAGGCTCGATCCCCAGTGGGGGATATGCAGGAGGCAGCCAGTGAATCAAGTTTCTCTCTCATTGATGTATCTATCTTTTTATCCCTCTTCCTTCCTCTCTCTCTCTAAAAAGAAATAAAAAAACATGTTTAAAAAAAGAGATTATTCTTGCCATTAGTACCTAAAATTTATCAAATATATTGGTATATGCTAGGGATTTTTAATGCATTATAGAATCTATATATATGAAAGCCTAAGCAACCAGTATGGCAGAACGACTCGAACAACCAGAATGACTGGTTGCTATGATGTGCACTGAGCAGGCAGGCAGGCAAGTGGTTAGGGGCAAGCAGTCCCAGATTGCTAGAGGGATGTCTGACTGCAAGTTTAGGTCCCATTTCTAATTGTGAGAGGGTGCAGGCTGGGCTGAACCTCGCCCCCCTCCATGCATGAATTTTGTGTACCAAGCCTCTAGTTTAATTATAAAAACTAACCTATGAAGTAAACATTTAATTATTCTCATACTATGTGGGAGATACTTAGTCTTAGAATGCTCAACTTATATGGTCAAGGACATATGACTCATAAAAAAGAATGGATCTTGGGTTATACAACCAAATACTGTTTGTTTCTAGTCAATGCTTTGACTACTGTGTTCATGGAGTTTATGGAGATGAAGAAATATGATCCAGGATAAGCAGCTGAATAATACCATAAGACTCTAACTCCATTTCACAGCAGTCTTTTCACACTACTTTATTCCACTGGGATTTTACTCTTTTCTTTATTCTTGTAGGGCAATTTATCATTTTTATTCTTTTGGCCTTTAATAAATGCTCCTTATTATTTTATTTATTTATTTATTTTTATTTTTCCATTTTTTTCATTAAGGTATTATATGTGCACATATCTTACCATTGTCCCCCCCCCACCCCACTCCCATACATGCCCTCACCCCCCAATGTTTTGCATCCATTGGTTATTCTTATATGCATGCATATACGTCCTTCAGTTGATCTCTTATTTCCCCCACCTCTCCCTAACATTCCCATTGTAATTTGACAGTCTGTTTGATGCTTTACTGCCTCTGTATCTATCTTTTTGTTCATCAGTTTATGTGTTTTTTATTATCCACAAATGAGTGAGATCATGTAGTATTTTTCTTTCATTGACTGGCTTATTTCACTTAGCATAATGTTCTCCAATTCCGTCCAGGTTGTTACAAATGGTAAGAATTCCTTCTTTTTTAAGGCAGCATAGTATTCCATTGTGTAGATGTACCATAGTTTTCTGATCCAGTCATCTGCTGATGGGCACCTAGGCTGTTTCCAAATCTTAGCTATTGTAAATTGTGCTGCTATGAACATAGGGGTGCATATATCCTTTCTGATTGGTGTTTCTGGTTTCTTAGGATATATTCCTAGGAGTGGGATTACTGGGTCAAATGGGAGTTCCATTTTCAGTTTTTTGAGGAAACTCCGTACTGTTCTCCACAGTGGCTGCACCAGTCTGCATTCCCACCAGCAGTGCACGAGGGTTCCTTTTTCTCCACATCCTTGCCAACACTTGTCATTTGTTGATTTGTTGATGATAGCCATTCTGACAGGTGTGAGATGGTACCGCATTGTCATTTTGGTTTGGATCTCTCTGATAATTAGTGACTTTGAGCATGTTTTCATGTGTCTCTTGGCCTTCCTTCTGTCTTCTTTCAAAAAGATTCTATTTAGGTCCATAACCCATTTTTTTTATTGGATCATTTATCTTCCTTTTATTAAGTTGTATAAGCTGCCTCTAGATGTTAGAGATTAAACCTTTATCAGTGATAACATTTGCAAATATGTTCTCCCATACAGTGGGGTTTCTTGTTGTTTTATTGATGGTTTCTTTTGCTGTGAAAAAAAGCTTTTTATTTTGATGTAGTCCCATTTGTTTATTTTCTCTTTAGCTTCCATTGCGCTAGGGGTAGTATTAGTGAAGAAGTTCTTTCGGCATATGTCTGAGATTTTGCTGCCTGTAGATCCCTCTAGTATTTTTATGGTTTCCTGTCTTATGTTTAAGTCCTTTATCCATTTTGAGTTTATTTTTGTGTATGGTGTAAGTTGGTGATCTAGTTTCATTTTTTTCATGTATCTGTCCAATTTTCCCGACACAATTTTTTGAAGAGACTCTCTTGACTCCATTGTGTGTTCGTGCCTCCTTTGTCAAATATTAATTGAGCATAGTGGTTTGGGTTGATATCTGGATTCTCTATTCTATTCCATTGATCTATATGTCTGTTCTTGTGCCAGTACCAGGCTGTTTTAAGAACAGTGGCTTTGTAATACAGCTTGAAATCTGGTATTGAGATCCCTCCTACTTTATTCTTCTTTCTCAGGATTACTGTGGCTATTTGGGGTCTTTTTTTTATTCCAGATGAATTTTTGAAGAGTTCTTTCTAGGTCTGTGAAATATGCCATTGGTATTTTAATGGGGAGTGCATTGAATCTATAGATTGCTTTGGGTAGTATGGACATTTTAATGATGTTGTTTCTACCAATCCATGAACATGGTATGTTCTTCCATCTGTTTACGTCTTCCTCTATCTCTTCTTTCAGTGTCCTGTAGTTTTCTGTGTATAGGCCTTTTACCTCCTTGGTTAAATTTATTCCTAGGTATCTTAATTTTTTTGGTGCAATGGTAAATGGAATTTTCTTTTTTAGTCTCTCTTTCTGTAAGTTCATTATTGGTGTATAGAAATGCCATAGATTTCTTGGCATTAATTTTGTATCCTGCTACATTGCCGAATTCATTTATTAAGTCTGTTAGTTTTTTGAAATGGAATTTTTTTTTTAGTCTCTCTTTCTGTAAGTTCATTATTGGTGTATAGAAATGCCATAGATTTCTTGGCATTAATTTTGTATCCTGCTACATTGCCGAATTCATTTATTAAGTCTGTTAGTTTTTTGATGGAGTCTGTTAGTTTTTTGTTATTAAGTCTGTTAGTTTTTTGATGGAGTCTTTCGGGTTTTTTATGTACAATATCATGTCATCTGCAAATAAGGACAGCTTTACTTCTTCTTTTCCAATTTGGATGCCTTTTATTTCTTCTACTTGTCTAACTTCAATGGCTAATACTTCCAGTAATATGTTGAACAGGAGTGGTGAGAGTGGGTATCCCTGTCTTGTTCCTTTCCTTAGGGGAAATGGTTTTAGTTTTTGCCCATTGAGTGTGATGTTAGTTGTGGGTTTATCATATGTAGCTTTTATTTTGTTGAGGTATGATCCTTCTATTACCACCTTGTTGAGAGGTTTTTATCAAGAAAGGGTGTTGGATTTTGTCAAATGCTTTTTCTGCATCAATTGATATGACTATGTGGTTTTTATCTCTCAATTTGTTTATGTGATGTATCATGTTTATTGATTTGCGGATATAGTACCATCGTTGCATTCCTGGGATAAATCCTACTTGGTCATAGTGTACATATTTCTGATGTACTGCTGGATCTGATTTGCTAGAATTTTGTTGAGGATTTTGGCATCTACATTCATGAGGGATATTGGCCTGTAATTCTGTTTCATTGTGTTGTCTTTATCTGGTTTTGGTATTAGGGTGATGCTGGCTTCATAGAATGAGCTTGGAAGTGTTCCTTCCTCTTGAATTTTTTGGAATTGTCTGAGGAGGATAGGTTTTAGTTCTTCCTGGAATGTTTGGTAAAACTCTCCTGTGAAGCTGTCTGGCCCCAGGCTTTTGTTTGCTGGAAGCTTTTTGTTGACTGCTTCAATTTCTTCCATAGTTACTGGCCTATTGAGATGTTTAGATTCTTCCTGATTGAGTTTTGGAAGCTTATATTTTTCTAGGAATATGTCCATTTCCTCCAGGTTGTCCAGTTTGTAGGAATAGAGTTGTTCGTAGTATTTTTTAACAATCCTTTGTATTTCAGCAGGATCTGTTATTATTTCACCTCTTTCATTTCTGATTTTGTTTATTTGGGTCCTCTCTCTTTGCTTCTTGGTGAGCCTGGCTAGAGGTTCATCAATCTTGTTTATCCTTTCAAAGAACCAGCTCTTGATTTTGTTGATCTTTCGTATTGTTTCTCTGGTCTCAATGTCGTTTATCTCTGCTCTGATCTTTGTTATTTCCTGCCTTCTGCTTATGCTGGGCTTTTCTTGTATTTCTTTTTCTAACTCTTTGAGTTGTTGGGTTAGGTAATTTATTACCATTGTTTCTTGTTTTTTTTGCAGTAGGCTTGTAGAGCTATGAACTTCCCTCTCAAGACTACTTTCGCTGTGTGCCATAGATTTTGGATTGCTGTGTTTCCATTGTCATTTGTTGCCATGATTTTTTTTTATTTCTTCCTTGATCTCTCTGTTAACCCAGTCATTGTTTGATAGCATGCTTTTTAGTCACCATGTGTTTGACTTCTTTGGATTGTTTTTATTGTAGTTTACTTCCAGCTTTATGCCACTGTGGTCTAAGAAGATGCTTGGTATGATTTCTATCTTCTTGAATTTGAAGAGACTTTGCCTATGTCCCAACGTATGGTCTATCTTTGAAAATGAGCCATGTGCACTTGAGAAGAATGTATATTCTGTGGCTTTGGGGTGAAATGTCCTGAAGATGTCAATTAATTCCATCTGGTCTAGTGAGTCATTTAGGATTGATGTTTGTTTGCTGACTTTTTGTTTATAGGATTTGTCCAATGGTGATCGTGGGCTATTAAAGTCTCCTACTATGATTGTATTCCTGTTTATCTCTCCCTTGATATCCTCCAGGAGGTTTTTTTTATGTATTTGGGTGCTCCTGTATTGGGTGCATATATGTTTACCAGAGTTATTTCTTCATGTTGGATTGCTCCCTTTAGTATTATGAAGTGGCCTTCCTTATCTCTTATTATGTCCTTCACTTTGAGATCTAATTTGTCAGATATAAGTATTGCTATCCCAGCTTTTTTTTTTCATTTCCATTCACCTGGAAAAGCTTTTTCCATCCCTTCACCCTCAGTCTGTGTGCATCTTCTTTTCTGAGGTGGGTTTCTTGTAGACAGCATATATATGGGTCATGTTTTCTTATCCAGTCAGTTACCCTATGTCTTTTGATTGGGGCATTTAATCCATTTACATTTAAAGTTATTATTGATAGGTACTTATTTGTCGCCATTTTTATTCTTTACCCCTGTGTTCCTTCTTCACTTACTATTTCTTTCTTTCTTTGTTTTTTTGTTTTTTTTTTTACAGCAGACCCTTTAGCATTTCTTGCATTGCTGGTTTGGTGGTAATAAATTCCCTTAGTCCTTTTTTGTCTGTGAAGCTCCTGATTTCACCTTAAATTTTGATTGATAGCCTTGCTGGGTACAGTATTCTTGGATTCAGACCCTTCCTTTGCATGACTTTGTATATTTCATTCCATTCCTTTCTGGCCTGATGAGTTTCTGTTGAGAAATCAGTTGCTAGTCTGATGGGGGTTCCTTTGTATGTAACTCTCTGTCTCTCTCTGGCCGCTTTTAAGATTCTTATTTTGTCGTTGGTGTTTGCCAATTTAATTAAAACTTGCCTTGGTGTTGGTCTTTTGGGGTTCATTTTGCTTGGGACTCTGTGAGCTTCTTGGATTTGTGTGGGTTTTTTCTTGCCTATATCAGGGAACTTTTCTGTCATTATTTCTTCAAATAGGTTTTCTATTCCTTGCTAAGTTTCCTTTCCTTTTGGGGCCCCTATTATGTGGATGTTGTTTTGTTTTGTGTTGTCCCAAAGTTCCCTTAAGCTCTCTTCCTGCTTTTTAATTTTTTTTCTAGAAGCTGCTCTACTTGGGTATTTTTTCCCATCTTGTCTTCTAGCTCACTGAAGCGGTCCTCTGCTTCTTCTAGTCTACTCTTGATGCTTTCTATTGAGTTCTTTATAGCAGCAATGTCATTTTTCATTTCTTCTTGGTTCCTCTTCATTTCCTCTTGGTTCTTACTAATATTGTTGAATTTGTCTTCCATTCTTTTCAGCCACCTTATGACCATTTCTCTGAATTCTTTCTCTAGCAGGTTGCTTGCCTCTATTTTGTTTACTTCCTTTTCTGGTGATGCCTGCTTTTCTTTCATATGCAGGCTGTTTCTTCGTCTCCCCATGTTCTCTCTTCTCCAGATGTCTGGTTATGTAGTTCTCTCTCTCCTGCGTTGACTGATTCCAGGTGAAATCTGACGTTTCTATGGTGGAATGAAGAGCCCCTTTGAATCCGCGAGTTTGCGCCAATTGGGGACCAGTGTTCTGGGGCTCACAGCTGTTTGGTGGTTGCTGCAGGTGTGGATTTTCAGGCTTCCGATAAGCTCCACTTTCCCTATCAAGATGGTGCGGTCTCCATGTCCAAGCCCGTAACTCTGGGAGGGGACCCAGCTGCAGTGGGGGCTGCCCGGTCAGGGGAACCCCATCTAGCAGTCCCCCATCTTCTCCTGGAGTTTGGCTGTCCCTTAACTTGCTGACAAACACTCCTCATGCGACCCTCAGCTGTTCTTTCTTTCTGCTCCGGGACAAGGCTCAGAACACGTCTGTCTATTCTGCCGCCATTTTTTCTTCCCTCTGTGGGACACAATTTGCTCCTTATTATTTTATAATACTCTTTCCTGAATAGATAGCCTAACTAGCTGCATATATTATTATTCTCTTCTTAAAACTTAAATGAGTCTGGATCTATGCAGTATTAATGACATGGATGAAAGAACTAAAGCTTAATTTCTCTCTGTTCCCCAAATTTTAATATATGTCTAACCTTTATGTTGCCACAACCAATTCACTCATTCCCACTCTTTCTCTTGTTTGCTTCATGTCCTTTTGTAATGTATGTATCTTTTCATAAGAACAGGTCATTTTGTTTTTATTCCAATCCCTATCCTATATAACAAAAGCCTAATGTGCTAATGGTCTGGTCATCCCATCATCCATTCACCCAATCAAAGCCTAATATTCTAATGATATGCTAAGGCCACTCAACCACTCACAATGACCTGCACTGACCACCATGGGGCAGACAGTTGATTGACAGACCAGTTAGTATGATGTGCTCTGACCACTAGGGGGCAGACACTCTTACCGGTAGGTTAGCTTACTGCTGAGGACTGAGTGAGATGGGTCGGACATGCCCTGGAGCCATCCCACGGTCCCTCCCTGGCTGGCCAAACTCCTGCATCCCTCCCCGGCTCTGATTGTTCACTAGTGGGTCCCTCGGCCTGGCCTATGCCCTCTCATAATTCTGGACCCCTCTGGGGATGTTGGAGCACTGGTTTTAGCCGGATCCCACTCAACGCAGGAGCTGATCCCTGGTAGTCAGTGTGCTCCTACAGAGGGAGCACTGCTCAGCCAGAAGCTGGGCTCACAGCTGGCGAATGTGGTGGCAGTGGTGGGAGCCTCTCCCACCTCTGAGGCAGTACTAAGGATGTTCGACTGACAGCTTAGGCTCACTCCCTATGGGCCTAAGCCATCAGTTGGACATACCCCAAGGGCTCCTGGACTGCAGGAGGGCATAAACTGGGCTGAGGGACGCACCGCCCCCCCCGAGTGCACAAATTTCATGCACTGGGTCTCTAGTAAATTAATAAGATTCTTTGCTTTCTCAATTTTTGTTTATTTTTTATTATTACTTATAATGAATATACCAACAAGCAGGCTGGTCAATCAATATTACCTTGTGTTTGTTTTCCTTGAAAGAGTTTAATTTCTTCTAATTAGTTTATAGACTTTTGTAGTCTTCCTCTCATAAAATCATTGAGTGCATAGACAATGCCTTTAGTTAGTTTTTTCATTTCCCCCCTTTCATGCAATTTCTATTGTTCATACTACTGTCCATTTTCAAAGGGGAAATGAAGTATTTTCCATCTCTAGAAGCGTAAACACCTAGTGCAATGCATGTAACACAGTAGGGGTTTAATAATAAGCCCCTGAGGTTAGTTTTGTTAAAAGACATATGTACAACCTCAGACATTAGGCACCAGTTTTAGCCTATGTATCAGGAATTTAAGAAGGTTCTTTCCTAATATATTGCAATCTAGTGAAAACTTACAGATGTTTAATATTGATAGGCAGGTTTAATATCAGCTTGCAACACTGAAATATTTCCCAAATGCTTATTGAACCTGTTGAAATGATATGATTCACCTAGAATAAAAAGCTTTTGACATTACACTATTTTCTGGACTAATGCAAAAATAGTTCTGAAGAATAGTAAATGAAATGTTGATAGTTTACAGAAATACATTAATGAATCTCTGAGAGACATCAGTTTCCTTATTTTTACTCATCTTTCAAAAAACACATGGATTAAAATATTTGACTTGTGGTTAAGGATGAATGCAAAACTGCTTAGCTCAAAAGGCCTTTTCCCAAAATCTCACCTTGAAATTGCATGGGCAACATGTGGTTTGCTTTATGGGTGCATATCAGTAGCATCTAGAAACCTTGGGGCTTCTTTGCTAGGGAAATTTAGAAATCTGATGTGATAGCCTAGAGCACTACATTCATAACAACTTGTCTCTACTGTCAAAATAATTTAATTTACTGCATAATTTATACATTATCATCAATGTATAACATTTTAAAAACATTTTTACAACTTGAGCTATTTCCATTTTTATTTTGTTATTCTTCTAAATAATCGTCTTTAGAGTTTCCTGCCTCATGCTTTTCCCTACCTCACATTATTTATCATTCACCTTTCTTGTAAAAATTGACAGATACTTTCAAGCAGACAAACCAGAGGCAGTTGTGAGGAGTTTGAGGGTTGTATTTTCCTTCTTCCTTCTAGAAAATATTACCAAACAAAAATAACTAGATTGCATTGGGTTACTAGCTGTGGGACTTGAAGTAAGTTTATTAATTTAGCTGTGAGTTTCAGTCCCCTATTAGGTAACATGGTAATAATAAGAGTATCTGCTTCTTAGTGTTATTGTGAGGAAAAGTTAATTCATGCAGAGAGCTGACACATGGCACTCCTTAGGAACCTGCCAGGCCTTGGGAGTTTTATCAAATGCCTGAATGTGATCAGGGCTCTGGTTCAAAGATGCTTTATGATCTATCCTAGAATATGAATTAATAAGCAAAATGCATGAAATAGAGCAATAGAGCAGATGGCTGTGATCTTGTTGCTGTCCACATAGACTATAGTGAACACTTTTTTTAAAAGATAATGATGAGGAAATCTATCCTAATTTTTATTTTATTTAATTTTTTTTAAAAAAATTGTTGTTTAAAGGATTACAAATAGTAGTATGTATGTCTCCTTTATCCCCCAATCACTTCCCTCCAGCCTCCCTTACCCCCCAGCACATGTCCTCCTCCCCACTCCCAGTGTCTGTGTCCATTGGTTATCCTTATATGCATTCTTACAAGTCTTTTCGTTGATTTCTTACCCCCACAACCCTCCCCTGCCTTCCTGCTTTCTTTTGAAAGTCTGTTCCATGCTTCTTTGTCTCTGTATCTATTTTTGTTCATCAGTTTATTTGCCCCTTCATGAGTCTACTGCTAGTTAACATTCTTCATTCCCATATGCTTTATTTTCCTATCTCCTGGTCTTACATAAGTTTTTCAATTTATACTTGCTTTTCAGTTCCCAAGACCAACTCTTATAGTCTTGGAGATGTTCTTAAATTTAAATGACAGATATTAAAACTTTAAATAAACTTGTACTTAATCATTTTGGAGCATGCAAGATTTGGCCACCATCTTCCATCCAGCCTTAGAAATAAATAATCTTGATTCTCTCCAAGATGATTTCATCCAAAGTTTCAGGATATTCTGTGTGGTTTCAACCCAACCACACAAGCCACATTTATATTTAGCTTAGTTTTCCATTTCCCAACAGCATTGCATTCTATAGTGTATTTTCAAGGATCCAGAGTGTTTTTTTTACTGTCTTTGACTGACCACTAACTCTTCCGTCATTAAGGAGGGAAGAAAGAGATTTTTACAGTATTTTTATTATAATTATATGGAGATCATTCACATTATCTTACCTTTCTCTTTGCAACTAACAAATGTTCCTTTTCTGATTACCTCATCCTAAAAAAAGATTCACCTCATCTCCCTAAGAAACTGTGGTATGTCTTTCTACAGGAAACAAATTGATTCCCCACACACAAAAGAACCCTACACGGAGTTAGTCAATGGTCAGCAAAATGCAATATAGTAAACTTTCAAGTCCTCAAAAACATGGTTTCACCCTGTTGAAAGCCTATTCAATAATTAAAATTAGAACTGTTAATGAGATCTGATCCTCAAAGGCAAGACCTGTGTCTTAAATATCTTTTACTTATAATTACTGGCATCGTGCTAGGGGAATGGTAGCCATTGCATACTTATTAGTTCAATGAAAAAAATAATTCATCATTAGACTAATTTTGTACAGCATACAACACTATCAGTTTTACTTCCGAGAGAATTTTTGGTTAATTCACATAGATAGTAAAGTTAGGAATGGGGACACTACAGTTATTTTTAGAATAATATGCTTTTGAAGGTTCTTGCTTCCTGAAATGGAATACTTTCTCTCTCTCTCTTTATCCATGCATACATTTATTTACATGTTCAAAAATATGTGTACATCAAATATCTCTTTCGTGCAAATTGTTATAGTTGATATGTCATTTTTTGTCTGAAATCACTTCTTATAAGCTGGTTACAAAGATAAACATTAAGAAGACTGAGGATGTGAACCACAGATAGATAAAAACAAAAGAAAAAGGGTAAATTCCAGTATTAAATTAGTACAACAAGAATGAAAGAAAAGGATCTAAATAAACTGTAATGAACTTTAATATTCTTGTTTGTAAAGTTTTTAAAGAATAAAAAGTAGTGATAATTGTCTCTTTATTTCATATTTTATCTTTTTCTTTAGTAAGCTTTAAAAAAACAAAAGCTCACTCCAAATTAATTATGTTTATCTGGGTAATATATGGTTAAAGCTGTTAGAGATTAATTTATAAGTGGGTCTTCTAAACAGTGATTAGAATGTAAAGTGGCTCTAGCTCACAAAGTAGCCCTGTTTGAAGATTATAGCTATTAATTGGCTTTGTTATTGTTGGAATGTGGGCAGGAAAATAAAAGTTTGTTAAACAGAATGAAACTCATAGCCTGTAATGACTATGCTGCTTATTATTGAACAGAAATCAGTTGTTACCCATACTAAACAAGATTTGGAAGGTTTTTGCATCTTACTCCTCAGCGATATATAAACATTGTGCCACTGCCCACTTTTTTTATTGGTTTGTTCTGACTTTTTTCTATAGAACACTGCAATCTAAGGGGGTGGGAGGAAACAGTGAATTAAAATCCAAGAAGCTATATTCCTTGTGGACTGTCTTTCTACTGATGATTATACTATTTCTTTCTCCTAAAAAGCAAATAAAAATGATATGAACCTAATTTTCACATCTAGGTGTCATCTAAGTTTTTGTTAATTATATAGCTTCTGAGAGAAGTGGCCTGGAGGACCTGTGGTGTGTCATAAAAGGTAACTTTTTAGAAGATTACACTGTTCTTGTAGCACAGATTAGAAATTGGGATGGCAGCATGTATCTTTTTATTAGGCTTACCTGAAAATATATGTTTACATTTC
This sequence comes from Corynorhinus townsendii, assembly GCA_026230045.1. Taxonomy (NCBI): domain Eukaryota; kingdom Metazoa; phylum Chordata; class Mammalia; order Chiroptera; family Vespertilionidae; genus Corynorhinus; species Corynorhinus townsendii. Next base: position 115,418,044 of record JAPDVU010000001.1, on the reverse strand, counting down.
TAAAGGTCCAACTTGAAGTTTAGGAAAGAAAGAAGAAACAGCTCATTTCAGCCCAGTGTGATAACTGCTATGATAATAGTGGGATGGGCTATGATGTGAAGAATAGCTGTCTAGGAGTGTCAGGAAGGTTATCTGGAAAAAGTGTCCCTTAAATTTTATGTGTAAATTTAAAATGTTATTTCTTGAATGGGATCCCATCTCATCATCTCAATTTTGATACCTTAGTGTAAGCCATCATTAACTCTTGTGTAGATTAGTGAAGTGACATCTGAGCAAATCTCTTGGCTTCTATTCCTGTTTCCTTAAAAGCCTATTTTCAAAGCAGCAACCAGATTGGTCTAGAAACATTTAAATCACATCAAATCACTCACCCACTCAAAATGTTTCAGTGGCTTCATATTTCACTCAGAGTAAAATCTAAAGTTTTCAAGGCTGAGATGGTGTATTTTGTGGGTCTCCATACTTCTCTGATCTCATCTCCACCTATCCTGCCCAACCCTGACTCACTGACTCCATCACACAAGGCCCTTTGCTGCTTCTCAGAGACTGCAGGTCTGGGTTAGACTCTTTCCTCTACCAGGTTCCTTTGCCTGGAGAGACTGCTCTCAGATCTCACTTGGCATACATGCTTTCCATCTTTTCTCAAATCTTACCTTCCTGATGAGACCTAACCTGGTCATCTGTTTGATGCTTCAGCTGTCCAGTTTCCTCACACAACCCTTCCTAAACCCTCTGACCTTCCATTCATTTTAATGGTTCTTAGAGCATTAAATAACATCTAATATATTATCTAATATACAACTTATTTATTATATATTTTGTGTTAGTTTCCTATTGCTATCAGGAAAAATTACCACAGATGTACTGGTGGTTTTCAACAATACAAAGTGATTATATCACTATTTTATAGGTCAGAAGTATAGGTTGGCTTCTCTGTTCTGGGTTTCACAAGGCTGAAATCAAAGTGTTCATGACCTGGATTTTTCTCTGAAGGCTCTGTGGGAAAAGCAGACTTCTTAGCTCATTCAATGTCTTGGCAGAATCCATTCCATGTGTTGATGAATGAGTTTCTTTGACATCACTGGTTGTTACCTGGGGACCACCCTTAGCTTCTAAAGCCCATTCTCCAGTTATTGCATATCATTTTGTACATCTCAGAGCCAGCAATAGCTCATCAAATTCTTCTAAGGAGTGGAATATCTTTGACTGTCCCTTCTGACTCAACTCTCTTCCACCTCCAGCCAACAACAATTCTCTCTTAAAGGCTCATCTGATTAGTTAGGTCCTCCAAACAAATCAAGGTAAACTCCCCATTTTAACCTTAATTATATCTGCATACTCCCTTTGTCATGTAAAATAATATTTTCACAGGTTCTGGGAATTAGAGTATGGACATCTCTGAGGAGCCATTATTCTGCCTACCACACATATTTTTTGTTGTCTATATCTCACTACTAGAATTAAGCAGAAATTCATGCAGGCAAGAATCTCCATCTGTTTTGTTTACTGATATATTCAAAATACCTAGAAGGAGGCCTTTTGGCTAGTAACTGTTCAATAAATATTATTCAATTTTTGCATAAATAAATTAACAACTCTAATTTTAACTGTAATTCTAACTTATTATTCAGTTTATTAATGGTGAATCAGATTAATGGTTAAAAGAAAATTTCAATTGGCATATAGAAAATCTAACCTTTCTTTGTAAATACATACATCCTCAGTTAAAATGTGGTTACATAAATGCACTCCCATAATTTTCTTGAAGAATATACTGTATAGGAAAATATCATAAAAGCAAAAAAAAAAAAATCCAAAACTAGAAACTAGATTTTTAAAGGTACAATTTCCATTTTTTGTAACATTTGGATATATCTGGTAATAGATAAAGAACTCACAAAAATTTCAGTTGAAAAATACAGCAACATATATGAATACATAATCACAGAATAAAAAGTAAACTATTTAATAACAAAATGATTAACTGCATTATTAATCAAATGAGTAAAAGTAAAACTTAAGAATCCATTTTAAGCTCCAAAAGTACTAAACAACTTGTAAATAATTAAACTTAATATTAATATTGGTTAGAGTGCAATGAAATGGACATATATACACCACAAGGAGAAGTATAAATTGCTGCATTCTAGAAAGAAAAAAAAAAAAAAAGAAGAAGAAGAAGAAGAAAAAGGGACAGCGTGGGGGTTGGGGTAGAAATGAATGCATTGTGAACTTCTAAAGAGCTCCTAAATTTTAACCTGTAATGCACAATGGAGAAGTTATTCCTGATGGAACTGTAACTTGGGCCAGAATTAATATGCAGACCTCTTCATTGCAATGTTATAAGAAATTAAAAACAACTTACATAATGTTCTAATAAGTAAAATTCATGGCATATTGCAAATAATACAGTAATTTTAAATTACTTTAGAAAATTTTCACAATATAATATTAATTAAAAATAAAGTTAAAAGTCTATCAATCTATCTATCTAATATAGCATATGTTCCTATATTTGAACATCTTATGTAACTAAGGGACAACATCAAAATGTCAAACATGATGTGAGAAAGATTGTGAATGTTTCTTATGTTTTTATACCTTTATAGTTCTCTTCAGTCAGTAAGTATCACCTTAGTAATCAGGGGGAAATTACTTAAAATATTACAAAAGAGTACATCTTATGTTAAACATGGGATGAAAAGTTTATTCATTCATCCAAACCTGTTTCATCAGCATCCACTAAGTGCAAAAAATTGAAGAGGAAACAACCCAATTATTAAACTGAAATATTTCATAAATATTTTAATCTACTCACTTTGACTGATACTTGGAAGGGGAGAAAATGGAAATGTTCCAAGATAAGATTAGAAGATGTCATGTTTTACCTTTCTTTCAACATTTCCCAGGTAAATTCTGTTCCTCAGTCTTTTAATTTTCTGTTTCTATACTTACATCTATTTTAGTGGTCATCTAATAAATCACCCTAAATTTGTACCATAATTATTTAAACACTTAACATTATTATGTTAATTAGTAGGGGCCCAGTGCTTGAAAATTCATGCACTGGATGGGGGTCTTTCAGCCCAACCTGCCCCCTCTCACAGTCGGAGAGTCCTCAGGGGCAGGAGGTGATCCAGTGATCAGGGGAAGGTGATGCCCTTATCACACCTCTGCTGCTACCACTGCTGGCAGTGCAAGTCTTGGCCGGCCCTGGTTACCTGAGCCTCAGGTGGATGTGGGCGTCTGGGCAGCTGCCATCGGTGGCTTGCCTGCACTTCAGGCCGGCCCTGGGCAGCTGGACAATCACCATCCAAGGCTTGCTTCTGCCTCAAGTGTTGGCTGGGCAGCCACCATCCGAGGATTGCCTGTGCCTCCGGCCAGCCCTGGGCGCCACCATCTTTGTAGGCATGACAGTCAATTAGCATATTTCCTCCTTATTGGCTCTGGGCACTGCTATCTTTGTGAGGGCTTGACAGTCAATTAGCATATTCCCCTCTTTATTAGATAGGATTTGTAACATATATATATAGTAAAGACTGTCATAATTTCAGAACTTTGTATTGTGTTCATAATTTTGCTATATTAATGAATGCAGCCCTAACCAGTTTGGCTCAGTGGATAGAGCATTGAGCTGCGGACTGAAAGGTCCCAGGTCAAGGGCATGTACCTTGGTTGTGGTCACATTCCCAGTAGGAGGTTTGCATGAGGCAGCTGATTGATGTTTCTCTCTCATAGATGTTTCTAACTCTTTATCCCTCTCCCTTCCTCTCTGTAAAAAATCAATAAAATCCTATCTAATAAAAGAGTAATATGCAAATTGACCATCACTCTAACACAGAAGATGGCTGCCCCCATGTGGTCAAAGATGGCTGCACCCATGTGGACACAAGATGGCCGCCACAGATGTCCTGCAGGGGAGAGCAGTTGTGGGCAGTTAGGGGTGACCAGGCTGGCAGAGGAGACCAGTTGGGGGAGACCAGGCCAACAAGGAAGGGTAGTTGGGGGGGACACAGGACAGCAGGGGAGGCCAGTTGTGGGCAATCAGGCCAGCAGGGAGGGCAGTTCGAGGAGACCAGGCCGGCAGAGGAGGGCATTTGGGAGGGGGGACCAGGCCAGCAGGGGAGGACAGTTGGGGGGAACCCAGGCCAGCAGGGGTGGGCAGTTGGGGGGGAAACAGGCCTACAGGAGAGGGCAGTTAGGTGTAACCAGACCACCAGGGGAGGGCAGTTGGGGTGATCAGGCCAGCAGCGAGGGCAGTTAAGGGTGACTAGGCCAACAGAGGAGGGCAGTTGGGGGAGACCAGACCAGCACGGGAGGGAAGTTGGGAGCGACCAGGCCTGCAGGGGAGGACAGTTTGGGGGGAACCCAGGCCTGCAGGGGAGGGCAGTTGCAGGGGACCAGGCTGCATGGGAGGGCAGTGAGGGGTGAAAAGGCCAGCAGGGGAAGGCAGTTAGGGACAATCGGGTCAGCCAGGGAGCAGTTAGGCGTTGATCAGGCTGGCAGGGGAGTGGTTAGGGGTGATCAGGCTGGCAGGCAGAAGAGGTTAGGGGTAATCAGGCAGAGGTAGGAGAGCGGTTGGGAGCCAGCAGTCCTGGATTGTGAGAGGGATGTCCAAATGCCCGTTTAGGCCCGGTACAAGGGGTTCAGGCCTAAACGGGCAGTCAGGCATCCATCAACAGGTCCTAGAATGGAGAGGATGCAGGCTGGGCTGAGGGACACCCTGCCCCATGCACGATTTTCATGCACCGGGCCTCTAGTATATTAAAAAAATGAATGCAGCAATGAACTACTTAATTATTATATAAGTTTTGAATATTTCCTGAGGGCAGATTTCTGACTTAATGGTAAAATTTATTCAGGTTTATTGAAAATTATTTCTAAATTTGAAATACAAATTTGCTCTCCTCCCAGCAGTGGGAGAATATAACATTTTTAAATATGTTAATTCTTATAACTGGGATCAACTTCCTTCTTGCTCTTTGCCTTATCTTGTATTAAAACATTTGGATAGAATTTCTACAAAAAGATCAAGGAATTTCAGTTTCGGTGCATCATTACCCAGGTTTGGAAATTTATACTTAATAGGAAAATGTTAGTTGTACTTAAAAACTACTGAAAAGCTTATACCCAAATTTGACGTTCTTAATTGTTTCTTTTTATTTAACTATTGATTCTACAGATGCTGGTAATAATGTTGAATCATGCATGAACATAGATACTTTTTCTGAAAGATTCTTTGTGGAGGTAAAGCTGTTGATTGAGTTTATGTGATTGTTTCATGTGCCATTTATAGTCTACAATTCAGGTAAATTAAATATCCCTCTTATTCTCTTTATGCTTCAAGTGCTTATAAAATTATGCAAAATTCTGTGACAAAAGGCATAGATGTCAAAAATAGAATCTGTAACTGTCAAAGTGACTTTGCAGTTCATAATTCAAGAAAGGTGTTTGGAAGAAACTCTGAAATTGGGCAAATTATTGCACCTTCAAAGTCAAGTGTGTAGCTTTGTTTGGGGAATGATAGTTGCATTTTCTTCCACCAGTGAGGACAGTAATATTGCTTAACGTTACTACTCCCTTATCTTTGAAAAACATGCAAAGCATAAAAGACATGCGGAGAAAGGGAAATAAAATGATTAATTCTCAGACATTTCTAAAAAATAGCATGTAACCATCTTTTTCATGGCTTACGACTTTGTGGAATTTATAGATATGACAGAATATTACACTCTAGCAGTAATGCATTATATTTCATATTCATCAGGAGAGAGTCAAGTGGAAAACACAAGATGAGGATATGGCTTAAATTTTATTTAGGAATTCAGTTAAGAATTGCAAAATAAAGAACATACTACAGTTCCTTGATTTAAAAGGCAGTTTAATGAATTATTTTGTACTAAGCTGAATTAAGGCACAGTTGTTATTAATCATTTTGATGTGTGCATAATGCATGTATCCATCAGAGAAGAAATATATAAAAGAAAATGTTTTTTGAGATATTGCTTAGAAAGCATTGGTTAATTAATAATTGTTGTAAACATTCATTGCTTCAGATTCCAAAACTTAGAAATTACTTTTAATGTGTACAAAAACAGAGTTGCAGTGTTTTGCTTTGTTTTTTGGGTGTTTTTTTTTTTTCCATTATTGCTGTCTTGAGTAAAGGCTTTATTATATAAACAGATATCATACAATTAATTCATTTTGGACTAAGATAAAAAGTTTGTTTGTTATTTTAAAAAGATATCTACACTAATAAAAGAGGAACATGCTAATTGACCATACCTTCACGATGTCCACCAGCCAATCAGGAGTGAGTATGCAAATTAACCCAACAAAGGTGGTGAGTTAATTTACATATGCAGGCACCAAGCGACCAGGGGCAGTACGGGATGCAGGTATTCTGCACTGCCCCAGCCGCTCCAGGCCTCTGGGCAGCATGGGGAGGTGGAAAGGTGGATCTGGGCCGGAGTGGAAAGGCGGCTCCAGCCAGAACAAAGGCGGTACCGGCAGCCAGGGAAGGAAGGCCCATTCTCGCACGAATCTTCATGCATCAGGCCTCTAGTATGCCATAATTGCTTTCATTACAATTTGTAGGGAACCAACAATCACATAATAGCTTAAAATAACAAGTATAGAAGAATGTTAAAGGACCCAAACCAAAATTCAATTTAGGAAGTGTTGCAAAGGCTTTGATAAGAAGGCTAAGCTTAGGTCCTTGAAGACAAGCAGTGGAGAGAACTTTTCTAGGTAGAATAAATGATGTCTCCACAGGATTGAAGGTGAGTGAGCAACATAACCACACAGAGAAGCAAAACATTTGCCTGGGCTGGAGCTAAGAATCCATGTTGAAGACTCACACTAGATTAAACTCATAAGGGGGGCAGGAATAATACCTTAGAAAATGTACCTGCAATTTTGAAGAATTGTATGTTGATTGCCAAGTAAAGTTGGGAAGTGACCATTTTATTTGGATCTGTATAGAGAATGAGTGACTGGTGGTGGTAGTGGTTGGTGATATTCCTGGTGATAGAGATGGTTGAGAAAAATTAGAAAAAACTGTTAGTTAAGTACATAGTGGGTCAAGTAATAGAGACTGTGGAACTGATTGAAGGTTATAGCAGTGGATATTGAGAGGAATAATTGGAATTTTAAGTGATCAGTTGGTTGCAGCAGGCAATATTGCCCACGAATGTGATCAACTAACATTCATATATCACAGCAGAGAACAGGGGATTTGCAAAAGAGACTGATGAGGAATGCCCAAAACTGAAAGGTGAAGAGAGTGTTTTCCAGATTCCAGAATGGCAAATGGAGATCTTTAAGGAGGAAGAGGACAATGTTAAATGAAGAATAGATATTGACTTGGATAAGTAATGACAATGCCCAATTGAATTAGCAGTTAGGGAATCTTCATTCAGGACTTAGCAAGCTTGCTCTTATATAATTGGGGAGAATTAAACTATGTTGGTGGCAAATGTGTTAGTCACTGGAGATGAATTTCAAAAAGTTATGAAAAGAAAAATGGAGCATAGAGTGGTAGCTAGAGAGAGATAATGTTGAGAAAATAGCTGTAATATTTTAACATGGGAAAGAGCTTGAGGATGATTTTTTATAAAAGAGAAAAAGCTAGTCAAGAGGAAAAATTATATATGGGAGAGAGTTAAATGATGCTGCTGAATACTTAAAGAAATGAAAAGGTGAAGAATATTCACCCACAGAATTAGAAATTATATGTGAATGGAACAGAAGAAATGACCTTTAAAATTAGCTATCATTCTTAATGGACACATATTTAAATTTCTTTGTGTTCCAATCTTCTTATTTGTAATTTTCTTATTACATACAGTTTTTAAGGCAAAATGAAATATGTGTACATAATATTTTGCAAACTACATAATGCTATACAAATGCAAAATACTATTTTAAAGGAAAATGATTCATACTTTTTTCTCCTGTTTTTTTCCTTTCTTTTTTTTACATTCTCCTCTGCTACGTTCTTTTCCCATATTGTTCCAGCAACATTACAGAGTAAACATACTTAGTAAGCTAGAACTTTTGCACCATTTATAGAATTTCATTGTCAGGGTAATGTACTCCTTGGTGAGACGGAAATGTGCCACCTAAGGACAAGTTTACGCCTCTGCTTGTAACAAAATGGTTCTGTTCAGAAAATCTGCTTGCTTTTGTTTGTTGTGTTGTGTTTTTTGTTTGCTTGGTTGTTTTTCTGTAGGGTGTGTATCCTAGTATAAACCAGTCATCTATTTTTGGGTTTATGGAAACCTAAATCAGGTTTGTGTGTTGTATTGTAAATCATCGAATGAGATACAAGAAGTCTTAATGAGCCAATTAATTAGGAGTCATTTATTCACGTGAAGCCCAGAGGGAAGTGTCTTTTCCAAATCTCGGAACCCCGACATAGAGGCAGTGTCTCATAGTTATACTTTTTGAGCCTCTTTGTTTACAGATATTACAAAGGGCTCTGTGTGAGTTATTGTTACAGACAGTTGTAACCTTGAATACATAATGAGTTTGTACTTGGCATAATTATTATCACTATTAGTCTATTTTAGTCTACTACATTGGATGGCTAGCTTGCAAGGTCAGACGGTTAAGTTTATCTTTTTCTATTATTTGAACTAAAAACAAAGTCATTTTGCAGAATAACAGACTGTCTTAAAGTGACAGAGTTTATAATGACAGTTTACAGGACTAGGGACTAACAATAGCAGAGAATTCATACAGCAGGGTTATTTTGTTTGTTTGTTTTTTTACAAGATGGAGGTTACTATGCTTCATGTGGAAACATAGTGGTAACAACACTTAGTTTGCGCATTAATTTTCTCCTTACCTTCCAAATATACTGGAAGCTTTCTGATGTCTGGAAATGTCTTGAATGCCTTTTAAAGATGCACTGATGCTGCCTGTGGTGGATCTATAAACATGGGCATAGAATAAATTTTATATGCTGAATGAGAAACAAACCGTGAAAAAGTCTTACACATTTCTTCTCCTAACTCATATAAGGTAGACACTCCTTGGAGATCCATTGCATTAAGTTTGCTTCACAATAAAGGCAACTTGCTTTTTAACAGACTTCATAATTTATCACTTAATTAAATCACCAAAAGGTATGCAATCAGTAGTTCAGCCAGACCTGATATCGGCTGTCATGGGTTTCCAGAAAAAGTCTCAGATGACGGTGCCTAGCTCCTGGCTGGGGAAGATGAACCTGAGTTCTGCGTGAAGGGATCTGATCGCAGGGATAGAGGGATGCACACAGCTGTGGATTAAGGCCTGGCCGATCATTTGCTGCCAGATAGCCTGGTACCAACATGATCATGATTCAAACTCACAAGTTTGATTCCGTTTAATCAGTAAATGTGGCATATAAACATAGCCAAACTATATGGGAATTGGTTGGTAAAAATTCAATCAATTTAGTGAGTAGCTAACACTGAGGTTAATTGTGCTGGTTGTTCATAACTAGACTGTATTATCACCTTCCTTTGGTAAGCAGAAGAAAGTTTGGTTCATTCTCCCCCTCTGCTTAATTCCCATCATTTCATTGCACTGAGTCTTATTTTACAGCACCCCAAGCTTCCAATGTTTGTGTTAGTCATAAATATTCCTGCCATCTTTCCTAATAGAGTGTTACTGCTTCTAAGGGTAGCATTCCATTCTTTTTATCCTAATAGTGTCTTTTGGAATAAATGGGTAAAAGAATTAATGGCTAATTGGATAGGTAAAACACAAAAACAAGCAATTGTTTTGTTACTGCATTTGGCATGTTGTTTTTTTAAAATATATTTTTATTAATTTCAGAGGAGAAAGGAGAGAGAGATAGAAACATCAATGATGAGAGAGAACCATTAATCAGTTGCCTCTTGCACACCACTGGGGATCAAGCGCCAACCAGCACATGTGCCCTTGACTGGAATCAAACCTGGGACCTTTCAGTCCTCAGGCGGACGCTCTATCCACTGAGCCAAACTGGCTAGGGCTATTTGGCATGTTTTTATTGAGATTCTACTACTATTAATTAGGCAAGGAAAGCACCTAAAACAGTACTGGGAACATAGAGGGAAACATTGCCTCACCATCAAAAATTTTAAAACTGATGTGTTGTTTTCCTTCCAATTTTGTTTTTTGTTTTGTTCATTGTTGGTGTCACCAATATAAACCCTACAAAGTATATTTTATTATTGGCTAAATAAATTTCACTGACAAATTTCCAGTCAGAGCCAGATATAAATGTACAAATACAGAGGGATATAGAAGGCAATCTAAAAGTCTATTCTGCAGAAACGGCAATTGGAAAAAGATAAGTTGCATAAAGTAAATTTTAAATAATGATAATCTTGAGAACAGAATTAAACAATGAGTATAAAGTTGGGTGAGTTTGGGAGATGATTCAGATTACATGGTGCCTCTGGTAGCTTGCAACCAGGAAAATGCAGAATGGGGCAAGAGTACATTTACAGTTGTTTGTATGGAAAATAATATGACAAATAATAAATAATAACACAAGACTAAGTTGTGTTTTGTGTACTCACAGCTGTAAACCTACTTTTGCCTCACTCTGTATATGCTGGAAAATAAGGATATTAACATTAAATTGTAAAAGAAAAAGAAAAATATAACATAGTATAGAAATATGAGTGTTTTAATAGATTTCTTTCATGATAAAGAGACATTTAAAAATGTTCTAGACTGAATTTTTTTCTCTATATGATTGTTCTTTGAACAAGATTATTTTTACCAGAACATTATGCATTCAAACTGACAGAATACTTTCAGGAAAAAAAAGGAAGTAAGTTGGAGATACATGCTATTCTTGTGCCAGGGGTCAGTCAGCCTTTTAGGTGTTACTTCTTAATTATATTTCTCTGTACCACACTAAGAGAATTGGATGGTGATCAGACCAAATTCTTTATGTGTGCATTCTTTGACCACATAACTGACCAATGGTGATTTTCCTTTTCTCTGAAATCTTTTTTTTTTAATTTTTTTATTTTTTATTGTTTGAGGTATTACAAATGTCTCCTTTTTTTTCCTCATTGACCTCCCCCCAGCTTCCCCTGCCGCCCAGTACATGCCTTCATCTGCCCGCCCTCTCCTCCTCCCCCAGTGTCTTGTATCCATTGGTTATGCTTATATGCATACAAGTCCTTTGGTTGATCTCTTACAGCCCCCCTCGCCCAACCTCCCTTGCCTTCCCACTGTAGTTTGACAGTCTGTTCAATACTTTTTTGCCTCTGTATCTATTTCCCGCCCCCCTCCATTTCTTTCCTTTAAAAATATTTGCCTCTGCAGACTAGAAATGAACATATAAAAACAAAAAAATAATAATAATAATAATAAATGTTTGAGTCCCAATTTCAATATCCAACAGTTCTGAGTCCCCGTTTCAATGTCTAACAGTTCCTCATGTGTACATGTCAGCATTGATATCTGGATGGTGGGCACATGGTGGCAAGGCAGGTCCAACCATCTCTGGTTTGGTCTTAGGCAACCTGCAGCGGTGCACAGCTGCTGACTGCTCCTGTGGCAAGGCGTTGTCAGCGTCTTCCATCTCTGGACTGTTTTTCCTCTTTTTTTTTTCTTTTTTTAAAATTTATTTTTTTATTGTTTTAAGTATTACAAATAGTAGTACATATGTCTCCTTTTTTTCCCCCATTGACCTCCCCCCGCCCTCCCCCACCCCCCAGTACATGCCTTCACCTGCCCGCCCTCCCCCCCCCCCCCCCGCCCCAGTGTCTTGTATCCATTGGTTGTGCTTATATGCATGCATACAAGTCCTTCGGTTGGTCTCTTACAGACCCCCTCGCCCAACCTCCCCTGTCTTGCCAATGTAGTTTGACAGTCTGTTCAATGCTTCTTTGCCTCTGTATCTTTTTCCCACTATTTCTTTCCTTTAAGAAGTTTTGCCTTTGCAGACTAGAAATAAACATATAATAACAAAACAAAAAAATGTTTGAGTCCCAATTTCAATGTCCAACAGTTCTGAGTCCCCGTTTCAATGTCTAACAGTTCCTTATGTGTACATGTCAGCAATGATATCTGGATGGTGGGCACATGGTGGCAATGCAGGTCCGACCCTCTCTGGTTTGGTCCTAGGTAGCCTGCAGCGGTGCACAGCTGCTGACTGCTCGCGTGGCAAGGCGTTGTCAGCGTCTTCCATCTCTGGACTGTTTTTTCCTCTTGTCTTCCTGGTCGGAGCACACCTGTCAATTCCTCTCTGTTGCAGGAATCCACCTGGTCTTGGGGTTGTTTTCTGAAAATATACAAACATATTCTTGACCACAAGTTAATAAAGGAATCTTTTCTATATAATTGATTTGGGGTCCTTTTTATTTTTGTTCAAACAATTTTCCTTTGTGTTATTTAGACACCATGTGTGTTTTTAATGGCTGTATTGCTGTTAGCATTACAAATGAAAATTAATTTGGTAAAGTAAAAATTTTCTAGATGTAATTTACTTATAGGATATTTTTCCTTACATGATATTGCCCTACTATCCCCCCCTTTTTTTATTAATGGAGGTTTTTGTAAATTTTATAATGCGGTCTTGATAACTTTAAATTTAAATTTTATTTATTTATTTATTTATTTTTTTGTCCACACATATGACTGCTTTAGGTTCATTGCATATTCAGGAATTTTACCATGAGATGAACTACCAATAGAAATTTTAGTTATTACTTTAAGAACAGCTTTTTTCCAGTACAATTAAATTTACTTGAATATTCACTTATTTCAATTAGCCTGTTTTAAATTAATCTGAAAACTTGATTACTATTTTACTGTCGAATTTAATACTCTACCAACAATCTTAGTTTACCCTGTAAATATTAGTGGGAAGGATTATTTGCATCCTTGAGTAGTCCCTGAGCTTTCCTGATGCTAGGCTGAATTTAGATATAGGGCAGCTGCTGTCTGCCAAGTCTCTTGTCTGTTAACCTGGTTCCCAATCTGAGCTGGGCCAAGTCTCTTTCTGTTGCCTGGGTCCCGATCTGAGCTGGATGTGGGAAGCGCAAAGCAGCCATGGGGGCAAGAGACCTCCCTCAGAAGGGGTGAGGGTTTAAGCCCCTGCAATGTTGGGGGGTGAGGGTCTGTGCCCCACTTCTGTTGCCCCCCAAGATCTCTCCTGATGGCTCCTCTGCGACTGTGCCTGTCTTAGGTTGTTCCTTCCCTGAGGAATCTTACCCATCTCTGGCTAACCAGCTATCTTCCGGGGCCAACCAGGGTGACGTGAGGTTCAGTTCTATCTCCTTGGTAGCTTGTGCCCCCGTGGCCTCCACACCCAGCTCCTGCCTTGGGAACCCCTGGCCTGCTGGTGGGGTCCCGGTGCTGATCACATATCTCAGGGAACTCGGGTTTCTTCTCCAGTGAGGGCCCAGCTCACACGATTGGGCGTGAGACAGATCCATGGTACCAGCCAACACGAAGCTCCAAGCTCAGCATGAACAGAAAGCTCAACTGGATTGTAAGAAGAGGGTCCCTTTTGGCACAAAAGGCAAGAGGGGCAATATAGGATGCTCAAGTGCCTTACCAATGCCTTAATTCCGTCTGAAAGGGATTAAATCCTTTCATGTCCTTTTTTTTTTTTTTTAATTACTGCCAACCATTCAAAGAATTCGTTTGTAAGTTTGTTTGGGATAATTGTACAATATGCTGTTGTAAAATATCAAAAATTATAATGACATTGTAGAATAATATCATGTAAGGGTATTCTTTGCTCTAGGCCCTGGCAATTCCATTTCAAACTGGCTGTCAATTTCTTTTTGTAACTTTATATAAACTTTTGTCAGGGAGGCAAAAACACAAATTACTTATTTTATTTAGTTCAAGAGGCCAAATATATTGACTTTCAATTACAATCCTTATGATTTTTGAAGGAAACTTCTCTTTGTTTCCTTCCAAAATAATTTTCAGGCTACAGAGAGTTTCATTTAAAAATCTTTGTCACATGAAACAATTTCTCTTAAGGTTATGGTGACCACTAGTATGGTTTAGACTTAGTATTTTATTTTATAGTTTTTTAATTAATTTTTTTAATTTTTATTTTTTACATATGTATCCTTATCCCCCATAACATCCCCCTCCCCACTTATGCCCCACGCCCATGTTGTCTGTGTCCATTGATTAGGTACATATGCATGCATACAAGTCCCTTGGTTGATCTCTCCACCTTACCCCTACCCTCCCCTACCTTACCTGAGGTATGATGTTCTGATCGACGTTTCTCAGCCTCTGGATGTGTTCTTGTTCATCAGTCTATGCCATTCATTATATTCCACAAATGAGTGAGATCATGTGATATTTATCTTTCTCTGCCTGGCTTATTTCACTTAACATAATATTCTCCATCTCCATCCATATTGTTGCAAATGGTAGGAACTTCTTCTTTTTTACTGCAGCGTAGTATTCCATTGTGTAGATTTACCACAGTTTTTTAATCCACTCATCTGTTGATGGGAATTTAGCCTGTTTCCAAATCTTGGCTAAGGTGAATTGTGCTTCTATGAACATAGGGATGCATATTTCCTTTCTGATTCATGTTTCTAGATTCTTGGGATATATTCCTAGAAGTGGGGTCACTGGGTCAAATGGGAGTTCCATTTTTAGTTTTTTGAGGAAGCTCCATACTGTTCTCCACAGTGGCTGCACCAGGCTGCATTCCCACCAGCAGTGCAAAAGAGTTCCTTTTTCTCCGCATCCTCGCCAACACTTGTCGTTTGTTGATTTGTTGATAATAGCCATTCTGACAGGTGTGAGATGGTACCTCATTGTTGTTTTGATTTCCATCTCTCTGATGATTAGTGACTGTGAGCATGTTTTCATATGTCTCTTGGCCTGCCTTCTGTCTTCTTTCGAAAAGTGTCTATTTAGATCAGTTGCCCATTTTTTGATTGGGTTGTTTATCTTCTTTCTGTTAAGTTGTATGAGTTCTCTGTATATGTTGGAGATTAAACCCTTATCATTGATATCATTGGCAAATAGGTTCTCCCATGCAGTGGGCTTTCTTGTTTTATTGATGGTTTTCTTTGCTGTGCAAAAGCTTTTTATTTTGATGTAGTCCCATTTGTTTATTTTCTCTTTAGCTTCCATTGCCCTAGGAGCAGTATCAGTAAAGAAGTTCTTTCAGCAGATGTCCGATATTTTGCTGCCTGTGGCTTCCTCTAGTATTTTCATGGTTTCCCGTCTTATGTTTAAGTCCTTTATCCATTTTGAGTTTATTTTTGTGTATGGTGTAAGTTGGTGATCTAGCTTCATTTTTTTGCATGTATCTGTCCAATTTTCCCAACACCATTTGTTGAAGAGACTGTCTTGACTCCATTGTATCTTCGTGCCTCCTTTGTTAAATATTAATTAAGCATATTGATTTGGGTCAATTTCTGGGTTCTTTATTCTATTCCATTGATCTATATGTCTGTTCTTGAGCCAGTACCAGGCTGTTTTAAGAACAGTGGCTTTGTAATACAGCTTGATATCTGGTATTGAGATCCCACCTACTTTGTTCTTCTTTCTCAAGATTGCTGTAGCTATTCGGGTTCTTTTTTTATTCCAGATAAGTTTTTTGGAAAGTTCGTTCTAGGTCTGTGAAATATGTTGTTGGTATTATAATGTGAAGTGCATTGAATCTATAGATTGCTTTGGGTAGTATGGACATTTTGATGATGTTGATTCTACCAATCCATGAACATGGCATGTTCTTCCATCTGTGTATGTCTTCCTCTATCTCTTTTTTCAGTGTCGTGTAGTTTTCTACGTATAGGTCTTTTACCTCTTTAGTTAAGTTTATTCCTAGGTATCTTAATTTTTTTTTTGCGATGGTAAATGGGATTGCTTTTTTAGTCTCTCTTTCTGTAAGTTCATTATTGGTGTATAGAAATTCCATAGATTTCTTGGCAATACTTTTGTATCCTGCTACATTACCGAATTCATTTATTAAGTTTATTAATTTTTTATAGAGTCTTTAGCGTTTTCTATGTATAGTATTATGTCATCTGCGAATAAGGACAGTTTTACTTCTTTCCCAGTTTGGATGCCTTTTATTTCTTGTTCTTGTCTGATCGCAATGGCTAGTACTTCCAGCACTATATTGAACAGGAGTGGTGAGAGTGGGCATTCCTCTAGTTCCTGTTCTTAGGGGAAATGGTTTTAGTTTTTGCCCATTGAGTATGATGTTGGCTGTGGGTTTGTCATAGATGGCTTTTTTTAAGTTCATGTATGATCCTTCTATTCCCACATTGCTGAGAGTTTTTATCAAGAAAGAGTGTTGGATTTTGTCAAATGCTTTTTCTGCATCCATTGACATGACTATGTGGTTTTTATCTCTCAATTTGTTTATGTGATGTATCACATTTATTGATTTGTGGATATTGTACCATCCTTGCATCCCCAGGATAAATCCTACTTGGTCATGGTGTATAATCTTTCTGATGTACTGCTGGATTCGATTTGCTAGAATTTTGTTGAGGATTTTGGCATCTATGTTCATGATGGATATTGGCCTGTAATTCTCTTTCATTGTGTTATCTTTATCTGGTTTTGGTATTAGGGTGATGCTGGCTTCAGAGAATGAGTTTGGAAGTGTTCCTTCTTCTTGAATTTTCTGGAATAGTCTGAGGAGGATACGTTTTAGTTCTTCCTTGAATGTTTGGTAAAACTCCCCTGTGAAGGAATCTGGCCCCGGGCTTTTGTTTGCTGGAAGCTTTTTGATGACTGCTTCAATTTCTTCCATAGTTATTGGCCTATTGAGATTTTTAGAATCTTCCTGAGTGAGTTTTGGTAGGTTGTATTTTTCTAGGAATGTGTCAATTTCCTCCAGATTGTGCAGTTTGTTAGAATAGAGTTGTTCATAGTATTTTTTAACAATTCTTTGTATTTCTGTGGGGTCTGTTGTT
Organism: Corynorhinus townsendii; assembly: GCA_026230045.1. Classification (NCBI taxonomy): domain Eukaryota; kingdom Metazoa; phylum Chordata; class Mammalia; order Chiroptera; family Vespertilionidae; genus Corynorhinus; species Corynorhinus townsendii. Next base: position 115,401,131 of record JAPDVU010000001.1, on the reverse strand, counting down.
ATTTCACCTCTTTCATTTCTGATTTTGTTTATTTGGGTCCTCTCTCTTTGCTTCTTGGTGAGCCTGGCTAGAGGTTCGTCAATCTTATTTTTCCTTTTGAAGAACCAGCTCTTGGTTTTGTTGATTCTTTGTATTGTTTTTTTGGTCTCTATGTCATTCATTTCTGCTCTGATCTTTATTATTTCCTTCCTTCTGCTCACTGTGGGCTTTTCTTGTTGCTCTCTTTCTAATTCTTTGAGTTGTTGAGTTAGAAGATTTATTACCATTTTTTCTTGTTTTTTTGAGGTAGGCCTGTAGAGGTATAAACTTCCCTCTCAGGACTGCTTTCATTGTGTCCCATAGCATTCTCATTTTTGTGTTTTTATTGTCATTATTCTCTAGGATTTTTTAAATATCTTCTTTGATATCATTGATCACCCAATCATTGTTTAATAGCTTGCTATTCAGTTTCCAAGTGTTTGAATTTTTTGGAATGTTTTTATTATAGTTTATTTCTAATATTATGCCATTGTGGTCTGAGAAAATGCTTTATATGATTTCAGTCTTTTTGAGTTTATGGATGCTTTGCTTGTGATCCAATATGTGGTCTATTTTTGAAAATGTCCTATGTGCACTTGAGAAGAATGTATATTCCGAGGCTTTGGAGTGAAATGCTCTGAAGATGTCAGTTAGGTCCATCTGATCTAGTGCGTCATTTAGAATTGCTGTTTCTTTGCTGATTTTTTGTCTAGAGGATTTATCCAGTGATGTCAGTGGTGTATTAAAGCCTCCTACTATGATTGTATTGTTGTCGATCTCTCCCTTGATATCTTCTAGGGTTTTTTTTATGTATTTGGGTGCTCCTGTGTTGGGTGCATATATGTTTACCAGAGTTATATCTTCTTGTTGAATTGCTCCCTTTAGTATTATGTAGTGGTCTTCCTTATGTCTTGTTATGGCCTTTACTTTGAGGTCTATTTTATCAGATATATTTATCGCTACCCCAGCTTTTTTCTCATTTCCATTTGCCTGAAAAATATTTTTCCATCCCTTCACTCTCAGTGTGTGTGAATCTTTTGCTCTGAGGTGGGTCTCTTGTAGACAGCAAATATATGGGCCATGTTTTCTTATCCAGTCAGCTACCCTATGTCTTTTGATTGATGCATTTAATCCATTTACATTTAATGTTATTATTGACAAGTACATGTTTGTTGTCATATTTTTCCTTAGTGTTTGTGTTTCTTTTTGCCTTTCTCTTTCTTCTTTTTCCAGCAGTCCCTTTAGCATTTCTTGCATTGCTGGCTTGGTAGTGATAAACTTTCTTAGCCCTTTTTTGTCTGTGAAGCTCCTGATTCCACCTTCAATTTTGAATGATAGCCTTGCTGGCTATAGTATTCTTGGATTCAGTCCCTTGCTTTGCATCACTTTGTATATTTCATTCCATTCCCTTCTGGCCTGGTGTGTTTCTGTTGAGAAATCAGTTGATATTCTAATAGGAGATCCCTTGTAGGTAACTTTCTGTCTCTCTCTGGCAGCCTTTAATATTCTTACTTGTCGTTGGTGTTCGCCAATTTAATTATGATGTGTCTTGGTGTTGGTCTTTTGGGATTCAACTTGTTTGGGACTCTATGTACTTCTTGGACTTGCATAGTTTTTTTCTTGCCAATATCAGGGAAGTTTTCTGTCATTATTTTTTCAAACAGGTTTTCTATTCTTTGCTTCTCTTCCTCTCCTTCTGGTAATCCCTATTATTCGAATATTGTTTCATTTTGTGTTGTCCCAAAACTCCCTTAGGCTCTCCTCTTGCTTTTTAAGTCTTCTTTCCAGCTGCTACTGTGTTTGTGTGTGTTTTCCTACCTTGTCTTCTAATTCGCTGATGCAGTCCTCAGCCTCTTTTAGTCTACTGTTTAAACCTTCCAATGTGTTCTTTATTGCAGCTATGTCGTTCTTCATCTCCTCTTGGTTTCTTTTCATGTTGGTGACATTTTCATTCAGCTCCTTATAGTTCTCATTGAGTTGTGTGTATTTGTCATTGAGTTGTATGTATTTGTCATCCATCCATTTAAACATCCTTATAATCATTACTCTGAATTCTCTCTCTGTTAAGCTACTAGCTTCAATTTCATTTAACTCCCTTTCTGGTGATTCCTCTTTTTCTTTCCTTTGGGTATTGCTTTTTTTGTCTCCCCATGTTTTCCTGTAATGTTTTAATTGTAGATCCAATTGCTTTGCTACCCAGGTCCTTTTGGTGGTGGTGTTACTGGTGAAATCTCTCATTCTCCTGGGCTTGGTAATCTAGTGTAGCTCCCTACTTGAGCTATTTGGGTTCTCTTGATTTAGGCCTGTGAGCTTGAGATGCACAACTGAGGTGTCTAGAAGTCAGGAGCTGTGGAGGGGAGTGTCCCACTTTTTGCTGTCTTGCACCCTTAATTGAAATCACGTGTTCCCAGTGGGGGCTCACAGTGGCACCAAGGAAGTGTCTGTCAGGGTGATGTGGCTCAGGGGGACTAGACTTTGGAAAGGGGTAACTGTGTTGCCCAGAGTTCTGTAGTTGTGGCATGGGAAGACTCAACTTTCGCTGCTGTGTCTATGGTGGATAGGCGTTTTCTTCCGGTGGCGGCTCACAGGAGCACCCATGGTAAGTTTGCCAGCGAGGCACACTGAAGCACTCTGAAGGGCCCTGGCAGTGTAGCCGTGTAATTGAGGTACCTAGCTTCTAAAGATTTCTCTTTAGAGTAGATCCTATGGCCTCAGGGAGTATTCATATTCCATGGTGTTAATCAGGGTAGAATCTGGGTGTGGTTATATTGGTTGCCTGGAGATTGGAGGGAGCAGCTATCTCTCAGGAGAAAATGGCTTCTGGTGGCTCCAGGTGACTACCTCTCCTGGACCGTCCGCTGCCTACTCTCCCCAGATTCCATAACTCCACCCCTTCCCCAGCACCTCAGCCTGTCTCTAAAAGGTCCCACGAACTAGGTTCAGTGGGGAAAGGTGTAGGCCCCAGTGCGAGGAAGGACCACGTCTCTGCAAGTTTCTCTCTTGCAGGCACTGCATGGTCTGGCAGCTCTTTAGGGCTGCCTTTGAGTCAGATCCCAAATCCAGATTCCAAGGTCTAAAATCCATTACCTCCCCCAGTCCTGTTGACCTTTTTTTTCTTTTTTTTCTTTTTTTTCAGTTAGACACCTTGCCTGTCCTCAGGGACGCGGCTTGGCACTGTGTAGTTTCTCCCTGACCTTCTGGGCACAGAAGACGGGCAGATTCTACTGCCTAGATCTTTGATTTTACCTTTTTCCAGGGGATCCCTGCCCTTCCCAGCTGCAAACTGTCTCACCAGCTGTGCCTCCTTCACCAATTCGGGCTGGATTCCACTCATTTCAGCTGCTCCCTCTATTTGCTCTGGGACAAGGCTCAGGACACATCTTCTATTCCGCTGCCATTTTGTCTCTCCCTTTTTTTTTTTAAATCTTAAAGGTTGCTATTTTTGCATTCCAAATTTTATGGTTAGTATTTATTGTCATGTAACATTGTTTTATTTTAAATCAGACATCATTTGTCTCCTGAAGTTTTTGTAAACACTTCATGGAAGTAAAGAAACATTTATTGAAAATCTATTCTTTGGTGAGCACTTCTTTGTATATGTTACATGCTTCATCAATCTGCTCTAGCACCTATGTGTTATGTATGCCTGTCAGGAGAGAAAGGCTTTTCCCTAGAGCTGGACACTCTAGTCTGCCATGGTATTTTAAAGTGTTCTAGAATCTAATTCAATCATATAAAGAATTTTCTAAGGTGTTAGAACAGATGAAAATGAATCTATTTCTAAGATAATGGAGTAGTGGCTACTTATTTTGAGAACAAAGAATCAGAGATTGGACTATTTATTATTGCTGATATCCCCTGTTCCTGCTCTGCAATTAGACATACCCAATTTCAAGTTTTGTTACCTGCTTTTCTCATTTTGCAATCTCTGTTGGCTCTTTATCTTTTTATTTCCACAGGGTTGTATTCAATAAAACTCTGTCATTCCCATCTCTCCTCCTTCTCCTTTTGTTTTAGTCTTTCTTTATGCCACTCTTTTTTAAAAATATGTTTTTATTGATTTTAGAGAGAGAGGAAGGGAGAGGAATAGAGAGACAGAAACATTGGTGGGCTGCCTCCTTCCTGCTCCCCACTGAGGCTCAAGTCTGCAACCCAGACATGTGCGCTGACGGAATTAAACCAGTGACCTCTTGGTTCATGGGTGGAAGCTCAACCACAGAGCCACACTGCCCAGGCTTTCTTGGTTCATGGGTGGAAGCTCAACCACAGAGCCACACTGCCCAGGCTTTATGCCACTCTTAAAGATAGATACTTCATTTTTTCTTTTGTCTTACCTTTGAATTTTTCTTCTGCATATTTGATGGTATTTTTTTTTTTTCTTCTGCAAATTTCCTTATGTGTTGCTCCTGAGCTCTGGAATTATTTTCAAAAACAAGATTTCTAACATTACCATCAAGTAAATTCATGTAGATCCTAACTATTTGTTGAAAGAGTAAACTTTTTTCTATAATAAAATACAGTAAAATTACTTGTTTAGTGCACAGGTGCAGATAGATGCAGTTGTGTATAGATGTCAGTTATTTTCCTTCAGGAAAATTGTAGTTTTATTGCAGAAGTGACAATACACAAAGCTAGATAATAAAATACTCAATTGTATCTTACAAACTGTGCACCACATAAAGATCCAAAATCAAGAAAAATGACAGGGAATTATGTAACTAGAAAGACAATGGAAAAGATGAAATTTGTGCTGCACACAGAGGGATATTTTGAAGCAGTGTGATGCCATGCAAATTGCATGGAATATAACATCAGGGAACCTGAGTTCAGGATACACCTCTACTATTTTTTTTAAATATATTTTATTGATTTTTTTTACAGAGAGGAAGGGAGAGAGATAGAGCGTTAGAAACATGGATGAGAGAGAAACATCGATCAGCTGCCTCCTGTACGCCCCCTACTGGAGATGTGCCCGCAACCCAGGTACATGCCCTTGACATGAATCGAACCTGGGACCTTTCAGTCCGCAGGCTGACGCTCTATCCACTGAGCCAAACCGGTTTCGGCACATCTCTACTATTTAAGACCCCTGTGCTCTTAGTTGTAAATAGGGAAAATAATGATAGTTAATTTATAAAGTACTTATGTGTCAGAAGAATATATAGTTTCTATAATCTCCATTACAAGCTCCTAAGGGTTCACTTTTTTCACATAGTATAAATCACTGAAATGAGCCTGAAGAAGGTTAAAACACTTAACTAAGTTCTTACAAGCAAGAGTTAGTAGAGTGGGACCAGTACCCAGATCTGTCTAACCAATGTGTGTGAACTCATTCTCAGCTCTTATACTTTACCAAAAAAAATCTACTAAATGAGCATTTCTCACCCCATGATGTATAAGTGAATTATTAATAGGTACATTGTTTATAATTAGGTCATGTTTTTTATACTGAGATCATATACATTTTCAAATTGTTTTTTAGTTTTCCTTGTCACTCCCAAGAATCATGTTTATATGGAATAGTACCATCCTCTAAGAACTTGTTATTACTTTATGCTAAGACATCAAAAATTGTTTCTTTCTAGCACATTTGATGTTATGTTTTGTACTTGCCATACAATCAGAAATTTAAATGCATTATGGACAAAATATTATATGTAGATACATGTTGTCATGTGATCAAATATTTTTTATTTGGTATAGAACATTATGGAGAAATAGTCACTTAAAGGTTGGACAATAGCTATTCTTTAGGCACTCGTTTTCAAAACTGATATAAATCATTTAAAAGATTTTTAGAAATTCTGCTCTGTTTATTTGGTTAGAAGTCCAAGATTTATGTTGAAATGTACTAGTATCTAAGCATATCAGAAATTGTTTTTTATAATTCATTAATAGATAACTTTACATTTGCAGAAAGTAATGTTTCATTTTAAAACTTTTCATCAATTGTGGTTTTGAGTAGAATTCATAATGATAATATATTTTTGTTCTAATTGGTCACTTTATATTTTAACCATGTGAATATATGAAAACATTTTAATAATTATGTGGTTATCAAATTTTCAAATATAAGAGAACCACTAACTACAAATAAAAATGCAAACATATTAGAATGTGTTGTATATTCTTTCCATTCTATGCCAGATGTATTCTACTCAAATTATAATAAGTAGCTTCTCTGGTCATGGATTAAGATATTTTTCCAGTTATAATGAATTAATTACTCATATGTGACATACTTTCTGATTTGGTTAAATGGTTATCACAGTTGATATTAACCTCAAAGATGATTTCTGATCAGTAAATATATGTAGTCGGGACATTTTCAAACATATATCAGATGCCTCCTCCTAATCTGGTCCAGGCTATAACAAACTACTGTCCTTCACTTGGTCATTATAAACCTCAGTAGCTTAGTTGCCTTAAAAATAAAAGTAAAACATCTTGTTCCTAACATGATGAATTGTTTAAAATCTCAAAAAAATGAACAGATGTAAAAGAAAGAAGAAAGCAATTAGATAAGTAATTTAAGATACTACCAAATATATAGCATTTTTTTCAAATTTTATTTATTTATTTTTCTTTATTAAGAAATTAGATATGTGTCCTTATCCTCCCATTGCCCCCCGCCCACTCATACCCTCTCCCCCTGTATCCATTGATTAGGCTTATATGCATGCATACAAGTCCTTTGGTTGATCTCTCCCCCTTGCCCCCACTCGCCCCTACCTTCCCCCTGAGGTTTGACGGTCTGATCAATGCTTCTCTGTCTCTGGATCTGTTTTTGTTCATCAGTTTATACTGTTCATTATATTCCACAAATGAGTGAGATCATGTGATATTTATCTTTCTCTGACTGGCTTATTTCGCTTAGCATAATGCTCTTCAGGTCCATCCATGCTGTTGCAAATGGTAAAAGTTCCTTCTTTTTTACTGCAGGGTAGTATTCCATTGTGTAGATGTACCACAGTTTTTTAATCCACTCATCTGTTGAAGGGCACATAGTCTCTTTCCAAATCTTAGCTATGGCCCTAGCTGGTTTGGCTCAGTGGATAGAGTGTCAGCCTGCAGATTGAAGGGTCCCAGGTTCAATTCCGGCCAAGGGCACATGCCAAGGTTGCAGGCACAGTGTTGGGTGTGCAGGAGGCTGCCAATCAATGATTCTCTCTCATCACTGTTGTGCTGCTATGAACATAGGAGTGCATATATCCTTTCTGAATGGTGTTTCTAGTTTCTTGGGATATATTCCTAGAAGTGGGATCACTGGGTCAAATGGGAGTTCCAGGAATATCAATAGAAAATGGCAATAAATAAACTTTAATTCTTTTAATTATAAAAATTGATCCAGAAACTTTGCTTGCAAAAAATATTTAAATAAACAAAAAACATCTATTTAATATTCCTCAGCTATTGATATCAAGGGTGTGAGATATGTATGTGGAAGGGGTTTATGGTCACAGCTGCTCACAAAGAAAGAAACTGAAGGTTTGACACTATACTTAGAGGTTGTTGGTACTTGCTGATGTTGACATTGCAAATTAGATAACATTTTCAGATTCATGTCCTTTATTGTGGGAATGCCTTTTAGAGATAATTAAGGTCAAACCTGAAATTGTATAACTGACAAAACCAAGATCAGAGAAATGACTTGTGTGATTAGTGTGTAACACTTATGTGTATACCTGTGGCTAGAACAAGTGCATTGTGCATAGATGTTCAAAGGAAAGTGAGGTTGGCATATAACCAGGGAAGTCCAACTAGATGGCATCCCTGAAATTCAGAATTAACTCTGAATGGATCATTCCTCTTCTTAGAAGCAGTTTCAGACTCACCTACTCACAGAAATTGATTTATAAAAACTGTGGCAAAATAATGCCAGCCAATTTAATAATGAGCAATCACTGTCAAGTGAACAGGAATTCTGGAGCTAACTGGTGCATTTTCAACCTCCAGCAAATCGACACTACATGCAGTTACAATTAGAACATTGCAGCATGACTTCAAAGCAGAGTTGGCAGTAAAGGGAATGATTAACTATTCCCAGAGTCTGGTCAGGAAAAGCTTAACAGAGGAGATCATACCAGAGGAGAAGATGACTCCAACCAGAAAACAAACAAACAAACAAAATAACAGCATTTTAAAGGCAAAGCATCAAAATTAGCATTTTGTTTCTAGTAACATGTTAGATTGCAAAGTGTGCAAGGGTTGGCTTGGGGAGTGGGGACTTGTAAAGCTAGAAATGGCTAGGACTAGATTTGGAAAGTTGGGTGCAGACCAGACCTTGAAATATCTGATCCATTTTAAGGTAGGAAAGAGAATTCAACCAATGAGATAAGAAGGAACTGGCAGAGAAGTAGGAGAAAATCCAGAAAAAATTGGTGTTCCAAAGCCAAGGGCTGGTGCTGGGAAAATGTAATTAAAAACAAAAGCTTTTCCATACCTAGAAAAATCTGAACTGTTAAAAGAAAAACTGAAATACATTAAAATTTTCAGGAGTTTATTTTAGCATACATCCATTCCAATCTGGCAGCACCAATCTAAAAATGGTGAGGAGCACTTCACCAAAAGGAGTTAGGGGACAGGTTTTTATAGAGAAAACTAGAGGCCCAGTGCATGAAATTATTGTATTGGTAAGGTTCCTAGCGGCTGCTGGTCTGGTACTCCCTCCCTTCCTCCAGCTGCCTGATCTCCCCGCTTGCTGCTGCTGGTCATTGCCTACTGGGGCTGACTGCCCCGTAGATTGCCCCACTGCTGCCCTACTCCCAGGCACTGAGGGAGCCGGACAGCAGCCCTGCCCACCACCACTGCCACTGGTTGCCTTGCAATTGGATTGGTGGGGCGATCGGCCCCAGCCCAGCAACCAGTGGCTCACACCCACCTTGGTCTGGCACCACCCACTCTAGTTGGGGCCAATCGGGATCTGCCATACCTCCACTATTGCTGGCTGCCAATGCCTCAACACCAACACCCACCATGTTCTGCACCACCCCCTGGTGGTCAGTGCTCGTTATATAGCAAGTGGTCAAACTCCAGGCAGAACTCCTGGTCAAGGGGAAATTTGCATATTAGGCTTTTATTATATAGGATATGGAAACAAGCAAGGAAATTGTCTCACTGACCATAGCTTTATTTGGTGAAGCCTAGTTGGCTGTTTGTGATTGATTCTTCTCAAGTTTCATTTTCTAGGTTTAGGTTTCAGTTGCTATCAAGGCATTAGAGCCATCTCAGTCTAATGATTTCCTTGTCCAATTAATTTAACATCACAAAGGTGGAAGGGAAAGCAAACAGTGTTGTTGCTGAATAAGCATTAATCCAGAATATGATCTGCAATGTGCCAAGTGATTGCAAAGAGAAAGCAGTCTCCACTTTTATACGTAATCATCCACACATATTTTCAAGATAAACAGCTAATCCTTAAGTAGGAGGACTTGATAATACCATTTTCCCCACATAGTTCTTCCTGTACTCATTTGGTAATTGGGGTGACCATTTGATTTAGCTAGTTGGTTTATCCAAAGGCAAATAAATGTGTCTTTATGACAGAAGGTGGTTTTGGTACTAGGAACCCATTGATGTTTGGCTCTTACCCACCCACAGAAACTAGGAGATGGAGGTGTAATTTCCTGATTACATTTCAAATAATTGATCCCCCCAATTATTTTTTAAAATATTTTTTATTGATTTCAGAGAGGAAGGAAGAGGGAGAGAGAGATAGAAACATCAATGATGAGAGAGAATCATTGATTGGCTGCTTCCTGCATGCTTTCCACTGGGGATCAAACCCACAACCTGGGCATGTGCCCTTGACCGGAATTGAACCTGGGACCCTTCAGTCTGCAGGCCGACACTCTATCCACTGAGCCAAACTGGCTGGGGTGATCCTTCCAATTCTTGAGAAAGACTGCTGGGTTGTAAAACTATCAAGAGGTTTATCTAGCTTTTTAAAAGAGTACATACATTTCAAAGAGACAGAAACAACTTAAAATACACGTTTTTTAAAGAAAATACTTTAAGAAAAGGAATTGAGAAGTCTCCCTATTTACAATAGTGAGAATTAAGTCTCTCATTTGTTATTGCTCTTACAGTTTTAAGTGGAGAGTAGTTAGGTGATCAACTACTTCAAAGGTTGAAGTTTAAGGAATAGAAAAAGGGAAGGGGAGGGGCAAAAGAGAGGGTCTAGAGTAAGTTCTATTTCCAGCTCAAAGAGACCAGTCCTCCAAATCTGTGGGTGACTTTTCTATTGTATGAGCTTATTGAAGGAGCCTTGCTTTTCTGTCTGATTAAGGAAATTTACTACTACATAGTTTAATGGCTTCTTTCTTATTATCTTTCTAGAGTCTTTTGGCTTAAATTGTTGTTTGTATTTGAGGGAATTATGTTGAAATCCTCTATTTTTGCACATTTTGAAGTATTTGACTGTAGTTGCAGTTTCTATTCACAGCTCTCTGGGAAATTCTCCCCACGTTCTTCTTTTCTTTACCCTGAGACCTAAGGACTGCTAAGTAGGGAAGAGCTTTGCCTTCTCATTTTTATAGCTGAAGGGGGTGGGGAGGGTGGCTTTGCTCTCCAAAAGCTTTTTTCCCCCCAAAGGAAATTTGTTAAGTTCTTTGGCATTATTCACACAGTTGTTTGTGTGTGTGTGTGTGTTTTGTGTGTGTGTGTGTGTTTAATTTCATTGGCTGAACACATTCTTAGGCAGCAGTTTTGTAAAGACCCATTATAGTCTGACTAAGATATAATTTCTATTGGTTAAAATAATATTTCTATATGCTATGTTAAATCACAAAAATTAGGACAGTCATCCTAGGAAACATAAACAATGTATTTTTTAAAAATATCTTTATTGATTTCAGAGAGGAAGGGAGGGGGAGAGCGATAGAAACATCAATGATGAGAGAGAATCATTGATCCGCTGCCTCCTGCACGATCTGGGATCAAGCTCACAACCCGGGCATGTGCCCTGACCTGGAATGGAATTGTGACCTCCTGGTTCATAGGTGATGCTCAATCACTGAGCTGCTGTAGCCAGGCAACAATGTATTTTTAAGTATTTTTCTAGTCATTATATGTTAGTTTGGGGACATTAAAACTTTATTTGCATAATACCTCCTTTATGTTAGGGGTCAACGAGTTTATATGCTTATATATGTGATTCTCTATGCAAAATTTATATACAACTTACGTTTCCATCTCATAGATAAAAATATACATAGTGCTAATTAAAAGCTATTATGAAACCAATTATTTGAGGCTGACCATAGAGCTTACAATCTTGGTGGTGAAATGTTACATGCATAACCCTATATCGTTAGTACAGACCTTTGTGATTCAAAGCCGCTTTGCAATGGGAATCCTGAGACTCAGGAATCAATAAGGAATAATCCAGAAGACTTCACACACAAGGTACAATGTGACCTTCAGTCAGTGTCTTGGTTAGGACCCATATGCTCTTGGTGGGGAACATTCATTTTCTGCAGCCTTTGCTGGTGGAGTGGGCTTCTTTTGATATCCCCAGGAAAGGAATTTTATGAGATTTGGATGGGAGGATGAGATATTGTAGAATGTTTTATTTCTGTGGAATCACATCTCTGAGTTTCCAATGTCCCATTTCCCTCAGTCTTCCCATAGAAGAGTCCCATTTTACTTTCAGCAGAGTTAAAATCAAAGTGTCCAGAGTTTTAACTCCATGTTAAGGCACAGCCCAATTCAGCATCAGGCTAGCTCATTGCATAAGGAGTCTGAAAGGACTGGAGGGAACATGGGCAGGAGCAAACAATGGAACCAGAGCCAGAAACCAAAAAAGTGAGCTCCCTTAAGGATTATGTATTTCCAAATCTGTGTGGGCTTGCAGTGGCTCTGCCCACTCTGGCCAGTTATCTCTGTTGCCAGTTTTGACTGACAGGCACCTTCAATGTCTGTCCATCTGTCCTTTGTCCAGCTCCTTCCCCCAGTGCTCTGTAGGGAATGGACTGCTGGTTCCCTGGGAGTGTGAAATTGCAGCTTCTAGTGAAGCTGCCCAAATGACATTCTTATATTAACTGGCCTTCCATTTGTTCCTTCCTATTATGAATAAACTAGCTAATTCAATGGTATCACATTGAAGCCACTAACAGAAATTCACTTGGCCAGCTTCAGCAGAGAGTAGCCTGTATTGAGAGGAGGCAGACTAGACTATAGTGTTATCAAGAATTGCATTTAGGCATCAAGCACTAAGGCCAAGAGTGGTCTTGCTCTGACTTTCTCTTTTTCTCTGGGCCCACTGATTCCCCCACCTGGACTCTTCTGTGAGCACCTATGCCATTTCTTCCTGGGATCAGCTTTGTTTACTTGATTGCACATGATGGAAAATTACAACTGACATCCAAACTCCTAAAAATTTTGTATCCTCAGTTTATGGGCCTTCTGAATGCCATCTCAGAATTCTATGCTAAGAAAAAGAGAGTCTGACTTGATCATGGAATTGTAATAGGTTGGATGGATACCAAGAACATCTTAGTAAAGCAGTAAGATAGGCAGGATGCAGCATGTTCAGGGGGAGATGGAATTGTGGGAATGTACTAGTACACAAGCAGGAGGGAGCATTGGTATGTGAGAGAGAAGACATTGTAAACTTGCCTGTGCCTTTCTATGAAGGGTAACTTTCATTTACAGAAGAATATCTTATTAAAAAGGCTGTTGAATCTGACAATATTCCAAGTTGGAGAGACAAGTATCAAAAGTCATTAAGGAACAAGGAGTAGAAATCCTTGCTCTATTTTTTCTCTCCTGAGGGCCTCTTATCTTATCTAATACAGAGGATATTGGATTGTGTTGAGCCCAAGTCCACAGACCAGTGGTCTGGGAATAGGCCTCTCCTGAGTATCCAAAACAAACAAACAAACAAACAAAAAACAGTGTCTAAGTCAGGGTTCCAAGCAGACAAATTAAAAATAAATAAATAAAATAAAAAAGTTTTGAAAGAATTGGACTGGAAGAATCAAAGCAGTCAGTGTGCAAAAAGAATGGATATAAGGATGCTGGAATCAGAAACCCAAATGTAGAGCTTCTTCCATAAGGGACAGAATCCAGATCAGGATTAAGCAGCCTCTGAAGTGGTCTCTGTCAAGAGCAAGGGGCAATCTCTATGACATGAATTAATCATTGGTTCATGGTGTTCTTAGCTAAAGAAAGAAAAATGAAAGGATGACAAGCAAAATACTTCTTATTGTTACTGAACTAAAGGGGGTTTGTTCACCTGTGTGCATCAAAGCCCAATAAAATAGAAGCAGGAATTTGTAGCAAGAAAATAAAGGTTTATGCACCATGCCCAGAGATACAGATGCACTGACACTCTATTTTCTGGCTCTCATGTCTTTTAGGAAATGGGTTATATGGGGGAAACATATTAATCTTGGTGACTAATGGAGTTGGGGTTGTGGGCTCTACTGATTGGTTGGCCAGGCTAGGGAGTAGTTGATTATTCTGTCAGGTCCTGATGTCAGCCATGGTCTCCCACGATGTTGTGAGAGTGTGGTAGAGACATTCTGCTTTTATAGATGTGGACTGAAACACAGCTGACATCAATATGTTATCTTTAGCTTTACCTAAACCCAGTTCCCTTGATCAACAGACCCAAGTCTTTATTCCTATGACAGTTTAATGCTGACTAAAACCTGATGTGCTAGGGACTAAACGATTAAGGAAGCAGAGGTGGCTATATCCGGTTGAAAAGAAGCAAATGAACCCTAGCCAATTTGGCTCAGTGGATAGAGTGTCAGTCTGCGAACTGAAAGGTCCCAGGTTCACTTCCAGTCAAGGTCACAAACCTGGGTTGTGGGCTCGATCTCCAGTGGGAGGACTTGCAGGAGGCACCGATCTATGATGCTCTCTCTTCATGGATGTTTCTATCTCTCTCCCTCTTCCTTCCTCTCTGAAATCAATAAAAATTTATTAAAAAAGAAGCACATGAGTCATGGACAAAGCTAGTTTACATTAAGGAAAAAGTCATATTTAAGAGATGAAGTTCCTATAAGGTGACACTCTCAGTTGTCACCCCAAATTGTGCCTCAGTGGTATGCAGATGGTTTAGCCACAGGCTTGAAAAGAAACTTCTGCCCCTCCATTTAGCTACCAAGAAGAACCCGGGCCTTGCCCATGATGAGAGATTACAGAGATAACCTCTTTTGACTTACAGGGCAGGACAACTTCTATTTACTAAATGTCTATTCTTCTCATCCCACAATGGCCCTTTGAAGCTCCCCAGGTGCATTATCTCATTTTTATCTCAGGATATCTTCTATACCTTAATCCATCTGTCTATCTCTGAAGCTCTCCTATCTGTAAGGTCTCTGACTCTCTCAAGTATGTGGGGTTCCCATATACATTAAATTTTGTTATTTTTTTATTGCTAATCTGTCTCATGTCTATTTGATTATTTAGACCAGCCAAAGAACCTTGAGTGTAGAGGAATGTTTGTTACTCCTGCACAGGAGATTTGGGAGTCAGCAGCATAAGAAGAGGATTAAAATCATTAAGAGAAATAAAATGTGCAGTATGAGAGAGGGCATAGAGAGCAAGAGGAATAAAGGATCTAGGACTGACTTGAGGAATATGAATAGTTATATGGAAAATAGGACACAAATCTTATAACAAAGTAAGATTTGTTAAAAAGTCAGTGAAGAATCAGGATTTGTAATGCTACCAAAACAAACAAACAAACAAAAGCACACTGGGGCTGGGGTAAGGGGAGGAAAGCCATTCTAGAATGAATAAAATGTGTGTCAAATTCATCAGAAAGATGAAGAAAAATAAGATCGGAGGAATTGTCATCACATTTGGCAATAAGGAGGCTATTAGTGACCTTTGAGTGAGTAGAACAAAGAGATTGGTTTGGCCAGAAACCAGGTTTCATGAGGTTAAAATACTGAATGGGTGTGAAAAATGAAGGAGCAAATTATAGATCAATGATTTCAGATGCTTGTCAGTGAAAGAAAAGAAGTAAATGGGGGTAAGAGTTTTTTTTAAGTTAGTTATATATATATATATAACTTATATATATAAGTTATATATATATATATATGTTAGTTATATATATATAATATATTATATATATATAATATATATATATTATATATATAATATATATATATTAGAGGCCCAATGCATGAAGATTTGTGCAAGAATGGGCCTTTCTTCCCCTGGCTGCTGGCAGCACCTTGGCTCTGGCTGGAGCCACCTTTCCGCCTTCCCATGCTGTCCAGAGGCCTGGAGTGCCTGGGGTGGTGCAGAATACCTGCATTATCGCCATGGCAATGACACAAGCATCCCACCCCACCCCTGGCTGCTCCGCACCTGTGTATGTAAATTAACCCGCCATCTTTGTTGGGTTAATTTGCATACTCACTCCTGATTGTCTGGTGGGCGTTAACCCAATGTGGGCAATGTAGGCAGCCTTGGTCGGGGCATGTGTGGGAGGCAACTGATGGATGTTTCTCTCTTTCTCTCTCTCTCCTTCCCTCCCTCTCTCAAAATAAATAAATAAAACATTGGGTGAGTATGCAAATTAATCCAATGTGGGCAAAAGGAGGAGAGGCCCCACAGGCCAGGAGTACAAACCAAGAGGTAAGAGCAAAAGAGAAAACCCTTTGTTTAGGAGTTTATGTATCTTAAATCTTCCCTCACAGAGGCCTTGCCTACTCTAGTCAATGACCTGTTCCCAGGTGTGAATGACAGAAAAACACCTTCCCTAAGTCACTCAGAATTTACTGGGCATGCTTTTAATATTTGACCTTCACTTTTCTCTTTCCAGTTATTTATAACTAGGTTATTACAATTGTATCACCCTGACCAGGAATTAAACCTGCAACCTTTGGTATATTGAAGGACACTCCCACCAACTGAGTCATCTAGTCAGAGCAAGGGGGAGGAGGCACATATTTTAAAATTATGTCCACCTTCCCTAGTCTTTATTCTCATGTATTATCTTGGATTTCTCTAATAAACTGTTAGTATATTGTGTTTCATATTCCTTTTGCAATATTTACTTGCTTGCTGGTTTGTATGCCCTCCATTTTTCTGTTATTAATACAAACTTCAAACACAAGAGTCAAAATCACAAACCTATACATTTTTAAGAGAATTTGGAACAGAGTTTTAAACAGTTGATTTAGTGCCAGGAAGGAATTATTCAAGGACTCAATTACTACTCATAGCATGAAAATGGTGGACAGTATTAATTTCAGACTAGATTTAAGGAAGTAATTCTAAGGAATCATTTGTACCACTGCTTCATATTATTTGTGACTCCATATCCAAAATAATTTCAACTAATATTTTGGAAATACCTAAGGGAAGAAAGGTAACAAACAACAAAACAAAAACAGACTCCTGAAAGCATCTAGGGATGAGTTCTAAGGATGAGAGGAAAATGGAAATGTGAACATAGGATTGCTATCATTTATTCTCTAGTTCATGGTCTCTCACTAACCAGACATTGAGAATAGGGGGACAAGCAGAGTAGAATTGCTGAATGTTCAGAAGTGTGACTTACTGACCAAAAGGCATTTCCCATCTACATATTATTGTTTTTCCTGACATCGGAGGATGTTCTGTGCCTGAGTCATCCCTAAATACAATACAAACTGGTTTGAAAATAGACAAGGGACTTGCTTATATATAAACATACCCACAGTATAGAAAGATAGCGAGATCTATACATGCTTTTCTAAGTTATCATATCTATTCTACAGAGGGCCTAAAGTACGCCTGTTAAGTGTACAGGATGTGTTTAACCTGTTACTATCATTGGTGGAAGTGGAGTTCTTGCGGTGCCATGGGGAAAATACATTCCTGAGGTCCCCAGGGAAGGATGAGGTTTCCTGGAAAGCTTTATTGATAAAGCGGAATAAAGGGAGTTCCACTCCAAGGCCCCATTTCTATTCAGCCAGCCATGGAAATGTTCAATTTGGTCTTCGTGGGGCCAGATGAAGGGCACTGCCCAGAGTTTTTGTTCAATATTGGTACATAGTCCAGTCCAGCATATTGCTAGTTTAGCTTGTATGCCCAGCAGCATTCCATTGCATGTGGGCTTCTTAAGGCCACATGGTGGGCGAGTGTGGATCACAGACCAAGAGGTAATCAGGGGGAATCCGAAGGCGAGAAGGAACTTTGTCTGGGGATTTTACCTATCCAAGATTTCTCATGCTTGCATTGGCTCTACCCTCTTAGTCAATGTCTTTTTTCCCAGGCTAGATTTTCAGACAAACCCTTTACTTATGTCACCACAACTTTGCTGTGCACGCACCCATCACCCCCTTTGCTTGATCTCTTCTCCCAATGATCTGCAGGGAATGGACTGGTGGTTTCCTGAGGAACATGAAGCTATAGCTTCCTGGTGAAACTTCCCAGATGCCCATGCTTATAATGTTTGGCCTCCCCTTTGCTCTTGTCCTATTATTAATATTAATAAACTAGCCAATGGTGACAATAGCATCACAATGATATTTAAATTATATATTAATTAAAATTCTGTTCACATGATGACCTTTGAACAGAAAAGTGTTTTCTGCTGAAGTTTTTAAGACAATTAAATACCTTGATTGACTTACTACATAGCACAATTTAGAGCAACTTCTAATATTTTTCTCCACCAAAATATAAGAGAGAGGAATAAATAGTTCTATAAACATAAGAGGTGCCTGTTCTATGATGAAAGATAGAAACAAAGAGTGACCACTCTGGTGTATTGGCTACAGAGATCCCAATGCATAATAAAGTCAAACATCCTTTGCTTCTACCTCTAACTTCTTCTTTTCTCTCCAAACAGTAGCAAGGGTGGAAAAATAACAGTGGGACCAAGGCAGTCCACTTCACTATGTTTGTCTTGGTCTCAAAAGAAAGCACACTGACTGCAGAATTAATTTGGCCTATAAACTTTTGAAATAATTATTAATAAACCATACATGTTTACTAAGGTTGTACAGTAACCAACTTCTGTAAAGGGATTCTAAAAATACTGTTAGAAGTGACAGTAATGTCTTCTGAAGATTACTTTCAAGAATAGCATTCATGGGGATGTATAGTCTAGTCATATTTGTGTTGTTATTATTTTGAGTTCATTATATATTAAAAGATGTCATTTGCTGAGTGCTTACTATATGCCCTAGGTACTATCTTTTATTTAATTCTCATAGAAACTAGTGAAGGAGGTATTGGTGGAGTAAATGGTGGAAAAGGATTGGAAGCCTTCCTTGTGAGACCATGCTCACAACTCCTTCACATTGAGTCATTCCATAGCTCATATATAAACCCAGAGTGATACAGACACCATAGTTGTGGGAGTGTTATTTATTTATTTTTGAAAAATTGTCAGAGGTAAGCTCAATAGGTATTGATAGTGTTGGCACTTCTTTTCTCTCCACTTTCTATTTTTCTCTTTGTGTTTTCCCTCTATTTTTGAAACTAATCACTACCTCTCAACAAGGTTCACCTTTAATATTGCCATTTCCTAAGGATTCTTTCACTCTATAATTGTCACTTTGTTGCTATTTTTTCTGAAATGATTACCACATTCACATCTTTGAGAATTGGTGACATTTTATTATAAAAATAATGGCAATGAATATTGCTTTCTTAACTACATATTACCAATCAATGCTTGCATTTTTTACTTTGTTATAATCCACCATAATCAGTTCCTGTGAAATCAGAATCATTGAAAAGATTATAAAGGAAATCTATACTTTTTTAAATAAAAAAGGCTCTGATGCATATAATAATAATATGGGTACCCTTATTATACTGTTCTGAATGATAATCTGCATTTATTACTTTTCCTCTGTCATGCATGTAATGGTTACAACCATGGGATTTATTTATATTACAAGGTGAATAAGCAGATGCCTCAGTAGCTATCATATCTGACTTCTTTAGAACATCTTAGGGATACTTGGTCATTGTGGTCACATAAAAGTTATCTTTTCCTTCCCTCAACAGAAAGTAAGTGTATAATATCTCTTCTTAGGACATTTAGAGAGAGACTGTGAGGGCATTGCTGGACAGTGAGGAGGGTGGTGGAAGGAGGAGTAATTGATGATCACTTGCTTTTTTATTGAAATTATCTAAAACAATGGAAGGAAAATTAGCATTTTAATTAACAGTATACATCTCTTAAATAACAATATTATGACTCCATTTTTGAAACAATGTCCCATGGCCATTCTTACCTTATAAATACTTTCGTATGCAAAATGTATGCTGGCTAATGTTACTGATAATATATCACACATCACTTATTTTAAAATCCTTTTTCAATTTTTTACTGCAAGTATTTTACTATGTCTGAGGGAATGAATGTCAATTTGTTTGGATCCAGAAATTATCAGGGACATTTGTAGATATTTATATCTATATAGTTAAAATATTTAGGCTTTAATATACCATTTATTAAAAACACATATAAAAACTCTTATAAATGAAGAATATAATTTTATATTTCTTGTTGATTCACATATATTATTCCATATACATCATAGATGATATAGATATAGATAAATATAGATATAGATATAGATATAGATATATAGATATATAGATATAGATATAGATATAGATAGATATAAAGTGGGTCAGTATTATCCCCTACTAGGACTCTGGAGACTATTCTGTTGCTTTGTCCAAGATTACATAAGCAGCTAATAACACAGTTGGGGCTTTAAATCATGTCTGCTCACATCAAGAACAGTGTTTGTTCCTTTTAGGAAATCCTGGCAGGACTTCAGCAATTTGAAATAGCTGAAGGCTTCAGAAGAATTCACTGTACAGTTCCTCTCTTACTCTAGTCTCAGCTATCTTTGTGTTTCCAGGTTGTGTAGTTTCCTGATTAGCTCTACAGTGTTCTTTCTGCTCCTCTGCTTCATCCCACTGTGCTTAACACCCTCATTTGTTTGGTGACTTTTAATATTTTTGCAATGTTTTCTTCTCCACTGGAGAGTTTCTAAGTGGCTATTTCAGGTGGGACAGAACTACTGGGAGCTGTGTGGAAGCTCTGTGGCACCCATCCTGGCAATCAGGAGCAGTGATTTGATGGCAATGTGTACTTAATTTGGCTTCTTGGCCATACTTCAGAACATAAAAATAAGAAATATTCTACATAAGAGAGGATGGATGCAAGTAATGATAGAGCTGCGTAGTAGGTCCAAGGGTAGTCAATACAATACCAAAGAGAAAGCAGAAGGAATAAAGAATGGAAGGAAGAGTGATATAGTGTAACAATTCTATGGCAAATGACCCTAGATGGTTAATTTTGAAGAAAAATAAAATGATTTGTGCATTTGGTTTTGCCAGGTTTCAAGATTATTATGATGTTTAAGATCATATTAGCTCGCATTAACCTACTAAGACAGTACAGGAAACTTTCTCAGCCTTGTAACAGCCTTGCTTCAGCAGAACCCTGGAGTTGTGTAGAGCCCTCTCATGGCTCAGCAGCAACTCCCCTAATGATTCAGTCCTTCTGTCTCCCTTTATCAATACTACCAAGCATGGAATGTCTACTTTCCTCGCTGCCTCTGGGACTTCGTTTTGTCTACATGATTATCAACTTCTGTTTTGCAATACTTTGGAAATCTCTGGATATTTTTATCATATTCAAATATCTGAGAGACCATTTGATGTGATTAACTGGTCACTAACCAGTATAGCATACCATTAGGTTGTATCTATCTGTCTTTGGAACACCACATATAGAGACTTTCTGCCAGGCTTCCTTTAAGTACTGAATACCCTATATAGATAGCAACCTTTTGTAGCAGGCATGGTCACAATCAGCTGAGCACATATTCCCAATTAGACTGACTCATACATAAAATGTTTTATAAATCTGTGTTCAAAAGAATGGTGTGATGTGTCAATTACTTTCCACAAAGAATTTTGTTTTCTTCAGAAATCACAAATAACATAAATGCTGAGATAATACATGGACACTTTGTAGATTCTATTACATTTTGAAAATGAAATGTATTTTAATAAACATTACCTTTATAATTATTCAAAGTACGTATTCATTTTGTGGGAACACCCTGTTTTCTTTTTCAAGTTGTAAATTCTTTTTTACAACTTGAAAAAGAAAACAAACCTAGGTCTGAGTTTGATCAATAACCCAACCCCAATTAGGTTACACAATTGTAATTTTTATTTTAGTTATCTATATTGACCTTTATGTACAGTTGGAATACAGACATGTAAATATAGATGATAATAATGTGAAAACATATGTGGAATAGGCATGTGTAAAATATTTGGCTCATTCACAAGAGGTGAGCTCCAGCATAATTTGTACTTTTTATTTAATAACTTACACTCTGCACAGAGGTTTTCAAAAACAAATGCTCAAAAACCTCAAACTAATTAAAATGCCATTGACATAAAACAAAATAGATGAGTATGCATTGAGATTGAGGCATTGGAATACATTGCATTTCCTGTTTAAGTGAAATACTGTAAATTTCCTTGTTATTCTTTATTTTTTTATATATATATATATTTTTATTGATTTAGGGAGGAAGGGAGAGGGAGAGAACCATTGATCAGCTGCCTCCTGCACGCCCCACACTGGGGATCAAGACTGCAAGTCAGGCATGTGCCGTCCTGACAGGGAATTAAACCATGACCTCTTAATTCATAGGTTGGTGCTCAACCACTGAGGCACACCTGGCGAGCTACCTTTTTATTGTTTTGAAGATATTTAACAAAAATAGTTCTGTTCTATAAAATGAATACAATGGAACTTTCTTTTCTTGATGATTTAAAAGCATGCATTGCCTGCTAGTCTTGCAAATATAGATAGAACTCCATTGGCTGCTTGAACTGAGAGGAAACTGACTAAAGAAGAGCAAAGCAAGCTTTCCAAATGGGCACAGAGAGCAGAAGCTGCTCTTTGTAAGTGTGAACCACCCATCAGACACACACAAATGAAGATAAATCAGAGCAGATACTTCAGAACATTTAATAAAAAACAAAGATATAAATTCTAAAAACTATAATTGTAGAAATTAGAGAAAGGGAGATATGGTTTATAGTTAGAAGAGAAAAGGTATTACAAAGTAAGATAAAATTGAGATCTGGATAATTGTGAGGATTGGAATAAGAAAAATGTTATTATATTGTTTAATGTAAAAGAAAATTGTAAAATACATATAATCACGGAATAAGAGGAAAACATATTAAAAGTTAATATTCTTGTTTTTCTTTTTTAAAAGAGACTGAGATTAGGAAAATGGCAAATGTAAGGATAACAAGTAATTTCAAATATACATTAATTTTACTGAAATAGAAGGAAAATGATGCCAGCTTAAGAGGGAACTTAAAGGTCAAGCTAAACCATTTTGAATTTATTTGGGTAAGTGAATCCCATAACCAGACATTGAAGCTTTTTGAGCAGTGAAGACATCAGGTATTTTAGAAAGCGTGGCAATAGTAATATGTGGCATGGAGTACAGACCAAACAAAGTGATGAGGGCTTTGATTAAGATGGTTATTGTGGGGCTTGGCCAGCATGGCTCAGTGGTTGAGCTTTGACCTATGAACAAGGAGGTCATGGTTTGATTCCAGATCAGGGCACATGCCAGTGTGGGATGTGCAGGAGGGAGCCCATCAAATGATTTTCTCTCATCTTTGATGTTTCTATTTTTAGTGTTAAGGTTTTATTTATTTATTTTTTAATTTCTTTATTGATTACGGTATTACATATGTGTCCTTATTCCCCCATTACACCCGCTACCCCCCCCCCATGCCCTCACCCCCCTGTTGTTTGTGTCCATTGATTAGCTTTATATGCATTCATACAAGTCCTTTGGTTGATCTCTCCCCCTTGCCCCCACCCTCCCCTACCTTCCTTCTGAGGTTTAATGGTCTGATAAATGTTTCTCATCATTGATGTTTCTATCTCTCTCTTCCTTTCCCTTCCTTTTGGAAATCAATAAAATAAAATAAAAAGATGGAAATTGTGGGTTAAGTAAAAGAGAATTAACTATTATTGAGTGACCTTTTTTGTAAGAGGCACTATATTGAACTTTAAAAAAAAAGAATGATGACTAATTTAACTCCTTTGCACAACTGCAACGTAGATATTATCTTTTCCATTTTGAAAGTAAAGAAATACTAGTAGGTTTGAAAAGGTTAACTAAGTAACCAAGTAAATGCTCAATAAACAGTTGAGCCGGAACTCAAGAAAAGGTCTATTTGACTTCAAAATTCAAGCTCTTACCATTATAACACACTAAAAGAAAGTCTTTGTAAAACTATTAAATGTAGTTACAGGGATGAAGTCTTGTTTAGAGAAAATTGAATTGAAAACAACTGTGCCTTGGAGGGGCACACTTGGACAAGTAATAGGTTCTATATTTATTGCATATAATGTAATAACATATAAGTATAGGTATACATTTTGGAAGTCATACCATTGTAAACACAAGGCTGGACAGAAAGGATCACATATTTCTAATACTAAATAATAACTTTTATCAGGTTGGGGAAGGAATGTGAATAAAACCATAAAAGAAAATCCAGTCTGTGTTTCCCTCTACCACCTGCATCTTCTTCTTACTCTTGTATAGTACCCTTAAATTGATCTATTATAGATTTTGAAACCATTTTGATTTTTAGTTTGAAAATGTTATTTGTTGCCAAAAAACATGCTTGGAAAACCGTAGTCTAAAAATAGATATTCATGCATTTTATTGACTTTATTGGGGTGCCACTGGTTAACAATACTATACAGGTTTCAGGTATACAATTCCACAACACATCACATGCACACTGTATTGTATGTTCATCACCCCAAGTAGAGTCTCCTTCCATCATAATTTATCCTCCCTAGACTCCCTTCTATCTCCTCCCCCATCCTCATCCCCCAGCAATCACCATACTGTTGTCCTTATCCAGGAGTTTTTTTCTCTTTTATGCTTAATCCCTCTCTCCCCTATCCCCCAACACACCCCCTGTGACAACTGTCAGCCTCCATGCAGTAATATTAATCCCCCAAGGAATAAAAACAGATATGAAAATCTTAATAATTTCAATATCAGAGAATATCAGCAGCCCTGGCCAGATTAAAAATTAGGGTATTATATCACTTTTGCCTTACTTATACAAAACAGAGAGAATAACCCAAACTTGAGGGAAAGGACATCTGAATAGTCAAAACTGATCTTACAATATGTAAGCATTTAAGGTCAGATAGATTATTCATGATATCTTAGGCTTTCTCTTAAATAAAATTTATTATTTTACTCTTATTTAGATGTATATTTAATGAGTTTTACTCTAAAACAGTATTTGTGGGAAATCTTTAGGAGAACTTCTCTTATAACCCTTATTTACATTGCTATCTCATTTACACTATATTGTATAATAACTAGAGGCCCATTGTACAATATTCGTGCAAGAATAGGCCTGCCTTCCCCTGGCTTCGCTCCCTGCCATTCAGGAGCCTTCAAGTCCTTGCTCCTGGCTGGAGCACAGCTTCTGTAGCTCCCTCCACAAGCCCCCATCCCCCTCATAGCTGGCGTCTCACTCCTCCCAGCTGCTCTGAGCCTACATATCCAAATTAAACCACTATAATTGTCAGGTTAATTTGTATAGTCTCCCCTGATTGGCTGTGGGCGTAGCAGAGGTATGGTCAATTTACATGTTTGTCTATTATTAGGTAAGATATTCAAGGTGATGTCCATATTATTGACTACACCTTTCAGGAAAAGTATGACATAATTTTATTAAACATTACAAAAAAGAAGATAAATTTCTGACAAAGTTAGAAATTTTCTAACCAAAATATCTAAAATTGAAGAGAAAATATTGACACTTTAAATGGAAATTATTAATCAATAGGAAATATTACTTATACAGAATACCTTATTTTTGTGAGTGCCAGATTGTGTTTAGTTTAAGGAACATAACATTTAAAAATTAATATAGAGAACAGGCAGATATCTGAGGGTAGGGGGGATGGAGGGTGGAGAGGTTGAGCAAAAAAGAAAAAAAGAGAGAGAACTCATAGACATGGATGACAGTGTGGTAAGAGCATGGGTACAGGAGGATGGGTATAGGTGGAAGAGAGCACAGAGGAAATAAATGGTAATGGCAAAAATGAAATAAATGTAAAAAATTAATTTGTTAAGAGATATTGTACATGCTCCAAAAAAGGTCATAGTTCTTTTTCAGCTTTATTGAGCTATAATTCATTTACCATAAAATTTTCCCATATAAAGTGTACATTTGAATGTTTCTTTTGCTTAGTATAGTCACAAGGTAGTACAATCATCACCACAATTAAATTTTATAACACTTTTGCCCCATCAAAAGAAATCTGCCTATTAGCAATCCCCAGCCTCCTATTGCCAGCTCACTGAACCCTATCCAACCACTAATCAATCTACTTCCTGTCTCTACACACTTGCCTTTTCTGGGCAATTTATATAAATGTGGTGATACACTATGTGGTGTTAAAGGTTTATCCATGTTGTAGCACATGTCAGTACTTCATTCCTTTTTTCCATTGTATTGGCATGACACATTTCATTTTTCCATTCATCAAGTTGATGGATGTTTAGTTGTTTCCACCTTTTGGCTGTTATAAATAACTAGAGGCCTGGTGCATGAAATTCATGCACTTGAAGGGGAGGGAGGTCCTTCAGATGGGCCTGTGCCCTCTCTTGTCTGGGAGCCCTTGGGGGATGTCCTACTGAAGGGTTATGCTCATTCCCCACAGAGAGAGGCTCCCGCCACTGCTGCTGCACTTGCCAGTCATGAGCCCAGCTTCTGGCTGAGCAGTGCTCCCCCTGTGGGTGTGCACTGACCACCAAGGGTCAACTTCTGTGTTGAGCATCTGCCCCCTGGTGGTCAGTGCAAGTCATAGTGACCAGTCGTTCCACCATCCGGTCAATTTGCATATTAGCCTTTTATTATATAAGATGGTACTATGGATGTTTGTTTACATTTTGGTAGAGGATGTATACTTTAATTTCTCTTGGATATACTAGTATACCTAGAATCATAGGTATTTTTTAACTGATATGCTGCTGTTTACATACTTTTATCTCTTAGCAGTCTTACTTTTAAAAAGTATCACCATTTTTCCAAATCAATTAAATGAATCATTGTTGATGTATATAAAGCAAAAACCATTTTGATCTTCTCCACTCTTTCTTATTTCTTCAGACTCTTCAAGTAACCATAGCCAATAGCTACTGTATGTCATTTTATATCCATATTGTTCTTACATGCTTACCAACATATAACATATATATACAAATTTACCTGGCACCAGGGTGGGGAGGGCACAGCCTGAGGCCTCTGTAAGGCCCCATGGGATAGGGGTGTGGCATGCGGTCCCCTGTCAAGCACTGTGGGGTGGGGGCATGGTCTGAGGTCCCTTGCCCCAGCCAGGTGCCATGCAGCTTCAGGTCCCTACTGTTCAGTCGTGATGTTATGGCATCCTGGCTAATTTGCATATTCCTCTATTATATAGATAGATTTTTAAAATTTCCAATTTTATGTGTATTTTATTGTTGATTTAATTGGCATTTCTCTGACTGCAAATGAGAGGAAACAACTTTTCATATCTTGATTAGCAATTTAAATTCTCTCTTCTGTGAATTGTTAATTTTTTCCATTGTCTTTTTTCTATCAAATTTGTTTGCTTTCTTCTTACAATTCATTAGAGTGCTTTATATATTAGGGATATTAACATTTGCTTATTATTTCTGTGGTAAATATTTATTTTTTTTACTTTGATTTTGTTGTCTTTTGCCCTATGTCTTTTTAATGAATTCAAATATATTTATTATTTTATTCATTGTATTTTGCTCAAGAAGGTTTCTTGTACCCACTAGAGATCGAAATATTTTCATGCATTTTTTTAGTACATTTCAACTAATATTATCTTTAAGCAAAAATATAATGTTTCTAAGCCTTTCAGTAATCAACTACAGTTAATGTAATGTCTGTCATTTTCTTTAATGTTTCTTTTTTAAATATCAAATGCCTTAAAAAAATCTCAGAATATTT
This sequence comes from Corynorhinus townsendii, assembly GCA_026230045.1. Classification (NCBI taxonomy): domain Eukaryota; kingdom Metazoa; phylum Chordata; class Mammalia; order Chiroptera; family Vespertilionidae; genus Corynorhinus; species Corynorhinus townsendii. The sequence goes on along the minus strand of JAPDVU010000001.1, from coordinate 115,374,071 downwards.
TATAAAATGGAATTATATATATATTATGTCTATATTGTTACAAATTAGTAATGAAAAATAGCAGTATAAAATGTTTAATTCAAAAACCACAGGTTTCTTAAAATACTCTCAGATATACAATAAAAATAATACTAGTGAATATGTTTATCCACAAAGGACAAATACTGACTTATATGATGCTATAATGTAAAATATCATTATAGACAAAAATTTTCTTGGTTTATATTTTTCTCTGGTAATCTTTCAATGTAAGTGAACATTTATTATTCTTACACTTGGAAAACTATTTAGGCTACAGAAAATTTTATGTTCATATGAGACTGCCTGATTAGTACATTTGGGAGGTGGAGGAATTAATTGCAGGAATATTACCATTGAAATAACAACTTTTTGCATTATAACCTCAGGCTATTTATCTGGTTCTGTGTTACTCTTGGTTGAATTCAGAATTCAAAAATGTGCCTGGGGTTAACATGATTAATTGCTATAATGTTAATATTCTATGAGAAAATATATTAAATCTTGTCTGAATACAATTCATGGCTGGAGTCAGTACATTAATTTTGATGACTGAGAGAGATTGATATGCCCAAATAGGTAACTTGGATATGTATTTGAGATATTATGAAATGACTTTAGACTTTATAAATTGATACTAAAATTTAGTAATTCTTTTTGTCATTGAATTAGAAAGATCAGTATTTGAAAATGATTCATGCATAATTTTTAAAAGGTCTCAATTGTTACTAATAAAATCTCTTTATAAAACTTCCTATAACAATCCCATCATACCACTAAACTTTGGCTTATAATTTTGAGAGAAACTTAAATGCCTTACTTTCCAAGTTTATTTCAAATACTAAGATTATTATTATTTTATATGACTCCCTTTTCACTACTTATTTTATTTAGGTTTCCTTAAGAATTTTTTTTAAGTCAAAAGGTACTAGTATTTTTAAGTTACATTTGTTCTGTTTATTAGATATAGGATATATCCCCAACCTGTGTGAATTTATTACAACATTGGAGATATAACATGCACACTCAAGAAGATATTAACAAGAAAAACTTGAGACAAAATTCTATAAATGTTTCTTTAGGTACTTTAAAATCAACTGAGTTGATTTACAACATGGGGATTGATAAAGCACAGGAGAAATGCAGAAATTAGTAGGTACTATGTTTGGAAGAATTTTGGGTAGAATATTTTATACTGATATTTTGAAAAAATCTGAAAGACTTTATGAATTTGCCAACATAGTGAATATTTCAATGACTTTAATTAGTTTGAATAATACACAATATAAATAAAATTATTTAAGTGAATAGCACATTCTTTAAATTAGTTTGAGGAGGATCCTATATAATAAAAAGCTAATATGCAAATTGACCGAATGGTGGAACAACTGGTCACTATGACACACACTGACCACCAGGGGGCATATTCTCAATGCAGGAGCTGCCCCCTGGTGGTCAGTGCACTCCCACAGAGGGAGTGCTGCTCAGCCAGAACCTGGGTTCATCACTGGCGAGCGCTGCAGCAGTGGTGGGAGCCTCTCTCGCCTCCGCGGCAGCACTAAGGATGGCCTAAGTCAGTGGTCAGCAAACTGCGGCTCACGAGCCACATGCGGCTCGTGAGCTGTGGTTTGCTGCTCTGTTGACTAATAAGTTTGCCTACCACTGGCCTAAGCCATCTGTCGGACATCACCTGAGGGCTCCTGGACTGCGAGAGGGCGCAGGGCAGGCTGCAGGACGCTCCCCCCCACCCCCCCGCCGCCCGCAGTGCACAAATTTCGTGCACCAGGCCTCTAGTATTTCATATACTAGAATATTATAACTTTACATAGCTTCTTTATAAATGTCCAAACAATAATCTTAAAATCAATAAATAGATTTACAAAATATTAATTCAAGTACAGATCAGTGATCAACTGTTTTTTCATAAAAGAGGCATTTTGTTACCTATCTTAAATGTCATCCTTGCATACACACATGTTCCGCCTTCTCTATTGTTTTACTCATCTTTTGTTTTTCTTCTTCAAAACATTTGTCAACACATGACATTATATTATATAATTATTTGTTATTTTTTCTTCCCCTAGCATGTAAATCCCTTGAAAGCAAAGACTTTGTTTCACCACTGAATCCCAATTACTACAACATTACTAAGCTTGTGGTATCTCAATAAATAAGTGTTGAATACTGGTAAATTCATTATTTATTGAATGATGTTGAGAAGTATGTTTACCATTTGGGAAAAGATAACAAAAAGGAATAAGCCTCTTACCTTACCTCATATTTCAGAGTAAATGTCAGAATGATTAAATAATTATTTTTAAAATATGACCACAAAATGGAATAAGGAATAATCAATCTTTTAAGTATTAAAAAAAAAAGAAACATCACACAGAAAAATTTTATTTATGTGATTACCTACATGTCTAAAAGCCTGTATACACAAAAATGATTGAAAACCAATTAAAAACTAAGTGGCTAGTTGGTTGAAGTATTTGCTATAAATATATAAATGAGATAATATTCTTAATATATAATATTTATGCAAATAATGATGAAAAATATTCAGCCTACCTAAATGATTCATCTAAAAGCTAAAGAGAATCATTAAAATTCCTAAGAAATACAAATAACCATTATATTTGTGAAGAAAATACCATATCTTATTTGCAGTTAGGTAAAAGGCAAAATAAAATCCTAGTAAGCTTATTTTTTATCCATCCTGTGACAACTAATTCAGAAATGGTGTCAATCTTTAAAAAAAAAAAAGAATTTCTTACCCTTTGACCATGTACTTCAACTTCCAGAATCCATTTAAATAAATTATCAGAATTGGATTAAAATTTATGTACAAAGATCTTCATCACAGCACTATTTTTGTTTATAAGGTTATAAAATAAGTACAAAATTAGGAAGAAATTAAATAATTGATGGGCATAAGTACATATGCAGTTGTTTAAAATAAAATGGTCAGGAAAATTTTACTGTCATTAGAAATATTTTATGCCCTGGCCAGGTAGCTCAGCTGGTTAGAGCATTGCCCCAATATGCCAAGGTTGCGGGTTTGATCCTGGTCAACACACATATAAGAATCAACCAATAAATGCATAAATAAATTTATTTTAGGGACCAACAAATTGATGTTTCTTACTCTCTTTTTCTCTTTCACACTCTTACTCTTTTTCTTCCCTTATCTCTCTCTAAAATTAATAAATAAAAATTTAAAAAAGAAATATTTCATGATTATCTTTGTGACAAAAAAACAACACTGTAATGCCAAACTATACACCCAGCAGGTTATCTATTATCTATCTATCTATCTATCTATCTATCTATCTATCTATCTATCTATCTATCATCTATCTATCTAATCATCATCTATTATATATCTTATAATATAAAACACTGTTATATAGTAGCCGAATAATTCTTTTATAAATTTAATTCTATAATTTTTGTAGTACAAAAATGTTCTATATTGTGTACATGTCATGTTTATAATCTAGAAAATATGTAACAAATGCTATATAAAATTTATTTAATATGTTTGAGGGCTCATATGATATAAAAATGGTGGTGATCACTTTCCAATATTTTACATAAATATAGCTTAATTTTATTTAAGTCAGAAAGCAAGAAAATAACTTTTAATATTTAAATATTACAGTATTATTATATGTCTTTTTAAATCATGTCCTTTCTAGTAAACCTTTAGCTCATTTACATCTGAGCTCAATTTTTTACATTAAGACAATGTGAAATCTGAGCAAATATAAGATATAATGGGGTTCTTTATAGTAGATGATGTCATTATAGACATTATTTATCAAAATGAGATAAAATACTTGGAGTTACATATCTTCAATACTAAACTGAAGTGATATAAAATTGCCATTGACCAGCAGTATTCATGATTCTTCATATCTAACATTGATAGTACAGATCTAATTCAGAGATGTTTAACTCTTTTTCTATTTTTCAACTATGTACTTACAACAAATTTTCTAATTGTATTGAACTATATGATTTTCAATTCTATTTTCCTTTATATTTCTATTCTCAATGGAAAATATATTTAATTTATTAATGTATATTATTCAAGTTAATGTTTACTATGGGACAACTGTGGCATATCTTTGTTTTTAAAAACAAATTTTTAATCCTCATTCAAGGATTTTGTAGCGCTTTTTAGAGAGAGAAGAAGGGAGAGAGCGAAAGAAAAACATCAATGTGAGAGAAACATTGCTAGATTGCCTCCCATATGCACCCTGACCAGAGATAGAACCCACAGCCCAGGTATGTGCACAGACCAGAATCAAACCCACAACCTTTTGGTGTAAGGGATGACTCTACAACCAAGTCAGCCATGCTACTCTTTTCAAGGTGTATGGCTAACATAGATATTTTTCTTTGCTATGTTTAGGGAACATTTGTAACTTTTAAATATATTTCAAGAATATTTGTCTTTGCAAAGATCAATTTTAACTTTCCTAAATAATAAATCATTGTTTTAGTAATTAACAATCTTATTTAGAGTAACCTGAAGTCAAGTTTGGAGAAATGTCAAAATAAACATTGACCAAGGAAGGGACTTAACTAAAACAGAGAAAACTAAATTTTAGAAGAGAAGTAAGAGATCAAGATTTACATGATTGTAATTGTTGCTCTTTTTTAGATAATATTTGTTTTGGTTTAATAAACTGTGAAAGAAAAAGTAGAAATTTTTTTAGAATAGTCCCCATAGTAGTCTAGTAGTTAATGGCCTATTATTTTGTAGCTTTATTTGGGGAAGGTGTTACTTAATAGAAAACTGACATTTGACTCCCTGAGAAAGAATATTTTTGATAGTACTAGAATTATTTATGTATGAAGATAGAAACAAACTAATTATAACTTTAATTTAAAGGTACTCTGTTGACTGACAAAAAGAGTATATTGTACATTTATGCTTTATGAGCATTTTGGTTACATGAACTCTTGATAGATTTCTTACTCTTTTGGAGTACAGCCAATGAGAAGCATCAAATACAATCAACATTATCAGCACTCAATAGGAAATTATCAGATCAGAAATCATATTACATTAACACACATCTAGTAGCTATCTTCTATTCTTTATTGGGAAATGCTAGATTTCTCAAAGGTTTTTGTTTTGTTTCTTATACTTTATTGAAAAACCAAATCTGTTTTTCCAAAATGAGAAACTTAAAACATTTTTATTCCCTTTCTGAATGTTGATAAGATTGAAGATATTTTAGGAGGTTATATTAGGTAGTAAGTGCTTCTAGTAAAAAAGAGAGAGAGAACATAATTGCTTCAGTAATTGACATCTGTGTATCTAAATTAAATGGGAGTCAAAAGCAGGTTATTTATGATTCAGATTAGGTGGGTTGCAAATTGGATAATATTGAATACAATATTACTAGCTTGAAGATAGACATTTTGCGATATACACATCTCAGATTCTGAAAACTCTAGGAATTTATCATATTCTGAAATAAAGATGGATGGGTGTTATTGCAAAGACACAATACACAACTTTCTGTAAAATTACTCATAAGAGTTAATGGGTGAATTAATCCAGCAATAATTTAACTACTTACTGTAAAATAAAGAACAATTAAGATAGCTGAATAGTATTTGTATTCTTCTGTGCACATTAACAGTAATTAGCTAATAAGCTCCAACTGATTTCTTATTCACAGCTGTCAGTCTTTTATTTGATGACAGATGATTAGGGTATAGAACACATTTATTTGTAGCAGTTCTTACTGTAGAGATTAAGATTTCTGTTCATAAGTTCTTTTACACACAAATTTGTTCTTTTTTCTTCTGTTAGAACCAAAACTAGTGCACCAAAGTCAAACTGAAATGGTTGTATTACATCTCAATTTTGGAAAAACATAGTATCACACGATCTTTAAGGAGTTTAAATATGCTTTGATACAAGTACTATTATATAGATATTCTTTTTAAAAGCTTGTGATGAAGTAGTGTGTTCACTTGAAGAAAAGCTAATAATTAATAATAATAATAAAACTGAAGAACTTAATCTGTACTTATTAATGATAAATGAACCAGAAGGAAAATTTTAAGTAATATACTATGTTTTAAAAATATATTAGATATTGTTTTTAACAGGTGAACATGTTACACTGATGATTTTGTTGGCTGATAAATAGAACACTTACCACAATAAAAGTAACCAGATGAAGGATGAAGAGAAAAATTAGGAAGAACTCTCTATTTGGCTATTATTATTATTTTTATTGTTGTTAATCCTCACCTGAGGATACTTTTTCCATTGACTCTTTTAGAGAGTGGAAGACACAGGGAGAGAGAAACATCGATGTGAGAGAGACATATTGATTGATTGCCTCCCTGTAACCAAGGTACATGCCCTTGACTGGAATAAAACCCTGGACCTTCAGTCCACAGGCTGATGCTCTATCTACTGAGCAAAACAGACCAGGGCTATTTGGCTATTTTAATTAGCCTTTGCTAAGAGAGCCTATAGGGAACAGGTTCACCTTGGATAATGCTGAAAGGATTAGAAGAAACCACTCTCTAGGGAAAGTCTTTTTCTTGATTCTTTTGCAGATTAATAAATCAGACACAGGTATCCTTGGGCACTGACATTTAAAATTCTCTATACCTTTTCTTCAGAAAAGACACTCATATAAGAGGGATTGGTGCTTTTGCCTCTCCAATCCATCTTCAGGTTATGTGAAAACCCGTGAATGCTCCTGTGCTGTAGGAAGAACAGGTCCTGTTGCAAGAATTGCAGTTGCTGGAAGTATGACTTATCAAACTGGTTTGGAGCTGCTGCCCTCATCCCCACACGCTTCTCTTTTCCTCTTCATTGATGGTTATTGAAATTGTTCTTGTGATTTGGCACCTAAGCTCTAAAAAAGATTTAGATAAATTAAAAGAGGTTCTCAGGAAAAAACACACAAAAATGATGAGAGTTGGAAGTATTGATTTATAAGGAAAGATTAAAAGAATGAAATGATTTGGTTCGGCATCATATTAGAACATGGTAGCATATCATAGCTATAAATATTTGTAAACAGGAGGAGGAAACTTTTTTTTTACATTGGTCTAGTGAAGCAATGTTATGCAAGAAAGAGGTTAGACCATGTTTTTAATGTTCTTCCTTCCAGGTCTCCTCGCTACATATCCTGGCCATATGTCTACTTGGAAACAGATTAAATTAACATTCACTTTCCAGAACAACCAGCTTATACTGCTTGATGTGAGATAAAAAAAAAGAGAGAATAAAATAAGGAAATTATTATTTGAGTAGAAATGCTGTGTGGTGTCTCTGAGTTTTCTTGGTCTTTCCCAAGTTATTGTCTGCCAGTATTGGTCAGGGCACCAAGCAGTTTCAGGAGGGCAAATTTTGTGTTGAGAGCAGCATAGCTGTGTTGATTTTGCCCATTCCAGCACAATTAGTTCTTCTTGTTCCATGTGTGAAGAGTTTCACTCATTCATTATAGGCAAACTTATCCCCGCCTCAGCAGCTGTGTGAACTGCTAGTTGTAGCTTCCATGGGTGAACCTGAACAGACGAGAAAGGCAGGGGTGGGACACCAAGAGGCACATTTTCCAGCTGTGCTCAGAAAAGCATGTCTTCTTCTAATCCTGAAGGGAAAAAAAAACAACAAACTCTATCTAAACTCTTTCAGAAATAATATACTTTTGAGAAATGAATGGAGATTATGAAATTGAATTTTATTTGATTACTATGATAATGTAGTTGAGCAACTATTTAGTTGAGATCTCATTGAATTGTATATAAAACAAACTACAAATTTCCCCAAAAGAATTTTATAGTATTTTACGATTTTTTTTTCCAAATTTTCTTAATCATTTCTTGGAATTCTTGCATATTATGTCATGAATGCAGTGTTACCTGGTGATTCAATTTTAGATGAGACCATGCTATCTTATTTTACACACAAACTATTAAAACTCCATTCTGACTCTACTAAGTAACTCTTCTCACACTATTTACATAGGAAAATGAACTCTAAGACTCAACATAGACTACACAGAAGACATTTTTTTAATGGGCCACTTCCCTCAGTGAATATTTGTGCAGCTCACATTAAGCATCTATCACATTTGCTTTTAAGGAAGGACCTGTTTTGATTGTCATTCAAAAGAACTGTACTCTATCATCTAATATAACACAGGATTAGGAGATTAGTGGATTCATTGTTGAAGAATCACATATATATCACTTTTTGGAGATGATACATCTGTATTGCCAAAGTAGAATTAATAAAATTCATAGGAAACCATCTGAAATAAAGATGATAAAGTCAAACACTTGGGAATGCCCAGATTCTGTTTAAGTTTCATCTATTATTATGTGATTTGGTATAGGTGATTTTTCATTTTTTTCCTTTTATGAAGAATTTTCAAGAAATTCATTTTTATTCAAGCAGCAATTATTTTGAAATATATGAGCTTTTAGGTATACAGTCTAAATTTCAAAGAAGTGCTAAGCAAATAAAATATACATGGTAGACATACATTAAATATTACATTATATATTCTCATGCTAAATTGGATTTGTTGCGATCTAGAAATACTCTTTGTAACTCATCTATTTTGACTTCAGATCTCTTCCTCTCTCACTTTCTCCCTCCCAACTTTCTTCCTTCCTTCCTTCCTTCTTTCCTTTCTTCCTTCTTCTCCTTCTTTATCCCTTTCTTCTTCTGAACCTTATATATAAAATATTTTAAATGTTTACCAATTCATTTACCATTCTGTGTGACTTTCTGTTATAATTTAGTGAGCAGAAACTGTTTGAAAATTGAATTTGTAGATAGTATTTGGCGAGCATACAAATTAAATACAACCCAGATATTCAAGCATCTACACTAATAAAAGAGAAATATGAAAATTGACCATACCTCCATGACAACAACCAGCCAATCAGGAGTGAGTATGCAAATTAACCCAACAAAGATGGAGGGTTAATTTGCATAGGCAGCCACGGAGCGAAGACTGAAGATGACTGAAGACTGAAGACTGAAGATGCTTGGGTTCTTCGCTGCAGCAGGAGCAAAGGCCTGGGTCCTGGGTGCCAGAGGAAAACTGGTGCCAGCAGCCAGGGGAAGGAAGGCCTATTGCACGAATCTTTGTGCAATGGGCTTCTAGTTTTTAATAAACTTGAAAATCTGAAAGATTATATAAAATATATGAAAATAAGGGATACACTTGGAAGACAACATTCTCACTTAATTTGTCATATTAACAAGATGATAAACAAAGACTAATATCTTCAGCTCTACAGAGCTTTTCCTAAGAGAGAAAAAAGGAGGCTGTTTCTGTGAGCACATAAAATTATGCTAGTATGACCAAATTATTAACTATTTTCAAAAGCTTTACTAATTGCTTTAGCATCAGGAATACATATATTTGAATTTCAAAGTTAAAACTGTCTAGCAAAAATAAAAACTGTCAAGTGCTCCTACAGAATGAGATTTTGACAGTGTTCAGTTCATTAGTACTATTATCTTTGTTGCATTTGTTTTTAAGTAACTCTGGATAAGTAAAGTAAAATAATACCTATTGTCAAAAACATTGAGAAAGCTTTCATTTTGAGTATCATAATAACAAACACAATGTCAGACTGATAGGAGATAGCAAAGTATGAAAAGTATTTTTGTTAAATATGATGACATATTTACTTGAAATTATTGGGAAGACCTAGCAGTTGAAGATTTTTAGTTTCATTTAATAATTTTATAACCTAATACATTCAGAGAAATCTTCTTAGAAAAAATTACAATGGAGGGAAAATCTATGTAAGGAAGAACAAGAAACAAAAATGAAAAGTAAATGCAACCAATGCAATGAGTAGTTTGATTATATTAAGCATATTAAGAATATCAATAGCCATTTTTTCTTATAGTGTACTTCATATTATCTGATCTATGCATTGTAAAGATAATAAACACTACTTAACCAATAATTAGATTAATTGAAACATTAATGAATTAATGTTGTACTGTATATGCAGACCTTCAACATTTCTAAATTATTTGATTTTAAAAGTCTGGTTATTTATAACTTCACTCTAATACATATGTGGAAAGGAGTTCTGTTTGAAGAAAAGGGAAAATAAATTAAGGTTGTTTCAAAATCCAGGGAGAGTCAGCACTCCCTTTATGAGATTCAATTAGTGATGCAAATGTATTTGAATGAGAATTCATTCAATCTAAGGCCACTTGGGATAGAAGGCCAAGCCACATGTCTGTTTCAAATTTAAGGACTGCTGAATTTAATGGTAGAATGACATATAAGCAGATATATATATTCTGTCTGGTGTTAGGTTGCAAATTTTTAACTGTGCTAAATAAGATGTTAAAACAAAACACCACTATCATAAATTTTTTTTTAAAAAAGATAAAAACTAAAACCAAAACCAGACCAAACAAAAAACAACCCAATACAATCTCCTTTCAAAGAAAGGACACATTTCATCATCATCAACAACAAAAGCATAAAATTAAAGGAAGGGTAGTATCTCAGAAGAGTGCTTCAAATTGTGTAACTAGAATTTGAAAAACACATTTGAATATCCTTTATTTTGTCAAATTTCCCAGTACTATGGTAAAAATATTCTCATAAATTGACTAGATATGTAGATCAGTGATACAGACCAAGTCTTTATTCTAAAAAAATCAAATTATTCCAGAATGGGAGCTGTGTAAACAGTCTAAGAGACCCAGCTGGTACAATGTTTTATTTTTTATTTACTTATTTATTTATTTTAATATATCTTTATTGATTTTTTCTTTTTTTTTTAGAAAGAGAGGAAGTGAGAGGGATTGAGAGATAGAAACATTGATGAGCGAGGAAGTCACCTATTGACTGCCTCCTGTATGGCCCCCACTGGGCATTGAGCCCACAACTTGGGCATGTGCCCTGATCAGGAATCAAATCAGCGACCTCTTCGATCCTGGGTGGATGCTCAATCGCTTGAGCCATGTCAGCCATGTAGTACAATGTTTTATTTTTAAGAGTGAGGAAACCCATATTCTGAAGCTCATTAGGAGGCATTGGATAATAGTCATGCTTTAAATCTGCAAGTGATGAATTAGAGGTGTGAGGGCTCAGCAGGATCAGATTTTTTTGAGTAAAGTTAATATACTGTTTCTTACTATAAATTATAGGTGACACTAAGAATTTTAAATGACCCCACAGTTTTCTCTGCATTTAGATATGGTGTATTAGTTTGCTAGGGCTGCCATAATAAAATACCACAAACTGGGGGACTTAGAAAACAGACATTTATTTTCTTATAATTTTATAGTCTGGAAGTCCAAGTTCAAGGTGCTGGCAATGTTTATTTCTTCTGAGGCTCTTTTCTTGGCTTGCAGATGGCTGCAGTCTTGCTGCCTCCTTACATGGTTGTATCTCCGTGTGTTTCAGTCCCTGGTATCTTTTTGTGTTCTAACTTTCTTTTCTTATCAGGGTACTAGTCAGATTGGATAAGGACCTACCATAATCCATGATGGCCTCATTCTAACTCCTTTATTTTTATTTTTTAAAAACATTTTTTATTGATTTTAGAGAGAGGAAGGGAGGGGGAGAGGAAAGGGGGGAGAGAAAGAGAGATTGATTGGTTGCCTCCTGTATGCACTTGGAATGGAATTAAGTCCAAAACCTGGACACGTGCCTTGATCAGAAATCTACCAGTACTTTTCTATGCACAGAACCAACTGATCCGAACCTGCCAGGGAATAATCACCTCTTTAAAGACCTATCGACCTATCTCCAGATACGATTATAGTTTTAGGTACTTAGGTACATACAAATCCGGGGGTGGTGGAGAACCCTGACTGGGTAGCTAAGTTGGTTAGAGCATCATTTCCATATATCAATATTGTGGGATCATTCTAGGGTCAGGGCATAGACAAGAATCAACCAATGAATGTATAAATGAGTAAACCAACACCTTCCTCTCTTTCTCTCTCTCTCTCTCTCTTCCTCTCTAAAATAAATCAATTAAAAAAATTTAAAACAAAAAGATTTTTTGGGGAAAACAACTCAGTCCATAATGCATGATTTATGTGACTATTTCCTAAAACATTAAGCATTGTAAAAGAAAGCATTTCTCCAAAGGGGATTTTAAATATTCATAAAAATATTAAAATTTAATGACAAAATAAGTGATATTAAAATGTAAGGAATAATATAGTTACTTTATTTAAAATGCTCATTAACACATACTTAGTCATTTATAACTTACAAAGAACTATTACATATATTACCTCATCTCACAATAATTCTGTGGGATAGGTAAGCTAAGTTAAAATAAATATAAGAACATATAACAATTATTTTTGATACCACCAGGTGTCAATCATGCTGGGTATTTTATAAATATTATTTTAATTAACTCTTATAACATCTTCACTTCACACAAGAAGAAACTAAGTCTTGGAGAAGATAGGAAACAATTAATTTCCTATAATATTGTATAGTTATATAAGCAATTAATTTCCTATAATATTCAATAAGAATTACAATTGTTATAGAATTATATATTTATTTCAAGAGCACAAATTATCCATTAAGGGAAAAAGAATAAAAGTACAGTTGTAATGATAGACTATTCTTTGGCACAGGTTGGCTTGGTGCAGATTATGAAATTCAAGTATACCTGATCATGTAATAGAAATCCACATGCACAGGAAACCATTGTTCTTCCTCTGACTTTCTTTTTCCTACCTCACCTTCTATGAAACCTTTTATTTAAATCTCTTTCTGTTCTCTGGACCCAGTGATTGAAACCAGTGAGGTACTTGGGAGTTACTGAAATGGAAATTCATTAAAAGGATAGGGTTATGTGTCTCTTTCTCAAAAACACATCTTCTCAGTGGGATTACAGAATTCAGAAATTCTTTAAAATTTTTTGAATGATGGCTTTATATACATAACTAATATATATAATATAATATATATATAATATAATATATATAATATATATAGGTAACTTATGAAAATAACCAATGCATTTTGTATGTCTAAATTTTAATATATAACAAATACATTTAAATTTGTAACTTAACATAATTAAAAGATTCCATCAATGTTCTGGCTCCCACTTAGAGTCCTAATCTTTTCACCTATTTTCAGATCCCTGCTTATGCTTCAGCCCAACTGGACAATTCTAATTCCTTGAAAATGCCCTGTAAACTTTATCTTTAGTATTACTCTTATCAGAAAAGGAGGACCAGCAGATAGAAATTCTATTTTACACTAAAATTTCTATTTCTTTTACTAGGTTAGAAAGCACACTAATGCCCTGGGGTGTATTTACATACAAAAGGAGTTGCAATTCCAGGCTAGAAGGGCCTTGACAAGTAACTGTTTAAAGAAAGACAGATTCTGTCATAGGATAGTAATAAAGCTAACAGAAATGTTTCCAGAGTGATATCAGAGCACACATAGTGAGCCTGAATATAAGCAAAAATGCGGGGATCCAAATAGACATGTAGGCAGCTCTATGCTGACTTTAGGATATTAAGATCCAAGTCCCATTTCCTATAAAGAAGCTTAAATAAGCACAGGTCTTGTCTTTGAGAAACTGATATTCTATATAATAAAGACCTGATATGCAAATGGTAGTCATGCCCTCACGCCCTCTCGTTGGGGCCAGTGGACCTGAGGCTGCTCCCCCTCCCAAGCACCAGGGGACCTGAGGCTGGGCTGGGGACCTGAGGCTGTGTTCCATGCTTGGTGGGGCTTGATGGGGGACCTGAGGCTGCACCTCCTGTCCAGCAGAGCTTGACGAGGGTGGGGCCAGCTGGGTCTGGGTCTCATGTAATTTTGAGGTGCAAGCGGATAAGCAGGGACTTGACTTTGGGTCCCATAGCACACCCCAGACTCTGACAGGAAGGAGATTTTCATATACATTTTACTAATTTTCCTTCATCAATGACACTTCTATTATAGAGCAAGGGCAAATAGCAATATTAAAATATTTCCTCTAATTCATTCCCTTTTAATGTGCTCAAATTTCATGCACTGGGCCACGAGTCCTATTTAATAAAAGGGTAATATGCAAATGGTGGAATGACTGGTCATTATGACGTGCACTGACCACCCGGGGGCAGACTCTCAATGCAGGAGCTGCTCCCAGTGATCAGTGCTCTCCCACAGGGGGAGCATTGCTCAGCCAGAAGCCAGGTGAGTGCAGTGGTGGTGACAGGAGCCTCTCCCACCTCCATCTCTGAGGCAGTGCTAAGAAGCAATGAGCAGGCAGGTGGTAAGGAATGAGGGCTCCTGGACTGCAAGAGGGATGTCCAACTGCTGGCTTAGGCCCGCTCTCCTGGGATTGTGCCTAAGCCAGCAGTTGGACATCCCTCAAGGGGTCCCAGACTGTGAGAGAGAGCAGGCTGAGCTGAGGGACCCCCCTGAGTGCATGAATTTTTATGTACTGGGTCCCTAGTATCTAACATGGTATGAAAGCAGCAAGCAAACCACAGTGCACTACAAAACCATAATTCAACATTAATCTCAGTACTATGAGTCTTAAAGGTATTTTTTAATATATTAAATTGTGATTAAGCAACAATGGCAAAATATAATAAAAATAGTCTTAAGAAGATAGAAGTTTTGGAGAGAAATCAAGATGGCAGCACCTAAACTGCTGCCTCATAAAACAATTTCAAGACTACAACTAAAAGACAAAACGGACATCATCCAGAACCACAGGAAGGCAGGCTGAGTGGAATTTCCACAACTAGAAGGAAAGAGAAAAGCACACTGAAACTCAGAGGAGCTGCAGGAGGCAGAGGTACTGAGATGCACACGTGCAGAGAGGACTGACAACTGAGTGCATGGCTGGCTTTCTCAAGCAGGAGGGAGACAAAAGTTCCCAACTGTGCTGAACTCCAATTCCAGGCAAGACTCTAGGGACCCAGAGTCATTCGGGGAGAAACTGGACTGTATGGCAGTGGGTGGAACCAAGGGCGGCTTTCTCTCAGAGGTGCTTACAGTGATTACCACGGCACACTGAGACACAGGGGCCTATTACGGTAGGGCTGATGGGAAACCAATGCTGTCTGCTCTGCCCTGAGACTCCGCCCCATCCAAGCTGTGCACAGAGGCTTTTGCAAGTCTTGTCTCATAAGGGTGTCTCCAGCACAGAAGTTCTCCCAGTGTAGACACAGCTGATCCTCATAGCCAGTTGGCCTGGAGGTCAATTCCTCCCAGTGATACCAACAACAATAAAGGCTTAACTACAACAAGACTGTGCACACAGCCCACCAAGGGGTGCACCAAGAGTGTCCACCTCAGGTAACTGGGTAGGCTGAGCTACTGGGCCTTATAGGACACCTAGCACACAAAGCCACTCTATCAACTCAGGGAAGCAGCCAAAATGCAGAGACAAAGAAACAGATCACAAATGAAAGAAATGGAGGAAAGCAAATGACTTGATATGGAGTTCAAAACCATGGTTATAAGGTTTTTCAAGAATTTTCTAGAAAAGGCCAATAAATTTAGTGAGACCCTCGAGGATATGAAAAAGGACCAATCAGAAATTAAGCATACACTGACTGAAATAAAAAAAATATTATGCAGAGATCTAACAGAAGACTAGAGGATTTCAAGAACCAAGTCAAAGATTTGAAATAAAAGAAACAAAAAACACTCACCTGGAAAAGCAAAAAGAAAAAGAATCCAAAAATATGAAGATAGTGTAAGGAGTCTCTGGGACAACTTCAAGCGTACCAACATCAGAATTATGAGGGTGCCAGAAGAAGAGAGAAAGCAAGATACTGAAAACCTATTTTAAAGAATAATGACCGTTTTCAGCCCACTTGGTGAAAGAAATAGACTTATAAGTCCAGGAAGCACAGAGAACCCCAAACAAAAGGAATCCAAAGAGGACCACACCAAGACACATCATAATTAAAATGTCAAGAGCAAAAGCCAAAGAGAGAATATTAAAAGCAGCAAGAGAAAAACAGTGACCTACAAGGGAACATGCATAAGACTGTCAGCTGATTTCTCAACAGAAACTATGCAGGCCAGACGGGAGTGGCAAGAAATATTCAAAGTGATGAATAGCAAGAACCTACAACCAAGATTACTCTACCCAGCAAAGCTATCATTCAGAATTGAAGATCAGATAAAGAGCTTCACAGATAAGATAACTAAAGGAGTTAATCACCACCAAACCAGTATTATATGAAATGCTGAAAGGTATTCTTTAAGAAGAGGAAAAAGAAGAAAAAGGTAAAGATAAAAATTATGAACAACAAATACATATCTATCAATAAATGAATCTAAAAATCAAGTGAATAAAAAAAATCTGATGAACAGAATAAACTGGTGAATATAATAGAATCAGGGGCATAGAAAGTGAGTGGACTGATAATTCTCAGGGGGAAAGGGGTATGGGGGTGTGCAGGAAGAGAATGGACAAAAATCGTACACCTATGGATGAGGACAGTAGGGGGATGGTAAGGGCAGAGGGTGGGGTGGGAACTGGGTGGAGGGGAGCTATGGGGGAAAAAGAGGAACAATTGTAATAATCTGAACAATGAAGATTTATTAACTTAAAAAAAAAAAGATAGAAGTTTTTCTCCTATTAAAGGAGCTAGAAATCTATTGAGAGTTACCATGGGTTTTCACCATTTCAGAAACCAAGGCTTAGCCCTTCCATTCTCAAAGCCATCTATAGTCCAAAGTGCTGTGGGAACTTTCACCATTATTGCCTATTTTTCAGTCATCAGGTTACCAGAAATCATGAGGAAGGGCCTGTTTCCTCCTTTTAGAGACATTTTTTGATGTTTTACATATGTATCACTGTTACTTATATCCCATTGAAAAAAGCTCAGTTATATGATTACAATTAGCTATAAGGGGGGCAGAAAGATACAAGCATGTTTTATTTTTTTAAGATAGTCTTTTTCATAATTTATTTATTTTTTTATCTCAGAGAAAGGAAGGGAGAGAGAGAAAGAGGAACATCAATCAGTTGCCTCCTGCACATACCCCAACAGGGCATCCAACACAGCCTGGGTATGTGTCATGATGGGGAATCAAATCCTTCACCTGCTGGTGAACAGGACAATGCTCCAACCAACTGAGCCACACCAGCCAAGGTAAGAGAGGTAAGTATTTTAGACTCTTTAGTCTAGCATCTCTGTGCCAAGTTTAAAAAATACAAATAAAAACTTAGGGAAAATGGATAGAAAACATGAGGTACAATTCATCTTTCTGAAATTGAGACAAGGCTAACCTAAGTCTGAGTCATTTTCTGAGCTAGGTTCCTAAAATTTCTCCAAGTAGGTAAAGACTAGTCTCAGAGCTTTAAACAAACTGAATTTATAATCACAGGTCAAATATCTATAGCTGGACAGTTGAGTTTTGTGAAAGAAGTCAAGTAAATCACTTTCAAGATCTTTCTCTGGGTATGGTATCATCAGAAACAGGAAAAACTCTTGGAGGAGGAATACTTAAGAACCTTATAAATGGGCATCTTAGGCAAATAAATCTTAATAGACTGGATATAGCCACATCTGTTGAATAGAATTTCTCATTAAATTATATTTTTTGTTCATCAAAAATATTAAGAATAGGCATTCTGCTAGAAAACCTACATTATGGTCTAGTTAAAAGGTCAACATATTTCACATATTTTTAGATATGACCTAATGAATTCCCTGAATCAGAATGGGTAAAGCCACCCCTAGGCAACATAGGGCACAGCAAAGTTTATTCTCTAGGGCCAGTCCCATCTTTTAGTGCTCTTACAATGTTCTGACAGTCTGGATTCCTCAGATCATAGCTAATAACTAGTTAACAAATAGATACACAGAAAGAGAACATATTGATAAGAATCCCAGCAGAAAACAGATGGAGCACTCATATAGGGTATTTTTTAAAACCTTTGATAAAAATATTAGAAATATAAGAGGGTGAAAGAGAGCTGCCACCAATACTGACCCTGAATGGGCGAGGGAAAAAAAGTGGTTCCTGTAACTCTGAGCACCATAGCTAGAGGGGATGCTGCCTAACAGGGGTTCTGAGTTGTGGTAAAGAAATACAGCTACTACCAAGCCTTAGCCTGGTAGAGAGGAAGTCAGAGATTCTATACCCTTATTTGTCTCTTCTGCCCTCTCCATTCCATCAGTGCCTGCCATTGACTAAGCCCAAAAGGAAGGCAGAGGACAAGGGATCTAGGGCTGGTTGATACATGACCTTAAAGATCATTCATGGTAAGGTCAATAGCTCATTTGAAGGTCAGGGAAAAACACAAAGAACTGATTATATTATTGGTTGTTTTCATCTCTAAATGTTTCAGAATTGATCTCTAGAAAATGCCATGTTTTCTTTTTTTTGCCAAAATACCAATAGTGACCTAAAATTTAATGATTCCTTAATATCATCAAAGTTAGTGATCAAATGTCCTTGATTTTCTCTCTCTCTCTCTCTCTCTCTCTCTCTCTCAGTTGTATTTTTTTAGAATCAGAATGCAAACAAAACCCCATGTGTTGTATGCAGTTGATAAGTTGATATTCTCTAACTTACTTATGATCCATAAAAGTTCCTCTCTCTGTTTTTGAAAAAAAAAAAAATACTAGTTGGAGACCTTTGGTAATTTAGCCTTTAATTCTCCATTATAGTCTTTATTGATTACATCTACGTGAAAAAGCATTCCTCCATTCTCTGTTTTTGTAAACGGATAGTTAGATCACAGCCATGAACAAATTTATGTTTATAATCTGTTGAGAATACTTCACAGAGAGCATTGTGCACCAGTGATTCCATCATGTTAGCAGAGAGATGATGGCTGATTAGGATGAGCCTTTCATAGTCAGATTAGGCACTGTCACTCCAGGAAGTGGGAAATGTCTAGATATGGTGGGATTGTTAGATCTCCTTTAATTGCACCACATTGGTTACTTGCAAAGTTTTGCCTGCTTCCTACCTAAGAACTGGACTATTTAAATAAATGTTGTTTGTAAAAATTACTTCTTTCTCGGTGAATAAAATGTCAAAGGCCAAACTTGTGCGTTTTCCTGGAGTTAACATATACATTTGTTTAGACAAGTTTTTCTTGCCAAAATGCGTTCATACAAATCATGTGCTTTTAACAAGGAACAGATAGGATGGCAGAGTTGGGTGTACTTTGATACTAATGAGCTTTAATACACATGCTTGAGCCACTTTCAATGCCGTGTCCCAGATATGGTATTTGTATTTTTATATATTTTCATAAAGAACGGTCTTCAATGTATAAGCCTTCAGCATCACAGGACCTAGATTGGCTATTGTTGATATGATCAAAGCTAAGCATACTTGTTTACTTTTTGTGATTCACTGAAAGTGAAAAGATGTCCTCATTACCTTATGGTTTCTTAGGTTGGGAAAGTGTCCTTCTGCAACTGTTAGAATATGTTATTGAGAGAACTCTGCTTATATATGAAAAAAAACCTATTATTTATCCTCCCTACAACTATTTCCAAAAGAGGAAATATACACTCCAAAATTAGCTCATTTTGGCATCCAAACCAGGTGCTATGATTCTGATTAACTGGCTTTGATTTTTGTAGCTTAATTTTCACAAGTACAATGAAAAATGTCAACTGTTTTCTTCTCCTAAATGGGATTGCTTTTGTAATTGTGAGGATGACAATTCAGTCCATAAGAACATGCTCAAGCTGAAATTTTCCCTTGCTTCATCCCCTCTAGCATAGAGAAAGATGAGAATGAGGCTTCAGTGCTGTTGTTTTTCCCCTTTTCCTCAGAGTTTAAAACATTGCAATTTTATACTTTCATGAGTCTTGGTTCCTCAACACCCCCAACTGGTTAAAGTCAGTATATTATATTACACAATTCATGTAATTAAAATAAATGTTTAAAATCTTTATTGTTGAAAGTATTACATATGTCCCCTTTTTTCTCCCATTGACCCCCTCCAGCCTTCCCCTTCCCTCCATCCCAGGCCTTCACCACCCTATTGTCTGTGTCCGTGGATTATGCATATATGCATAAAAATTCTTTGGTTGATCACCTCCCATCCACCCACTCTCCCCCACTTTCACTCTGAGATTCTACACTCTACATGTAATTTTTTAAAAAGTTAAAAAACCAACAACAACAAAATCGCAACATTCTTCTGAAGTAACATATGAGCAAAGCAAGGAAAGTTTATTATTTTGAAGAGAAAGCAAAATTGTTTTGACTGATTACATATGTTTTCACTAGGCAGGAAACTTATTTTCATGTAACTAGTTAGCATTTGAAGATACTTATTAATTGTTTTCTATTAAACACTTCTGCCTAACTATAAAATTTGTGATGGTATTGACTTCATCAATAGCATAATGATATTTATCATTTGTTAAGTGTTTATTATATGACACAGTCACTGTGTTGCAAAACATTAGGGCCATTGTTCCAATCAATTAAATATGTTATCTCATTTAATCTCATAAAATGTATTAGATAGGAATGATTAGCCCCATTTTTCAAATCTGTGAATTTAAAGAAGTCACAGCCCAGTTCAAACAACTGATAAGTGAAAAGGAAGCTTTTGAAATTTTTTCAATTATATCTGACATTTTTTATTAATTTATATTAGTTTCAGGTATACTACATAGTGGTTAGATAATTTAGGAAATGACCCCCAGATAATTGGCACCCTACATAGTTATTATAATATTGACTATATCTCCTATGCTATAGTTTACATCCCTGTAACTATTTTGTAATTCCCAATTTGTACTTCTTAATCCCTTCCTTTTCTTCACCCATCTCCTAATCCCCCTACCATTTAGCAACCCTCTCTTTGTTCTCTGTATCTATGAGTCTGTTTCTGTTTTTTATTTTGCTTTTTATTTGTTTATTTATTTATTTATTTATTTATTTATTTTAATATATTTTTATTGATTTCAAAGCAGAAGGGAGATGGAGAGAGAGATAGAAATATCAGTGATGAAAAAGAGTCATTGATTTGCTGCCTCTAGCATACCCCACACTGAGGACTGAGCCCACAACCCAGGAATGTGCCCTCACCTGGAATCAAATGGTGACCTCCTGAGCTATTTTGCTCTTTAGATTCCACACATAAGTGAGATCATTTGGTATTTGTCTTTCACTGTCTGACTCATTTCATTTAGTATATTACCTTCTCAGTCCCTCCATTTCATTTAGTATATTACCTTCTCAGTCCCTCCATGTTGACAAATGGTAAGATTTCATTCTTATTGTTATGGCTGAGTAGTATTAGTTATATTGTATATATGTTCCACTGCTTTTTCATCCACTGGTTTCTTGATGGGCACTTGGGTTGTTTCCATACCTTGGGTATTATAAATAACTAAAGGCCCAGTGCATGAAAATTCATGCACTGGTGGAGGGGTCCCTTAGCCTGGCCTGCCCCCTCTCACACTCCAGGACCCCTCAGGGTGGGAAGTGACCTGGCAATCAGGGGAAGGTGACGCCCCATCACACCTCTGCTGCTGCACTGCCAGCAGTGCAAGCCTCAGCTGGCCCTGGTTACCTGAGCCTTGGATGGCCCTGCATGGCTGGGCAGCTGCCATCCGAGGCTTGCCTGTGCCTCGGGCCGCCCCTGGGTGGCTGGGGGGCTGAGGGGACTGGGGGACTCTGGAGGCAGGCGCACGGAGTGCCAGGCCCACCTGAGGGTGGGCCTAGCCTTGCCACGCCTGCCGCCCTGGTGGGTCTGAGGGGACTGGACACCACCATCGTGTGGCTGTGGGCATTGCCATTTTTGAGGGCATGACAGTCAATTAGCATATCCCCTCCTTATTGGCTGTGGGAGCCACCATCTTTGCAACAGCGTGAGGGTCAATTAGCATATTCCTTTTTTATTAGATAGGATGATTTCATGAACATAAGGATGCATATATCTTTCAAATTAGTATATATCTGGATTTCTTCAGATATATACCCAGAGGTGGAATTGCTGGGTCATATAGTAGATATACTTTTAGTTTTTTTGAGGAACTTCCATATTCTTTTCTATAGTGGCTGCACCAACTTGCAATTCCACCAATAGTATATGAGGGTTCACTTTTCTGCACATCCTCACCAACATTTTTTGGTTATTGATTTATTGATGACAGCCATTCTGACAGGTGTGAGGTGGTATCTCATTGTGGTTTTAATTTTCATTTCTCTGATAATTTGTGACAATAAACATCTTTTTATATGTCTCTTGATCATCTGTATGTCCTCTTTGGAAAAGTGTCTATGTAGATCCTCTGCCAGTTTTTTAATTGGATTGTGTGTGTGTTTTTTTTTTATTCAGTTGTTTTGAGTTTTGTTTTTTTTAAATAAATTTTGGATAATAACTTCTTATCAGATCTATCATTGATGAATGTCATCTCCCATTCCATAGGTTTTCTTTCATTTTGTTGATTTCTTTTATTTTATGCTGTGCAAAATCTTTTAAATATATATGTATTCCTTGATTTCAGAGAGAAAGGGAGAAAAAGAAACTTCAATGATGAGAGATAATCATTGATTGGCTGCTTCCTGCATGCCCCCTACTTGAGATGTAGTCTGAAACCCTGGCATTTGCCCTGACCAGAAATCGGACTGTGGCCTCCTGGTTCAATATAGCTCAACCACTGAGCCATATTGGCTGGCTGTGCAAAACTTTTTTAGTTTGATGTAATTTAATTTTTTGTTTGTTTTCTTTAAAAGAGGAAATGTATCTGAAAAAATTATTAACAGAACTGTCAGGGTTTACTGCCTATGTTTTAAATCTTTCATTCATTTTGAGTTTATTCATGTATATGATATAACTTGATGGTTTAGTTTCATTTTTTTGCAGGTATCTGTGCAATATTCCCAACACAACTTATTGAATAGACTGTCTTTACCCTATTGGATGGTCTTACCTCTCAAAGGAGGCTTCTGGAATCATATCTAGGTCAATCCAGTGTCAATATATTTTAGTGTCCTCTTATTGCTCTCTCCTATTACTACTTCTCTCTATAGCACATTTAGATTTATTGGTCCATTACTTCAAATAGGCTCTTAGGAATACTTTCAACTCCGTTTTTCTCTGGATACATTTAAACATGGTAAGGATTCCTCTGTCACAGCTGCTTGTCAATCCCTGAACCCTATATAAATTTACTTTCTTTATTCATACATCAGGAATCAATGCACTATTAGAGAAGGCCAAATAAACTTAAATGATTAATTTTATTGTAAGTTTATTGTTTCACTCTCAACTAGACTCTTAATACACAGGAATCCTTCTATATTTCTCAGTTATTTTATTTCTTTTTAGGAACTACTTTAAACTTCCTTAACTTTTCTATACCTGCAAACTAGCTCCCTCTTCTGCTAATAAATAGAGCAGATTACTTTGGATCTTACTTTCAGATAAATAAAAGTGACACATTTAAATTTCCCTAAGTTCTTGACACCATATCTCTAAACAATTTTCTTCTGTACTCATTTTTACTTCCTCACCCTTGTTACAATTGAGGAAATGTCCTATTATTTTCTAAACTAGAGGCCTGGTGCACAAATGTGTGCATGGGTGGGGTCCCTCGGCCTGGCCAGAAATAAGGGCCAATCTGGGCCATCTCACCCAGTCCTGATCGGCCGGCTGGCTGGGGGGAGGGACCAAGGGAGGTTGGCTGTGGGAACAGACTGAACACCAGGGGGCACCTCCTGCATTAAGCATTTGCCCCCTTGTGGCAGTGTGCGTCATAGCAACCGATTGACTGGTCATTCAGTTGCTTAAGCTTTTATATATAGAGATTGTATACTTTCACTGTGCTATGGATTTAACCCTTTCTTGGCTTCTCCATGGAATTCCCTCAAGTAATTCTTTGACCACTTATTTACCTTATCTTCTAAATAATCTTATAAATATGTTAAGGATATTGCCATCTCAAACTTACACAAATAATGAATTAACTTTCTCCATTTAAAATATTCTTCTAATTACTGCAACTGTACTTTTCTCTCCATTACAGTCAGGCTTCTTGAGATGATGCTTACACTGTATTTCTAAATTTATTTTCTCACCTCTGAGTCACTACTGAATCCTCATTAGTTTGCCTTCTCCATCTCAAACTCCACTCTTGCCTTTTTCCTAGGGGCTTTTCTCAATTTTCATTTTACTTGAAACTCTTCCTAGGTTGTGATGCTGTTGAATATTTCATTGTGTCTTGGATTCTATAACACTGCACATTCCCCATTACATACCATTCCTTCTCAATCATTTTTGTGGGCTCTGTACTCTATCTATTCTTTACATGTTGATATAATTCATAATGACATCCTTTACACTGTTCTCCTCTGCTTCACATTCCTTATTTTTAAAAATGTATTTTATTAATTTTAGAGAGAGAGGAATAGAGAATGAGATAGAAACATGGATGAGAGAGAAAAATCAATCAGTTGCCTCCTGCGTAACCCCTACTGGGGATTGAGCCTGCAATCTGGGAATGTGCCCTGACCAGAAATCCAACTAGTGAGCTTTTGGTGAATGGGGCAATGATGCCCAACCAACTGAGCCACACCAGTTGGGCTGCTTCATGTTTTTTTCAATGAACTATCAATATACCATCATTAATTCCAACTGTATGGTAATGGTTCCCAAATATTTATATTCAGTCCAAATCACTGTCCTGTGCTTCATGTTGAGGTAATATAAGCCTCTTAAATGCAATCTGACTACATAATCTTCCAAAACCTATATTTTCTCTTGTGTCACATAACTCAGTGATTGAAAACACCACCCACCTGGGGGTCTAAATTGACATCTTGGAATCATGTGTACATTTGACTCATAACCAATTCTTCCCATTCCCTTATGCCTGTCCCCATACATCTATAATAATAAAACCATAATATGCTAATTAGAATGGACATGCTTCCGAATGTCCTTCCGAATGACCTTCTGGACAAAGCTGGGGCTGCAAGGGAAGCCTGGGTCCCTGGTGCCTGCTGGTGGCCAGAGGGAAGCCCAGGTTCCAGGTGCCAGAGGGAAGCTGGTGCCCGCAGCCAGGGGAAGGAAGGCCTACTCTTGCACGAATTCCATGCATCAGGCCTCTAGTAAGCCAATAAAACTACATGTTCTTTAATTTTATCATTCTTATTGCTACTTTTCCCCTATTTTTTCTAGTACATATTATCCTCATTTCTTATTGGTAATGCATTAATTGTTTAATAACATACTATTTAGGCTATATGTTTTTGAATATTTTTGAGTTTTATTATCATGGTTTATTTCTCATTTCATGCTGTTGTCAGATGAAAATGCTTGACTTGATTTCAATATTCTTAAATTTATTGAGACTTGATTTGTGTCCTAATATGGGCTCTATCTTTGAGAATGTTCCATGTGCAATTGAGAAGAATGTGCACTCTGCTGCTTTGGGATGAAATGTTCTATAGTTACTGATTAAATCCATCTGTTGTTGTTTTTTTAAGGTCACTGTTTCCTTGTTGATATTTTGTCTGATAGATCTATCCATTGATGACAGTGGGGTGTTAAAGTATACTACTATGACTTTATTGTGTTGATCTCTTCCTTAAAATCCACCAATTTTTTAATATATTACTAGAGACCCAGTGCATGAATTCTTGCACAGGTGGGGTCCAGATGGCCTGCCCCGATGGGGGCCGATCAGGCTGAGCAGGTGGGAGAAGAGGGACATGGGAGGTTGGCCACTGGCCCCACACCCAATCATGGCACAATCAGGCTCAGCTGTCAGGGAGGGGGGCGGGGGTTAGCTGGCCCTGCCCCCTCAAGGTGGGGAGGCCTATTGGGGGCAGGGCCAGTGGGGGTGTCGAAGGAGGTTGGCCAGTTGGCCCCACCCTTGATTGGGGTGGGGAGCTGATTGGAGGCCAGACCAGCTGGAGGGAGGGGCCATGGGAGGCTGGGGGGCTGATTAGGGCCCTGATCAGGTTGGTTGGTCGCAGCAGTGCACATCATAGTGACCAGTCTTTCTAGTCATTCTGGTGGTTCTGTCATTCAGATCTCTTGGCTTTTATATATATATAAATGTGCTCCTATTTTAGGTGCCTATATGTTTATAAAGGTTGTATTCTATTGTGGGATCAATCCCTTTATTATTACGTAGAGACTTTCTTTGTTTCTATTATGGCCTTTGTTTTGAAGTCTATTTTGTCAGATATAAGTATTGTTATTCCAGCTCTTTTTTTTTTTTTTCATTTCCATGTGCATGGAATATTTTTTCCATCACTTCACTTTTAGCCTGTGTGTAACTCTCATTTCTTACGAATTATCATCACAGTCTCATATACAGTGTCCTGACCTATTGTATACTCTAACCTGCCTTTATTCTATACGCATTTCCCACAATTTCTCTTAGAATGATGTTTTAAAATGAAAATCTGTCCATGCGACTAATGGACTTAAAAATCAAAGCCCACACTCCTTAATATGGCTACAAAACTTTGTTTAAATGGCCCCTACTTCTCTGTAATCATTCACTATTCCATTACTCACATACACTTTCAAACCAGCCACACAGAGGTTTTGGTTCTTAAAGAATACACTTCGCTCTGACTCTGTTCCTATTCATGAATTGCTCTTTCTGCTTGAAGTGTAGTCCCCAACCAGTTCTTCCTCTATCCAGTCATCCCCCCATTCTTAGATTAGCCACAATTCCTTCTCAGCCTTCCTTGAATTTCAAGACCTGTAGAACTGCTTCTAGTCTGTATACTTCACTGCCTAAACTCTTATTGCTTTATAATATATGGATTACTCATCTTTATCATATGTGAATTATATTATTTATGGTTTACAAGCTTTGTAATTGTAGAAAATATGTTTTGTTCATCATTCAATCCCACGCTCTTAGAACAATGTCAGGGCCAATAGATATTTAATAAATATTTCTTTAATGAATTAATAAAAATAAACTATGTATCATAATAAAATTACAATTGATAGGAACATTTACTCCAGTTAAAAGGAATATTAATACCTGTTATGTAAGGTATTTTACACACATTATAACATGTAATCCTAAAAACAGCTCTCTGATCAGGAGGGAATGCTATTTTACACACAAGAAGATTCAGACCTGAAAAAGTTCAGTGACTTGTCTAAGGCAAAAAAGAAAGGGATTTAAAAAAAATAGATTAGAACCCCTGCCTTCTGGCTTAATGTTGCTTGTGCTGTAACTGCTTTGGCTGAAATTCAGAAGTGCTAAAAGTATAAAATTTGGATATATTGTTCCATTAGACAAGATTTTATGATGAAAAAAAAAAAAACAACAAAAAACTAGTATGCCAACTATTACTACTAACAGTAAAACAAGTTCTCCTTTAATTGATGTGAGTTTGACTATTTGTACAGAACCACTTTGACTGAATTTACTAAGATACCATATACAAATGTATTTGTGCTTATAACGAAAAGAAAACACAACATTCACTTCCGCAGAATATAAAACATCTAGTATTTGGGTTAGCTAATTTAAAACTATTCTTTGAGCCTCATTGTAATTCATCTGCAGTCTTACAGTAGATGAATCCTCATGCTGTGGAAATGGGCAGATCTCTATGGTTTTACTGTTTAACCAAATAACATTATTTGAGAGTTGGGGGGGATTTAAATTTTCACATTGTAAAAGTATAGTTCAGAGTTGTCACCCAGAAACTACTAAAAGTAGGAATTCAAACCCATCTTTGAGATTTATTTTCATCTTTTATTCTTTTGATATTCTACTTGAAACTGATATGTAAACTGTTGTTTGGGGAGATATTTAATTGCATAATGAATATTGGTGCAATCATTAAACTCATTGTTTTATAAATATTGTTTTATAATTCTTACCTTCCTATTCATAGCAAATGTGTGTGGGAAGTATATTTTAATAGAACAGGGACGGTCTGAAGACCATCTTTGTTTCCTCTTGGAGCATTTCCAGGTTGGATTAAATCTGAGAGCCATCTGTTGAATATTTAGTATTCAGAGCAATAAAACTACTTCTGACATCTGGTTTTGCCAAAGTCCTGGCTAAAAATAAATATTAAATGGAAATTGATTTAATTTTTCCATTGGTTTTGAATTTTCCTAGAAGAAAGTTGTAAATTCCCAAGGGAAATAAATATGGAAAAAATAAATGTATGTACTTAAATTTTCATTTTGATTCACAAAACATTAGATTTAACTTTAAGATTAACTATGCCAAGACAATTACACTTTTATTTTCCCTCTCTTATGAGTTTTTTGTAAGTTGTTATGAAATAATTATAGCCAATTTATTGATTTTGTGTGTGTCTATCACACCCCTTCCCCAGAAAGGCGTGTGCACATTTTTCTACAGTCCTATATTAATTTGCAATGTATTGGTTAGGTAATAAAATTTTCAAATCATATTATTCATTTTGCTGGCTCTTGGAAAAGTACTTTTTATATTTAGTTCATGATCAGTGTCTTAGCTGTCATTTAGCATTGACATATATCCTCAGACATTAAACAGTGCTCTGTTATTAAAAGTATCCCACTAGAACCCTAGCCTGTTTGGTTCAGTGAATAAAGTATCGGCCCTTGGACTGAAGGGTCCCCAAGTTCTTATTTCAGTTGCAGGCTCAATCTCAGGGGCATATTTGATATTTTTCTCTCTGTCTCTCCCCCTCCCTTCCACTCTCTCTAAAAACCAATGGAAAAATATCCTCAGGTGAGAACTAACAACTTAAAAGTATCACACATAAAAAAGAGACAAACAGAATAAAGACATTTTTATATAAGTTAATGAATATTAACTAAATTTCTTCTCTATAGGGTTTAATCTTATGCGATGAATAAAATATTAAGAAGTTTGATAGAAAGTATCTGCCCTTAAGGACCCCAGGGGTGAATTTGTTAAAAAATGATAAAGAACCATAAAATATTTATATTTTTCCATTTTAGAATTTATTCAAATACCAGACTTTATATTTAGTTTATTATTATTACACATCATACATCATACACCTTGTAAAAAGTTCTCTGATATTGACTAGGGCTTTGAAGACACAAAATTGAAAAAATTGGCTCAATTTCTTCCATCATCTTTCTTTTTATAAAATGTGTTTCATTGAGTTTTAGAGAGGAAGGAAAAGGGAGAGAGAGATAGAAACATCAATGAGAGAGAACCATCCATTGGCTGTCTCCTGCACTGCCCACACTGGGGATCCAGCCTGCAACCCTGGCATGTGCCCTGACTGGGAACTGAACCCAGGACCTCTTGATACATGCATCAGTGCTCAACCACTGAGCCACAGTGGCTCAGTTCAATCATCTTTCTGGAACAGCAAACTGGTGTTTAAGGGAAGAATAAGCTAGTTTCATAATTGGTTCTGGTTTTGACTGGCAAAACACTGCATCTGTACTGTTTTTTTCTTGTATTATTGAGGGGAGGGTCTTCACACAAAGGAATGTCAATAGGCCCCACCCTGGGCAATCTTTAATAATAGGGTGAGAGGCAAAACATTTGTTCTGACAATATAGCATTATGAAAAATACTTGGCTTATGCACCTGCTGAAGCTAAAAATACTTTCCTTTTTATGAAATAAAGAAATCACTCAGAAGAAATGTTTTTGATAAATGCCAAGGATAAAGAAGGCAGAAGGAAGCTGGGGGAAGAAATGAAAGAAACAATTATAGTTGAGCACTATTGTGTGGTAAACAATGATCAGCTATTTGCACTCAGGAGGGGTGACAATGACAGTGCAGTTAATTCTTGATGTGCAGAGGTATACACTCTTTTCTGATTTTTCTCAGAGACTGAGGGAATGAATAAACTGTGAAGTGGTGATTTCCATTGTTGCATTGAATACTGAATAACTTTGGGATTTTAAATACACATGGCTGTTTTATTCTGAATTGTTGCATACTAATTGTTTTCTTTTTAAATGTATTTTTAAATGCATATAGGCCATATAATTGTTCAATACTTTAATATGCAGAAAAATAAAACAAAGACATAAAGCACTATGGAAAGTTTTAACAAACTAATTGACATAGTGATATGAAATCATCATAACCTAAATGTAAAACATTTTTTAGGAGGGAAAACAATTTTCCTGTTGTGCTTATATGCCCTTATATTTAGATAATGAGTGAAAATAACATCTTTGCTCCTTGAGTCTGCTTTTTTGTTTAGAGAAAATATTTTCAATCTGTGGCAGTTAATGATGCTATATCAATTCAAGATAAAGGTTAAAAAACGCCTCTTGAAAACATTAGGGGGAGTGACACAAAGAAGGAAAAAAGGAAATAGCAGTATCTAGATGGAACTGATAATTAAAATTTAGTAATGTTGATAGACAGAACTAATGCATTCGTTTTGGGTTCAAAATCAGGCTTTTCCATTTTAGGTTATGCCTTCCTTTGAGCTGTGGGAGCGTTTAGTACATCTCACATTCTCCACATCTTATTACCACTTATATCTTAGGTGATGTTGTCTTCTTGATGTAATACGATGCTCAGGATTCAATAATCTGTTTCTTAAAAATTAAACCGTATTTCCTTTTAATGGATTCAGAACTTACCGAAAGGATTATCTCAAAGTAACCTCAGCCATTTCATTAATCCATCAACAATATCTTGAGCATGTGTCCACCAAGGTTTTGGTCTCCTTATCTAGGTAGGAAGTCCTTAGGATCTTTCCCTGGCTTCTGGTCATGCTGCCTTCTTTCCCTTTCTGTGGTTGGCTCCCTTAAGTGGTATTCTGCCAAGCAAAGCTGCTTTGCCTTGTCCCATTATTCTAATTTCAGAGGAAAGATTATGGTTTTCATTGGTTTGTTCCAAGCATGAAATAAGCCACTCTATTTTCCATCATAGCGGAACCTAGCCTTTAACTCTTTAAGGAAGCTTTTTTATGGATTACTGAAGAGAATTACAATATAGAGAACTTACTACTACTATTGTTAGTGGCTCCTCTATGGCCACTCAAATCCAGACCCCTTTTCATGAAGTCTCTTAAAGGCATCCACTCATAGGCCACTTCATGCCTAGGTCTTGGACAGTATACCTGCTCTAAGGAGAATATCCTCAATCACAACTGTCCATTCTTCAAACTGTAGGTCCACTTGAAAACATTTCTCCCTTTTCTCAGGTCTGCACCTTCACAAGACTCCACATTATCTGTCCCATGGTAGAGTTCTTCCTAGAAAAATATTTAACTGTCTTCTCTACTCTCTTCAGAGAAAACACATCACCAACTTCATCTACAGATATAAGAGAACAATAGTCTGAAGGAGTATATTTCTCCAGTTCTAGATTATTCATTGGGAGGCAGTAGAGAATATAAGAACTTGGGCTTTGAAGGAAGGGATATAAAAGTTAGAATTTCAGCTCCATTGCTCACTAGCTATGAGCCTCTGTTTCCTCATCTATAGAACATGAATAATTATTATCCATTCAATACAGAAGCAAATACAGTTATATACTGTAGATATATAACATTTTATCCAAATGGTATAAATCTCATTAACTGCTAGAACATTTAAACAAATAAAATCTCTGTGTAGAAACTCACAGACCAGTTTATGAATCTTCCGATGAATCAGGTCCAGGTCAGAGTCACAGCCTCTCCCACAGGGTCTCATAGCCTTTTTCTCCATCTTGGCTCTCCATCCTTTACAAATAGCTGCTCCAAAAAAAAAAAAAGAACAATCAGTTACTCCTAGGAAAAGGGGAGCAAGTAATACTTTTCTCCAAAGAAACAGTAAAACTTGTCCGGATAAAATTTTAAAACTCTTAAGATAAGGCTGATTAGTCAGCTATATCCTTAAATAATGGAAAAAATATTAACAAACCTAACCTTATTTACATTGAGGTAACTTTCTTATTTTCAAACTTTCTTGAAGAACTGAGTGTATTTGTTTTTGTATTACATAAACAATTCAAAAAGAATTCACTGAAAAAAAAAAAAGAAACCACCTACTAATGAACAGATATTTGTTTAATATGATTTATATTCTATTTTATGATCATCAGTGTTGACAAAAATAAGCTAGCCTTAGTCACTTCACTCTATGACATTTATCAAAGAGGTTTATTTGACCATATATAATTTTATCTAAAAGCCCAGTATTATTGGACTTTTATTATGGTAGATACTATTAATTTCACTTGTATTTTCTAAAAAAAAAAAAAAAAAATGGTTCCTAAGTCCAGCCTATTTTATGAAATACAACTGTTCATGTGCATATTATTAAACTGCAATGTTCCTTAAAGGACATTTTAGAATAATATCAATGTGGGGAAAAGTGCAAAATTATGTGAAAGCAAATGAAACTAAGTACAGTTAGTACATCAAAAGCAATAGTAAGCTGCCCCCAAATTTGAAGATAAGACATTCACTGAAAATGAAATTATAGAGTATTAAATATAGAAGGTGAAATCAGCCATCTGTAAAAGCAACCCACTTGAATCAATGTTCTGTACATAATTTGTCTGAAATCACAGAAACATATCACAACCAGGGGAAATCCTTGAATGACATGCCTGAAACTTAATTCTAACTCTGGGATAGCAAAGAAAACTTCATATAAATTGACAATTATAGTCAACCAATGGTGACTGCCAGGGCTGTTTGCTGCTCTGAGGAAGAGTCTAAGACTCAGTCCAGATTTATCAGAAAAAGGGGCTGTATTGATATCTGCCATGCTATAATGTCAAAGAATGTCAAACAAATCATTTGCTGATCCTCCTGGTACGCTGTCTTATAAAAGGCTATATTAAAAAACACTAGGCGATCACTAACATTTTATTAAGGCGATTTTGAAATTAATTGTTGCTTTGGTTCTAGTGCTAAAAAGGAAAGTGAGAGTACCATGACAACCAGAAACCCCTCTGGAAACACACGCCTCTTATTGAGAAGGACTCTATAGGGTGGCACAAGTAGACCTTAGTAGCTATCAATGTCATCTAATTACCTTGAGTCCTGAAATAATGATTAAAATCAGTATTATGGATATTTTTTATTTCCTTTATTGGTTTATTCATTGGGTAAGATCACACTGATCAAACATATGTAAGTAGTTTGGTTGGCACTCATATCTCTCATTATAAATTAACTAAGCAATCTATAAGCTGGTTTATACACTGGTGTCTGGAGAGTTCAGTTAGCCAGAATCTTTCCAATTGAGTATACCCTGCTGTGATATCTGGTTGTGCTGACAAAATTAAATGATTGCCTATGGACCTGGGAACCCTAAACTATGCTTATGCAATCAAAATAGTCTCTGGAGGCTTTCCCCAGGTAGCCAGATAGCATCACTGCAATGTTATCTTTCTTTTCTCCTTCAATAAAATTCTAAAATCAAAGTATTTCATTACCTGTATCTGCATTTTTAGAAGGCACATATTTGATAAATGTTATTATTATTTTTCAAAACTATGTGTCATGGTATTTGTTGAAAATTCACAATATTGTTAACAGTAGGAGAAGCACCAATGTGTATACAAACTCATTATTATATACTAGAGGCTCAGCACATGAAATTTGTGTATGGGTAAGGTCCCTAGGCCTGACTTGCGATCAGGGCCATCTTCCCCAGCTGCCCACAGCTGGCCCCACCCCCCATCGCCACCCACCCCTGAATCTCCACCGGCCCCACCTCCACTGCAGGTTGCCCTCTGTGTGTGGAGTGACTGGTGGGGCGGGGGCCTTGTTCTGGTGCCACCCACGTCTCCCATCACACACACCCAGTTCCCCATTTGCCATGGGCGATCAGAGCCTGCTGGCCAGGGAAAGGGACCAAGAGGTGGTCAGTGCACCTCATAGTGACTGGTTGAGCAGTTGTTCTGGTTGTTCCGCTGTTAGGGTCAATTTGCATATTATTCTGTTATTATATAGGATGTATATGTACATATGCTTATGTAAATGCAAATTACACTAAAAAATCATGCTTTCTTAGTTATAAAAGTTTTAAGGTGTACTATGTAGTGTACTGTTTTCAAAATTTTGTTAATTGTGTCTCCTTTTCATGAGAAACATGAAGTCTCCTTTAATAATATTAAATTATTTAATATCTAGTAAAAATATTAAAATTAAAGCATCAGAAATAGTGTTTTATTTTATAACTTTTCATGCCAGGTTTCTTACTCTGTTATGCACACCGAAGTGGTACACATACCTGTGAACTCTGAAAACTGGCTGATGACAAAAGAGGACATAATAGCCCATTTTAAATGGACTATCCCTGGTAAAAGATGTGAGTTTATTACCAGTGATTAATTTCAGCCAGAATGAAATACTAGTAGACATATTATTTTTCTCCCTAAATGCTTAATAAACTGATACAAATTCTAAAAATATGTAACTCCTAGTGAAGGTAATGGCTAATTGTACTCTGTTAGTCAAATTAGAATATTCAGAAACAACAATACATGCCCTTCATCTTGCTTAATACTAGTTTTAGGAACAAAACTACTCACTATTGAATTTTATACATTTGTAAATGATTCATACTATCTTGTAGATAAAAACCCTGTGTATTTTGAATTATAATGCTTCTGCGAAAAATCCCTTTTAGTTCTAAACAAAGGAACTGCTATGTTGTAGGTAGAATTTTGAGGTATGTGTGAACCTACAACTATACCTCCACATGACTTTTGACAGATTGACTAAAATGGCCACTCCTGTTCATCAACAGCCTTGAGCAACTATTTTAGAGATGTGATTGTTTACATATTATGTGAACATTGCCTTAGGTTATAATTCCAGGCATACAGCTGAGTTAGTAATGTGTCTTTTTAAAGACACATGCTGAAATTAATGGCTCTCAGAAACAATGAACTGGGACATTGGTATCACATTACTGTGGGGCAAAGCCTTGGTTAAAGATAAAAGGACATAGTTTGTTTCTCTACTTTGAGCAGAGTCAATGGACTTCTGAGGATAAGCCAACACTAGTATCAGAGCCTAAAGATTTACATAAGCCATTTAGGATGTATTCAAGATTTTTATTGTTGTATTTTAAAACCAAAATCTAGTATATACCTATATATGTGTCAAATCTCTCTTGCAGTGCTTGAAAGCTTTACAAACAATGAAACATTTAATAAGTCTTATTCTTATTTAATTGCACTGTGAATTTGTATAAATCAGTGAGGGTGTGATCCTTCTTTTATGCTTAGGGTTAATATCTGGAACACACACATGAAGATTTTATAGCTTACTTATAAGTTACTAGCAAGCAAGATAGTCTATTCAGATACACCTTATGTCTTTTAGCAACACCTTCCTTCCTCTGATACCATCTAGCTAGCTCTTAAAAGAGTTCTTCAGAAGCTAAATATTTAATATGTCCTATACAGCAAAATGATTCCTATAAACTTACACAAACTGTTCAAAGCAGACTCTATCCAATACAATGAAATCTCATTTACTGTAATCTTCATGATCTAGTTTTATGGCATAATAATTAAAAAAACAACACACAAATACACAATTAGGTTGCAACCGCTATAGATAGCCCATGGACACAGATAGCAGTGTAGTGAAGTTGGGGGGCTGGGTGGAGGTGGCCAAGCGGGGAAGGAATAAGGGACATCTGTAATAGTGTAAAAAATAAAAATTAAGTAAAAAGTGAAGTAAACATACAGGATATTTTAAGATAGTTCCAGAACAAAATTTTTCTGTTGCACTGTACAATTATTTAACAAACTCTCAAAGGAAAAATCAGATTGTGTAATAGAAACTATGTTTAGTATTCTGGTATGTATGTGTAAATAAGTAATCACATAATAGGGTCTGAGATCTTTTAAAAATGAGTATTTATAGAGTAACTTATTCCAAAACAAAGTGGGGAATGTAGTGACATACAATTTTTTTCTTACACCTTCTTATAATGTACTCATACAATAATAAAGATACAATAATTTGATCATGTGCTTTTGAATAGTGTGTACTAATCTAGATTATTTAAAATCATAAACAATGGCCACCATCTGAACGACTTATTTTGTCCTCTTTTAAATGTTTTTTATTTTCTTCTACTTTACCAAAGTCCTTCCTGATTTATCTCAATTTTAATGTTGCTGCTTCTTTCACAATAAATAGTACTATATTATCAGTTGCCAGTATTCATATTTTGAGAAATTTAAAAATATTTCTTCTCTTTCCCATCCTTTATTATTTTCTCTTTTAAATTAATTTGCATGAAAGTTTATTATTCTTGCCAAATTAGCCAGATAGATGGGAACGCTAATGGATATGCAGATTTGTGTCAACATTGATCAAAGGAAAATGGCCAATAGGGCAAGCTGGTGCCAACTTTTCTCCATTTTCTTCTGAAATGAACCTGAGTTTTTCAACCTGTTAGTGGCACCCAAACCACTTCTCAGCTGTCATGTTGTAACTGAAGTCTCTCTAGGTTACAAATACTGTAGGAGGAGAATGTTACTCTGGCTAAGAGAATGCTAAACAGCAAAGGATTGCTTGGAATTAATGAGATTCTTCAAGCAGATGCTGCAAGAGTAATACTTTTTGTGGCTATGTCTGTAATATACTTTCCAGTGTGTCATTACTAAAGTTCTAGAAAAACCATTAGTTTGAACATGTGGACTTCCTAATTTAACCTACTTTCTATTGATATTTCAAGCATTTTACCTTTCCTTAAGAACTAAGAAGATACAAATACTAGAATAAGAGAAAATAAAATCTAGTTATTCTCATATCTGGCCATAATAACAATCTTCAAAGTGATTTAGACCATGTATATATACATTAAATAACAATAGTATGTTTGACTGCATGATCATCATGTTCATCCCATAAATTCTGGAGTCCAGTCAAAACCCCTCCATTCACTCTTTACATCATCCTGTGCAGGCTGGTCATATTCATTAAGCCTCAGCTTTCTCATCTGGAAAATTGAAGCATAGGTGATTCTGAAGTCTCTCTGAAGCTCTCAAATTCAGTTAATCAGAGAATGGGTTGCATTCAGACATTTGCCTAGTGTCCAAAGTGGCCTTACTGCAGCCAGTGTTGGCAACAGCATGTCACACTACATTAGCAAAACTCAGACATGCTATTGAATCCAAACAACATTAAAACAATAACAAAAAGAATTTCAATAGCCAATTTGAGTTAATACACCAAACTATCACCCTGTCAGGAAAAAAGACAGCACATGTCTTCCTATACAACTGAGAGGAAAATTTGGTCATTACCAAGTCCTAATCAAAGCAAACAGTGTAAAGTCCTTTAAAATAATTCAAGACTGAGCACAAAACTAGTTCAATATTATTGTAAAATATTTTCAACAAACATTGCTAGTTTTAGATTTAAATTCAAAATTAAAATGAACAACCAATTTAACTAGGTAAGATATGGTACAGGCTATACCATATAAATGATGTCTTGTAGGTGATACCATCCAGGTTTATGTCTTAAATGGATCACACAGTATGACAATAGTAAAAAATTAATTTTTCCCCAAAATTTTGAATTCAGTTACACTTTTATATGCAGTTAATGCTAGCAGCTAAAAAATGGCACCAGGTGATAACCTCGGTTCTGCAAGCTTCATTCTTGAGTTCTGACTGAGGAGAATTTAGAGCCAAGATTCAAATTATAAGCAAAAGTTTACTTAGAAAGTCACAGAGATGTAAGATATGGGCTTGGAAAACATGTTACAGTACAAGAAGGGCCTTTGGAGCTTAAGGGGCCGAGGGGGTGAAGAGGCAGAGAGAGAAAGAGAGAGTCAGAGATACCTGGTGGGAGGGGGGCACCTGGGGAAAGAAAGGGTGGAGAAGGGCATGGTCATGCTCCCTAGAGAGAGTAGCGTTGGATCCGCCAGAGGACTTTTATGTGAGGTCTCAGTAAAACATTAAATCAACTTTCCATGTGTGCCCCCTTAAGGTCTCCATTGATTGTTTGGTACCAGAGGTCAAGCCATTAGTCACTGCAGCTGGTCCTGATGTCAGCCATAGCCTTACTCCATCTCATTGTGCTGCTACTCTGGGCCTGGAGCTGAAACACAGTGGAAGCCTCCATTTCATCTCCAAGGGTTAATCTTAAGGGAGTGGTGGTGCAAGGGCTTGTAGCTTTGGCCCTGGTGACTTTTTGTACTTGGTCCATTATTCCTACTCTGCTTCTACCTACCAAACTCCTTATTACAGTTATAGTAAAAGTTGAACAGAATAAGATTTATGTATTATCCCAACTTACAGCAAATAAAGTGTGGCTGGCAGGGTAGTGTGGCTTAGTTCATCTGTTTGACTTCTTTATGCTGAAATATTCCTATGTACTAAATGAGGGTCCATTTATTTGATTTTCTTTTAGAAACAATTGTCTGTGGCCAATTGTAATGAAGAAAAGACTGTTCTCAAAATGTCTGAGATTTAAAAATGAAAGTTCGCTTATAGACAAATTTAATCACCAATGGCAAAGGTGTAGCTAGTGTAAATTACTAAGCATATACAAAATAAGACAACCAGTGTTCATTAATCTCATTATTGTATAATCCAATTAACTTCTCCCTCTTATAGTCCTAATAGGTTACTCAAGCAGCATAAAGTAGCTTTCTAGACAAGTGTCAAAATAACCCAGAATAATGTCAAGTGATTTGAAAAATAAAATGGAGGCATGTTTACATGAGGTTTGGTATAGAAGAGTAGGAGAATTTGTAAGGCATTTGTGTTGATGAGCATTTTTGAGAAAGAACTTTTTATAGAAGTCTATGTTTATAAACTAAAAAGAGTTTGGAGAGGTTAAAATACTATTTTCTACAGTATAAATTTTATTTTAGCACCTTTCATTACTTGGAGAAATGATATGTATAGTAATGTTTCTGCTGATTTTTCTTTCATGCTTCATATCAAACTGCTCAGGGCTAAATACAGAAGATCACATTTTCTTTCTAACGTGAGCATTTGATTGAAGAATTGTGCCATCATATAAGAGGAGTATTTTTCATAAAAAGATCTTTCTCTAATATTCAAAGGAGTGATGTCTTGAATTTTTTGAAGAAATTATATATGTTTTGTAGCAAAATTTAGTTCATATCAACACTTGGTATTTTACTGTGTGAATTTGAACTTTACAACCCATATTTATGATTTACAAAGTATTTTAGAGGTTAGAAGATAAAGGATAAAGGGACCTATTAAGTGATCATAGACACCTCCACCTTTTTGTATGTGGAAAGAAAGAAACCACACTTGAATCTTTTACAAAAGCACTGTGATAATTAGTGAGAAGTTTTGGAAGACTTACCAACCTTGAGGAACTCAGGCAGAAGCACTTATTTTCTATGCCAGGAACCATGAAGGTTGCTTGAGTCCTCCTCTAGCCAACGGACACCCTTCTGTTCTGTTCTGTTCTGTTCTTCCCTTCCCATCTCTACCCTTCCCTTCTTTTCTTTTTCCTTTCCTTTCCTTTTTTTTCTCCTTCTCTTCCCTTCCCTTCTCTTCCCTTGTCCTTTCTCTTTCTGTCTCTCTGCCTTCCTTCCTTCAGTTTCTTTCTTTCTTTCTTTCTTTTGTTCTATCTTTCATTTCCTTCTTTCTTCCTTCTCTCTCTCTCTCTCTCCCCTTTCTTTTCCTCCTTCCATTACTTTTAGCCTTCCTTTTTTATTGTCTATTTTTTAATAAGACCCATTTAAGAAAATAAACCTGTGTGACATTAAAATGCTGGTTTAACAAACTAAATTAGCTATATACTTTGGCTTTAAATAGAACAGAGCACAAGAAATAATCTACTTTCTTCCTAATAAAAGAATAACATGCTAATTGAACATACCTCCGCGACAACCACCAGCCAATCAGGAGTGAGTATGCAAATTAATCCAACAAAGCTGGCAGGTTAATTTGCATATGCAGGCGCTGAGCAGCCAGGGGTGGGGCAGGACCCTTGCGTCGTCACCACGATGACAACGCAGGCATTCTGCACCACCCCAGCCACTCCAGGCCTCTGGGCAGCAGCATGGGAAGGCGGAAAGGTGGCTCCAGCCAGAGCTAAGGCGGTACCAGCAGTCAGGGGAAGGAAGGCCCATTCTTGCACAAATCTTCATGCATCAGCCCTCTAGTTATAACTAAGTGACTTCAGTGACAACAACAAAATCTTGCCTTGTTTAGACTATAAATATATGTGAAAAATGAATAAACCCAGTAAATAATGTGCAAATTCAGAGTAAAAGAAAAACAAAAACAAAACAGATTGTTGAGGTTTGTGGCTTGATGATTACTTGAAACCTAGAATGTTACCTTACAATTCAACAAAACAAATAATACCAGAATAAATGATGATAGAGAAAATAGTTGCAAATATAAAATTAATGCCCTTCACCTATAATTGTGGGAACAGTTGCTGGCATTTGTACTGCTGTCCATCTGCAGATGTGTGTGGCTGGAGTACAATATGCATGCACAAATACTTTTGCATCAGTCACCAACACTATATATAGTTCTCCTTTTCTTAATAAAAAGGTATATGTGTGTGCGTTGGGGGGGGGGGGGTACTGTATTAACAATGAAATCATATTATCACCTGGCAACTATCAGCTGGAATGGAAAAAGGGCACACCCCTCTTCCTGAATCCATACTTCTCTAGGCCAATCCTTTCTGATTCTGAGCAGAACCAACCCTCTTTCCCTATTGTTTCTAACCCTTTGTCGGATCCATATGATACCTGGTGTGTCCTTTTAGGCATGTGAATTTCCCACATAGTTTATAACATACCATTTCAAAATATGGATTAGTTTAATGAGCTACCAAATATATTGTGTTTATCACGTAAGCAAGTAAGATAAAAATAATCAGTTAAAAATTTTGTAACACCTGCCTTGTATAGTTTATCCAAAGCATGTCTCCAAATGTCATGATTTTCATCTTGCATGGACCACTCTCTAAATCACATTCTCCACAGTCCTAGCTGGCTAGTTAGGCAGCTGATTCTAAAAATAATCTGCAATTTATATTTCAAAAACATTGGGGCCATTTGCTTGTATATTTTTGTGTCATGTTTTTTCTTAAATATATTTTTATTGATTTCAGAGAACAAGGGAGAGGGAGAGAGAGATAGAAACATCAATGATGAGAGAGAATCATTGATCAGCTGCCTCCTGCACACCCCTACTTGGGATCAAGTCCGCAACCTGGGCTTATGCCCTTGACCGGAACTGAACCCAGGACTCTTCAGTCCACAGGCTGACACTCTATCCACTGAGCCAAACCAGCTAGGGCTGTGTCATGTATTTTTTTTTTGTTGTTGTTGTTGTTATTTGTTTGTTTTTAAATATATTTTATTGATCTTTTACAGAGAGGAAGGGAGAGGAATAGAGAGTCAGAAACAATGATGAGAGAGAAACATCGACCAGCTGCCTCCTGCATACCACCCACTGGGGATGTGCCCGCAACATGCCCTTGACCGGGATCGAACCTGGGACCCGTGAGTCTGCAGGCCAATGTTCTATCGACTGAGCCAAACCGGACAGGGCTGTATCATGTTTTTAATGTGAACTTACTTCAGGAAAATATTTTGTGCAAAGTTCTTTCTTTTCTTTATATATATATATATATATATATATATATATATATATATATATATATAATTGATTTTTTACAGAGAGGAAGGGAGAGGGACAGAGAGTTAGAAACATCGATGAGAGAGAAACATCGATCAGCTGCCTCCTGCATACTCCCTACTGGGTATGTGCCCGCAACCAAGGTACGTGCCCTTGACCGGAATCGAACCTGGGACCCTTGAGTCCGCAGGCCAACGCTCTATCCACTGAGCCAAACCAGTTAGGGTAAAGTTTTTCCTTTAACAGTCATTTTTTCACCTATTCCATCCAGTACCTGAAATAATAAAAACAAAAGTAAATAAATAAAAATCAAACCCAGCTAGATATATACACATCAGGGACATGGTTCCTTCCGACAGAACTATGAATTCACACTTGCCAATTTTTTCCAGGAGTACAGGCAGTGGGAATGCACAGTGTGGCTTGTCCAATAATCTATAAAATATGCACCTTGTAAAAGTAGCCTTATATTACTTAAAATCTTTAAAATGCAGCATGCTATTAGCATAAATTTTGGTTGTATGCGCTGAAAGAAGAACAATAGGTCCTCTATTATGTAGTTTTCTCCTCTGCACACTACTTTTTTTGTACTGCCCCCAGCTGATCCTTAATGTTTCCCTGGGTTGGTAGAAATATAGGATTTCACAGTGGATAACCACCACTTTTTGGAAAAAATATTTACTTTTATATTTCTTCAGGAAATTGTGTCTGAATCCAAGTTGTTTTCCAGAGAGTAATTTAATCCTGCACAGTGGACTAAGTTTACTGTGGAGTGCACAGACCAAAAATTATGCACATTTGACATGTGAGTGAGGGGCATCAACACTATGCAGTCAAAATTCCACATATAACTATTTTAAATTGTTTATTTATTTTTCAATATATTTTTCATTGTTGACAGTCTTAGAGATGTAGCCCAATTTCTCCCCCTTGCCCACCTCCTCTCAGCTCCTACCCTGCCCCAGGCCTTCCCACACTATTGTCTATGTCCATGGGTTATGCATATATACATACAAGTTCTTTGGTTAATCTCTCCCAATCCCTCCAACACCCTCACCTCTGAGATCTGTTAGTCTGTTCCATGTAACCATTTTATTCATCAGTTTATTTTATTCACTGGATTCCACATATAAGTGAGATCACCTGGAGACTATTATGCTAAGTGAAATAAGCCAGTCAAAGAAAGACAAATATTACATGATTTCCACGTATAACTTTTAATTCTACAATGGGCACTTCACATACACAAATTAAACCACCTAAGGATGAAAAACAGTATTTTGGATCCACAGTTGGCAATGTGAAAATATTATTTTTGATTATTGAATCTTCAGACAGGAAACCCATGAATTTGAAGAGCTGGTTGTATTTATTGAAAAATTAGCATGTAAATGGACCTGTGTAGTTCAAACCTGTGTTGTTTAAGGGTCAAATGTATATGTAAAGTGATGTTTAAATAATCAGCTCAATTCTTTGATGGAGAAAGAGCTTCAAGAAGTAGTTGGATTTATTAGTAGTATTTTTGCTTGTTTGTTTTCCAGAAACAAATGTATAATAATGCATTATTCTGTCTGTTTCCGCAATTATAGGCAGTAACCTTAGCTTCCATCTTTTCTTTAATATGTGAACTTTTGATGTTTGCTCACCCTCTTCAGGATTCTTCTGTGCTTAATGAGGACTATACACTAGCCAGGTTATATAAACTTTAAATTAGTAATCTTATAATGATAACACAGAGGCCAGTATATTGAAAACATTAAAATATTGTGTAACATAGATATATGGGTGTATACTATATGTGTATATATTATATTTTGTATAGTAATTTAATTCATGCATTGAAAATAAATGATAATTATCAGCAATTCTAAGAGCCATGAGAAGTACAGAAATTGATATTTCTGGAAAATGAATACACTAATTTGGCCTTGCTCTGCATTAGGATTTTGTTTGGCAATAAGCATTTATAAATGTATCTACCTGCCAAAATTCTTGATTTTTTGGTAGGTGAGAGGCAATACTGTTCCAGCAATAAGACAGTGGGAAATGGAAGCCCAGCAAGCCTTCCTGTTGATGAATGTCAGATGATACCCTTGTTTCTTACATTCAGATAGACTTTAATTTAAATAATTTTATGTCAAAAACAAGTTTTATATATAAAGAAAACAAATGTGCTGGATATTCCCCATTTATTTTTCCATATTTACTTTCTAGCTATGTCTATCTCGCTTTTCCCTGACAAGCTGACCTGTGTAGGTGGACTCAGCTGGGCTCTCATCTTCCAGCTCCTGATTAGATTAAGCCAGTGGGACCAAGGGGGAGAGACTGCTTTGTAAAAAAAGAGGTTGAGGGGTCTATTTCCCTAGCTTTCCTTTTTTAGGGGGTCACA
Organism: Corynorhinus townsendii; assembly: GCA_026230045.1. Classification (NCBI taxonomy): domain Eukaryota; kingdom Metazoa; phylum Chordata; class Mammalia; order Chiroptera; family Vespertilionidae; genus Corynorhinus; species Corynorhinus townsendii. The sequence continues at coordinate 115,330,134 of JAPDVU010000001.1, read as the reverse complement.
GTTAGTCAATGGCTGTGTTTCTCTGCCTAAGCAGTGGCTTCTGTCTGGTGGCCCTCTCTGTCCATAGTTTCTTAACAGATCCATACTTTTTGTCCCATCAGGCCAAGGTGGGGGCATAGCTTCCAGCTGTCACTAGTCCTAAGGTCTTTCACAGTCCTTGCTGTTTTCCTTAATTCCACTTGCTTCTTGATAAGCAGTCTCTTCATTAATATCTCTTCAATCACACTTTTTGAATATGACATCTGATTCCTGACAGGACCTTGACTGATAAAATGTCTTCAGTAAAACAAAATTAATGATTTCTCTGTAGAGATGAGGGAATATGGATTATTCAATTCCAGGGATCAACAACATTTACTATATCTATTTATAAAGCTAAGACTTGCTGTAACTGATTTTCCTTAATTTCTCTTTCTGTGATTAAGAATTTATAAAAATGTGTGTGTGTGTGTGTGTGTGTGTGTGTGTGTGTGTGTGTGTGTGTGTGTAGAGAGAGAGAGAGAGTATTTTATCACCTAAGGGTGGAATAATACTATGGCTTTTATTTTAGAGCAAATGATGTGACACTGTTACAGAGAATGGATAATACTGAAGGCAGACACATTCAGTCAGAGACTGGTGCATAGTTTAGGTAAGACATAAATATGACTTTGACTAGATCAGTGGGAGGAATATGTTGGGAAGGAATAATTTAAAAGTTATTTAGCAGGTACTTTAGCATAATCATTAGCTTCCAACTGGCTCTGTGGATCTGGATAAGTTATTTTACCTTTCTGAGTCTCAATTTCTTCTTTATCTGAAAAAGGAGAAGAGTAGCACCTACCTCAGAATTGTAAGGATTAATTGGTATGTGTAAAGTACATAGAATAGTTCCTGGTACATATTAAGCGTTGTATAATATATTCTTTTAACATTATTAGTAGTATCTTTATGGATGTGGAAGGATATGGCTGGTGAGAACATGTCTGGAATGACATACAGATATATGATTTGGTGGAATATGTGACTTTTTTTGGTGCCATTCACTGAAATAGGTAATTTAGCAGACAGTTCAGATCTTCTACTTTTTCTCTTCCACATAGATTTCTTTTTTTTCAAATTTACATTGCTACTGTCTTACATTAATATCTGATGTTGTTATGGTCATGCTTAAATATAATCAAATAAAACACAAATTCTTCTGCCTGGAATTCCAAGTGTATTCTAGGTACCTTCCTCACTGTGACTGTGCCTTAAATTGATCCCATTATACCCCATAAAGTCATTGGTAGTGGCCTAGTTCATCTTTTTTTTTCCCCAGTTCATCTCACCTAAATTGGCCTCTCTCTAGCTTTATCTGAGGATTCTCATGTGTCCTCAGAAACATTCTGTGACTGTTTTTTTTCTAAAGTGTGTAGTCTTAACCCCTTAATCTAGAATACTAGTTTGGCTCACCTGTGATGTTGCTTTGTTTTCTCACTGTATTCCATTATTAGAAAGTTGAATACCCTGAAGAGTTTTTATTTATTTTGCCTCAGAGCCTTTGTTATAGTCCCTTACGCCTGACATGTATCCCTCTTCCTATATATGTACCCCAAAAAGCTCCAGCCATCCTCCAAAGCAACTGAAAGAAAAGGTTTTATGTACTTTTGTGACATTCACAAATATTAATACAACATTTTTGTATAGAATATCAACTTAATGAAATATTTACTCAATTGAATTGAATTGAATTATTCAAGATTAGGTTTTTCTCATGCCTATTTCTTGCTTTCTTCTTATCACAAGACTTTCTAGTTTACTTTAAGTTCTTCATTTTTGTGCTTTGCCAGCCTTCACTTTTGAAGTTATGTGACAAACTAATTCTAATTGAGGATATCATTGCAGTTGAGAATGTTTACTAACTCTTTTATAGTTATAGACAGCTTTATTTTCTCTCTTTTTTTTTCTTTTTCTCCTATGTAGGAAATGAATCATTTGTTTTTATCACATCTATTAATCAAGTTTGGCCACTAGGATTCTATTTAAAGAAAAATTATGGTTGAGGCCTTTATTTTGAATCCTTAGATATAATAACTCAAAAGTGTCATCAGTACTCTACACCATATATGTACACGCCAATTTTCCTGTTGGAATAGAGTTATCTAACACTTGGCAAAGTTCATCCCAGGATAGTGGATAAAGTTAGTCTTTAAAGAGGTGGGACATTTTTTATCACCCTATAATTTGTCTCTCTGCTTCTATGATACAGATGTGTGCCCCTCTCTCTTTTATTATTTATGGCAACTGCAAGTTACTAACACTATGCAACTTCCATAAGTGGGGAGATGGAGATGTTTGTCTTAGGGTTTGGTAGTTAGCAGGGTGGACAGCTATACCTAGCTGAAATACCCGATGATGATAAAATGTGTTTGTTTGTTTACTATTCGCAGCATGATTCATGGTTCTGAAAAACTGTTCAGACTTTAGGTAAATGAAGACGTTTAAAAATAATAATGGTCTACTCTGTATAGTGCCTAGAATATTTTGTTTTCTTAATCCAAAGTGGTAATTTGAGTACACAGATGATAAATACAATCTGAGATGTGGCTGTGCTATAGGTATTACTTTCTTTAGTGCAGCCCGTGTTTTCTGGGTAGTGTTGCATGAAAGTCCTGCCTCCTCTACTTCAGCATTGTTCCCGAAGGATAAAATCAGATTGAAGTCTATTACCCATGATCTGGATCTCCTTGTTACATTGTTTGATTTCATTAAATTTAAGCAGAAAACTTCATTTTTTAGTCTGTTATTTTCTTGCTAGAGAGCACTAATATTGAAATATTATATATTTTGTAATGGATAAATTATAAAGGACTAAACAAAGTATATAATAAATCTGCTTGCCAATTGCTGTCAGAGGTAACCTACTTTTGACACTTCAAAACTTGTCAGCAGAATACCTATTAAGGAAGGGGAAACATTATTGTATATGTAGAAACCCTTAATTCCCCATTTACAACTGGTTACTCTGCTGTGTATGGCAATTCCTGCTGCATAAGTTTTAAACATATATGCTCTGTGATATATGGCGCATGTCTAGAGTCTGTGTTTCCAATGACAGGGAATTAATCCAAATAGAATGCTATGGATGGAAAAGGCTTGGAATCTCTCTCTGTCTTTCACTTGTTTATTACCTTTGAAATTAAGTATTTTGATTTTTTTAGTATTTTAATGACAAATAACAGGATATTTTTTATCTAAATATGCTGCATGCAGTTGTAAAATTATGCCTTCCAGAACTGAAGGGGGCCTTGTTAAAATAAATTAATACATAATGAATTATTCAAAAATTTCTATCCCTTTTTTTAATATATGTAATCAATAATTATTAATGGCAGGGGAGATAAAGTAAAGGCTTATCAATTTTCCAGACAAAAAAAGACTATGCAAGTTATTTTGGTAATCAGTGTGAGTACATCCTCATAAAGATCATTATATATCATTTTGTAAGCATCTTTAATGTGTATATATACACTGTCACTGATGGAAGAAAATGGCGGCCCCATAGGCAGAGAGGCTGTGCAACTTGTCCCTGGGCCAGACTGGAAAGCAACTAAATCAGAGAACATACACCCAGAATTAATGAATTAGACACAGCTAAGGAGACAATTCACAACAAGGAAGAGGACACCTGGAGAAGGTGGGAATGGGGATCTGGACTGGAGAGGAACAGTGACCATCAGGCCAAGAGGTTGAGGAGGAAGCTGCATTGCACCAAAGCCGTCTCTTGGGGACAATGAAACATCCAACTGTGGAAAGGAAAAGCCAGAAGGCTGCTGGAAGCTGGGGAATCTAGATTTAAGGCCACAGCAGGGAAAGGCTGCATCCAGAAAGGAGGCCTGAAAAGCAGCCCAAAGGAGCATGGTGGTGGTGCGGGGGGGGGGGGGGGGGGGGGGGGGTGCCAATAGAAGGAAGAGAACACAGCAGTTTCATGGTTGTTTTTCCTTTGTTTCGTCTTTGCTTTTTTCACTAAACCCAGCTCATGGGACCTTTAAATTCCAAACACTCACCTGAGGCTGCAATGTAGGTATAGGCACAGATTTATGAAGCCTGAGGAGAGGCTGTGGAGGGAAGCAGGGAAAGGAGACATGACCAGGAATCTGGCATAGGGACATTCCTAAACTTCCAAACCTAAGTGGCCATTTCTCGCCTGAACAGCCAGGCCCTCCCAGTAGCCTCAAGGCAGGTATTCCAGCCTGCCACACCCTGCCTGCATTTTGAGCTATACAAAGGAAACAAAGGCTCTGAACAGCCCCAAAGAGCCTTCAGTGACTGGGTTGGAAGAGGGGCATGTCTGCCTCACTATTCTAGGAACCAGACTGATTAAAAACTCCAGCTTTCCAGGCAACCCCACTGGTTTCCACATAATGATATCTGACCAACTAAGGACAGAGTAATATTTTGGGCCATTTGTGGAGGAGTAGCTCTGGGTCAGAAAAGACATATCTATCTGATTCCCAGACAGCCATACAGCACCACCCCCACTTAAAGCCCTGTCAGAAACAGACATTTGAGTGATTAAGATTGATAGCTTGCAACTGGCACAATCAGGGGAGTGGTGGATCACTTGGAGCTTCAACACAGTGCTAAATGCTAAAGACAGTGCCTGACAGTAGTTAGCATCTGACTACCTAACAGGAAGCCCAGAATTGGCAGACAGAACAGAAAAGTGGGGTTCTAAACCAGCCCCCATCGGACATTAAAACTTGGCTGAAGTGAATGACACTTCACTTTTCTATTTAAAAAAAAAAAAAATTAGTATTATATTTTTATTTTTATTGTTATTTCATTTCATCTTCTTTTTTTTCTTTTTTTTCACCTTTCTTCTTCCTCCTCACTTCTCCCTTTTTCATCCTATATTTTCTTCTCCTGTCCCTGCTTTATCTTTCTTTTCTTTTTACCACTTGTTAAAAATTGACCTTCTTTATCTGCTTTATTGATGTGTTATTATTAGTGTCATCTCTGATGGCTTATTCATATGTCTAATTTCCTCTTGCCTGCTCCTACTCCATGCTCCCTTCTCTTTTCTCTTGTCAGGTTCGAGGCACAAGAAACGGGAGTCAGAGACCAAGGCATGTTTATGAGGAAGTTTGTTCCGCACTAAGTAGCGAGATTCATTACGGAGGAGGGTAGAAAAACCAGGATTAGAGGAGGGGGAGGAGGAGAAGGAAGACCCTGCCGGACTGCCTCACAGACTAGGGAGACAGCAATATTTGCAGCAGTGAACACACCTTTTTAAATTTATTATTTTTTTTTTTATTGATTTCTTTTACAGAGAGGAAGGGAGAGGGACAGAGAGTTAGAAACATCGATCAGCTGCCTCCTGCACACCACCCACTGGGGATGTGCCTGCAACCAAGGTACATACCCTTGACCGGAATCGAACCTGGGACCCTTCAGTCCACAGGCCGACACTCCATCCACTGAGCCAAACCTGTTAGGGCTGAACACGCCTTTTGAGGGGAGTAACAGGTAGGGGTGGGGCCCAGGGCACTCAGCACATGCTGATTGGTGGTTCAATGTCTTGGGGATGTCCCGGCGACAGATGCCAATTACATCATACTCCACCCACCAGTTGGGGGAAGGGACCATCTATCATCTCTTTCTACTGTTTTTTTCTTTTTCTCTCCTCTCTTGCTCTTTCCTTCTCCTAATTTTGTAACTAGTTTTATTTCTCAAATTCAAGCCTATCTGCTCTCTCCTCTATTCTCATTTTCAAATAAATAAATTTTAAAAATTTGTTTTCTCTTTTTATCCACTCATTCTCTTTCTACCTCCTCTATACTTAATCAGGGTCCTTCTCCTATTCATCCAATTCCATAATCTTATTTTCTGTATATAAGCTCTGCCTCTATAGAATTCTGCCCCTAATTTCTCTGTTTTTTGTTTGTTTTGTTTTGCAATTTTTGGTTTATTTGTTTGTTTTGTGGTATATTCTCCCCATATTCTTTTCTTCTTTCTAGTTCCTTTTTTTCTTTTCTCTTTAACTTTTTTGTTCTCTTTTTTCTCTCCTAATTTTATTTTCTCTGGTGATCACTTTTATTGGGGTTATAGGTGACTTGTATACACTCCAGTTCTGTTCCTTTCGTGTTGTGTCCTGTCATGTTGTATTTTGTGCTGTTTGGTCAGCACCTCCGCAATGGTTGGCATGATGTAGTAGAGAGTGAGCCACACAACCTGACACCTTGAGAGGAGACTCCATTCATGAAAGGGACAATGACATTCAAGACTCAACTACATCAAGAGAACCCAAATACCTCAAGTAGGGGTAATCACTAGAATATCCAGGGTAGAAGACCTGAAATACTGCACCACTGGTCCCACAAAACATCCACTACATAAGACAAATTAAAAAAAAAAATCTGAGCAGCATAGCCGTTTGATCTAATAGATAATAATAATATCAAAGGAACAGCAAAAATGGGTAGACAAAAAAACACCCCCATATGAAAGAAAAGAAGGAATCACCAGAAAAAAAAAAAAAGTAAATGAAATGGAGGCAAGTAATTTTTCGGAAAAAGAATTCAGAATAATGGCTATAAGGATGCTCAAATGACTAGATAAGTACATAGTACCACAGGCCTACCTCAAGAAACAAGAAAACTGGTAATAAGTTATCTGACCCTACAATATAAAGAACTAGAAAGAGAGCAAAAGAAAAGGTTAGAATAAGTAGAAGGCAGGAAATAATAAAGATCAGAGTGGAAATAAATGACATAGAGATGTAAGAAACTATTCAAAAGGTCAGTAGAACCAAGGGCTGGTTCTTTGAAAGGAATAACAAGATTGATGAACCTCTAGCCAAGCTCACCAAGAAGCAAAGAGAGAGGACCCAAATAAACAAATCAGAAATGAAAGAGGTGAAGTAACAACCAACTCCACAGAAATACAAAAGATTGTAAAAAAATACTATGAACAACTCTACTCCAACAAACTGGATAACCTAGATGAAATGGACATATCCTAGAAAAATACATTCTTCCAAAATTCAATCAGGAAGAATCATAAAACTTAAATATGCTGATAACTACCAACAAAGTTGAAGCAGAAACAAACAGAACAAAACAAAACAAAACAAAAAAACAAAAAACTTTCAGCAAACAAAAGCCTTGGTTTAGACAGCTTCACAGGAGAGTTTTACCAAATATTCAAAGAAGAACTAACACTGATCCTCCTCAGACTATTCAAAAAAATTCAAGAGGAAGGAACACTTCCCAGCTCTTTCTATGAAGCCAGCATCACCCTAATCCCAAAGTCAGATAAAGACAGTACAAAGAAAGAGAATTACAGGCCAATATCCCTGATGAACATAGATGCTAAAATCCTCAACAAAATATTAGCAAACTGGATCTAGCAATACATTAAAAAGATCATACAACATGACTAAGTGGGATTTATTCCAGGGATGCAAGCCTGGCACAACATCTCCAAATCAATAAATGTGATATATCATGTAAACAAATTGAAAGACAAAAACCTCATGATCATATCCATTGATACAGAAAAAGCATTTTACAAAATCCAACACCCTTTCCTTATAAAAACTCGCAGCAATGTGGGAATAGAGGGATCATACCTCAACATAATAAAAGCCTTATATGACAAAGCTTCAGCCAGTATCATACTCAAAGGGCAAAAACTAAAACCATTTCTCCTAAGAACAGGAACAAGGCAGGGAAGCCTACTTTCACTGCTCCTATTCAACATAGTACTGGAAGTGCTAGTCATGGTGATCAGACAAGAAGAAGAAATAAAAGGTATCCAAATTGGAAAAACAAAAGTAAGACTGTCATTATTCACAGATTACATGATATTGTACATAGAAAACCCTAAAGACTTCATAAAAAAAACTACTAGATTTAATAAAATAATTTGGCAACATAGCAGGATTCAAAATTAAAACCCAGAAATTAATGGAATTTTTATATACCAATAATGAACTTACAGAAAGAGAAACAAACAAACAAAAAATTACCATTTACCATTGCAACAAAAAAATTAAGATACCTAGGTATAAACTTAACTAAGGAGGCAAAAGACCTGTACTCAGAAAACTTAAGGATATTGAGAAAGATAAAAACAAATGGAAGAATAGACCATGTTCATGGATTGGTAGAATCAACATCATTAAAATGTCCACACTACCCAAAGCGATCTATACATTCAATGCAATTCCCATTAAAATACTAGCAGCATATTTCAGAGACCTAGAACAAACTCTCCAAAAATTTATATGGCACATCAACAAGAAAAACCCACCCCAAATAGCTATCGTAAAACCAGATATCAAGTTCTATTACAAAGCTATATTACACTTTTTTTCAAAACTGTCTGGTATTGGCATAAGAACAGACATAGAGACCAATAGACCTGAACAGAGAATCCAGAAATGAACTCTAACCGTTGTGTTCAATTAATATTTGACAAAGGAGGTAAGAGCATTCAGTGAAGTCAAGACAGTCACACAATAAATTGTGTTGGGAAAATTGGATAGGTACATGCAAAAAAATGAAACTAAATCACCAAATTACACCATACACAAAAATAAATTCAAAATGGATAAAGGACTAAACGTAAGATGAGAACCATAAAAATATTTGAAGAATCCATAGGCAGAAAAATATCAGATGTATCTCATAACAATATCTTTACCCGTACATCTCCTAGGACAATGGACACTAAGGAAAAAATAAACAAATAGGACTATATCAAAATAAAAAGCTTCTGCACAGAAAGAAACCATCAACAAAACAATAAGAGAGCCCACTGCATGGGAGAACATATTTGCCAATGTTACATCCTATAAGGGCTTAATCTGCAAAACTTATAGGGAACTCTTACAACTTAACAAAAGGAAGACAAATAATCCAATAATAATAAAAAAAAAAAAACAGGCAAAGGATCTAAATAGACACTTTTCGAAGAAGGACAGAAGGAAGGCCAAGAGACATATGAAAAAATGCTCAAAGTCACTAATCATCTGTGCAAATCAAAATGACAATGAGGTACCCTCTCAAACCTGTCAGAATGGCTATCATCAACAAATAAATAAACGACAAGTGCTGGCAAGGACGTGGAGTAAAAGGAATCGTCGTGCACTGCTGGTGGGATTGCAACTGGTGCAGCCACTGTGGAGAACAGCATGAAGTTTCCTCAAAAAATGAAAAATGAAACTTCCATTTGACCCAGTAAATACCACGTCTAGGAGTATATCCCAAGAAAACAGAAACACCAAACAGAAAGGGTATATGCACCCCTATGTTCATAGCAGCACAATTTACAATAGCTAAGATTTGGAAACAGCCTAAGTGCCCATCAACAGATGAGTGGATTAAAAAAATGTGGTGCACCTACACA